>CP106725.1:79998151-80650397 GCA_025506655.1 Gossypium rotundifolium
GATTTTAGAAGCTTTGAGGCATATTCTCGATTAGTAAAAGTGGAGATTTGAATCATAAAATTATTGTTTTATATTCCACCCCATGAGACCTTTTCAATGGTATATCAGATGCTTAAAATGGTTGAGTGATGAAGGAGAAATTGATATTCAAAGTAAACTACTTGTGAATTATGTTGAGGAAAATGGAAAGCTTAGTCTCACATTGGTTGGATAACAAGTGTGGAATTGTTTATATATATGAACCAACTTGGTGGTTATTGAATGACTAAACTAATGCTCTTCCTCACCTGTAGGGGGTGCAAATCCAAACCCGTCGGGGTTGGGGGTGCACCTATACAACATAGGCGACACGAAATGCTCAGATCGATCGGGTCCTTCTAGGCCTACGGATATTTTAGCCCAATACTTAATTTTATTTTCCTCAACAGATCTTATCTCTTCAAATTCTGTTTGAAATTAAAAGGACAAATATTAAATTGAGGTTAATGGCTCTTTTAATTTAGACGTTAATGACTCCTTAATTCACGGACGTTATTTGCTTCATTAGTCAAAATTTCCAACAGTTCTTTCATTTTGAATTTTATTTAAAACCAAATAATTTGTACAAAAAAGATACACTAAAATTTTCAAAATTTCAAGATTTTTTCCCTGTATATTTCAAACCTGTTTTTGGTGATAGAAGAAAGTTAAGGTTACAGTTCATTGATCACTGCAGTTGTGCTACTGCCATGCTAATCTCGTTGTTGTATCTTGGGAGACATTCGACCAACGTTTCTCTAGCACCAAAGGAGCGGCCGAATCTATCTTAAGGAAACTGTGAAAATTGGCCTTAATTACTAGTCGATTTTTCCTGCCTACCTACGAGTATAAAATTTTGGTCTAGTTTTTATTTCAAATTTTTATTTTTTTTCAAATTTTAGAGTTGAAGAATATGGTAATGAGACTACCAAAGACCGAATCCTTTGGCAATCTATATGAGGTGTGTATCATGGAAAAGCAACAAAGGGAGCCCTTTAATAAGTATGGCACGATGAGAGCTTCCTCACTACTTAAGCTGGTGCATTTTGATGTTTTTCGACCAATCAAGCCCATCTCTATCAGTGAGAACAAATACTTTTTGTCCTTTACTAATGTTTATAGAGAAAAACATGGGTGTATATGTTGAAGGAAAATAAATAAGTGTTCTCGAGATTTAAAGAGTTTAAAAGTTTGGTTGAAAAGTAAAGTGGTTTTTCTTTGAAATGTTGTGGATTGATCGTGGAAATGAGTATGCATTGCTAGAATTTGAGAATTTTTGTAGGGAGAATGGTATACAACATCAGCTCACACTACCTCAAACACTATAGAAAATGGTGTTTTGAAAAGGAAAAATAGAATGATCCTCAATATGGTGCGATGTATGTTGAAGAAGAGGAATATTTCGAAAGAATATTTGGCAGATTCTGTTGCTTGTGCTGTTTATTTGTTAAACAAGTTTCCAACAAAGTAAATTGAAGACGTGACATCAGAGAAAGCCTAGAGTTCCCGTAAGGCAAAGGTTGATGATCTTAGAATTCTCGAGAACATTGCTTATGTAAAGGTACAGGAGGAGAAGCATACAAAACTCGAGGATAAAAGCCAAAAATGCATATTCATTGGCTATAATGAGAATTACAGTGGGTACAAGTTGTACAACCCAATAACCCATAATCTCGTGATGTCGAGAGATGTTATGTTCGATGATGAGAAAATTTAGGACTAGAAGAACAATGATCAGGTGAAGTAGATTCCTCTTAAGTGAGAGCAAGATAAGAAGAAATTAGTACAAGGAGCAGCAACACCCAACCAAGTTAAAACTCAATCCAACAACGATGATTTCGAGAACCCAACAGGGCAAAAGATGAAGACTATTCAGGAGATTTATGATTCTAGCCGAGTGATCAGTACAAATTTTGAGGAGAAGTTCAATAATTTGTGTCTCTTTATCAGATTCGATCCTTTGATGTATAAGGAAGCCTCAAAGGAGACCATGTGGATGAAAGCCATGGAGGAAGAAATTCATGCCATAAAGAAGAAAAATATGTGGGAGCTTACATCACTTCTGCAATGACATAGACCCATCGATGTTAAATGGGTGTTTGAACAAAGAAAAAAGGAAAAGTCGAATGAACAAAGCAAGGCTGGTTGTGAAGGAATACAAGTAGAAATACGGGATCGACTATGAAAAAGTCTCTGCTCCGATAGCCAGGCTTGAAATAATGAGGTTGTTGATCTCTCTTACAGCCCAACGAAGTTGGAAGACATACCAAATGGATGTGAAGTTGGCATCCCTCAATGGGAACCTTGGAAAAGAGGTCTATGTCAAGCAACCACCGAGATTCATTATCAAAGGGCAAGAAGAAAATGTGTACAGGTTGAAGAAAGCCTTTTACGGGCTGAAACAAGCCTCAAGAGCATGGAATTCCAGAATTGATGCGTATTTTGTTCGTGAAGGTTTTGTGAAGTGCCCATACAAGAAATATTTGTATGCAAAGACCAACTCAACTGGAGATTTATTATTAATGCGCTTGTACATAGATGATTTGATTTTTATGGGCAACAACAGCTTCATGATTTGGAAGTTTAAATAATTGATGAAGGAGTTTGATATGATCGATTTAGGGCTGATGTGATACTTCTTGGGCATCAAGGTGCAACAAGATGAAGAAAGAATTTATACGTCACAAAAAAAAATTGCAAAAGAGATTTTGAAGAAGTTTTTGATGGAAAATTGTCAGCCCATGGACACACCTATTAAGTGTGGCATTAGATTAACTAAGCAATGAGAAGGGAAGTGTAACACCCCTCACCCATATTCAACGCCAGAATAGGGTTACAGAGCATTACTAAAATTATAATACATATAACCATACTTTTCTCATGCATTCAATCATTTCATACAATCATCATTCAATTTGTACCTTACAATAGCCTACGAGGCCTTAAACATGCTTTAGGAGCTGTTCGGGACTAACCCGATAACTTATAAAACTTCCACAAAACTTTGAAAATTTTTCTCAATACAGAGGACACACGCCCGTGTAGCCAAGCCGTGTGTTTCACACAGTCACTAGACATGCCCGTGTCACAAGCCGTGTGAAAACAGGGGGTACATACTGACTTGGGTCACATGGCAAACCACACGCCCATGTGTCTAGCCGTGTGCCCTTCGAAGTGGCCACACAAGCCCGTGTGCCAGGCTGTGTGCTAGGCCGTGCCAATCCTGTAGGGTATACTGACTTATGCAACACGGCCAAGTCATACACCCGTGTGCTAGGTCGTGTGCAATTTAGGGAGGTATACTGACTTGTACCACGCGGCCAGTCATACGTCCGTGTGTGAGACCGTGTGAAGCATACTGACTTGGTTTTAATTTCAACACCAGGGGACACATGGCCGTGTAACATGACCATGTATCACACACGGCCAAGACACACGCCCGTGACTCTGCCTATGTAGACAAAAATAGGCTATTTGCAAAGTCATTTTGCCACCCTATTTTCATATACTATTTGCAAAGCCATTTTGCCTCCCTATTTTCATATACTTGCACAAGTGTAATATGCAACATTTTATAACTCAATAGGCAGCCAATCCATAACATTTCATACACATTTTATACCAATTCAACATAGTGTTCAAATACCTAATTAATATCATACATTTTCCATTCATATGTCTACTACATATCAAGATAACATTTGCATATTTCCATTCCATCTACTACTTGCCAAAACATACCATATTTGAATACTTCTACACAACCAAAACATTATACCAAGTTAAGCCAAATCACATTGATTTAACTTATACCACAACATGTACCAAAATCACTATCTCAAGTAACCATAACTGTCATCTTTATAACTAGCCTATACATGCCATATTTACATATATCCATAAGTTCAAAGGTACCAATCGGCAACTAGATAGCGTGATGCGTAACTCTGACTTTATCCTGATCGAGCAAGCTATCGAACCTCTATAAAACACAGAAAAAGAAACAGAGTAAGCTTTAAAACTTAGTAAGCCCATATTATTCAGAATTTAACTTACCATTTATACATAATCAAACAATTAAACAAAGGATATCAAATTCACTTGCCAAATGCCAATACACAAGCATTCATCAACAAGTTAGTCACATTAGTGCATGTAATCATCCATTATCTCAATTTAATACACAATACATTGTATCATATCAAATTCATATACCATGTACATCATTTGTAACATTTCACTCTCAATCATATAAATAGTAAATCATTCGATAACAGTAACTCATCCGTATAACACATACCTTATTCACATAACCAATAACAGAATTTATGCCCATTGAACCTATTAGAATATCGAGGGATACTCGGGTGATATACATTACGTGTAATAATCATTAATCCATCAATTCATTATCATTTTCGCTCTTTCGAGCTATGATCAGTAAGCTCCTCCTGAGCTGATGGACAGTAAGCTCCTCTTAAGCTGATGGACAGTAAGCTCTATTGAGCTGAAACGGTAAGCTCTGACAAGCTGAAAATAGTAAGCTCTTACGAGCTAAGAACAGTAAGCTCTTACGAGCTGTGGTAAGTCCGCAACAAATACAGGAGCTAGACCGAAACGGTAACCCTAGTGACATGTCACTCATATCCTACGAATTCTTACTGTTCAAACGGGGCTCGGTAACCATCAAACTATATCAATAAGGCATTCTTATTTCAATTAGATCAATTACTCAATTATATACATGCATTTCAAATAATTACAAGTGTTTAAAAGTTCAATTCTAATTATACAAACTTACCTCGAGTTGCTCGGATAGAAATATTAGCTAATCGTCAACCTTTCCTTTTCCCCGATCTAATCCCGATCTCGACTTATCTTGATCTATATATTATTAAAATCAGCTTATTTAATCAAATATTTATTCAATTTAGTCCAAAACACACATTAGGGCTATTTTACACATTGACCCCTAAACTTTCACATTTTTACAATTTAGTCATTATCACATAAAATTGCAAATTCATGCAATTTAGTACAAACCCATGCTTAGCCAAATTTTAATGGAGTCCCTAGCAACCCATATCTTTTATTTAATCACACTTTTACCCACATAATTTTACAATTTCACAAATTAACCCATTTTTGACATTTTTTATCAAAAATCACTTTACAAAAACTATTAATCTAACATTAAACCTTCCAAATCTATCATAATTCATCAAATTACTCAAGAATTCAACAATGGAAACATGATAAATCCTTAAAAATTTTGAAATCTAAGGTACGGGATAGCTAGAATACGAAGCAACGATCTCAAAAACGTAAAAATCATTAAAAAGCGAGCTTAACCATACCTTAATCTAGCTTTCAAAGTGACCAAATGGAAAACCTAAAAAATGGCTTTCTTTTCTTTCAAATTTTCGACAACGAAGATGAAGAAAGATGAATAAAATGGCTTTGTTTTATTTAATTTATGGTTATTAACATTTTACTAAATTAACCTTAGAAATAAAACATTAAAAACATATAATGCATATCCAATATTGTCCACATACCATTATAATGGTCTATTTACAACATAAGGACCTTAAATTTAAGGTTCTATAGCTATTAGATGCTTTTAGCTAATAGAACTCCATTTTTACACTTTACGCGATTTAGTCCTTTTTGCCGAATTAAGCATTCAAACAGTAAAATTTCTTTACGAAACTTTCACATAATAATTCTATCATGCTGTAAACTTTAATAAAATAATAAAATTAATATTTTGACTTCAGATTTGTGGTTTGAAATCCACTGTTCTAATTTGACTAAAAACGGGCTGTTACAAGAAGCCAATGAACTCGACTTATTAGAAAAGTCTTGTAGGTTGTTTGAAGTACTAGACTTGCACTCAACCTGATATATTGTTCTGAGTTAGACTTATTACTAGGTACATGGAGACTCTGAAGACTTCCCACTTGAAGGCAGTGAAGAGAATCCTTAGATACATGAAAGGGACAGTCGATTACGGGTTGTTATATTCATCAAATGGCAGTACTAAACTAGTTGGGTTTAGCAGCAGTGATTGGGCTAGGAATTTTGATGATAAGAAGAGCACCATGGGGGTCGTATTATACCTTAATGATACCACATTCACTTGGTCCTCAAAGAAGTAATCTATTGTTGCTCTATCAACTTGTGAAGCATAGTACATAGCTACAACCTCTTGCTTGTGTCATGTCGTTTGATTAAGGAGGTTTACTCGGTGAACTAAAGTTGAAACAAGAAAATGCAACCAAGATCTACATCAATAACAAGTCTACCTTTGCCCTAGCCAAGAACCGGATCCATTATGAACATTTGAAACATATCGGCACTCATTTTCACTTCATAAAGGAGTATGTAAAGGAAAAAGAAATGGATTTACAGCATGTGAATTCGAGTGGTCAAGTTGTTGATGTGTTTACAAAGGCCTTGATGATTGAAACTTTTACACACCTGAGGAAGCTACTAGGAGTTCAAGTTCGTTGAGAAACAAATTTAAGGGGGTAGATGTTGACAACTAAACTTGCTCCAGAATTCCAAGAGTCCACTATAATTGAAAATAGGAGAAGTAATTAATGAATTCTCTAAATGCTTCCATTGAGTTAATATGTGTAATCAAATGAGTTATCAGATTTCAGAAGATGAATGAATGAAACTATATATATAAGAAAAGAAGCCCCCTTCTCTCTCATTGTTACATTTCCTCTTCTCTGTTCTATTTTCCACGTTCCATTTTTTGTGCCACTGTACAATTAAGGCCAACTAGGATAATTGTTAAGGTTTATATGGTATGTTTTTTTTTACTTCACAATCAAATTTCTGATTATAGGGAAGGGTGTTTATACCAAATACTTTAAGCACATGAAACAGAAAAAATAAATAAATAAATTTGTAAGCAATTACCGAAACCCACAAAGCTATAAAAAAAAGCAACTTTTGAAACCTTTAACTTTAGTAACTATCAAGGTATTAACATGTGTTTATTCCATACTATAAGTACATGAAACAATAAAAACGTGAGTGGTTCTTTAATATTGGTTTTGAAACCTATTAAAGTAGGAAAATTTTTGAACAAAATTTCAACGTCTAAAAAAATGAAACCAATAATAACAAAATATCATCTTTTATCAAAAAATTGGAAGCTTAACAAAAAAAATATAAAAAAATTTTCTCGCTTGGGTTTCTACTAGGATTCGGTTCACAGTTGTAAGGTTGGACACATGGAGTTTTTATTTTTAATATATTTTTTTCTCCATTTTTGTAACGTCAAAGTTTTTAAGAAAAAGGGTCAATGTCGTTATTTATTATTCTTATTTATTTATTTTCAAAATTTATAGGACTAAATTGCTCCTATTTATTTGCTCAATTTTAAAATTGAGAGAGATCAAAAAATCTTTTTTATCTAATATTTTCATTATTTGTGTTCCAATTAGACTTCAAATCCATCTTAGATTGCACTTATTATTTTATATTAATAATTACTTAATTGATGTTGTAATATACCTAATTAATTATCAATTAATTAGTATTACAATTTTATATTATTTAAAGTTAATATTTAATAGTACAAATAGATGTATTAGCAAAAAATTTTAGTTAAGTAGCATCCAAATAATCACTATTTTTATTTTATTTTGTTAAGTGATAGGTTTTATTTCTATCCCCAAACAAGGTTAGATTATATAATATTTTATATGTTTTGCTTTTATTGTTAATTGATATTTGATACTTTTACTATTATTTGATATTTAATTTATACTTATAAATGTTTTCTTTTTGTACAAGTTAAGAAAGTGATATGATGGCATCCTTCACTCATACTACACGTTAGGATGGGCGAGGGGTTTTACAGTTCGAGTTTGTAAGAAAGTTGGACTCGAGCTTTATTAGGCTTGAATGTTTTTGGGCCCAAATATGTTATAGGTTTAAACTTTTTAAGAATTAGGTAGACACATATAAGCTTTTAAGCTTCGACTTGTGTTGCCAGCTCTAATACTAATTATCTTCATATTTATAGTAAATTTTATTATCCATCAGTTTTTTTTATATAAAATTCATTATAAATATTATAATATTTATATTATTTGGGTATATATCTCTTTACTTTTTTTAATATAAGTGTACATATGTATAGGGGTGAGTAAAATTCGATTCGACTAAAAAAATTATTTTTTTTTTTGAATTTCAAGTTAATTGAATCAAGTTATTCGGTTTTTTCATGTCTAGTCGAATAACTAATTTGAGTTTCAAGTTTGAGTCGAGTTGAATTTTATATTCGAATAACAAATTGCTGTAATCACCCCTTTGAACCTTGTCAATTTTGAAATTGAGTAAACTAGTCTCTCAACAAACATTACAAAAAATTCAAAGTATTTATAAAAATTCTAAAATTTATATTTTAATATATAAAATTTAAAATTTCTAAAGAAACTAAAGAATATATAAAAAGTTGAAAATTAAAAAATTCTAAAATAATAATTTTGGTGATCTATAGAAGTAAATTAATGATTAAAGTTTATCATACAAAAGTAGTTTATTTTTCTCTTATTTTCTTTGAAAAGTTTCATATATATATGGTTTCAAATTTTTGTGCTCTAACATGAAATTAATTATATGATAACAAGATTTTAATTTAAGCGGAATAACTTCACTCGATTAAAAAATTAAATTAAATTAAGATGATAAAAATAAAACACGTCAACTCAATTTTTTCACTTGATTCGGTTCCTACTTATTTACATTATTTTACACTTACTTTGATTTCAATGTTGCATATTAAGCGAGACGAAAAGGGTTAAGTGAAGAAGGCATGGTGTATTGTAATAACTTCATTATTTTATAATATCTAAACAATGGAAATGGAGATGATAGCTATTTATCATATGGAATTTTTAAGTTGAGATTATTTATGTCTTCTTATCAGTACAACTTATACATTTAATTTTGAAGAAATAAAAGATTTTTTGTAAAATAATTTTTAAATAAAGATTTATAACAATAATTTCACTACTAAAAGTAGTAATATCTTTTCATTCTAGCATCCTAAATAAATAATGTCTAAATTATACTCACAATTTAAATATAAATGCATCTAATCATAACCTAACCTTGGATTCTATTACCACCTTTTATACTCATAACTATCTATTACATTGTTCCACTACTCAAGCTAGTCTTTTATTGTTAATCTATTATGTAAATCATCACTGTGGAAACTATTTCTTTGAAAACAAGGATCGACAGAGTCGCCACCAATCTTTTTTGATAAGGTGTGATTGGGTCACAATCGTAAAATTTGTTTTAAGAAAATGTTTTGTTTTATTAAAACGATTTTGGTCTACTAAATTTGAGAAAATGGGTCCGAGAGTCGGTTACGTGCGAGAAAGGATTAGCACCCTCATCATGCCCAAAATTGATACCAAATTGATTAATTAGTGTCTTAATGTTGAAAGTTGAAAACCAAGAATGAATTTAAAATACGATCCTTTTTATTAGTATTGATTTTTTAAAAAGCGCTTGAATTAAATCAACACGATTGCTAAAGATTTTCTCGTCTCGAGACATTGAAGTATCACATCTTGTAAGTTAGGACACGATACCTTGAACTCCCGAGCGCAAGTTTGTCTTTATTTTTTATTGAAATTTCATGCATTTTGAAATCTAAAAGGATATTAGGCCACTTAGTTTTGACAAGAAAATCGACACCCCGTAAGTTAGGGTACGATTTCTCGAATTTCAAAAACGCGAAATATTGCCTTATTTTGAAAGATTTTCATCTTTTGGATAATCACGAGTGTAACACTCAAAGGCATACATTAATTTTGTTTGAAATTGAATGAAACGATCTAAGTTGGATAAATATATTAAGATTTAATTTGCGATACAATGACGAAACATTATAAAATAGATACATGGAGTTTAAAATAAGGTATACAAAACACTTTAAAATAATAAAATAATTTTAAATAAATAATACGTGGGATGAATTTAAAATATGAAAACGGTAATTTAAAAGTAAATAATATAATAATTAACATGTATAACACACTTTATCATAAAATAAATAATATATAAAGTATTTAAAATAAATAACTTTGGAAAAAAAACTGAAAATATCATGTGAAAAACTTAAAATAAATATGTAAAAGAAAATCTTAAAAATCAAGCAGTTAAAACAAAGGGAACTAAAATAGGTAATACATGTATTTACTTAGAATAATTAATATATGAATAAATTTGAAATAAACACCATAAAACAGTTTAAAAAATAAATTAAAAATAAAATTTAAAGTAACATATAATAGTTTAGACTAAGTAATATATAAAATAAAATAAATAATAAATAAAATATTGTATTCATATGAAAGCAGTTTTAAAAAATGAACTAAATAAACTAAACAGATTAAGGATGAATTTGAAATCAAAGTAAAAAGGAAGGGTATAAATCAAAAAAAAATTACAAAAGGGTCACCCAGACCAGATTAGAACACGCACGCGGGAAGCAGGGACCTCTGAGCAAATGTCCTAAGCCCCGATGCATGCGTTCCATTCGGGGATCGAGTGAAATGATGTGAAGTTTCAAGGTCAAATCAGGAAATATGGAAAATGGAAAAGGGTTTAATCGAATGGTGCAGGAAAGGAGGGACCATTTGCGCAAATCGCCCTTTTAAAGCGAAAAAGCAAATCCCACCCCCATCAAACTACGCCATTTTGTTATGGTATTTAACGCCCAAAATATTTATTTGTCTCATTTCAGCCTATCAGTTTTAAAAAAACCTAAAAAAAACTTTCATCTCTCTCAATCTCTCCTCTCTTTCCGGCCTCACACCCAAATTCGGCAAAAGTTTCGTCGTCGGGCCACCGTACGCGGTGGCCGGTGGTGCGCGAACATGGGCTTTTCAACCCCGTTTCAAGTCGGTTTGAAGGCCTAGCCTTCTTGGCTAAAAAAAAAAACCCGAAAGAAAAAGGTCCATCGACCCCTTTAGTCCGATTTCGACACTGGAGCGGGGAGTTCCGACGATCGGGGGACGATTCAGGTACCTTTCCTTCCTTTATTCTTTATTTTCGTGTGCAAAAATAAGAAAATAATAAAATAAAACTTAAGAGTAAAAATAAATAAAAATATAAAATGCAAATCACCTTAAAAAAGGTGTCGAAACCATTTTTATTTTAAAGTTTGGAAAAAATGGGGATCGACTTTAAGAATAGGGAGTCGCCACCAATCCTTTGGTTTAGGTGTGACTGGGTCACCTATAAAAATGTTTTGGTCTGCGAGATTCAAGAAAATGGGTTCGGGAGTCGGTTACACACGAGGAAGGGTTAGCACCCTCGCAACGCCCAAAATCAGTACCAAATAGATTAATGTTGTCCTAAAGTTGAAAGTTTGAAAAGTTTTGAAATTTTCTAAGGGAAATTAATCAATATTGAATTTGAATTTCAAGATCAACTCGTTTCGAAAGAAATAAAAATATCTCATCCAGTACGTTAGGACATAACACCTTTATACCCCGACATCGAGATCATCTTTGATCTTCAAAATACGAAATTAAAGAAGGGTATTTATTTATCTGGTTAGACAGAAAATTGACATCCCAGTACGTTAGGGAATAATTTTCTGACTTTCCAAATGCACAAACATTGCCTTATTTTGGAGAAAAAAAAAATTTATATTAGGCTTAAAATGCATTTAAATAAAATAAAAACAATTTAATAATAAAAACTAGAATATATTAGAATTTGAGGAGTAATGATAATAGAATGCATAAACATTTTATGAAATATACACAAATTAAAGGCCATATTAACAACATGCTATAAAATACAAGTTTTCTTAAAGAAAGTTAGATTATATTGAATCTTGAACTTCAAGATTAGCTCGTTTCGAAGGAAATAAAAATATCACATCCAGTACGTTAGGACATAATATCTTTATATCTCGACACCGAGATCATCTTTGATCCTCAAGAGATTTAATTGAAAAGGGTATTTTAAAGAGACAAATTATATACATAATGAATATATACATAAGATAATATAAAATCAATAATATATATACATAAGAATAATTTAATATAAATAATATGAATATATATATATATATATAAATAATAAGAATATCATATAATAAAAATAAATAATAGCTAAAACAATTTAGAATATTTAGTATTAAATATTAATTAAAAGAATAATTAAAGAATTCAATAAACAAAATAATTAACTAAATAATTTAAGGATTACATTGAAAATGAAAATGAAATTAGAGGGTTAATTTAAGAAATAAATAAATCATTAGTAGAAGTAGAGACTAAAATCGAATTCGCGAGAACGAATAGGGGCCCAATATGCAATTATTCGAGTCTCTTAAACGCCACGTTTCAGCACGGCTCAAATTGAAATAACGAATGAACTTCAGGGAAAAATTAAAAGAGTGAAATAAAATAAGGACTCAATCCAATGCCAACACAAACAAAGGGGGACCGAATGCACAAATTGACCATTATTAACAAAACATGCGGATCCTGAATGGGCATCGGGTCGGGTCATCGGATGATGGTCTATACGACACCGTTTTAGGACCACTGAAACAGGCCCTAAATGGTGCCGTTTTGTGCTCTGTAATAAAATTCAAACTAAATCTAATCCCTGCTTTTCTAACACTTAAAATAAAACAAAAAACCCTAAATACTCTCCTAATCTCTCCCTCACTTAGTGAAACCCCAAATGACCATCCGACTACCTCGTTCTTCAGAAGTCAGCAACGATGTCGAATGGAAACAAAGGATGGCCCCCTTTCTGTATTAACACATGCGAAATCTCAGACCCAAAGCCCCATTCTAGCTTCGATTTCGACGAAGCGAGTAGGAATCCGGCGACGGTGGTGAACAAGTAAAATACTCTTCTCTTTATAGTTTTGCATGCAATAGTTTAGAAAAAGGAAATGAAAAGAAAACAAATATCTAGTTGAACTGAAGAAACGAAAAATGAAATCGACCAAAGAACACCTTTTTTTTCGATTAGTCTTGCTGAATTTTCTGTATTCTGTATTTGAAAATCATGAACAAAAGAAACCATTACAGATATCTCCTTCAGTTTTTATAACTGAAAAGAAAAATAAAAGAAAAATAAAATACAATATTCTATTTTTTCTCTCTGCTTTGCTGTTGTTTTCGTCTAATTTGTAGGTACGAAGGTACGGAGGCCAGCCTAGTACACGGACGTGGCGAGCGCGAAAGGGCGTACAGAGGCGCTTGGACGCTACGAGGCACGCGTGGGATCTACCCTTGGGGATCTGAAAAGGTGCGCGTGTATAGCACGCGAGAAGCCAAAGGGGCGCGCGTGGGGAGTGGCTGCGGAGAAGGCACCCGAAGATTCTGAAATTATGTCCTGCTTGGGCCATTTGGGCTCCTTGGATTGGGCTTAAACTTTGGTTTAGTCTATTGGGCTATTGGGGTTAATTCGAGTTATTGGGTTTGGTTATTATTTGGTTTTGGGCTAAAAGACTGTAATTAATGGACTGTTATAATGTTTTATTGGTTTTTGTTTAAAAATTTTGGCTTTTTATTTTGGTGTTGGGCCCAGGCGAAAATGGGCTTTTACAAAAGGGTTCAATTTTCTCATGTTCGTATAACGAGAATAGAGCAAAGACTTCAAAAAGGACCATTTTTGCTCAGTCTTTAAATCTTGGACTTCTTTCAGTGCTTTCGTCTTCGAGTGGCTTCATTCCATCGCACTACATCTTTAGGGGCCTCAGAGCTAACGCTTTAATCCACTCAAGGAAATTAGTACTTTCAATCTGCTTCTGCAACTTTAGAATTGCCAGATCCGCTATCTTCAATCTGCTCCTGCAAACTCAGGATTTCTAGATTTGCTATCTTCACTCTGCTCCTGCAAACTCAGGATTGTCAGACTTGCTAACTTCAATCTGCTCCACTGCAAACTCAGGGAGACAAGATTTGATATCTTCTATTTGTTCCTGCAACTTCAGGATTGCCAGATCTGCTATTTTCAATATGCTCCTGTAAACTCAGGATTGCCTGATTTGCTGTCTTCAATCTGCTCCACAAACTCAGGATTGCCAGATTTGTTGTCTTCAATCTGCTCCTGCAAACTCAGGATTGCTAGATTTGCTGTCTTCAATCTGCTCCTGCAAACTCAGGATTGCTAGATTTGCTGTTCGATCTTGGTCCACTACTGCTTAGGGTGACAAGATTTGTAATCTTTGACCTATTCTACTGCTGGTCAAGGAGTAGGGTTGATGTTTCGATCTGCTCCTGTAACTTCAGGATTGCCAGATCCTCCATCTTCGATCCACTTCGCTCAGAAAGGCAAGATCTTTAAATTCACCGATGTTGCGACAACATCCTCTAGGGGACCTGTTCTGTAAAATCAGTTTTGTGTTTATGCTTATGTAAAACGGTTAGGATGCGATGATTAGAATGAATCTAACGGCATTTGTATGAATGCAAAATGTCACGAGAATGGTCTTTTTACAAAGATTAGGATGCAATGATCGAAATGAATCAAATGCCCCTAAAAGGATGTCTCTTATGGATGACATTTGTATGAATGCAGAATGTCATGAGAATGATTTCTTACAAAGATTAGGATGCAATGATCGGAATGAATCAAATGCCCCCTAAATAGATGTGTCTTTTGGATGACATTTGTATGAATGCAGAATGTCATGAGAATGATTTCTTGCAATGATTAGGATGCAATGATCAGAATGAATCTAATGCTCCTAACTAAATGTGTTTTTGCATGAATGCAGAATTACATGAGAATGATCCCTACTTCAGGTTGTCATCACTCATTGTTAATCAAGGTGATATGCTACCCTCTTGTTCGGCTGGTATTCTTGACAGAAAACCCAAGGAAATAATTATAACTGTTCAACAGATTTGCCCCACTATAACTTTAGGGTTCATCTCGTTGTGACTTAGGGGTATAGGATCTGAATCTCTTCCACTGCAACCCTGAAATGTAGGATTTACTTCTTCTTCAATCCATCACATTTCTATTCAAAGGTATGAGATATGATTATCTTCTATCTATCCCACTATAACCTGAGGGTATAGGGCCTGTAGCTTGTTTCATCAACTGATCACTCCTCGGGTGACCCAACCTATAACACCCCTTAACCCGTACCCGTCGCCAGATTAGGGTTACGGGCATTACCAGATAAGTCATAACTTCTACTCAAACGATTAAATTTTTAACTAAACATTTGATACCAATAAAAATGTAACACCCCTTAACCCGTACCCGTCGCCAGATTAGGGTTACGGGCATTACCAAATAAGTCATAACTTCTACTCAAACGATTAATTTTTTAGCTAAACATCTTTATCAAGTAATTCATTTATCAACAGACAAATTACACATGTATAATATATGCTTAATATTTTAATTCAAATCATATACACTATAATCATCAACGAACACAACATGACCCTGAAATCACATTACGGCAATGTCACACAACAATCCCAATTCCATATACTACACTCGACAAGTTGGTCTTAATATGTGAAATTTATAAACAAGTAAACCATACGTAACTAATTAATAAAGTAACCCCATTTCAAAAGTCAATTCATTTTAATTACTAATGAAAACAAACCCTATGAACAAAACTTCATGCTAAATGGTCAAGGTACATGAGTTCATTACATTATCAAAGATGTAGCTAATAGCTTTGGCCAAATATACCAAAACATATTGCATCACATGTTTCATGTTTAATAAAATAATTTAGATCAACGCACATACAAAATTTTAAATTGATACCTATCCAATACCCACTTGTTTTTCCATACATAACTCAACTATAATCGTATATAAGCATCCATATAGACCTTGCATCATAATAACATAAACATATACAACATTTGAGAATTAAAATTCATATATCTCAAGCTCAAACTAGCACAAGATTAAAGCCATATTCGAATGACCATACTAATTATAACACAAAATCTTCAACCTAAACATGAGTATAAACATTTTCATGATCAACTTTGAATTATAACTAAGCACATAATAATCTCAGTAGAAAAATTCACACAACCAAATAGGCAATACTTATACATATATATATTATCTATAAATGACCAATTCTATATAACCACATTTAACTCCTAAACATGATATGCATACATCTTATATCAAGGATTAAAACAAACCATTATATCAAACATATAAACCATACTTAACAGAAAGTAATAGCCTTATTCGCAAGGCCATATATATATTTACAAATCTGAACATCATTCATTACTTATCAAAATAAAGCCTATACATGCCTTTGATTCAAAAGTATACAAAACATATATATACCAAAGAGAGTGATAGTGTGGTCAACTTTCTTGATGATCCCCCAGGCCGTAGTTGAATTAATGATCTATAAAGCGAAATACAAACACATACGAGTAAGCTCACTAGCTTAGTAAGTCTTAAGCAACTTTAATATAACATTTGAACACTTAAACATTTTATTTCTTTAAACTTATAACATTAAATATAAATATTTCCATAAATATATTTATGCGAGGGCGAATGTTAACAGTTTATTAACCATAGCATTTACACTACATTACCATAATCCTATAATTCATCGAACCATAGTATAAACATATTTTACATGAATCACATGCTCCTTGTCACATAGGTGCAACATTCATATCAACTATATTATCATATTCAAAGTCTTTTCACTATTAGCATTTCTACTAGTAACAGAACATCCCAAAATAGCACTTTTAAGCTCGATTCTATCTTATACCATCCATTCATATCGATCAATAAGCTCAATCATACATAACACCATTCTTAATATGATATTTCAACTCAAGTAACATTAATCACAACTTACCTTACTTCGATGAATTCAATGAGATTTAAGCTTACGAGTTTTTAACTCAATAGGTTCACTATATTACACTCGAACAATTTATGGTTTCTTCATTTTAAAGTATCACCGACATTAAGCACCTTTGAGGCACGAAGCGAATCAAATCACCGACATTAAGCACCTTTAGCACGAAGCTTAGAATATGTCACTGCACTAAGCACGCTAGGCACTAAGCGAATATGTCACGGCACTAAGCCTTCTAGGCATGAAGCCGAATCAAATCACCGGCACAAGGCACGCTAGGCAATAAGCCCTAAAATATTCATAAACCTATCACATACTTCACATTTTTCCCAAATAATATATCAAAGATACACATTCATATCATATTGTCAATTTATGCATTCAAGTCAATTTAACCCATATGCATTCGGCTTTTACAATAATATACCTTCAAATTTATCGAACATTAACATTTAATAGATTCCTAAATAATTCTTTGACATATTTAAACAGGACTTACCTCGACTATCGACGGACAACGTTAACAAAATTTAGTCGACGACTTTCACCTTTCCCAGATCCAAATTCGTTTTCTTTGTTCTTGATCTAAACACATAAAATTTAGCTCATTCAAGTACATTTCATCTCAATTTAGTCCCTAAGCACATAAATAGGCAAATTACCATTTTACCCCTAGAGTTTCACATTTTACAATTTAGTCCTATTTGCATAAAACACAAAATACACATAATTTGCACATAATACTTTAGGATCGAATCTTCTATACCTTCATACCAAGGCATACATTTCATTTATTTTGCAAACTAGTCCTCAAAATTTTATTTTTACAAATTAGTCCAAAATCTTTGAAATTTACTAAAATTTCAATTCAATATATACTAATCTTTAACATATCATTTACATAAAATCATAAAACACCAAAAATCACAAGAACATAACAAGGGCGAACATCATACATGATTATTCTTAAAAATTTTAACATGGGTCATTCTGATTCAAGCAACAATCTCAAAAGCGTAAAAATTAACTAAAACCGAAGATTAAACTTACCTTAATCAAGCTTTGTATTTTCCAAAATTCAAAGCTTTCCCTAACCCCTTTTTCTTAGTTATATTCGGCCTTGAGAAGAAAAATGATGATAATGGTTTCATTTTGATAATAATAATAACATAAATTACTTATTTATTAATTTACTAAACTAACCTTTTAATAATAATAAAACTAACTTATAAAACAAGGGTAACTTAGTCCTATGCCATCCACTATCTCATAAAATAGGTTATTTACCCTTTCTA
The DNA here is from genome assembly GCA_025506655.1 of Gossypium rotundifolium. Classification (NCBI taxonomy): domain Eukaryota; kingdom Viridiplantae; phylum Streptophyta; class Magnoliopsida; order Malvales; family Malvaceae; genus Gossypium; species Gossypium rotundifolium. Next base: position 80,016,371 of record CP106725.1, read on the forward strand.
TACTCCACATTATAAAGCCATGCTCAAATTAGCACATTTCACTTTAGAATGCCACTTTTACATTTCTGCGATTAAGTCCTTTTAATCAAATTTAGCACTTAAGCGATAAAAGTTTTCTCTGAAACTTTCACACACATTAATTCACATATAAAAATTTAAAATATAATATTTAAATATTTCTCGAACTCAATTTGTGGTCCCAAAACCACCGTTCGATTAGGGTCAAATTCGATGCATTACAACTCTCCCCTAAGGATTTTCATCCCGAAAATCTTACCGTTAAATAACGTCGAATATTGTTGCCTCATTGAGTCCTCGAGCTCCACATAGCCTCTTCAACTCGTGCGATTCCATAGTACTTTCACTAATGAAATCCTTTTGTTTCTTAACTCTTTCATTTCCGAGCTAAGATACGGATCGGTTTTTCCCCATCGTCATATCGAATTGATTTCAATCTCGGATGGAACAATCACATGTAGCAGATCGATCTGTATCTACTGAGCATAGATACGTGAAATACATCGTGTATCTTTTCTAATTCGGAGAGGTAGCTTCAACCTATAAACAACAGGCCCAACATGTTCAATGATTTCATACGGTCCGATGAATCTCGGACTCAACTTGCCTTTTGACCAAAGCGAGTACTTTCTTCCACGGAGAAACCTTTAAAATACTCGATCTCGACACGAAATTCAATGTGTTTACGTTTCAAATCAGCATAGGACTTTTGATGATCCGAGCGACTTTCAAATTGTCTCTAATAATAGCTACTTTCTATTCTGTTTCTTTAATTAAATCAACCCCGTGTATCTTATTCTCACTGAGCTCAGTCCAGTATAATGGTGTTCGACACTTTTGCCCGTACAAGGCTTCATAGGGCACCATTTTGATACTAGATTGAAAATTGTTATTATAGGCAAATTCAATCAGAGGTAAGTATCTTTCCACGTACCTTCAAACTCAAGAACGCAGCATCTCAACATGTCCTCAAGTATCTGAATAGTTCGTTCGGATTGACCGTCTGTCTGTGGATGAAAGGCTATACTAAAGTAAAGTTTAGTGCCTAAAGCATCTCACAACTTCTTCCAAAATTGTGATGTGAATCTCGGGTCTCTGTCCGAAACAATGGAACTCGGTACACCATGCAACCTCACAATCTGTGATATATACAATTCAGCAAGTTTATCAAGTGAATAGTCTGTTCGAATTGGTACAAAATGAGCCGATTCGGTCAATCTATCTACTATAACCCAGACTGCATCTTTCTTTCCCGATGTCATAGGCAAACCAGATACAAAATCCATAGTGATTCTATCCCATTTCCATTCAGGTATCATGATCGGTTGAAGCAACCTAGAAGGCACTTGATGCTCGGCTTTTACTTGCTGACAAATTAAACACTTTGTAACAAATTTGGATATATCCCGCTTCATGCCAGACCACCAATAGAACTATTTCAAATCGTTATACATTTTCATACTACCCGAATGTATTGATAATCGACCACTATGAGCCTCGCTCAGAATTATCTGAATCAAATTTGAGTTCTTCGGAACACATATTCGATTTTAAAGTTCAAACAGTCATTAGCATCAATTTGAAACTCGATCCGCATCTTTTCACCTTCGAATTCGCCTAGCAATCAAATCCTTGTCGACTTTACATGCATCACAAATTTCTTTGAATAAACATCGGTCTTGCTTGTAACTCGGCTATAATCAAGCCATCACGAGACATAACCATCATGCGTTCATCATACGGAGAGCAAACAATGATTTTCGACTTAGCGCATCTGCAACAACGTTAGCTTTTCCCGGATGGTAGTCAATCACCAATTCATAGCCTTTCAACAGTTCTAACCATCTGCGTTGTCTCAAGTCCAAATCTTTCTGAGTCATCAAATACTTTAGGCTTTTATGATCTGAATAAACGTGACATTTCTCGCCAAACAAATAATGATGCCAAATTTTCAATGCAAAGATAATAGCTGCTAATTCTAGATCATAAGTCGGATAATTTCTTTCGTGTGGCTTTAGTTGCCTCGAAGCGTAGGCTACAACTTTGCCTTCCTACATTCAGAGAAGCATCACTAAAAATGACAAATTCTTTACCCGATTCAGGCTGAGCTAACACTGGAGCTTCGGTCAAAAGGGCTTTCATTTTTCGAAACTTTTACGGCACTTTTCGACCACTCAAACTTGACATCTTTACGTAATAGCTTTATCAAAGGTGTAGCTATCACGAAAAACCTTTACAAACCATCGTAGTATCCTGCAAGACCTAAGAAGCTTGAATCTGGAAACATTCTTTGGTGGTTTCCAATCGAGTATAGCCGCTATTTTATTTGGATCCACCCGAATATCTGATGCTGAAACAACATGACCCAAGAAGCTGATTTCCTTCATCCAGAACCCACATTTACTAAACTTTGCATACAACTGTTGATCTCGCAAAGTTTGGAGCACTAATCTCAAATGCTCGGCATGCTCGATTTCATTTTTGGAGTAGACTAGTATATCATCAATAAACACTACTACAAACCGATCTAAAAACTGTCTGAAGACTCGATTCATTAGATCCATAAAAATAGCAGGTGCATTAGTGAGTCCAAAAGGCATAACCAAAAACTCAAAATGCCCGTACCTCGTTCGGAATGCAGTCTTTGGCACATCTATATCTCTGACTCGCAACTGATAATAACCCGATCTCAAATCTATCTTGAAAATCTGAGGCCCTTTCAATCGATCAAACAAATCATCAATCCGAGGTAACGGTACTTATTCTTTATAGTTACCTTATTGATTGCCGATAATCAATACACATTCGCATCGTTCCATCTTTCTTTTCACAAAAAAACTGGTGCACCCAAGGAGAGAAACTTCGATCGTGCAAAGCCCTATCATTAACTCTTGCAAGCGTGCTTTTAACTCTTTTAACTCATGAGGTGCCATCCGATATGGAGCTATCGAGATCGAGTCGTTCGGTGCTAATTCAATACCGAACTCAATCTCTCGATTGGGGTAAACCGGTAGTTCTTCAGAAACACATCTGGGTATTCACACACAACCGGTACAGATTCAAAATGCTTTTCAGACGCTTTATTATCTAGTACATATGCCAAATAAGCTTTGCACCCTTTTCTCACATACTTTCGGGCCAATATTGAGGATATTATTGTAGGAGACCCACTTAAATCACTGGATTCAATTCTGATGATCTCGCCGTTCTGATATCTCAAATCAATAAGCTTTCTTTTGCAATTCACCAACGCATCATGTGAAGTTAACGGTCCATTCCCAAAATTATATCGAACTCATGAAGGGAAACAACATTAAATCGGTGGGAAACAATAATCACGAATCATCAACGGGCAACCTCTACACACTTTATTAACAAGACACATCTACCCAAAGGGTTGGACACACGAATCACAAACTCATGAGACTCAATGGCGAGTCTTACAGAATACTAGAGTTTCACACACATATAAATGAGTCGAACCAAGATCAATCAATGCAATCACAGTAGTATCATAAAGGGTGAAAGCACCGGTAATGACATCGGGGGAGGAAGCATCCTCTCTGGCTCGTGTAGCATAAGCTCTAGCTGGTGCTTGAGCCTCTGATCGAACTACAGTGTCTTTCGTCCCTCTTTGAGTGCCACCTACATTACTAGAATGTTTGGGTGGTCGGCCCCGTGCTGGCGTGCTGCTTGGTCTAGTGTTCTGAACTGTATTCTGTTTGACTAACATCGGGCACTCTCGAATAAAATGGTCCGACGATCCATATTTAAATCAGGACCGATCATGAACCCTACAACTTCCAGAATGCCATTTCCCGCAATGTTTACACTCGACCCAGTCCTGTGGAACGTTACCAACACTAGCTATCAAAGTGGCTCGATAACTCCCTGGAGGTCGATCACGTCTAGGTAAGTCTGAAGTAGCTTTATATCGGTTGGAGTCATCTACGAATTTTTAGGCACCGAATGGTAAGTCTTACTCGTTGATCTCTTACAGTATCTCTAGCTTCTATTTCACTTTTCTTTTCTCTTTTTCGAGCTCTTGAGCTTTACAAGCCCACTCGACTAGTATCACAAACTCTTTGATTTCAAGAATGATGACCAGTAACTTTATATCTTCATTCAGATCGTCTTCAAATCTTTTGCACATAATGGCTTTGGTAAAACACACTCTCTAGCATATCCGCTAAGTCGACAAATTTCCGTTCATATTACATCACGGTCATTCGCCTGTTTGATTCAAGAAATTCTCTTCGTTTTGATCGATGAATCTCGATGATATATTTCTTCTGAACTCAATTTGGAAGAAGTCCCAAGTTACTTTTCTTTGAAACTACGGATACTAGTGTGTTCCACCGGTGATAGGCAATGTCCCAAAGTAAAGATATAGCACACTTTAGGCATTCATCCGAGTACAAGATAACTCATCGAGTACGCGAATAGTGTTATCAAGCCATATCTCGGCTGTTCGCATCATCATTATCATTGGCCTTGAATTTCTCGGCCCCATATTTCCTAATTTTATCAACGGAAGGCCTACTAGATCTCATTGGATCTATCATTGGAGGTGCTGAAGGTACCGGAGTTGGATTATTTGGGGGTGGAGGTTGTTGTACAGCCGGATTATTCTGAACAAACTGGGTAAACCATTCATTCATCATTTGGTAGAAGGCTTGTTTAGCCTCCCCTTCGTGGCTACCCGTAACTGGTCGAGAGTCTAATGGCACTGATCCACGTGCGAGACCAGGCGCAACACTCTCCACATCATCAGCTACGGCTCTATCGGGATCGAATCCATTTACTATATAAAATACAATTGAAATTGTCAAAAGTCACCACACTATCATATATACAATTCAAAGGTATGTATAGCTAGACTCTTACATACTACGGTAGTCTTAGAATCGACTAAACCGTAGCTCTGATACCAATAAAAATGTAACACCCTTAACCGTGCAGTCACCGATTAGGGTTACGGGCATTACCGAATAAGTCATAACTTCTACTCAAACGATTAAATTTTTAGCTAAATATCTGATACCAATAAAAATGTAACACCACTTAACTTGTGCCGTCATTTGAATTAGGGTTACGGGCATTACCAGATAAGTCATAACTTCTACTCAAACGATTAATTTTTTAGCTAAACATCTTTATCAAGTAACTCATTTATCAACAGACAAATTACACATGTATAATATATGCTTAATACTTTAATTCAAATCATATACACTATAATCATCAATAAACACAACATGACCCTGAAAGCACATTACGACAATGTCACACAACAATCCCAATTCCATATACTACACTCGACAAGTTGGTCTTAATATGTGAAATTTATAAACAAGTAAACCATACGTATCTAATTAATAAAGTAACCCCATTTCAAAAGTCAATTCATTTTAATTACTAATGAAAACAAACCCTATGAACAAAACTTCATGCTAAATGGTCAAGGTACATGAGTTCATTACATTATCAAAGATGCAGTTAATAGCTTTGGCCAAATATACCAAAACATATTGCATAACATGTTTCATGTTTAATAAAATAATTTAGATCAACGCACATACAAAATTTTAAATTGATACCTATCCAATACCCACTTGTTTTTCCATACATAACTCAACTATAATCATATATAAGCATCCATACCTTGCATCATAATAACAAAACATATACAACATTTGATAATTAAAATTCATATATCTCAAGCTCAAACTAGCACAAGATTAAAGCCATATTCGAATGACCATACTAATTATAACACAAAATCTTCAACCTAAACATGAGTATAAACATTTTCATGATCAACTTTGAATTATAACTAAGCACATAATAATCTCGGAGAAAAATTCACACAACCAAGCAGCAATACTTATACATATATATATTACCTATAAATGACCAATTCTATATAACCACATTTAACTCCTAAACATGATATGCATACATCTTATATCAAGGATTAAAACAAACCATTATATCAAACATATAAACCATACTTAACCGAAAGTAATGACCTTTATTCGCAAGGCCATATATATATTTACAAATCCGAACATCATTCATTACTTATCAAAATAAAGCCTATACATGCCTTTGATTCAAAAAGTATACAAAACATATATATACCAAAGAGAGTGATAGTGTGGTCGACTTTCTTGATGATCCCCTGAGCCCGTAGTTGAATCAATGATCTATAAAACAGAAATACAAATACATACAGAGTAAGCTCACTAGCTTAGTAAGTCTTAAGCAACTTTAATATAACATTTGAACACTTAAACATTTTATTTCTTTAAACTTATAACATTAAATATAAATATTTCCATAAATATATTTATGCAGGACCGAATGTTAACAGTTTATTAACCATAGCATTTACACTACATTTCCATGATCCTATAATTCATCGAACCATAGTATAAACATATTTTACATGAATCACATGCTCCTTGTCACATAGGTGCAACATTCATATCAACTATATTATCATATTCAAAGTCTTTTCACTATTAGCATTTCTACTTAATCGAACATCCCAAAAATAGCACTTTTAAGCTTAGATTCTATCTTATACCATTCATACATATCAATCAATAAGCTCAATCATACATAACACCATTCTTAATATGATATTTCAACTCAAGTAACATTAATCACAACTTACCTTACTTCTGATGAATTCAATGAGATTTAAGCTTACCTGAGTTTTTAACTCAATAGGTTCACTATATTACACTCGAACAATTTATGGTTTCTTCGTTTTAAAGTATCACCAGGCATTAAGCACCGCTAGGCACGGCTTTGAATCAAATCAAGGCACTAAGCACGCTAGGCACGGCTTAGAATATGTCACCAAGACTAAGCACGCTAGAGCACGAAGCCTAAATATGCCACCCAGGCACTAAGCTGCTAGGCACAAAGCAGAATCAAATCACAAGCACAAGGCACGCTAGGCAATAAGCGAAAATATTCATAAACCAATCACATACTTCACATTTTCCCAAATAATATATCAAAGATACACATTCATATCATATTGTCAATTTATGCATTCAAGCCAATTTAACCCATATGCATTGGCTTTTACAATAATATACCTTAAAATTTATCGAACATTAACATTTAATGATTCATAAATAATTCTTTGACATATTTCGATTAAGGACTTACCTTGACTATCGATGGACAACGTTAACAAATTTGATCGACGACTTTCGCCTTTCCCCAATCCAAATTCGTTTTCTTTGTTCTTGATCTAAACACATAAAAATTTAGCTCATTCAAGTACATTTCATCTCAATTTAGTCCCTAAGCACATAAATAGGCAAATTACCATTTTACCCCTAGAGTTTCACATTTTTACAATTTAGTCCTATTTGCATAAAACACAAAATACACATAATTTGCACATAATACTTTAGGGCCGAATCTTCTATACCTTCATACCAAGGCAGACATTTCATTTATTTTGCAAACTAGTCCCTCAAAAATTTTATTTTTACAAATTAGTCCAAAATACTAAAATTTACTAAAATTTCCAATTCAATATATACTAATCTTTAACATATCATTTACATAAAATCATAAAACACCAAAAATCACAAGAACATAACAAGGGCCGAACATCATACATGATTATTCTTAAAATTTTAACATGGATCACCGCATTCAAGCAACAATCTCAAAAACGTAAAAATTAACTAAAACCAAATATTAAACTTACCTTAATCAAGCTTTGTATTTGCCAAAATTCAAAGCTTTCCCTAACCCCTTTTTCTTAGTTATATTCAGCCTTGAGAAGAAAAATGATGATAATGGTTTCATTTTGATAATAATAATAACATATATTACTTATTTATTAATTTACTAAACTAACCTTTTAATAATAATAAAACTAACTTATAAAACAAGGGTAACTTAGTCCTATGCCGTCCACTATCTCATAAAATGGGTTATTTACCCTTTCTATACTCCACATTATAAAGCCATGCTCAAATTAGCACATTTCACTTTAGTATGCCACTTTTACATTTTACGCGATTAAGTCCTTTTAATCAAATTTAGCACTTAAACGATAAAATTTTTCTACGAAACTTTCACACACATTAATTCACATATAAAAAAATTTAAAATATAATATTTAAATATTTCTCGGACTCAGATTCATGGTCCCGAAACCACCGTTCTGATTAGGGTCAAATTCGGTCTGTTACACAACCAGATGTGTATGTATGATGCTCGAGTGAATGCAGAATATCAATTTTTCTCCGGAGAATGATTTCCATTTTACACTTGGGTTAATGATGCCCATTTTCATTGAGATTGTATCACCCAACTATTTTTAACAGAACATCCAATGAGATAGCCTCAACTTAGACTCTTCCTTAAACTGGGTGGGTTTTAAATAATAGTCCTATTTCGAGTTCTTGTATTATTCAGAAATTTTCATAGGAATATGCAAAACTCATTTTATGAAAATATTATTAGTCCACTAATCGTTATTTCAATGCAAAATGCATGAAAAAGATCATAACCATGGACAAGAAAGAAATAAATTAAGAACATAGCTCGAAACAAATAAGTTATGCGAAGATAGCAATCGCAATCAAGAAAGAAATTTATTGTGATCATATTTTGAAAAGGATAATATAATAACAAATTAAAATGGATAAAGTGGAAACTAGGTGCCCCAGATATCATAGCCTGAGCTTCTCTGTTCAAACTTCTTGATGACCATTTTAAGCTCAATATGTGTTTAGGGATCTGAAGTACTTTGTCGATTCCCTAAGACGTAGCATACTTATTCATCGTTAATTCAGGCATAGCAAGACTGTTGTATGCCCTCTTTGATTAAAATTCAAGCTACCCTTTTCGGGTTTTAGCTTAAATCCCCTTTGGTCTCAAAGCGCCCTTTGCGGGTTTTCACTTTGGCCTCTCCTTTTTCTTTCTTCTTTTTTGCTAAAAATTTCTTCTTCTTCTTCTTTCTTTCTTTTTTCTTCTTCTTCTTTTTTTTTTTTTGAATTCTTTTTATTGAATCTGAATTATCCAGATTGGGTAGGTCCTTGTCATCTATCTCAGACAATATCCATGCTTCCCTAGAACATGCCTTCTTTGCTGCCTAAGGTCTTTCTCGGTTTGGCATCCTCTTTCTTCTGAAGTCCCTTTTGCATGGGAAAGAATCTTCTTCAAAGCCCTATCATGAAATTTTCTAGGAGGAATCATTTTTGTTTCTAGCTCGCATCATTTGACTGTGATAGATAACTTTTAACATTTTCTCTTCAAATTCAACTGATCATATTAAGATTAAACGCGTTCTGCCTCATCCAACTTCAGTTCATATAAGACTTGGAAAAAGGAAATTTGACTTCAATAGGTGAAACCAATGAGAAATATGCTGCCCTGGTGACCACCCTGGCCAATGTTTGATAAACATAAAGGGTAAATAGTAACTTTTGTATGCCAATCTTTAAAAGTCTCGGTCCCTTTTTTTTGATCTTTTGCTCTTATTTTTGGCTGCCTTTACTGTGATGTGGCATCTGATCTTTGAACAGACCGTAAATTTTTGACATTGTGCGGTTAAATATGATCTTTTCGACATTTTTGTCAATATTTTTTCTTTCTTTCTTTCTTTCTTTTTTTTTTTGATGACTATCGACTTTATAATATTGGCATATGAAGTGACTTTTACCATCTTAGTAAAAGAACCGACATCCACGAAAATGAATCGACATTGGCTAGAAGCTTTTGATGAGACTGGCTTGATAACATCCATGCCCCACATATAGGAAATCTTATTTCTGCATTGAGCTAGGCTTTGATCTTCATCTCCTTTTTGGCTCACGACTTAGGATCTTTTTTTTTTCATCCATTATTAACAAATTAGAAGATATGTTACAATTTTTGTCATCTTCAAAGTCCTGAGATCCCTTAGACTCATATCTCAAAAAGGAAGTCTGTAACAAAGTCGCTCCTATCGTTGATATCTGGGTACCTATTGCAGGTGCGAAGGAAAATTCCAAAGAATGAGCGATTCTAAGGATGATTATTTATATGATATGATCACGAATAAAGAATGACAGAATATTTGTATAGAAATCCAAAGGACAAGAGAATCTATAAATAGAAAAGATATTTGCTCAAAAGGATGCATTTCATTGAAATAAAGATTTTAGACACAAGCCTATTTCACAAGAGGACCCTTATTGCCCTTAGGCTGAAAGCAATAAGTGTGTTCAGAACATTACTCTGAATAAGTTCTAAAAACTACAGGAATCTTTTTCACAGTTCAATTATTCAAAACGCTCCGTGTTAAATGCGGCGGACATCAAACAAGGCTCTTCTTTCACTGATCCTTTCATGTATGGCGTATACATCTTTCAGCCATTCATCAATCATATTTACTCCAACATCAGTGTGATTTGGTAGCGGATTACCGATATTTAACATATCAACCACTTTTACAACGCCCAGCTTAATGAGTCTTTCCACGACTTTCTTAAAAGCAATGCAATTTTCTATTAAATGCCCCGAAACTCCCGCATGATAGTCACATTCGGCATTTTCATCGTACCACTTGGGATACGGGGGCTGCAATGGTGCCAAGTAGAAAGGGAACACTATGTGCTTATCAAACAATTTCTGATAAAACTCTTGGTATGTTATTAGAATAGGAGTGAACTGAAGCTTTTCTGTATTTTCCCTTTGCCTAGATTCATTTTTTGAAGGAGTCTGAAGGTTTGTAGTTGTCATCCTTGGTGATCCCACAGTAACTTGATTTGAATAACCCTTGTTGTATGCTCCAATATTATTTACCTCGTCTTCTTTCTTTCTCAGGGATGACCTTCTGGCACTTTCCCCCGCATCTATTTTACCGCTTCTCACAGTGTTTTCGATCATTTATCCGGTCATTACTATGTCTGAGAAACTCTTCATGGCATTCCCCAACATATGGTTGATAAATGGGGCTTTCAAGGTGTTGATGAAGAGTATAGTGGTTTTTGTCTCTAAAAGAGGTGGCTGGACCTGTATGGCGATCTCTTCCATCTTTGTGCATATTGCCGAAAACTCTCGCTGGGTTTCTTCTCCATATTTTGCAGGGTAATTCTGTCAGGGGTCATTTCTATTACGTGACCGTACTGGTTCATAAATGCCTGGGCTAAATCCCTCCAAGAACCAATTTCAGTATGGGTCAGCTGATTGTACCATTTAGATACTGCTCCCACCAAACTGTCTTGAAAGTAATGAATTAGCAGTTGGTCATTGTTAACGTACCCAGTCATTCTCTGGCAAAACATAGTTATGTGAGCCTCCAGGCAAGTGGTCCCATTGTATTTTTTAAATTCCGGCACCTTGAATTTGTAGGGAAGTATTAAACCTGGCACCAAACTTGGATCTTTAGCATCGACTCCATATTGCCTATCAGCGCTTTTCATAGCCCTAAATTTGTCTTCCAACCGTTTGTATCGCTCCTCTAACTATTTTGGCAATTCAGCCTTTGCCATTTCTTTCTCTTCTGCCTCATCAAAGTTGGGAATATCAGTATTAGTCGGATGGTCTACCAAATTAGAACCTGATCCAGCTTGGAAATTTGGCGGTACCGAAACACCCTCTTGAAATTGTTGAGGTTTAATTATAACGGATGTCCTTCGTGGCTGCACTTCATGATGTGTCGGGGTAAAACCCGGGGGATATAGTCGTTCCTCACTATCCTCCACAGTGTTAACCATGGGGGCTTTCCCTTTGTCTGCCAATAACTGAGTCAATTGGGACATCATAGTTCTTTCCGATTCCATCATCCGTTCCATCATATCCTGTTGGATCTTAGCAAGTTGCTCCTACATTTGTGCTTACATCCGCTCTTGCATCTCATTCTACATTTGTTCCAACTTCTCTAATCTTTTATCCATTGCTTTGGTTTTTCTCCTTGTACCGTAAGGGTGCGTGCTTGGTTGATTTTTGTCGGCTTCCAGATTAAGGCTAAAATAACTTCAACCAATTAGGGTCTTCTCATAAAATCTAATGCGTATGATGTAATGCTATGTCAAAGCAAATGCATGGTATGAATGCAAATAGAAAGAGAGACGTTGATTCCGAATTCAATTCCATTAGAAGAACTTCTCTAGAAAACATATTTCTTTACATAAAATGGATTATGTATCCGGCTTTGCCCTCATAGTCCAAGTGAAAACATCGATATTCTCCTTCATATCCGGACGCTGCAGTCGAATTTTTCAAATCCTCCCAAAAGATATCTCTTTTATTTCCACTTGGCTTGATTCGGGTTGTGGTTCGTTGCTCACTTATCCCTTGCGATATTGATTAGCTTCTTTAAGAAAATTGAAGCATGACGACTCTTGCACAATTCTTGTCAATTTAAATCTTACGAGCAAGGTCTTGTATTCCTCCACGGACTATCAACTTTCTTCTATCGTGTTTATTCAGACCATGTCCGGACAACCATATTATAATCCACTTTATCAAGAAATTCATTTCCTTATGACAAACTCCTCTATTTAGCAGTCAAATTATTAATCAACATCTCCTTTCTATAATGATGCAGTGCAATGCAATGCAGTGCAATGTAATACAAACATAAACACAAAACACGTTAGCACAAGAAAAATAAACAACCAAAATAGGTTACCTAAATGTGTGACCATTAGGGTTTGGCGCGGCTTTACTTAAGGTGGGCTCTTAGGTCTCTCTATATGTGATTTGGTTCTAAAGAGGGGGTACCTGAACTAGCAGATTCCTCAATCCTCACCCGTTATAGGCTCATATGGATCGAGTTCAATTCAGGAGAATACATTTCCCTATGCCCATGCATGCGAAGGTGAAAACCTCACGAAGACATAGGTACGGATGTATTCCGGAAGCAGTCCACTAGCCCGTGCGGAGATGAAAACCTCACGAAAGCTTAGTTTCTCACTCCCACTCAAAGGTGCGACCACAACGGTCATGTAATGCAAATGCAAGTGTTATAAGACTCGACATTATTACAGTTACAACACGAACCAATGCTTTAAAAGAAACATGATTTTCTAAAACAATTTTCAAGTTTTCAATCAAAGGACAAGGATTAACCAATCTATGGCCTAACTCTCAACCTATCCCCAGTGGAGTCGCCAAGCTATCGAAACTATTTTTATTTTAAAGTTTGGAAAAAATGGGGATCGACTTTAAGAATAGGGAGTCGCCACCAATCCTTTGGTTTAGGTGTGATTGGGTCACCTATAAAAATGTTTTGGTCTGCGAGATTCAAGAAAATGGGTTCGGGAGTCGGTTACGCATGAGGAAGGGTTAGCACCCTCGCAACGCCCAAAATCGATACCAAATAGATTAATGTTGTCTTATAGTTGAAAGTTTGAAAAGTTTTGAAATTTTCTAAGGGAAATTAATCAATATTGAATTTGAATTTCAAGATCAACTCGTTTCGAAAGAAATAAAAATATCACATCCAGTACGTTAGGACATAACACCTTTATACCCCGACATCGAGATCATCTTTGATCTTCAAAATACGAAATTAAAGAAGGGCATTTGTTTATCTGGTTAGATAGAAAATTAACACCCAGTACGTTAGGGCATAATTTTCTGACTTTCCAAACACACAAACATTGCCTTATTTTGAAGAAAAACAAAATTTTATATTAGGCTTAAAATGCATTTAAAAAAAAAAATAATTTAATAATAAAAAAACTAGAATATATTAGAATTTGAGGAGTAACAGTAATAGAATGCATAAACATTAATCATGAAATATACACAAATTAAAGGTCGTATTAACAACATGCTATAAAATGCAAGTTTTCTTAAAGAAAGTTAGTTTATATTGAATCTTGAGCTTCAAGATTAGCTCGTTTCAAAGGAAATAAAAATATCACATCTAGTACGTTAGGACATAATATCTTTATATCTCGACACCGAGAGCATCTTTGATCCTCAAGAGATTTAATTGAAAAGGGTATTTTAAAGAGACAAATTATATACATAATGAATATATACATAAGATAATATAAAATCAATAATATATATACATAAGAATAATTTAATATAAATAATATGAATATATAATATATATATAGAAATGATAAGAATATCATATAATAAAAATAAATAATAGCTAAAACAATTTAGAATATTTAGTATTAAATATTAATTAAAAGAATAATTAAAGAATTCAATAAACAAAATAATTAACTAAATAATTTAAGGATTACATTGAAAATTAAAACGAAATTAGATGGTTAATTTAAGAAATAAATAAATCATTAGTAGAAGTAGGGACTAAAATCGAATTCGCGAGAACGAATAAGGGCCCAATATGCAATTATTCGAGTCCCTTAAACGCGACGTTTCAGCACAGATCAAATTGAAATAACGAATGAACTTCAGGGAAAAATTAAAAGAGTGAAATAAATAAAATAGAGACTCAATCCAATGCCAACACAAACAAAGGGGGACCGAATGCACAAATTGACCATTATTAACAAAACACGCGGATCCTGAATGGGCATCGGGTTGGGTCATCGGATGATGGTCTATACGACACCGTTTTAGGGCCACTGAAACAGGCCCTAAATGGTGCCGTTTAAAATTCAAACTAAACCTAATCCATGCTTTTCTAACACTTAAAATAAAACAAAAAAAAAACCTAAATACTCTCCTAATCTCTCCCTCACTCAGCCGAAACCCCAAATGACCATCTGACTACCCCATTCTTCAGAAGTCAGCAACGATGTCGAATGGAAACAAAGGATGGCCCCCTTTCTGTATTGACACACGCGAAATCTCAGACCCAAAGCCCTACTCTGGCTTCGATTTCGACGAAGCGAGTAGGAATCCGGCGACGGTGGTGAACAGGTAAAATACTCTTCTCTTTATAGTTTTCGCATGCAATAGTTTAGAAAAAGAAAATGAAAAGAAAACAAATAGCTAGTTGAACTGAAGAAACGAAAAATGAAATCGACCAAAGAACACCTTTTTTTTTTATTAGTCTTGCTGAATTTTCTGTATTCTGTATTTGAAAATCGTGAACAGAAGAAACCATTACAGATATCTCCTTCGATTTTTATAACCAAAAAGGAAAATAAAAGAAAAATAAAATACAATATTCTATTTTTTCTCTCTACTTTACTGTTGTTTTCGTCTGATTTACAGGTACGAAGGTACGGAGGCCAGCCTGGTACATGGACGTGGCGAGCGCGAGGGGGGCGTACGGAGGCGCGTGGACGCTACGAGGCACGCCTGGGATCTGCCCATGGGGATCTGAAAAGACGCGCGTGTATAGCACGCGAGAAGCCAAAAGGGCGCGCGTGGGGAGTGGTTGCGGAGAAGGCATCCAAAGATTCTGGAATTCTGTCCTGCTTGGGCCATTTGGGCTCTTTGGATTGGGCTTAAACTTTGGTTTAGTCTGTTGGGCTATTGGGGTTAATTCGGGTTATTGGGTTTGGTTATTATTTGGTTTTGGACTAAAAGACTGTAATTAATGGACTGTTATAATGTTTTATTAGTTTTTGTTTAAAAATTTTGGCTTTTTATTTTGGTGTTGGGCCCGGCCGAAAATGGAATTTTACAAAAGGGTTCAATGTTTTGAATTTTTTTTCTTTATTTAAAATCTCGGAGGAAGAAGGAAGATACAATATGGCTGTTGTGCCTTTTATAAACAAACTACAAACTGTTGATTTCCTATTATTTTGTCGTTTTGCCATTGTTTCTTCTGTTGTTGCGTGTTTCCTTTTGCAGGTCATGGGCGGTGCAGGTGCAAGCTAGCTGATGGGTGACGTCTTGTGTTGGTCAAAGCGGTGCCTAAGTGCTAGCATGCTGACTGACTAAGTCATTTAGGTTTCAGAACCACTAAAATTTCTAAAAAATTTGATATCTTAGGCCTATTTTAGTTGGGCTAAGCTGGGTCTGTTGGGTTTGAAATTAAATGGGTTTTGGTTTTGGTCTATTTGGGCCCATTGTAATTGGACTATTATTAGACTCAATTTTATTTTATTTATTTATTGTTTGTTTGTTTGGTTTATTCTAGCGGGCCTCGGGCTAAAATTGGGCTCTACAATCACCATTGCGTAAATGCTTTTTTTTCTATTTTAATTGCATTCCTACATTTTTGGTATGATTTTAATGGAATGTTACTTTATAAAAAAGTTTATTAAAATACCATGGAAGTTACATTCACATGTTTGGTACACTCGACACTTTCTTAGAAATTTGATGGTACTTTACAAAATTACTCTTATTAAATAAAAGATAATACTCATATATTTGAACATTTTCAATAATTCTTATTCTTAATAAATATTTTTTGATTAATTTTATTATTAAAAAATTTAAATTAATCCACAAAGTATAATTTGCTCACATTTTGGTCAAACCCATTAAATAAATACATTTGTAAAGTAACTTGTATATCAACTCAAGATTATGAATAAGAAAAATTTGCAAAAATTTTCTTATTACATCATAGGTAAAAGTTAAAATGTATTCCTTGCATATATGGTTTAAAATAATCTTGATACTAAAAATTGATCTCAAGAAATATATTTTAAAATATATATAACAATTTATTTTGATTTTAATTCTAAATTTCTCATGCAATTATAAATTATAATTTTATGAAAATCAAGCATATACAAAAATTATTTTAGTGCAATCATAAAAAATAGCCATAAGCATAACTTAATTAAAAGATGTGTTAAATCCTTTTGCTGCTGCTTATGCCATGAAACATGTTTGAATTCAACTATTCCAACTCTTAACGATGATGGCTTAAGACACTTTCACTACTTTAAAAACACCATGTTTGGTTGAATATGTTTTGTTGGAGTGTTATGTTTTATGCATGTTTTAATATATAAACTGGTAATATTTAGTTACTTTAGTGACTTATTTTTAGTAAAGAAGACAAAATTTGTGTTTATTTTGAAGATGCGGTCTTATTTTTAACAATTTTTTAATTTTAAATTTAAATTTATATTAACTATTTTTTTATATATCTAACTATTATAATACATATATAATAATTAAACAAGATATTAATCCTGATTCTCCCTCACCATCATCCAAAATCATGCTTCCAAACCTGGCACCATATAATTAAGCTTTGTCATGTAAAGCAGGTGCTTTAATTCTCAAGTTTTTTTTTTAATTGTAAAGTTGAATGTATAAGAGAATTAAAATTGAATATTATTTTTCATATAAAGCTGGTGCTTCACTTGTCATGCCACCATTGTATTATATTTGGGTGTGTAAATATATTTATTGAAGAGTATATTGTTTATTTCAACCTTTTATTTTTATAAAAAATTAATTTATTAATGGTTATGTGTTATGAATATCTTATTAAGTGGATGTCCATCATGATCAAGATAATGTTTTAATATACTTTAAATTCTAATAGTTATTAGAATTAGATATCTACTTCTTTTATATTTCTTATGCCTATAAATAAAAACTCTGATCAAGCATTGTAATTATCCCTTTTTATCAATAAAGTTCATTCTCTGTTGCTTTTATATTTTCTTTATTCTTTATTCTCTCCATCTCTCTTTATTTTATAACACGCTATCAGCACGATCTTGCTTAAAGTGATAGTTCCTTTTATCGACGATCAAATTTATCCTCCATGATTTTCAATTTCTTTGACGACAGGATGCAAATTTTTTACAGATGGTGAAAGATTTGATACCGTTATATATATGAAATCAAGAAGTAAGATTCAATCTCAAAATGTATTATGGTTCTTATTCCCGATCTTTGATTTATTATACAAGCATGGGTAAAGTATAGATTTGGTAAGAAATATTTATATTTCGACCATATTTTCTTTTCAATTAAGGTATGACTACTATTAATTTTTATTTGACATAAATTTCACGTTATGATGGTATTTGATTTTTGCCTTTCTAGGTACTTTTTTTTTATGTAAAAGATATAATTGTTGATTAGATATGTTTGCTATTAATATGGTATGTTTTCTCTATTATTATTTTTGGTAAATCATTATTTTTGAGATTTTTTAATTAAGTTATATTATGCATAATATTTAGATGTTTTGATTATTAAATTCTTGTTATTAAATATTCTTGAAATTTTAATTATGGTGGAAAGTGTTATTAACCTACCATTGTTGATTAAAGGGAAATTTGATAGGATCTATTGAGTCTTATTAACTTGCTAATGTTGAATGATTATATGATATCTTATAAATATTTTATTAGAGCAAGATAAGATTTTATAACATATATGTGGTATAATGTGTATATGATAATTTTCAAGTATCGTACATGAAAATTTTGATTATTTGTTAAATGATTTTTACTATTAGATTATAAATGTTATTACGAAAACAAAGTTGTTTTAATACTAGTAATAGTGCTCGTGATAATAGTCAATGTGATGACGATGATGAAAAAAAAATCTTCAAGTATATTTTACTATGTTTTATTTATTATATTATGTTTATTATAATTGGAGACTCATCATGACAACACAAATAGATAGATTTTGATTTGAAATCTCACGCATATTTGCGATGGTGATTATAAAATAAAGAATCTATTGGGATGGTTATAAGTCCGTCCTACTAGATTTGTTGTATTTCCCGAAGTGAATGTAAACATAAACAAAATAAAAGAAATACTCATGAACCACTAAAACTGGGAACATAGTAATAAATAAGAGAACAATAAGAGTTCTCAAGATAACTCTTCAAATGGTAAAGATAACTTATGTTATCAATGTGATAGGAAAGATTATTGGTCACATATGTGGTGTATGCCCAAATAGTTTGTTTCTGTTAATATTCTTTAAGGAAAGATATGAGAATGTGGTAATGAATTTTATCATTATAGATAGAAAATATTTATCTTATTTGGTACTTAAATGACAAATATTATTATTTGATAGTACAAAATTAGTCGAAAGCTCAAGAAGAGCTAATATATTAATATCTTGTTATGGTTAATCCATTAATTTTAAAAGATATTTATAATGGAAATTATATTGAGATTATGAATGAAGAAATATCTATTTTGAAAGGATGAGAAAAGGGAGGATTGAGTTATTGATTACTCTTGTTATTAAATTGAATTGATTGTGATTATCTTTGTAATATTCTTTTTCATCATCCTCATTAAGGGGTTGGAAGCAAAATATTTGACTGTGAAAGATTTATTTATGAGTAATAAAATATGATAATTGTATCTAAAACTAGTTATGGTTGGATGCACCTGAAGTTGTAATTTTTTTTTAGATATTTGAAGATTTTGGCATATTCCCTAAAGTGAATATTGCATATAATTGTTTGGAAATTATATTTATTTTGTTGACTTTGTGACATTATAGACTTCACATTGATTTAGATATTTCCAGTAGTAAATGTCACAATAGTACTTATATGTGGATACAAATTAAAAAGAATGATAATAAAATTATCAATTTGTTACAATTTAGTACAATTGAAACACATGTTAAAGTAAACCAGAAGTTTACTAATACAAATGTGTTTATTACTTGGTGTGACTAGTTAGACCATCCTGGATCGTATATGATGAGAAAATTAATTGAGAATTCATATGGACATCCATTAAAGAACCAGAAGATTCTTTAATTTAAAGAATTCTCATTTGTTGCTTGTTCTCAATAAAAATTGATTTTTGGAAACTCACTAGCTAAACTTGAGATTTAATTTCTTACATTTCTGAAATGAATATGGGCCTATTCATCCACCATGTGGATGGTGTAACACCCCCTACCCGTATCCGTTGCCAGAATAGGGTACGAGGCATTACCGGAGTTTACTGAACATTTTCGAATAATTTCGAGTCATTTATTATTCATATTCTGAAACTAATCACAACGTCCCTCTATTAGGCCCTTGAAGCCCAAAACATACATTAGGAACAAACCGGAATTAAATCGGGATCATAGGGAATTTTTTGCAAAATCCTAAAATTTTTCTACATTGGTTAGCATTCTTTAATATTGACAACCTTATTTTCTAAACATGTCTCACTTGAATGGTTACTTGTCCTAATATACATATTTTTCCTTATATCAACGTATCAAAGGTAATCTCATATTTACATGTCATGATACATATCATTCTCTTGTTGTTTCTTCATAAATATAAATTACTCAATTCATTATGACAATATTACCATCATTTTCGGGAGTTTAGTGTATATTTATTCTAGTAGCAATTCATAATCTCGAATGTGCATAATTATCGTGCAAGTTTCACATACATGTATTTTCCATGTCATATTTCAATATATCAAATAATTATCATTCTATGTATTTCAAGTTGAATTTCATGATTTAAAGTACTTGCCATTTTCTATATTTATCCCGTTAAATTTCTCAGAATTTTGATAGATTTCCAGTAGTACACTTATAGTGTACAATCCTCGGTCCGTCAATTGCATACATATGGGTATACCCTTTTTTTTTCCAATTAGGGGTTATTTGTAATTTAAATAAATTCCATGTGGGCTTCAAGAAATAAATAAATATGATTTTATTTGGCATGATTTAGGGTCTAGAAATAATCCCGAATTAGGTTAGATTTGGAATTAAAAATTTCTTTTTAAAGTACTTAAAAGAAGGGAGCTAGGTGGAGATAGGGTTTAAATAAAAAATTGGGAGAAGCATGACATAAGAAGGCCTTGTGGTCTGGTGGTTGTGGCGTCATTATGATGGTAAGGGATCTTGGGTTCGATCCATGGGATATACAAGGAGGAAATATTTTTCCTTGTGGGCTTTTTGGGCGTTAGGGCTAGGAAGGCCTTATAATTAAATAAAGGAGGTTTGTGACATGAAAGTTAGGTTGGGAGAAGTGGCAAGGGCGCTAGAAGAAAGAACTACGGCGCTTGGACTCGTGTTCGAGTCCTGGGGGTAGCACATATCTCCGTTTATTTTTTGTTTTAGCGCCAAAGCATAAGGAGCCAGTGAAGGATGGCTTATAAAAATGTCGCGACGAGTTATGACATGAAAGTGTAATCGGGAAAGATGGCAAGGGTGTTAAGAAAGGGGGCAAGCAGTAGGTCGCTGGTTCGAGACCTTGAAGCAACGATTTGGGATTTTAATTTTTCCATATGTGGTTATGGGCTGGAGTAGGAAGGGTTTAAGAATAAATGTTGTGGTTAATTGACATGAAAGTCAATGTGGCCGAGTGTTTGGGCGTGTTAAAGGGAATGCCGCTTGGGGTTCCGTGTTCGAATCAAGCAAAACAACATGGTTATTTTTTTCCCTTTTTTTTTCTTCCCACTGCTAACGTGGGTGAAGGACTTTGGTTGCATTTTGGACTCCCAAAGTCAGCTGGAAGAGTTTGATATGCACATGGGTTCTTTTATTTTTAGTGTTTTATTTGTTGAGGGGATTAAGGAATTAAAAGGATGATAAAATTAGATTTATCTTGGATAAATCAAGGCTGGGAATTATCATAAATTAAGAGAGTGTTTGCTGAAAATTGGAGACCTTGGGGGTTGTACATATCATTTTGTACAAAGAAAGATGTACCAAAAGTTGAACCAAAATTCTTCTTTTCTCTCCAAATTTATCTGCTGAAATCTCCATTGTTTCATAGCCAAAACCATTCAAAATTCCGCTTCTCTTCTCTTTACAAGCCAAATATACTCCCTCTTTAAGAGAAAATTTCCAGCAAACTCCTTCTCTTCTTCCTCTCTTCTTGTCTTTTAAATCTCCTTAAACCATAGCCAAAATTGTTCAAAAATTTCCAGCATTGTTGTTTACTCTTAGCGAATTCTCCTTAAGGAAAAAGGGTGCTTTTCGGTTCTTTCCTCTTCTAAAGGGTAGCCGAACCCTCTCACAACATTAAGAGGTGCTGCCAATTTTCTATAAATGAGGGAAGCTTTGGATTTATTTTCCAAGGTGAGTTGGTAAGCACATTCGCCAAAGGCCTTTCAAATTAAAAAGTCTATGATTAAATGCGAAACTAACGTATGCCATGGATTTAGGGACTAAGTTAGGCTTGGATTTGATTGAAATCAAATCCATTCAAGGGACAAAAATCTAGTGTTGTAGATCGGATCTTGGGATCTAGGAATTAGGTAGAAGCAGTGTGTAAACTCTTTACACACTTTATTATTAAACTTGCGATATTGTTGTCTTGTGTATAAATTTTGGTAGTGATCTATGATATGCTTGTGGCTTAAACATGGATTCGGGTAAGTCCCTAATTTGTGACTTTTGTTAAATAATTTGCATGTCATCACATGATATTAAATTCTATGCCATGATATATGAAAAATTGATATAAAAGCATGTGATGGTGGGATTGATGAGAGGAGGGGGATGAATTATGGACTGTCGTCAGTGGTTTTGACCACAAGATGGGTTGGCCCCATCAGATTATTTGTGACCTATGGTCATCAGTGGTTTTGACCACAACGATTGAATATTTGCGACTAAGTCCCGGTGGTTTGGTACCACCGTGGTTTTGACCACACTTGATATTTTGTGACCTATGGTCATCAGTGGTTTTGACCACACGATGGGTTGGCCCCATCATTTAAATTGTGACTTTAAGTCATCAGTGGTTTTGACCACACGGGGTAGAAAAGGAGTATGGATGGCTAGTTGGGTTGCATGTGCATGTTTAATTAATAAATTGTGTATGAGTTGTATTTTCCGGTGGGGATTTACACTTGAGTCTTGGTGACTCACCCTTCCTTAACATTTTGCAGATGAGTAAATCATGGAGATGGAGCCGAGAGGACTCGAGCGGCCATGCTTAATGTTGGAATTTAATTTTGTTTTCGTTAAGTTTAATTATTTTATTTCCTAAGTATTTTTATTTTGGGATTGTAATAAGGCCGCTATTTATTTTGTGGATGTTATTTTATTTATTTTGCTTATGTTATGTTACAAATGAAATTTTCAATTGATAAGTAACCAGTTAAAAATAATTTTTCAAACTTAGTAAATTTCTACGGGTTTTTCAAAAGATGTTACCATCGGGTAACAAAAAAATAAACTAAGTCAACTATCACTTTGATGATTTTAAAATGATACATGATCAATGTTTTCAAAAGGGTTTATAAAGCCCAACTGTATTTATAAAAAGGCCCAACCGAGTTTTCAAACCCGTTTTAAATACCTTAGCCAAATTTAATCAATTTTCACCCAACTATCAAATTGGCCCAAAATATTTTACCCAGTGACATACCGGATCCGGTCAGACTCATGGGCGGGGTTTGGGTGTTACAAATTGGTATCGAGCCGGTTCAAAACTTCGGTACGTGGGGCCCAAGGCCCAAAATGTTTGGTTTTGGATAGTAGGCCTTATTATAATGTTTGAGAAATTGTTTTGGCTTGATCAGCATGGCACCGAGTCTCCGCACCTATCCGCCCGGTAAGTACCTCTATCAATTTCGTGAATTCTTTGGATGAGGGTAGAAGGGTAAAATGGGAACGTAGACTACTGAGTAGAAACTGTTGAACCCTAGGGCTAGCATACCCCAACAAAAAAATTTTCATAAAATTTAATAATTACCTAAACAAACCACGTGAGTTGTCCTTGAGCAAAGGATGTGGCAATTGTTATACGCATGTCAGGATTGGATTGATTGGGGCACGGTATTTAAGCACACTCCTCGTGACTCACCTCCTACTCACTTGAATCCTACCAGTGCGTAAATCTGTTCATCCTAATGAGACGACACACTCACAAAGCTAAATTCGATAACTAAAACTCGAAAGGACTAGCCGCTTTGTTTTGGGAAATAATTAAAATTTTAGTTTTTTAAAAAAAAGAGACCAAAATACCCTCAAGATGAAAAATGACCAAAATACTGGTTTGTAAAATACCCTCCATATGGAAAAAATTTTCAAATAGAAATTTTCAAAACATCCTTCCTTTGTGAATTCACTTAGAACCTAAATTTTGGAAATTATTTTGTGAAGATACCCCGACTATGTAGAATTACTAAAATACCCTTAGGGGTAAAAATTACAAAAACGCCCTTGAATTATGAAATTTCCAAAATACCCACGATTTTAATCAAAAATTTCATCACATGTAAAGTGCCCAAAAATCGTAAAATTCGAAAACATTATGATTTTATAAAATTACAAAATTACCCTAACAAACAAAATTACCAAAATAACCTTGGTTTCCAAAATTTTGCAACACTATCAAAATGGAAGATAAATTCTTAAAAGTAACTCCTAAAGTTGTACAACTCTTTGAAACATCCTCGATTTATCAAATTTTACAAATTCACCGATTTGTAAAAATTACCAAAATGCCCTCGAAGTTCCAAAATCACCGAAAGACCTCGAATTTCAAAAATTTTCAAAATACCCCAGAAATTAAGAGTTTTAAAATAATTTTTGACAAAATCATCCAAGAACCGGTATTTTTTAAAATTACGAAAATACCCCTATAGGACAAATTACGGAAATGCCCCCAGGTAGTGGAAAAACAATCACAATGAAACCTTGGATGTAAATTTTTTTAGGAAATGCGTTAGTTTTAAGATCAGAGTGCGCAGCGGTAATGAGTTAAGATGTACGACTATTCGTTAGCAAGTAATTTCGAGGACTAAATTATTTTTAAGGGGTAGAAGCAGTAACACCACGAATTAGGGTTATTTGTAATTTAAATAAATTCCATGTGGGCTTCAAGAAATAAATAAATATGATTTTATTTGGCATGA
Source organism: Gossypium rotundifolium (assembly GCA_025506655.1). Taxonomy (NCBI): domain Eukaryota; kingdom Viridiplantae; phylum Streptophyta; class Magnoliopsida; order Malvales; family Malvaceae; genus Gossypium; species Gossypium rotundifolium. The sequence continues at coordinate 80,041,093 of CP106725.1, forward strand.
TTTAGGGTCTAGAAATAATCCGAATTAGGTTAGATTTGGAATTAAAATTTCTTTTAAAGTACTTAAAGAAGGGAGCTAGGTGGAGATAGGGTTTAAATAAAAATTGGGAGAAGCATGACATAAGAAGGCCTTGTGGTCTGGTGGTTGTGGCGTCATTATGATGGTAAGGGATCTTGGGTTCGATCCATGGGATATACAAGGAGGAAATATTTTTCCTTGTGGGCTTTTTGGGCGTTAGGGCTAGGAAGGCCTTATAATTAAATAAAGGAGGTTTGTGACATGAAAGTTAGGTTGGGAGAAGTGGCAAGGGCGCTAGAAGAAAGAACTACGGCGCTTGGACTCGTGTTCGAGTCCTGGGGTAGCACATATCTGCGTTTATTTTTGTTTTAGCGCTAAAGCATAAGGAGCGATGAAGGATGGCTTATAAAAATGTCATGACGAGTTATGACCTGAAAGTGTAATCGGGAAAGATGGCAAGGGTGTTAAGAAAGGGGGCAAGCAGTAGGTCGCTGGTTCGAGACCTTGAAGCAACGATTTGGGATTTTAATTTTTCCATATGCGGTTATGGGCTGGAGTAGGAAGGGTTTAAGAATAAATGTTGTGGTTAATTGACATGAAAGTCAATGTGGTAAAGTGGCACTGGGGCGTGTTAGGGGGCATTGCTTGGGGTTCCAGGTTCGAATCCAAGCAGCAGCAACATGGTTTTTTTTTCCTCTTTTTTTTCTTCCCCAGCTGCTAACGTGGGTGAAGGACTTTGGTTGCATTTTGGACTCCCAAAGTCAGCTGGAAGAGTTTGATATGCACATGGGTTCTTTTATTTTTAGTGTTTTATTTGTTGAGGGGATTAAGGAATTAAAAGGATGATAAAATTAGATTTATCTTGGATAAATCAAGGCTGGGAATTATCATAAATTAAGAGAGTGTTTGCTGAAAATTGGAGACCTTGGGGTCAGTACATATCTTTTGTACAAAGAAAGATGTACCAAAAGTTGAACCAAAATTCTTCTTTTCTCTCCAAATTTATCGCTGAAATCTCCATTGTTTCATAGCCAAAACCATTCAAAAATTCCGCTTCTCTTCTCTTTTACAAGCCAAATATACTCCTCTTTAAGAGAAAATTTCCAGCAAACTCCTTCTCTTCTTCCTCTCTTCTTGTCTTGCCTAAATCTCCTTAAACCATAGCCAAAATTGTTCAAAAATTTCCAGCATTGTTGTTTACTCTTAGCGAATTCTCCTTAAGGAAAAAAGGCTGTTTTGGTTCTTTCCTCTTCTAAAAGGGTAGCGAACCCCTCTCACAACATTAAGAGGTGCTGCCAATTTTCTATAAATGAGGAAGCTTTGGATTTATTTTCCAAGGTGAGTTGGTAAGCACATTCGCCAAAGGCCTTTCAAATTAAAAGTCTATGATTAAATGCCGAAACTAACGTATGCCATGGATTTAGGGACTAAGTTAGGCTTGATTTGATTGGAAATCAAATCCATTCAAGGGACAAAAATCTAGTGTTGTAGATCGGATCTTGGGATCTAGGAATTCGGTAGAGAAACAGTGTGTAAACTCTTTACACACTTTATTATTAAACTTCGATATTGTTGTCTTGTGTATAAATTTTGGTAGTGATCTATGATATGCTTGTGGCTTAAACATGGATTCGGGTAAGTCCCCTAATTTGTGACTTTTGTTAAATAATTTGCATGTCATCACATGATATTAAATTCTATGCCATGATATATGAAAATTGATATAAAAGCATGTGATGGTGGGATTGATGAGAGGAGGGGATGAATTATGTGTCGTCGGTGGTTTTGACCACAAGATGGGTTGGCCCCATCAGATTATTTGTGACCTATGGTCATCGGTTGTTTTGACCACAACGATTGAATATTTGCGACTAAGTCCCGGTGGTTTGGTACCACCAGTGGTTTTGACCACACTTGATATTTTGTGACCTATGGTCATCGGTGGTTTTGACCACACGATGGGTTGGCCCCATCATTTAAATTGTGACTTTAAGTCATCGATGGTTTTGACCACACGGGGTAGAAAAGGAGTATGGATGGCTAGTTGGGTTGCATGTGCATGTTTAATTAATAAATTGTGTATGAGTTGTATTTTCCGGGTAGGGATTTACACTGAGTCTTGGTGACTCACCCCTTCCTTAACATTTTGCGATGAGTAAATGGAGATGGAGCCGGAGAGGACTCGAGGCGCCATGCTTAATGTTGGAATTTAATTTTGTTTTCGTTAAGTTTAATTATTTTATTTCCTAAGTATTTTTATTTTGGGATTGTAATAAGGCCGCTATTTATTTTGTGGATGTTATTTTATTTATTTTGCTTATGTTATGTTACAAATGAAATTTTCAATTGATAAGTAAACGATTAAAATAATTTTTCAAACTTAGTAAATTTCTACGGGTTTTTCAAAAGATGTTACCATCGTAACAATTACTCTAATGAGTTTGGATCTAAATTCAAAAGGGTTTATAAAGCCCAATGTATTTATAAAAGGCCCAACTGAGTTTTCAAACCCCGTTTTAAATACCTTAGCCAAATTTAACCCAACTATCAAATTGGCCCAAAATATTTTACCCAGTGACATACCAGATCCGGTCAGACTCAAATTGGGGGACTCCTGAACCTCATACAACGGATTACCAGCTAAATCTAGAGCTAAATCCATTTTCCACATATTCTTGGAGGGCTATATCAAAATCCATTTTCCACATATTCGTCCGTCCGGACTAGATCCTTTTCACACATATTCTTCGGGAGGGCTTATATCAGGATCACCCGTCCTGGCTAAATCCTTTTACCGTCAAATCCTTTTCAGTGATCCATCGAATTCCATTCCATCAAGCCGAGATTTATTTCTCTTTTTATCAAGTATTATCAACATTTCATCTATTATCATACATTAAACATTCAAATCACATAAATATACAATTCAAGCATTTACGAATTTAATTCAAGTTGCACGAACTTACCTCGTTGCTTGTTCATATTTATAGTTTCACTAATCCGATGTCTTTTCTTTTCAACGTTCAAGTCTCGTATTTGAGTTATCCGGATCTTTATAAATAAATTTGATCATCATTTTCATTCATTTCATATTCTGATACATTCAATTAATGCTCTAGGCAAAATTACCATTTTGCCTCTAAGCTTTTAATTAATGACGATTTCATCCTTAAATTCAGAAAAATAAAATTCTTGTAATTTAATCCTTGTTTCAAGCCTAATTATTCTCATATATATTGATAACAGCCCATGAGTTCTATGAAATATCAGAATTTTCCATAATTTCAACACTTTTCAATTTAATCCCTAAAACATGTTTTCACCCGATCTTGATCTAAATTAATAATTTCATTCAATTTTATAATTTAAATAATAAAATAATCTATTTCATGCAAATTGGTCATTTTTAACATTTTTACAAAATTGCCCATAAAGTTTTACTTTTATTCAATTTAGTCCTTGAGCCTAAAACATGCAAATTAGCCATGCTAGCTGAATATTAATATATATTTTCCTCCTCCTCCTCTCCATTCCACATCCTTAATTTATATAACATGCTTATAAGTAATATTATCTATGATTTCACTATTTACTCATAAATTTATTCAAAGCTATCCATTTGCATCATAGTCACTAAATTATTTATATCTTGAGCTACAGAATTCCAATTTAAGTTCCTCTTGATGTTTTAGAAACTAGACTCACATATATTCTTACCATAAAATTTTAAGAATTTTTGGTTTATCCAATAAGTACATTTTATTCTTTAAATTCACCCATGTTCCGCTGTCTGACAGTTCGACCCCTCTTCACTAACAATTAATTATCTCATCGTACAGAATTTGGATAATGTTACTGTTTGTTTCTTTTGAAAATATAATCATTAATTATTTTAATCATATAAATTATAACCCATAATTATTTTCCTCTAATTTTTGATGATTTTCCAAAGTCATAACAGGGGAACCCAAAATCATTCTGACCTTGTCTCAAAAAACCTATTATATCTCATGATTTACATTTATATTGCTTACAAAATTTCTTCTATAAGAAACTAGATTAAATGATATTTAATTCCATATTTTATTCATCCTATAATTCGATTTCTAAAATTTTGGTGATTTTTCAAAGTTAGATCTGCTTCGCTGTCCAAAAGCTATTTAGTGTAAAATGATAATTACCAAGTTATAACACCTTTATTTCCTTTCTCTATAATATTTCCCATCACTTTCTCTTATTTTTCTTCAATAACATATCAATAACATAAAACCTTATATAAGAAAACTCTACATTAACATCATTTCCATGCTTTTTCCACAATATCAAACTTTAAAATATATTGAAATCTTGATGTTCTTACCTTGTCTTATTGATTTCAATCTTTAACTTGATTTTCTCTCTCCTCCACATTCTATTTCTTGAATCAAACTTGATATTCTTACTCCCCATAGTCTCCTTGTCATCTTTCTCTCTTGATGGCTATGGAAATTCTTTTAAATTCTAAGTGAAAATGGTGGATTTTTGGTGAAAGGACCAATTTGTAAAGAAAGCAAAACTTTCTTTCTTTCTCTCTTCTTCTCACATTGGTGCATGGGAAAGATGATGATAATTCTTCATCTTTCCTTCCTTATATACTAAATAAATAATAATAAAATATCTCATTAAAATATTAATAAAATAATATTTATCTAATTAAAAAATTATAAAATATCATCAACATCATCATTACTTTCTAGATTTCTCTCTCTTCCAATTGACCATTTTGCCCTTTGTGATCTTTTAAAATTTCATCCTTATCATCACATAATTTGGTAAAATTATGATTTAGGCCCTCATAATTCTTTACCTATTCAATTTGGTCTTAATTCATCCATTTTCCTTAGTTTCTAGATCATTCCACCCTTAAAATATTTTCACTATTGGTCCTTCAAATTTTTCATATTTACACTTTAACCCCTCAAGTTTTGAATATTTACTCTTAGGCAACAAAACTTTTCTCACTTTTACCATTTAGTCTTTCTTGAATTAGTATATCATAATATACTTCTCAATGTTGTCACAACTCCAAAATTTCCCCTTTTGTCGCTTTATTTCCTTATTTTACCATATCAAAGATAATATCTTACTGTAAAAATTTTCAGGGTATTACAGATGGTTTTGATATTATATGATTTTGGTAGATGCATCTACAAAATAATAACATATGTGTTATCAATTTGCAACCTGTCATTTTTGCAAGATTGATTGTTTAAATGATTAATTTCAGATTATGCAATTAAAACAATTCATTTTGCTAATGTTGGTGAGTTTACATCCCAAGTTTTCAATGATTATTGCATGTCAATTGGGATAAAATTTGAACATCCTATAGCTCATGTTCACACACAAAATGATTTAGCTGAATTCTTTATCAAATGCCTCCAACTAATAGTTAAACCATTACTTATAAGAACAAAACTTTCTATTTCAGCATGAGATTCATGTTTGTATTGATTTACATGTTGTATGCTTCAAGCCAATAAATTATAAATACTCCCCATTACAATTGATTTTTGGTCAAGAGCCAAGTATTTCCCATCTTACAATTTTTGGATGTGCGGTATATGTTCCAATTGCTCCACCACAACGCGCAGGTCATAATAAGAGATTGGGTATGTATATTTATATGAGTCTCCTTATAATATTTTTGAGCAATTAATTCGAGATTTAATTGTGATATGAGTTGTCAGTTTTCCCAACATTAGGGGGAGAGAAACAATAACTTGTAATGCGTTAGGGGGAGAGTAATTGAACCAGAAGTTCAATAAGGATAACTCATTACAAGTTAATTGTTAGATGTATTTACAACCTTAATGAGAATAACCAAGTGTTATATACCATCTAATATTTTAATTTGAATCAAAGTCCTAGTAGGACAATTAGTTAGAATAAATAATAGATTGCTCGGTTTCAAAGATGAAAATTATTCTAGATAGTCATATTGTAACATCCTGAAAAGGGACTATGCATTTTCAGTTTAATTGTATGAAATGACAAGTTTAAGCACTAAGAATAAATTTTTGATATTTTTGGAAACCTGGAAATGCATGAAAATGGAAACCTGAACATTTTGGAAACCTGAACATTTTGGAAACTTGAACATGTAAGAAAAATGGCAAGTTACAGAGCCGATCGAAAATTTTAGGAAACTTAGAAATAATGCAAGGATGTCAAATTTTAAAGTTCAAAATAGGAAATAAGGGCAAGAGCGCCTTAAAAGCAAAAGTTGGTGAAATTTGACACACAATCGGGCTTGGAAAAGTGGCTCAAGGTGTCACTTAAGGCTTATGGAAATGGCGCCATGTGTAAGAGGAATGGGCACGAGTTGAGTCACTTGGAAAGCAAATAATGAAGGCTTTATTTTTGCTTCCAAGGCTAAGGGTGGATGGCACCTATTTCTAGAAAAGGAGGAGTTTTATTTCGTTAAAACTTGATAAATTAAAGTGATAAATAAAGGATTTTAATTGAAGAGATAAAGGATGGATTAAATACTTTTAATCTAAATAAGGTGATAATTAAAAGATAATACTATCACTTATGAGGAGTAGTGGCCAAGTCAAGGACTTTTGGTCTAGCAATTTCAGTTAAAGGAGGAGAATTTAGGCTATTCTCTCATCTTTTCTAAGCCTTGCTGAAAATCTCATAGCAAAACTCCTCTCTGCCGAATTTTTCTTTAAGTAAAATCCATCTTCCTTCTTCTATTTTCTTCTCTGTTTCTACTATCAAAGCCGAATCTTTGTTGGTTCTAAGTAAAGGAGCAATCAACTACAACATCAAAAGGGTAAGATTTGTGGTCAATCAATTTCATTCCTTTTCTTTTACCAAAATCAAGATACTAATCCTATTAGCAATTTTGGCGAATCTACAAGGATCTCTCGGGATCTTTTTACAACCTGTCGAATATCAAAGGAAGAGTTTCGGATTTGATTCAAGAAATTTAAGGTGAGGCACATTCGCCAAAGGCAAAATTTTATTTATTAAAGTTAGCTTTAATCTAACATGAAGTTATAGGATTTCGACAGCATATAAAGGAATCCTCTTGATTTGGAAATTGTATGGTAAGTGACATTCGCCAAGGTTTGTTCTTGATATTTGGAATTATTTTCCATTTACTCAAAAGTTAAACCGACATAAATACGATTTAGTGGCTAGCCGATTTAAGGAGGAATACTATCAATTTCGGCATTTGATTTACAATCTTTCAATTCGCAATAAGGTAAGTAATACAAATCCTACTTGGATTTGGTTTTAAGCCAAATAGGTTTGTTAATATATTTTAATGGTTGGCGAATATAGGAGTAAAAATCTAGATCGGTAGATCGTTCTTCGGAATTTCAAGGAATCTATTAAACAAATCAGGTGTGTACCCATACTAACCTTCAATACGTTATATGGCAAATATTAATTATATGATTATACGTAAGAATGTGAATATGGCTAAGTACCCTATTGTGGTACAAAAGTACTCAGGTACGTTTCCTACTTCTGATAGGATTATGAAATATGTTATTTTATAACATGTGAAAATATATATGAATGTGGAATTTAGTATGTTATGCATGACATAATTTATGGGGCATTCGGGGTTTATGTGAAAGGGGAAGAAGGTGTTGACCTCGGTCTCACCAACGGAATATGGTGACTACGGTCACAAAATTTGAATATGGTAACTCCGGTTCCATTATCTGAATTTGGTAACTTCGTTTACATCATTTGAATATGGTGTCTAATGGCACAAATTATATGGGCGATGAGCACGTCGACTGCAGCGACTGCCTTCGATGGTGTGTAGCGGATGGAGGGTTGACTTAGTAGTCCCCACGGTGTGATTGGCAGGTACGGGTGGTGTGTAGCGGATGGACCATTAGGCTTGGGTTTGGGTTGCATCATCATTTATTTTATATGAATATGAATTTGATATGAACATGAATGCCCGATTTGTTGAATGTTTGTCTTGTGTGCACATTGAGTCTCATTGACTCACCCATTGTGGGAACTATTTTGGTGATGAACAAAGGACGGACCGGGACGGTAGACCTTGAGGTGGCCATGTTCCATTTGAAGATTCTATTTAAATTTGGACTTTATTTCTGTTTAGTACCTTTAATTTTATTTTTGGGGTTTACTTGATGTAATAAGACCATGAGGCCCAGTGGATTTTCTTTATTTTGCTTTACTTTTAACTATTTTGTTACTTAACTATTTATGACTAAAGTTAAAGTGATATTTTTTTATAAACCTTAAAATTATTTTGTCACCTTAATAAAAATTGGATTTACTAGATTAATTAAATGGGTTTCCAATCTAAGCCCAATCCACAACAACATTTTTTCTAAATATTTTACAAATTTTCTAAGTAACAAAAATCTTTCAAACCGGTTTACTTTAGGAACATACAGATCCGGGCTCAGCTCGTGGGTCGGGTGTGGGTGTTTCACAGTATCGAGCCAGCTTTTAAACTCTCACTGTGGGCTAAGGCCCAAAACATTTTGAATTGAGCCCAAATGATTTTCTTTGAAAATAAGCGAGCTTGGCATGGCCCCTAAGTCTCCAACCCATGATCCACCGGTAAGTACCCCTAACTCTATGTGTGATTACATGATTTATGAACTGTTTAAGGGTAGAAAAGGCATGGAACGTAGAATAGAATGATAGGAGCATGAACCCTAGGATTAGACTACTCAAACACAAAACCACATAAGACTTAATGCACTAAACAAACCTATGGCTAAGTCAACGAGCTAGGGTGTGGTAACCCCAGATGCATGTCTAGGATTGGATCGGAAGAGCCACAGTATTTAAGGGCCCTAGTGACTCACCTCCTCTTGCAGAATCCTACAGTGCGTAGCTTCGGTTCACCCTAACTCGGAGGGCTCGGTGGTGTGGCAACCTCACAAGCATGTCAGGAATGGTTTGGTGGGAGCTTGGTATTTAAGCGGATCCGCATGACTCACCTCCTCTCCACACGAATCCTGCACGATGCGTAGCTATGGTTCACCGACCAAGAGGGCTTGGTCATAGGCTAAACATAATGACTAAAACCCGAAAAGGAACTAGCCATGTTTTAAAAAAAAAGGAAGAGAGAACGAAACAACAAACCCTAGTTTTTCAAACTTTTAAAACTTTCTTTTAAATCGAGAAAGTTATTTTACAACATTTTCGAAAAACTCACGATTTGCGAAAATTACAAAATGCCCTTGGGGTAAAATTACCAAAACATACTTGGTTTATAAAATGTTCAACTACTCAACAGACTTTACCAAAATTTCATTATTTTATAAACACTCAAAACCCTAATTTGTAAAATATCAAAATACCTTGATTTTGGAAAAATTACAAAATTGCCCCTAACTTACAAAATTACCAAAATGACCACGATTCCTAAAATTTTTGCAACATCCCCATTTTGAAGGAACAATTTTGAAAAGAACCCTCAAAGTTTTACAACTTTTGAAATACCCCAAATTTATTAAATTTTACAAATTTACCTCGATTTGTGAAAAATTACCAAAATACCCCTAAGGTCAAAAATTACCGAAATACCCTCGGATTTCAAAATTTTTCCAAATTTCCCCGAGACTTCAAATTTTCAAAATAATTTTTAACAAAAACACCAAGGAACGTTTTTCTTCTGAAAATTACAAAAATGCCCCTATAGGACAAAATTACGAAAATACCCCTGGGTAGTGGAAAACAACAACAACAAAAACTACAACGTTTCTCTGAATGAACGAAAGTTCATACTTGTCTGATGGATGAATGAATGAATGGAAAAGACTATGTGTTGGTATGAATCTGAAAGAACCACTCTTAAATCCCTTTTCATAAAACTCCTTCATTTGGTAAATAAGTGGAACAATGACTAATCCATAAAATTTCTTAATCGGATCTCGACGCTAGAAAATGAGCTCTAGAGGACGTGGTCGTCGTGGTCGAGTAGAAGAAGGATGACCGTGTCGAACCCGTTAGATCGAGTCAAGGTCCGACAATGAAATGCCCCGCCACCACCACCCAAACTTTTAATGTTGAGCGAAGAGGCTCGGGAGGGGAAGATGTCGTCGCAAGTGTCTGGTCTGCGAGTTTTGGAATTGGTGGCGGTGTAGGAGGAAATTCAGAAATCGAAAGTCATGACTGAACGGCTCGAGCTAATGGGCGGAAATGTTCGAGGAGTATCTAATGTGGCACCCAAGACAACCGAGTCTTGGTTGGAAGCAACGGGCGTATCATGGATGAGCTCGATCGACTCGGAGGAAAAGTTGAAAAGGATGGTGGCGTTATTACGCGATAAAGCGTATCGATGGTGGTTAACTATTCGAGATGGTACCACGGCTAAAAATTTGACACAGGAGTATGTTAAAGAGGCATTTGGAAGAAGTATGTGGGAACCGGTATCTGAGATGAACAAAGGAAGGCTTTTCTAGGGTTGGTGCAAGGAGTAAGTCCATCGCAGAATATGAGGCGGAATTCCTGAGGTTGAGCCACTATGCTCGAGGGGTAGTGGCAACTGAGCATGAACGCTGTGTCCATTTTGAGGACGGATTGAGGGACGATCTGAGACTGTTGATAGCACCGCATCAGGAGCGAGAATTCTCGGCTTTGGTGGAAAAGGCCAAGGTGGCTGAGGGGATTAAGGACGCTACTAAGCAAACCGTGGATAGAAATAAGGCCAAGAGGATTTGGGCCATCTGGAAAGGGTCACAAGAGGCCTAGGGTTGACGGGCCACGAAATCAACAATTTGATGCTGGTGGCGATGACGCCCATGTGAGCATTGTGGAAAGAAGCACATGGGAGAGTGTTGGAGAAAGACGGAGGATGTTTCAAGTGTGGGTCCAAGGACCATATGCTTAAGGATTATCCCAAGCAACCGGATGAGAGTCGCCGCGATTCAGAATGCTAGCAGACCGGTAGAGGCGGATGACTGACCTCAACGGGTCGTGGTTCGTAACCGAGGTAGTGGTCTGGCAGAGGCCGTGAAACACAGGGCCGAGGTACTACTAATGCCGATTCAAGGCAACCGGGTTTGGTTTATGTAGTTCGCCGGAGGAAAGATAGAGACGCGTCGGATGTTATAACCGGTACGTTCTTTATTTTTGACAAACCCTATTTTGCTCTGATTGATGTGGGCTCGACCCATTCCTATGTTGCAAGTAGTGTAGTGAAAACACTAGGCCTAGACTCTGAACTTTCTGATAGACAGATGACTGTAGTAAGCCAATTAGGCCAAACTATAGTGGTAGACAAGATCTTTCGGAATGTACCCCTAGAGATTCAGGGAGTGAACTTTCGGGCAGACTTAATAGAATTACCCTTCGAAGAGTTTGAACTTATACTCGGAATGGATTGGCTAGTAGAACACCGAGCCGTGTTGGATTGTGCAGCTAAACGTATGAAACTAAGAACCCCGGAGGATGAAGTGGTAGTAATGATCGGAGAAAGGAGGAACTACTTGTCTAACGTAGTTTCAGCACTGAAGGCTGAGAAGATGGTTAAGAAAGGGTGTAAGGCATTCCTAGCCTTCGTAAGTGCGATTGGTGGGAAGGAAGAAGGTATTAATGGAGTTAGGACGGTAAGGGACTTCGTGGATGTGTTTCCAGAGGAATTACCGAGAATACCCCCAGACAGGGAGGTAGAGTTTGGAATTGATTTACTACCGAGAACAGCTCCTGTGTCAATCACTCCATACCGAATGGCGCCAAAGGAGTTAGTGGAGCTCAAGGCTCAGATCCAAGAACTGTTAGATCATGGGTTCATCCGACCCAGTGTGTCTCCGTGGGGAGCACCGGTCTTATTTGTGAAGAAGAAGGATGGAACTATGCGTATGTGCATAGATTACCGTCAGTTGAATAAGCTGACCATTAAGAACAAGTATCCTTTGCCAAGGATCGATGACCTGTTCGATCAGCTGAAGGGAGCCGCAGTATTTTCAAAGATCGACTTAAGGTCGGGATACCATCAGTTGAAGGTGAAAGAGGCTGACATCCATAAGATCGCTTTTAGGACAAGATATGGCCACTTTGAGTTTGTAGTGATGCCGTTTGGGTTGACAAACGCTCCAGCCTCGTTCATGGACATGATGAATCGGGTTTTCCAACCCTACTTGGATAGGTTCATCGTGGTGTTCATCGACGATATTTTGGTGTACTCGAAGTCAGAGGAGGAGCATGATGAGCATCTCCGAGTGGTGTTGGAAGTGTTAAGGGAGAAGAAGCTCTATGCCAAATTCAGCAAGTGCGAATTTTGGCTTAAGGAGGTGGCATTCCTAGGACATGTGGTATCCGCAGAAGGAATAAGAGTGGATCCTAGGAAGATCAAGCGGTGTTGGATTGGAAACCACCTAGGTCCGTGGCTGAAATCCAAAGTTTCTTAGGCTTGGCAAAGCTATTACTGAAGGTTTGTGGAAGAATTTCGTCAATAGCCGCCTTTAACCAAGTTGCTAAGGAAGGAAGTACCCTTTGAATGGACTAATAAGCAGGAGAGATTTGAAAAGCTTAAGAAGGTCTTGTGGAAGCTCCAGTGTTAATTCAGCCGGAGGCGGGAAAAGATTTTGTGGTGTACTGTGACGCTTCGCATACGGGGTTAGGCTGTGTGCTAATACAAGAGGGCAAGGTAGTCGCTTATGCGTCACGGCAGCTAAGGCCGCATGAGGTTAACTACCCCACTCATGATTTAGAGCTAGCAGCAGTGGTTTTCACCGTTAAAGTTTGGAGGCACTACCTTTATGGAGAAAGGTCGGTTATCTACACAGACCACAAGAGCCTTAAGTATTTATTGACTCAGAAGGAGTTAAACTTGAGGCAACGAAGGTGGGTGGAATTGTTGAAGGATTACGATTGTTCGATAGAATATCATCCGCAAGGCAAATGTGGTAGCCGATGCCACAGTAGGAAGGTGGTGTCGGATCTACGTGCTTTGTTCGCTCATTTAAGTCGTATGATGATGACTAAGCTTTGTTGGAGAGTTACAAGTCGAGCCCACATGGTGAAGGAGGTGAAAGAGGGACGATTAGCTAATAATGATTTAAGTACTAAGTTGCAGCAAGTACAGCAAGGGGATTAAAGGACTATGGTGTCAATGATAAAGGAGTATTGTGCTACAAAGGAAAGGTCCAGATCTTGGGGATAAGGAGTTGAGACAAACGATTCTTGAAGCGCATGGTAGCCCTTATGCTATGCATCCGGAGGCATCAAGTCAGTATAGAGATCTAAGGAACAGCTTTTGGTGGTCCGATCCAAACGAGAAGTGACCGAATTTGTGGGAAATGTTTGACGTGTCGACAAGTTAAGGTGAACACCAAGTCCCATCGAGATTGCTTCAACCAATCAAAGTTCCCCAATGGAAGTGGGAAAGAATTACCATGGACTTCGTTAGTGGGCTTCCCTTACGCCTACTAAGAAGGACTCGGTATGGGTGATAGTGGACCGTTAACCAAGTCCGCACACTTTATCCCAGAAGAATGGATTATTCTCTTGAAGTTGGCCAAGTTATATGTGGCGTAGATTGTGAGATTGCATGGAGTACCAATGTCGATCATCTCGATAGAGACCCAAGGTTTATGTCTCGATTTTGGAAGGCACTTCATCAATCTTTAGGCACTAAGTTAGACTTCACTACGACTTTTCATCCACAACAAGACAGGCGATCGAGCAGGTTATACAAGTGTTGGAGGATATGTTGAGAGGTCGTGTAATGGATTTCGAGGAAGTTGGGAAGATTACTTGCCTTTAGTGAGTTCGCCTACAACAAAGACTATCAAGCCGAGATTCGGATGGCACCATATGAAGCATTGTATGGAAGGAAGTGTAGAACACCTACTTGTTGGACCAAGTTAGGAGAACGCCGAGTTTTGGGTCCAGAATTAGTGGCAAAAACCGAAGAGAATGTTGAGTTAATTTGGGCACGGTTGAAGGAAGCCTCTGATAGGCAGAAGTCGTACGCAGACCTTAAGCGGAAGGAAATAGAGTTTGAAGTGGGAGACCAAGTATTCCTAAAAGTCTCGCCTTGGAAGAAGGTAATGAGGTTCGGTCGAAAAGGAAAGCTAAGCCCAAGGTTTATAGGGCCTTATCGAGTACTGAAACGAGTTGGGCCAGTGGCATACCAATTGGAGTTGCCACCAGAATTGCAGCAGATGCACGACGTATTTCATGTATCCATGCTACGTCGCTACCAATCAGATCCGTCGCATGTGGTATCTGTTGAAGAAGTGGAGCTAAGACCAGACTTATCCTACGAGGAAGAACCAATTTGGATCTTGAAATGTGATGTGAAAGTACTACGAAGGAAGACAGTGCCTCTAGTCAAAGTGTTATGGGCAATCATGGACCAGGAAGAAGCTTCGTGGGAGCGAGAAGAGACCATCGACGATAATACCCTCAACAATTTAGTTAGGAAATTTGGGGGACGAAATTTTGTTTAAGGGGTAGAAGCTGTAACATCCCGAAAAGGGCCTATGCATTTTCGGTTTAATTGTATGAAATGATAAGTTTAAGCACTAAGAATAAATTTTGATATTTTTGAAACACGAAATGCATGAAAATGGAAACCCGAATATTTTGGAAACCCGAACATTTTGGAAACACGAACATTTTGGAAACTTGAACATGTAAGAAAAATGGCAAGCTCTGAGCCGATCGAAAATTTTAGGAAACTTAGAAATAATGCGAGGATGTCAAATTTTAAAGTTCAAAATAGGAAATAAGGGCAAGAGGGCCTTAAAAGTAAAAGTTGGTGAAATTTGACACACAATCGGGCTTGGAAAAGTGGCTGAAGGTGTCACTTAAGGCTTATGGAAATGGCTCCATGTGTAAGAGGAATGGGCCTGAGTTGAGTCACTTGAAAGCAAATAATGAAGGCTTTATTTTTGCTTCCAAGGCTAAGGGTGGACGGCACCTATTTCTAGAAAAGGAGGAGTTTTATTTACTGTTAAAACTTGATAAATTAAAGTGATAAATAAAGGATTTTAATTGAAGAGATAAAGGATGGATTAAATACTTTTAATCTAAATAAGGTGATAATTAAAAGATAATACTATCACTTATGAGGAGTAGTGGCCAAGTCAAGGACTCTTGGTCTAGCAATTTCGATTAAAGGAGGAGAATTTAGGCTATTCTCTCATCTTTTCTAAGCCTTGAAAATCTCATAGCAAAACTCCTTCTCTCTTGAATTTTTCTTTAAGTAAAATCCATCTTCTCTTCTTCTATTTTCTTCCCTTTCTACTATCAAAGCCGAATCTTTGTTGGTTCTAAGTAAAGGAGCAATCAACTACAACATCAAAAGGGTAAGATCTGTGGTCAATCAATTTCATTCCTTTTCTTTTTACCAAAATCAAGATACTAATCCTATTAGCAATTTTGGCGAATCTACAAGGATCTCTCGGGATCTTTTTACAATCGTCGAATATCAAAGGAAGAGTTTCGGATTTGATTCAAGAAATTTAAGGTGAGGCACATTCGCCAAAGGCAAAATTTTATTTATTAAAGTTAGCTTTAATCTAACATGAAGTTATAGGATTTCGACGGGCATATAAAGGAATCCTCTTGATTTGGAAATTGTATGGTAAGTGACATTCGCCAAGGTTTGTTCTTGATATTTGGAATTATTTTCCATTTACTCAAAAGTTAAACCGACATAAATACCGATTTAGTGGCTAGCCGATTTAAGGAGGAATACTATCAATTTAGGCATTTGATTTACAATCTTTCAATTCGGCAACAAGGTAAGTAATACAAATCCTACTTGGATTTGGTTTTTAAGCCAAATAGGTTTGTTAATATATTTTAATGGTTGGCCGAATATAGGAGTAAAAATCTAGATCGGTAGATCGTTCTTCAAAATTTCAAGGAATCTATTAAACAAATCAGGTGTGTACCCATACTAACCTTCAATACGTTATATGGCAAATATTAATTATATGATTATACGTAAGAATGTGAATATGGCTAAGTACCCTATTGTGGTACAAAAGTACTCGTGCACGCGTTTCCTACTTCTGATAGGATTATGAAATATGTTATTTTATAACATGTGAAAATATATATGAATGTGGAATTTAGTATGTTATGCATGATATAATTTATGGGGCATTCAGGGTTTATGTGACAGGGGAAGAAGGTGTTGACCTCGGTCTCACCAATCGAATATGGTGACTACGGTCACAAAATTTGAATATGGTAACTCGGTTCCATTATCTCGAATTTGGTAACTTCGGTTACATCATTTGAATATGGTGTCTAATGGCACAAATTATATGGGCGATGAACACGTCGACTGCAGCGACTGCCTTCGATGGTGTGTAGCGGATGGAGGGTTGACTTAGTAGTCCCCACGGTGTGATTGGCAGGTACGGGTGGTGTGTAGCGGATGGACCATTAGGCTTGGGTTTGGGTTGCATCATCATTTATTTTATATGAATATGAATTTGATATGAACATGTATGCCTGATTTGTTGAATGTTAGTACTGTGTGCACATTGAGTCTCATTGACTCACCCCGCTATGGGAACTATTTTGGTGATGAACAAAGGATTTGACCGGACGGTGAACCTTGAGGTGGCCATGTTCCATTTGAAGATTCTATTTAAATTTGGACTTTATTTACATTTAGTACCTTTAATTTTATTTTTGGGGTTTACTTGATGTAATAAGGCCATGAGGCCCGATGGATTTTCTTTATTTTGCTTTACTTTTAACTATTTTGTTACTGAACTATTTATGACTAAAGTTAAAGTGATATATTTTTTTTATAAACCTTAAAAATTATTTTGTCACCTTAATAAAAATTGGATTTACTAGATTAATTAAATGGGTTTCAGTCTAAGCCCAATCCACAACAACATTTTTCTAAATATTTTACAAATTTTCTCTAAGTAACAAAATCTTTGAAACCTAGGTTTACTTTAGGAACATACCAGATCCGGTTCAGGCTCGTGGGCCAGGTGTGGGGTGTTTCACATATAGTGGAGGCGGGTGCTCCAGAAGAGACCCAAAACATAACTAATAAGTAAAACTTCAAAAGAGATTCAGGTACCTGGAACTGAATTTTAAAATAATGAAAATAAGAGATCTCGATAAATTTTGTCAATTCGAGAAAATGTGGAACCGAATAATAAAAGTGGTCGACGATGATTTTGCATGCGATATTATTATTGAAATAATAAAATAAAAGGAGGATCTTGAATAAATCTATTGAGAAATATAAATATGGAATAAATTAATCAAAATAGAAAGACGCAACTCAAGTATAATTAAATTCATTGAGTTTTTGGACCAGTAGTCCAAATATCTAAAGGTATAAAGCCAATGAGAGTGCAAATGAAGTAGTTTTTCAAAAGCGGAATAAAAATATAAAGTTTTCGCTAAGTACTGGTATTGATTATGAAAAGATATAACATTCTTTTGTGGTGGATGCAATAACCTTTAGATATATTATTAAATTGACAATTTATAAAAGATTTAACTTGCGTCTAATGGTTGTTGTTACAACCTTTATAAATCACTATATAGTAAAGTTATTAAATTCCTTGAAGGATTTAGAATGCAAGAAGCATATTAAAATTCTAGAAATTATTCATTTATATGAATTGAAATAATTTGAACATATGTGGTAAATTTGAGTAGTTGAAGGAGGATTATAAAATGATCCAAAATACCTATTTGTGTTTTTATAAAAGAATTATGATTAAAGTTTGTTATGATTATTGTTGAATCTCCTGAAGAGATCAAAATATATTTCCCCAAATTTCCCTCACTCATGACTTTTAAAAGAATGGTTATATAAATGGTTAGCAAATACATTCAAATAGTCATTTGAAAAACTAGTATTCAAGATTGAATACGTACAATATGAGAAAATATGTGATGTTTTCATGAGGGGGAGAAAATACGCGTTGCACTCTTTTTCCCTTAATCGATGTTTTGTCCTATTGGGTTTTCCTAATAAGGTTTTTAATAAGGCAACATATTATACGTATTATAGATTGTATACTCTTTTTCCTTCATTAGGTTTTATCCCACAGGCTTTTTCCTAATAAGTTTTTAACGAGGCACATTATCTATCAATGAACATCCAAGGGGGAGTGTTATGAATATCTTCTTAAGTGGATGTCCATCATGATCATGATCAAAATAAAGTTTTAATGTACTTTAAATTCTAATAGTTATTAGAATTAGATATCTACTTTTTTTATACTTCTTATGCCTATAAATAGAGACTCTGATGTAATTATCCCTTTTAATCAATAAAGTTCATTCTCTGTTGCTTTCATATTTTCTTTGTTCTTTATTCTCTTCATCTCTCTTTATTTTATAACATTATGTTAGTTATTTGAGCATTTTTAATTTTTTTTACAAGAAAATTAGTTTATTGAAAGCTTTATTTGTTATTTGAGATTTTTTATTCTATTATTATATCTATTCCCTCAATCAAATACATAAATACTATTACAATCTTTATTTCACTCTAGCTAATCAAATTATTGTTATAGTTATTTTTTTCCATTACAACCCTATTTCTTCCTCATAAAATGGTTATTCTATTATAGTCTTGTTCTATTCCATTGAATCAAACATAACTTTCATGCTTCACAAAACCGCTTTCAAGTTCGATAACTTATTATAACAAAAGAAAAAAAAAAGGAGGAGAGTAAAAAGAATGTACCATTTTATTACTTTGGCTTTAATTATTCTTTGGGATTACTTTGATTTTCAACATTTAAACTTAATTAAATTGTATTTTGGATAGAAAAATTGACTAAACTGTTAAGGTTTTAACTACACTGACATGGTTGTCATAAGAGTGCCCTTAAAATTTAATAATTTAATCAACTTTTTATTAAAAAATACAATTAAATTATATTTTAAAATTGAGGTGAAAATTAAGGGTCTAAATCATTATACCTATCTTTATTCGCAATAAAATGATAAAATTAAAATATTAAAGAAAAAGTAAATATTTTATTTTAAATAAAAAACCCACAACCAACTCCAATAAACCTATGCAATAATGAAGGGTTCAACTTTTTAGTTCAAGTTCTCACCTTTATTTGATATAACAAAGCCCAAGGTCTAATGTATGCCTGCAAACTCCCAAACCATGATGATTCTAAAATGTGTAATGTGGCAGCCATTCAATTTTTTTTCTTTAAATAGAAAAAGAATCAACTTTTGGTTTCATCTCTTTGATGATAACTTTAATCATGATCATCAACAAATCAATGAGATGAACACAAGTTTCATTAGAGACATCCCACCAAAAAAGGGTAGCATTGGAGAAGTACTTCTATTATTAATATTCCATTCATTTCGTACAACTTTTTACCAACACAAATGAATAAAGAGATCACAAAGGGATTTGACAGATACCTAGAAACTAAATGTAAAAACATCATAAAGTGATAAAAGGTAAGCATTTCATGGTAATGTCTACCAGAATTGCTTGAGACTGCTTTGAAGAGCTGGAGTTGAGTAAACAGCTCGCCATCCTTGTTCCGTAGGGTGAACTGTATCCCAAAAGAATTTGGATTTGGGATTGGAGCAAAGTGTGTATTGCTTCACACCATTTTCATCTACACTTCCACATGAAAATGCAGCACTCACTCCAACACAACAGGGCTCAAATGGATTCACAAATGTTGGACTCACTGCAAAAAACCCAAGATATTTCATGTTTAACGGAGTTGTGCAAGTAAAAAAAGAAAGAATAGGATTGTGGTAGTCACCTTGATGAGCTTGTTTTTGATTGAAAACGTTCCAAAAGGCATTGTAAATGTCAAGAACGAAGAAAGAGGCGCTGTTGGTTTCTTTGTTGAGATCGTTCACTGCTTGAGCCAAGAGCTGGTTATGGAGACTAACGAGGGCGTTTTCACTTTCGTTGCATTGTTCAAAGGAGAACTGGGCAGTGCTTCGAGGGAGGCACCCCAATGGTTGCAGTGCACTCGCCGCTATTTTCCTCACTCCCAAGTTATGGATGCGTTTCAAGTTCACCTTCATTTGGTTCACAACCCTTCCAATGAAGGCCGGAAATCCCTGAATTTTCACACCAAATTTCTCTTTTCAACCCTCATTTTTCTTTCTTTTTCATAATAACTATATTAAACAACAATTCTATCAAACGAGTGGATTTGGTAGACTTGCCATAAACAAATTAAAACGACAATCTTTTTTTTCTCTGCATGCATATGATCACAAGGACAAGACAAAGAAATCACTGTAGGTTACATATTCAAGGTAAAAGTAACATAGAGACCCCTGTATTAGAAATTAGATTACATTTTACCCCCTCTAATAAAAAATGAGCAAAATAATTTATATACATTAGACCAAAAAGCAAACAAATCCTTTTGTTAAAAATTTCATCCATTTCTGTTGTTAAAAATTAATCCATGTACGTCAGCAAAAGGTACATGTGACATGTCACTATACCAACCACATCAATCTTGTAACAATAAAAATTGATAAAATTTTTAATAGAAATAACCAATTTACTTTTTAATCTAATGTATAGAAATTAATTTATTTATTTTTTTAATAAATAAAGCAAAATGTAATATGATTCCAAAGCCTCTACAATATTTTTACCGAGCTGCAACTGACCCCACATAATATTGAGACACCACAAAAAAACCAAATATAACCAAGTCATAATGTTGGCTAAGTGCTAATATGAAGTCAAATTTTTGTACCTAAGATCACGACAGCACCTTTCACAATAACTCCTTGTCCCTTTCTTATAATTTAATGAACTTGTTCTTCAATTGGGCCTTCTGTCCTTTTTGCAAATAGCTATATTATTTAAATCATTATCTGGTAGAGGAGGTGTCATTTCAAGTGGGGTTCAACAAGTTCAAGCATACCATCATTGAAAGTAGGATTGGTGACACATGGCACATAGTGAGCATATATATATATATATATATGAATAAATGTGAGGTGTTATTATTACCGCAGTAGAGCCGTTGGTGGCAATGTAATTAGAGTAGTCATTGCCTGCAAGACTGACAAGCGCAACAGAAGTTTTCAAGGCCCTCTTGGAGTAGACCGAGTCATTGAGAAGCTGTTGCAAGAAATCGATCTGGGTTGTCATGTTTGGCTCAGGAGCTGGCGTGTCGAAAACACCGGTTCCTCCATAAGCAAAGTTCAACCCATACTTGAGACGACCACCCAGTTCTTTCCTGTATCTGTAGGGCACTGGTGTCTTAATCCCCAAGTACCCAGCTGCTTGTCACAAAACAACCCAATTAATTGTTTACTAATAAAAACAATATTATGGTACTGTGATGATTCAGAAAGTTATTGTCAGTAAACTGCATAATCCTATGGCTGGAAAGCACCGTAATAGTAAAGTTGATGGGATTAAAAAACTAATGTTACTTTTAGAGTTGATGAACTAGAAAAGTAATTGTTAACTATTATATACTTTATTCCAAGACAGCTCCTTGTTGTCATGAGTTGTCTGTAACTTTGAGTTTAATGCTTTAATACATTGTGGGTGCTAAACTAAGGTTAAAAGGTATAAAATGTAAATCATAGTTACATTCCATTGATTCAACTTAATTAAGGGGGGGGAGTAAGAAAGTGAAGAAAGGGTTGTTGAAAGAAGCAATTATTTATACTGGGATGCAAAGAGGCACTGAAAAGAATGGTTAATGTTAAAATAATAGTGAAGAAATCAAAAGTTTACAAGACTTGGAATCGCGTGAAAAAGTTGGAAATGATCTCACACAAAGGATATAAATAGGGAGAAAAAAAAGAAGAAGAAAAAGAGTGAGGTCGGGCACTCAGACTCTGCTGATCAGTATAAAAACAAAGCAAATTTATTATGGCAGAAGACAAAAAGGGGGGACCCACACCACACAACTCAGTTCAATATAACATTATTAAATTGTAGTACAATAAACAAGAAGCAAAGCAAAGCCCATTAGTTGTACAAAAGAGAAAAGCCAAAGCTAAAGCTAAAGGTAAAGCTAAAAATTAAAAGACTTGAAAAGATGAACACTATCATTATTGATCCTAAAAAGGATAGAAAGAGAGAGTGTGTTACCGATGAAATCAGTCAAAACACGACCATCAGAGAAACGGCCAGCAGGTTTCCCAGGGAATGTAATTCCATAAGGAAGTTTCCAGGAACTTGCCAAAGCTTTCCTGTTGTTCCCTGTATCAGCGTAGGAATCCCCGAACACAAACAACATCTTGGGTCTGAAACCAAAGGTCCACAACCTTGACCCTTCAACAACATGTTGCTCCTTACCTACATAATTCATTCACAGAAATCAAAAAGACTAAGAGAAAAAAAAAAAACTCTTCCAGTTCCAGGCCATATGTATAATGAAGCAAAGGGTTGTTTGATGTTACCTAAGAAGAGGGAGAAGAGGAAGAAACAAAGCAAGGAGAAGAGAGGGGTGGGAGTGTCCATGACAACGAAATTAAGCAGGTAAGCAACTCTTTTTAGACAAACAAAAGAGAGGGAAGAAGAGGAACGGATTTATTGTTTGTAGGGTAACCGAGAATCTCAACACTTTATATAGTGGGAGGAGGGTAACGCTTTTCCATTTAAGCGGTTGGTCAAATTTCAATGAAGTCGTCGTCAATTATATTTTCATATTAATTTGAAAAATAACATCTTTCAAATAACCAAAAAAGAAATTTTCAGATCATATTACTCAACGTTTCTTTATTTCATCCAACCAAAAAAAAAAAATTGTCCTTTAAATGCGAGAAGGAAGTCTTTTCTCTGGATATTGGTAGAAAATTAGGACAGGTAAAATTCCATTTGATTTTTTTTTGAGTTTTGAATTTGAGTTAAATTTAATTTTAATATAAATAATATATTTATTCATCTCAATTTTAAAATGAACAATTGACCTCTCTGTCAATAAAAATTACAAAATAAATTCAAAATATTTATAAAATTTCTAAATTTATATTTAAAATATATATAAACAACATCAAAATTTTAAAATGTTCTAAAATAATAATTTTAGGAATTTAAATAACTTAATTAATTATTCAAGTTTATCATATTAAAGTATTTTTTATTTTTCTTTAAAAAATTAAAATATATATATTTTTAAATTTATGCGTTCCAACATGAAATTAGTTATATTATAATAAGATTTTAATTTGACATTGTCGAAACCATTTTGTTGAAAAAGGGGAATCGACTAGGGTTTTGAAAAACAAAAATAAAATGGGAGTCACCACCGATCTTTATTAGGTGTGATCGGATCACCTTTGTTTTAATAAAACGTATTGACTTACTAAAACGGTGTTTTTGGTCTACGAAATTCGAGAAAACGGGTTCGAGAGTCGGTTACATGCGAGGAAGGATTAGCACTCTCGTCACGCCCAAAATTGGTACCGAATTGATTAATTAATGTCTTAATGTCGAAAGTTAAAAATTTGAAAAAGATTTTAAAAATACTATCTCTTTTAAAAATAATTAAATTTTCTCGAACTGAATATTAAGATTTTCTCGCTCTGAAAGAACAAAATATCACATCCAGTGCGTTAGGACACGATAATTTAAATCTTCAAATCCAAGATCATCTCATAATTCCCGAGACGAATTCTTTTTAAAATAATAGAATTTTCTCGAATTGAATATTAAGATTTTCTCGCTCCGAAGGAACAAAATACCACATCCAGTACGTTAGGACACGATAATTTAAATCCTCGAATCCAAGTTCATCTCATAATTCCCGAGACTCATGCGTTAAAAATATCAAAAGGATATTCGATTATTTGGCCAAGCGAAAGACCGAAACCTAACACGTAGGGCACGATCTCTCGGGTTTCCAAACATAGAATATTGCCTTATTTGAAAGCTTTTATTTTTGGATGAAATTGATAAAATGTTTAAAAATGATATACGTTCGGTAGATTATGTTTTAAAGAAACATTATTTAAAGCGTGAATGAGGGTTATGCTCGACGAATAATGGTAATGTGACACAAATTTGGCATAATGATAACATAATACACATAATACATAACATTGGCATCGTTGATCTAAAACATTAACATGCATGAATAATAATATAGATAATAGAACAATAATATAACAATAATATAACAACAATAATGATGATGATAATATCAATGATATGGAAATACGAACAAACAAATTATAATACACACAAGAATGATAATCACATAACTTACATTATCAACATTAATAGTCAAAGAATAATGAACTAAACAATTTTAAAAGTAATAATACATAAGACAATTTAAAATAATTAACAAAAACAATTTTAAGTAAAGAATACAAAAAATAAAGTAAATAATATATGAAACAATTTAAAATAATGTCAAAATTTAAAATCAATAGTACATAAAGTTTAATAAAATAATATACAAAATTTTAAAATAAATAATAATAATAATAAAATTTTGAATAAAGCTAAATAAATAAACTCTTTAAAATAGATTGAAAACTAAATTGAAATCGAATAAAAGCAGTGAGGACCAAAATTACAATAAATTAAAGTGGAAAAGGGCGGGGACGATTAAAACATAATAGAAATAAGGGGGTAAGATTTGAAAAAAAGGAAGAATGCGAAGGGGACACGATCAACTAAGCCTTGACAAAATGGGGACCAAGCGAAATTATCCCTTTTAAAGGATATCATGATCTCCCTTTAGACCAAAGCAGCGCGCCGTTTCATTTATTATTAAAATAAAAAAATTTTGTTTTGAAATCATTTTTCAGTTCTTCAGAAAAAAAAATTTCACAGACCCCTTCATTTCCTCTCAACCCCTCAGCCGTTTGGGCTTCTTCCGGCACATTTGTCTGCCGCCGTTGCACCACCACCAGGTCCGGTGGCCAATGACGCATGGAGATGGGATTCTAGCCCCATTCGAAGGCGCGTTTGAAGGTTCTGGCTTCAACTCCCCACAAACGTCGAAACCACGAGTCCCTCTACCCCCTTTAGCCCGATTTCGAAGGTAAGGAAGAGACCTCCGGTGATAAAGCCACGGAACGATTCCGGTGAGGTCTTCCCTCATTTCTTCTTTTTTTTTTTTTTTATAAAGAGAAAAAAGGAAACTAACAAAATAAAATGATAGAAATAAAATGAAAATCAAAAACCCACTTTGTTTGTGTTTCAACTTTCTCTTTTTTGTATTATCTTTTGTTCTTTTTTTTTGAATTTGGAACCAAGAAGAAGAAGTACAATATGTTGAAATGGCTTTTATAGCCAAACTACATGTCTTTCGATTTATGTTTCTTTTTTTTTTTGTTATTTGTTTTCTCTGCGTTGTTGTTTTCTTCTTTGTTCTGTCGTTGCGTGTTTTTTGCAGGTGACGTGAGAGGAGTGCGAGGCGTGGAGGTGTTAGAGGCACGTGGTGGCCGCTGGTGAAGAATCGGCGACGCACAGCTTTAGGGGCTAGGATTTGATAGCTGCTATTTTTCTTTTCTTTGACATGGGCTGATATAGATTGGGCTAGGGGTAGATTTGGGTTTTGTAGGCTAGAATTTTGGTTAATGGTTGAGTTTTAGTTTCTGTTGTAATTGGACATTTATTTTTGGATATTTTTGGGTTTTAATTTTTTTGATTGGGCCAAAATTGGCTACTACAGCTGTCCCTCTTTGATCATTATCGTGTAACGAGAATTGAGCAAAGACTTCAAAGGAGCCAATTTTGCCTAGTCTTGCCGAATCTTGACTTCTTTAGTTCTTCTGTTCTTCAAATAACCTCATTCCATTCCTCTGAATCTTCAAGGGTATAGGAATTAGTGCCTCAATCCACTCATCTGTAACTTCAAAGAGATAGGGTCTGATGTGATCTGCTCTACTGCAACTTCAGAGAGATAAGATCTGCTATCTTCAGCCTGCTCCACTGCAACTTCAGGGAGACAAGATCTGATGTCTTCAATTTGCTCTTGCAACTTTAGGAATGCCAGATCTGTTATCTTCAATCTGCTCCACTGCAAACTCAGGGAGACAAAATCTGTTGTCTTCGATCTGCACCTGCAACTTCAGGAATGCCAGATCTGCTATCTTCAATCTGCTCCACTGCAAACTTAAGGAGACAAGATTTGATGTCTTCGATCTGCTCCTGCAACTTCGGGAATGCCAGATATGCTATCTTCAATATGCTCCTGCAACTTCAAGATTGGCAGATCTACTATCTTCAATCTGCTCTTGCAACTTCAGGAATGCCAGATCTGCTATCTTCAGTCTGCTCCTCCAACCTCAGGAATGCCAGACCTGCTATCTTCAATTTGCTCCTACAACTTCAGGATTGCCAGATCTGTTATCTTTAGTCTGCTCCTACAACCTCAAGAATGTCAGACCTGCTATCTTCAATCTGCTCCTACAACTTCAGGGAGATAAGACTTGTATCTTTAACCTACTCCACTGCAACTTCAGGGAGATAAAGTTTGTTTTGATCTGCTCTACTGCAACTTTAGAGAGATAAGATCTGATAATTCAGCTTCAATCTGTTCCACTACAAATTTAGGGAAATAAGATTCGCTATTTTTAGTCTGCTCCACTGCAACTTCAGGGAGATAAGATCTGTAACTTCAACCTACTCTACTACAACTTCAGAGAGATAAGGTTTGATGTGATTTGCTCTACTACAACTTTAGAGAGATAAGATCTTCTATAGTAAATTCGATCTGACCTACTGCAACTTCAGAGGTATAGAATTCGTCATTTTAATCAGCTCCGCTACAACTTCAAGGGGATAGGATTAACTGTCTTCAGTCTGCTCCACTGCAACTTCAGGGAGATAAGACTTGTAACTTCAACCTGCTCCACTGCAACTTCAGGGAGATAAGGTTTGTTTTGATCTACTCTACTGCAACTTCGGAGAGATAAGATTTGCTTATTTATAGCTTCAATCTGTTCCACTGCAACTTTAGGGAAATAAGATTGATGGCTTAAATCTACTCCACTGCTTCATGAAGATAAGACTTTTTATATTCACGATGTTGCTACACCGTCCTCTGAGGGACATGTTCTGTAGACTCAGTTTCATGTATCTATGCTTATACCAGATGATTAGGATACTATGATCAGAATGAATCAAATCTCCTAATTGGATGTGTTATGGGTGACATTTGCATGAATGCAGAATGTCATGAGAATGATCTTTTTAGGATGCAATGATCGGAATGAATCAAATGCTCCTAACTAAATGATATTATGGACGACATTCGCATGAATGCAGAATGTCATGAGAATGATCCTCTTTTTTTTTGTACAATGATTAGGATGCAATGATCAGAATGAATCAAATGCTCCTGACTAAATGATATTATGGACGACACTTGCATGAATGCAGAATGTCATGAGAATGATCCCTTTTTAAATGCTTAGGGTGTTGTCGCTCATTGTTCATCAAGGCATCATCACTGACATATTATGCTGCCATCTTATTCGACTGGTATTCTGACCAAAACACGAAGAAACAATCGTATTTTGCTCAACCGGTTTGCCCCATTGTAACTCCAAAGTCCATTCCATGGTATCTCTGGGACTTTAAGGCTTATACCATATTCAGACCCTCTCACTATAATTCAGGGGAGGATAGGATCTGTGTCATCTTCAATCCATTCCATTACGACTCAAGGGTATAGAATTTGTATCATTTTTAACCCATCCCACTGCGACTCAGGGGTATAGAATTTGTAACTTATTCAATCAATATGGTCTGCTACACCTTCCATTCCCTGGGTGTCATGACCAGATGTATATGAATGTCGAATTTCTTTGAGAATAATCCCACTTTAATGCTTGGGATACTTATTATTTATCAAGGCTGTGTCACCGACGCAATATCTTGCCCTTTTCATTCAACTGATACTTTTGACAAAAAATCTTAACAAGTAGTCTCAAATTAGACTCCTTTCCAACTCTTAGTTTTGGTGAGTTCTGAACAACAGTCCTGTTTCAAGTTCTTGTATTATTCAGAAGCTTCCAGAGTAATATGCGAAACTCCTTTTATGAAAGTGTTATTAGTCCCCCTAATCGTTATTTCAATGCAAAATTCTTGAAAAAGATCATAATTATGGACGAAATGGAAATTTATTGAGAGCAAAGCTCGAAATGAATAAATTAATCAAGATATCAAATTTTGAAAAAGCGCAAAATGAGAATGAATTAATCAAGACAACAAATGAAATTTATTGAAAGCGTATATTGAAAAAATAAAGTAATCAAAGATAACAAATTCAATATGGGTAAGATGAAAACTAGGTGCCCCAAATATCACAGCCTAAGCTTCTCTGTACGAACCTCTTAAGGGTTATTTTGAGCTCAATATGTATTTAAGGGATCCGGAATACTTTATTGATGCCCCAAGACGTAGCATACTTCTTATTTGTTAATTCAGGCATAGTAAGACCACTGCATGCCCCACTTTTGATCAAAAATTGAGCCGCCCTTTTCGGGTTTTCAACTCAAATCCCCTTTGGTCTCAAAGTGCCCTTTGCGGGTTTTCGCCTTGGCCTCTCCTTTTTCTTCTTTTTCTTTCTTTTCCTTTTTTTTTGTTTTTTATGTTTGTTTTTTATTTTTCCTTTTTTTTGGAAAACTTTTTATTAAATTTGAATTCACTGGGTTGGGCAGGTTCTTGCTATCCATCTCGATCAATATTCATGCTTCCTCAGGACAGACCTTCTGTGCTGCATAAGGTCCTTCCCAGTTTGGTATCCACTTTCTTCTGCAGTCCCTTTTTATATGGGAAAAATCTTCTTCGAAGCCTATCATGAAATTTTCTAGGGTGAACCTTTTCTGTTGTAAGCTCTCATTATATGGCCGTGACAGATAGCTTTTAAATTTTTTCTTCAAATTTAACTGATCATATCGGGATTAAATCTATTCTATTTCCAACTTCAGTTCTGACAAGGATCGAAAAAAGAATGTCGACTTCAATAGACAAAGTACTTTTATTCCACAAATTAAGGCATTGCCCTGGCGAAGTTCTTGGCCAATGTTTGATAAGCATGGAGGGTAAATGTAACTTCTTTATGCCAATCTTTACAAGTCTAGGTCATCTTCCTAATGATCTTTATTTTGTTTTTGTGTTGTTTTTTTTTGTTGCCTTTTGCTGCATGACCTTAGAACAGACAGAAAACTTTTGACACTGTGCGGTTAAATGTGATCTTTTGACCCTCCTATTTTTTTTATCTGATGACTATCGACTTTGTAATATTGACCTGCGAAGCTACTTCCACCCTCTTAGCGAAATAATTAATGCCTGCTAGAAGCTTCCGACGAGATCGTCCCGATAAACTCCATACCCCACATAGATGAGGTCTACGAAGAAATGAAGGAGGTACATGAATCTTGTCTTTATAAATTTGGCATTTACGGTATAACTGATGCAATCCCTTCCTATGATGGACCAGCAGAATCTGAATCTCATGATTAGCTTGGCTATCGTGAATGTGATCTTCAAATACCCTTATGAACATCTTCTAGAATTTTCTTAACCTTAATAGCATACCCACGTCTCAGTAGTTCGGGCGTTTATTGATATGACTCGCGTGAAAACATCTTTGAAACGATGTCTCACCTTATTTCTGTGATGAGCTAGGCTCTCTTTCCTAGGCTCGCAATGTGGACTGACCCTTTGTAAGGTAGGATCTATTCTTCATCTTGCCCTACTATTCTTAACGAATCAGGTAGATAAGCCATAATCTCTGTCATCTTCAAAGTCTTGAGATCCCTCTAGACACATATCTTGCTCAAAAGTAGACTCTGAGTCAGTAGCAGCATGCTCATGTTGTTGATATCTAGAGACCTGTTGTAGGTACAAAAGAATATTCAAAGGACAAATAAATAAATAATTATTTATGTGGTATGAACATGAATGAAATAAAAGAATAAACGAATATTTGCTCAAAGTGAGACACAAAAATGCATTTTTATTGAAAATATAAATATTGAACATAAGCCTATTTCACAAAAATATTCTTATTGCTCCTAGGCTTAGAGCAATAAGCGTGTTTTGGACATTACTCCGAATCAATTCTAAAAATATAGGGATCTCTTCCATAGTCCCATTGTTCAAAACAATCTCAAGTATATAAAGGCCGATGCTTGGATAACTTTTATTCCTCGGTTCCTTCTTCGGATACTCCATTGGTGTTCTGATTTCCCGATTTCTAGGCTTCTGATGACTTCTTCAAGGAATCGCAACTCTCTACCCTCTCCTTTAATTATCACAATTTACTGCTTCGTTTGACTCATCAAACTTTACAACCCCTATTTTAATAAGCCTTTAGACCAATTTCTTAAATGCATTGCAGTTATCGATTGAGTGACCCGTTATTCTCGCGTGATACTCGCATTGAGCATTCGAATCATACCATTTGGGGTATGGGGTTGTATTGGTTCCATGTAATGAGAAGCCACCACATGTGCATCAAATAGGCTTTGATACAACTCCCTATATATCATTGGAATTGGTGTAACCTAGAGTTACTTTGTACTGGATTCTTGTTTTTGATGAGCCCTGATGACTAGTGGTCACAGCCCTTGGTTGACCTGCGGTGACTGATTTGGAATGCATGCTCAAGCTGTTCACTCCATTTTCCTTATTTTTCGGGGTTGATCTTTTGACACTTTCTCCCGCATCTATCTTTTCACTTTTTACGACATTCTTAATCATTTCTCCAGTCATTACGACGTCTGAGAAGCTCTTTGTAGTGCTCCCTAGCATATGAGTGATAAACGGGGCTTTCAGTGTATTAATAAAGAGCATGGTCGTCTATTTCTCTAAGAGTGGTGGTTGGACTTGTGTTGCTACTTCCTTCCATCGTTGGGCATACTGCCTAAAGCTCTTACCGATTTCTTTTCCATATTCTGTAGCATGATTCTGTCGGGTGCCACGTCCGTTACATGGTCATATTATTTCATGAAAGCTTGAGCCAAGTCTTTCCATGAACCAATTTGGGCACGACTAAATTGGTTATACCACTTGGCCGCAAATCCGATCAGGCTGTCTTGAAAATAGTAGATTAACAGCTGGTCATTGTTGACGTATCCTATCATCCTCCGACAGAATATCGTAATATGAGCTTCAGGGCAGCAAGTCTCATTATACTTCTCGAACTCCGGAGTCTTGAACTTTGGTGGGAGTACCAAGTCTCATCACTACGCTTCCGCTGCGCACTCCAATTTAAAAAAATAAACACTCAATATACTATAGTAGGGTACACACTATTATTCGCATCTGGAGCGTCTTCGTCCCCTTGGAGATGTGCTGCATAAACCAAAGCTAGTTGCCTCGCCTCAGCATAACCTGCACCTCTACTTGATGCTCCACAATCGCGTTCATTACCAACATCGCCCCTGGCTTGTCCACGGCCCCTTGGTGGTTGCTGACCACCTCTCCTAACCTGATCAGAACCTCATCTCGTGGGCTGTGCCTACTCTACCTGTGGACAATCCTTAATCATATGCTCCGTGGATCCACACCTAAAGCATCCATCGATTCTTCATCTGCACTCCCCATAATGCACATTTCCACACGAAGGACATGATCGATTCTGACCCATCGGAGCACGAGCTGGCCCATCAGACCTAGACCTCTTCTGAAAATTCCCGGATGATTCTGACGACCCAAAATTCCTCTTATTCCTATTCTTATCATTATCCTTATTCTGTTTCTCAGTTCGCTTAACCTCCTCGAATATCTTAGCTTTCTCAACTAAAACCGTAAAGTTCCTTTCTCGCTGCGGTGCTACTAATACCCTCAGCTCATCCCTTAGTCCATCCTCGAACCGTACGCATCGCTCATAGTCAGTCGCCACAATCCCTCGAGCGTAATGGCTCAACCGCAAAAACTCTACCTCGTATTCAGATACAGACTTACTTCCTTGTACCAAGTTCAGGAATGCCTTTCTCTGTGCATCCACATAACTGGCCCCGATGTACTTTCCCTGGAACAACTCTTTAAAGAAGTCCCAATCAATGCGGTCTGTGGAAGTACCCTCCTTCACCGTGAGCCACCACTGATAGGCTTCGTCTCGAAGAAGAGACACGACCCTCTTCAACTTCTCCTCCACAGTGAAGTCAATGTCATCCATTATGCGCTCAGTGCCTCCAACCAATACTATGCTGTGTTAGGGGCTACGCTAGAAACTCCCCTAAACATCTCCGCTCTGTTGGCTCGGAGTCATTCAGACACAGACTTCTAAGCTCCTGAACTCGTGCCTACTCCACCACTCTTTTAAGGACCCATGACATCGCTTGAACATCGTCATCATCTCCACTGTTTGGTCCCGAAATTCTCCCTCTACGGTGATGATCCGGCATCTCATCTCCTGACCCGTGGCCAGACCCTACTAGTTCAGACACAGTTATCCTGCCCTTACCATGACCACACGGCGGACGTCCTCGACCCCTTGTACTCATCGTCCTAATATCGCCTTTATCTGATTTACGAAAATTTTATGAATTATTAACTCTTTCCACTGATTATCCATGAACAATTTTATGAAATAGTAGTTTGATAGTGGTTCTTTCGATTTCGGATTCTATCTACTAGTTCAGTTCTCAAATTAGTCTTTCTTAGCTCTAGAGTTCACATTCAGTCATACAAACATCATCCATGAACTTACATTCATCACCTAGGGGCATTTGCGTTATTTCACTACCTAGGGGTATTTTCGTAATTTTTACCTACAGGGGTATTTTCATAATTTTCAAAATAAGGTGTCTTGGTGATTTTTCAAGATAGGGGTATTTCGGTAATTTTATAATTTGAGGGTATTTTGGTAATTTTACAATCTAAGGGTATTTTGGTAATTTTGCAAAATCAATGGTATCTTGGTAAATTTCCTCAACCTAGGGTTTTTGGGATAATTTTAAAAAAAATTAGGGTCATATAAGTAATTTTACAAAAATAGGGAACTAGTCCCTTTCGGGTTTTAGTTATAAATTTTAGTCTGTCAACAAGTCCCTATAGCTAAGGCGAACAGTCACTACGCACCAGGTAGGATTCCAGAAAAGAGGAGGTGAGTCACTAGGACTGCTTAAGTACCAAGCTCTCCCTGGATCCAATCCTAGACATGCGTATGCTTGTTTCCATACCTTAACCCTGTGACTTGCTCACAGACATGTTTAGTTAGAGAAATTAAGTTTTATGAAGGGTAAAGATTGGTTTAAGCTAAGCCTAAAGTCCATCAAATTCTAATTAAAATAATCTACGTCCCATAAAGCCCATCAAGCCCACATGTATATGTCACACAATGGTTCGGAATACTTACCTCGCGGACTTGGCCGAGACGCAGGTGTCATGCCGAGCTAACAGACCTGTATCATTTATAAAAATGCATGTTTCAAAACCCATCTTTAGAAAATGTTTTGAGCCCAAAACCCCAAAGCTGAGTTTTGAATCGGGCTCTGATACGAATTTGTAACACCCCAAACCCGGCCCAAACACCACGACCGGATCTGGCACATCACTAAGAAGATTTAGTAAAACATGTTGCATTTTTGGAAAACATTTGTCGAGTTTAAACATGTATTCCGAAAAACTTAACGATTTGATAGTTTATAAAAGATATAAATTTTATATGATGCCTTAGCTTAATTAAGATGTAAAGTCTAAATGTCTAATAATAATAAAAGCCCAAAATAAAACCGAAAAAAAATATAAAGCTAGTGGCCCGTGGCCTAATTACAATGAAATTTAGAACCCATTAATTAAAAATAAAAAAAATAAATAAACTAAGTAAAGTCTTTTGCTGAATCAAAATATTCTCTCGCATGGCCACCTTGCGCTCCTCTCCAGCCCGGTCCATTGCACTATGTGCTACCTAAAAGATGTTAAATAATAGGGTGAGTCGCGAGACTCAGTATGCAACCCTCGTTCACCATCAGATTGGGCCTTAGGCCCACAGAACAGATAACATAATATAATATGTCAGAAATTATGCAAAGCCCAACCCAATCCTAGGTTTCCACCCGCTACACACCACCCTTACCTGTCAATCACACCATTGGGGATTTCTACAATCAACCCACACCGCTACACACCATCGATGGCAGTCATGCTGCGATTAAATCGCTCATCGCCGATCATGGCAATAGCCACTACAACAGATCATGGCAAGAAGCCACTACGACAGATCATGGCAAAAGCCAATACAACAGATCATGGCAAAAGCTGCTACAACAGATCATGGCAAAAGCCGCTACAACTGAACACTTCCCCTTTCATTAATCACCCAACCCCGTGCAATCACAGAAATTGACATACATGTAAAACATATCATCTCAACAGAAACATTCATTTATGAATGACAGAAATCACTAACCTGGTGATTCGCCTTTACCTTCTTCGGGTTTTAACCGTTATGCAGGGATTTCTGCATTTAACATAATATAGAAGATTTATATACATGTATTAACAAACAAATCTGAATGGTGTGAAAATTTACACACCTGATTAATGCGTAGGACTATCCTCTATGTCGATACCCTCGCTAATCGGACCTACTGCCTTCTGTCTACAACTTTGCTCAAAAGCGGTAAGAACGCGAAGATAAAGTTTCCCCTACATTCGGCCAAGGAGTGTTATGTACCCGAATTTATATGTTTAACTAAACAATCTCCTTACCTAAATCAATTGAATCTCGAAGTAGGGTAATTCAGGTGCTACCGATTTAGAAACCTACGCGATTTGATCTCCTTCAAATCCCAGAATACCGCAAAATAAAGAAAAACACCCGATTAGTTAACCCTATAGCCATTCGGCTAAGATCTCTAAAAGCCGAAAAAAGATTGAACCACGCGAATCGACACTTACCTTCAGTTCCCTTCAAGATTCGACAATCACAGGAGGTGAGATCTAGGGATTTCGGCTTTAAAAAAAATCACGGTAAAGATGGACAAGAAGAATGCTGTCTAACAAAGGGTATTCGGTCAAGGTGTTCGAAAAAGAAGAGATAGAAAATATCAGTGTTTCAGCAACTAGTGAAGCTTTAGAGGGTTTCGATTTTTGGTAGCAAAAGAAAAGAAGAGCCTTATTTGCCGAAATTAGGAGGAAAAGAGAAAAGAGAAAGAAGATCAAGACTATGCTTCAGGAAAAATAATGAAAATTCGACATTCTTTGACTCTATCTAGCCGCCCCCCTTACACACACAGTCCAAATTTCAGCCACCTCTAGCCTCCTGGATAGCCCCTTATCTTTTCTCTTATCTTTATCAAAACTCACATCCAAAAGAGACTTAATTAGCTCCAACTCCTCCCTCCTTTATCAGCATAATGTCCACATATTTTAAACATTAAAGATCCCTAAATATTAGCCTTGTTGCCGTCCCCCCTTACTCCCTTTTAAGTGCCAAATTTGGCCCAAAGACATGGGCTTCTTACGGCCAAACTTGGGCCTCTTTCAACTGCTTGTGACGCCACCCTCTAGCTCCTTTGCAGCGTCACTTAATATTGGGCCACCAGCCCACTTTGGTGTTTTAAACACAGATGCTACCCTTTTAACCCTATAGTACCCAAATAGAAAACTTAATTAGGGCCTCAACCCAAACCTGAGCCCATTTTTGTGTCCTCTCTTTTCTTAATCTGCTTATGAGGCCTCATGTCTGAGACTAAGGTCCACTAAGTAAGAACATAAATTTTTCCTATGGTCTCCCCTAACTCTAAGGCTTCAACTAATCCCGATAATACCTTAATATTATTATTCTAAGTGATACACATACATATTAACTCCCATGCATAGAAATTAAAAGTTTCGAGATCTTTGGGGTGTTACAACCCAATAGGCCCAAATCTAATAGGCCCAAATTCGGGATATTTCAGCTTCTCACTCTCACTTAAAGGGGTAAGACTAAAATGGTCCCTATGCAATATGATGCGAGACTCAAACCACAATAATTATAAAGTAATAATATGAACAAATGTAATAATAGGATCATAATTTTTCAAATCATATTTTCAATTTTCGAATCAAGACAAAAAATAATCAATTTTACGGCTCAACTCTCTCACGTCCCTAGTAGAGTCGCAAAGCTGTAGTAGCCCATTTTGGCCCAATCAAAAAATTAAAACCCAAAAATATCCAAAAATAAATGTCCAATTACAGCAGAAACTAAAACCCAACCATTAACCCAAATTCTAGCCCACTAAACCCAAATCTACCCCTAGCCCAATCTATACCAGCCCATGTTAAAAAAAAGAAAAATAGTAGCTATCAAACCCTAGCCCCTAAAGCTGTGCCCCGTCGAGTCTTCACCAGCGGCCACCACGTGCCTCTGACACCTCCACGCCTCGCACTCCTCTCACGTCACCTGCAAAAGACACGCAACAACAGAACAAAGAAGAAAACAACAACGCAGAGAAAACAAATAACAAAAAAACAAAGAAACAGAAATCGAAAGACATGTAGTTTGGCTATAAAAGCCATTTCAACATGTTGTACTTCTTCTTCTTCGGTTCTGAATTAAAAAAAAAGAACAAAAGATAATACAAAAAAGAGAAAGTTCAAACACAGACAAAGTGGGTTATTGATTTTCATTTTATTTCTATCATTTTATTTTGTTAGTTTCCTTTTTTCTCTTTATTAAAAATAAAAAAAAAACAAGAAGAAAGGAGGGAAGACCTCACCGGAATCGTTCCGTGGCCTTGTCGCCGGAGGTCTCTTCCTTACCTTCCAAATCGGGCTAAAGGGGGTAGAGGGACTCGTGGTTTCGGCGTTTGTGGGGAGTTGAAGCTGGAACCTTCAAACGCGCCTTCGAACGGGACTAGAATCCCATCTCCATGCGTCGTTGGCCACCAGACCTGGTGGTGGTGGGACGGCGGCAGACAAATGTGCCATAAGAAGCCCAAACGGCTGAGGGGGTTGAGAGGAAATGAAGGGGCCTGTGAAAATTTTTTTTCTGAAGAACTGAAAAAATGATTTCAAAACAAAATTTTTTTATTTTAATAATTAATGAAACGGCGCCGTTTGGTCTAAAGGGAAGACTGCGCATATCCCTTAAAAGGGATAATTTTGAGCTTGGTCCCCCATTTTTACGGCGCTAGTTGATCAGGTCCCCTTTCGCATTCTTCCTTTTTTTTCCAATCTTACCCCCTTATTTCTATTGCATTTTAATCTGGTCCTTGTCCCTTTTCTACTTTAATTTATTGTAATTTTGGTCCTTACTGTTTTATTCTAATTTCAATTTAGTTTTCAACCTGTTTTAAAGAGTTTATTTATTTATTTTTATTCAAAATTTTATTATTATTATTATTTATTTTAAAATTTTTGTATATTATTTTTATTAAACTTTATGTACTATTGATTTTAAATTTTGACATTATTTTAAATTGTTTCATATATTATTTACTTTATTTTTTGTATTCTTTACTTAAAATTTTTTTGTTAATTATTTTAAATTGTCTTATGTATTATTACTTTTAAAATTGTTTAGTTCATTATTCTTTGACTATTAATGTTGATAATGTAAGTTATGTGATTATCATTCTTGTGTGTATTATAATTTGTTTGTTCAGTATTTCCATATCATTGATATTATCATCATCATTATTGTTGTTATATTATTGTTATATTATTGTTCTATTATCGATATTATTATTCATGCATGTTAATGTTTTAGATCAACGATGCCAATGTTATGTATTATGTGTATTATGTTATCATTATGCCAAATTTGTGTCACATTACCATTATTCGTCGAGCATAACCCCCATTCACGCTTTAAATAATATTTCTTTAAAACATAATCTACCGAACCGTATATCATTTTTAAACATTTTATCAATTTCATCCAAAAATAAAAGCTTTCAAATAAGGTAATATTCTATGTTTGGAAACCTGAGAGATCGTGCCCTACATGTTGGGTTTCGGTCTTTCGCTTGGCCAAATAATCGAATATCCTTTTGATATTTTTAACGCATGAGTCTCAGAAATTATGAGATGATCTTGGATTCGAGGATTTAAATTATCGTATCCTAACTTACTGGATGTGGTATTTTGTTCCTTCGGAGCGAGAAAATCTTAATATTCAATTCGAGAAAATTCAATTATTTTAAAAAGAGTTCGCCTCGGGAATTATGAGATGATCTTGGATTCGAGGATTTAAATTATCGTGTCCTAACGCACTGGATGTGATATTTTGTTCCTTCGGAGCGAGAAAATCTTAATATTCAATTCGAGAAAATTTAATTATTTTTAAAAGAGATCGTATTTTTAAAATCTTTTTCAAATTTTCAACTTTCGACATTAAGACATTAATTAATCAATTTAGTACCAATTTTAGGCGTGACGAGGGTGCTAATCCTTCCTTGCATGTAACTGACTCCCTAACTCGTTTTCTCGAATTTCGTAGACCAAAAACACCGTTTTAGTAAGTCAAGACGTTTTATTAAAACAAAGGTGATCCGATCACACATAATAAAGATCGGTGGCGACTCCCATTTTATTTTTGTTTTTCAAAACCATAGTCGATTCCCGTTTTCCAATAAAATGGTTTCGACAGACATGTTTAATTTTTTAATTTAAATCGAACAATTTCACTCGATTCGATTTGACTTGAACTTCATTTCACGCGGCTCGATTCGAAAAAATTTCAAATCAAGTTAGGATGAATAAATAAGATTCGTCTACTCCATTAACTCGAAATATTTTCACTCGATTCGATCGAACACTCGCCCCTACTGGCAATTAGCTTAAAATATGGATTTCCTCCCTCTACTTTCAACATTTGGGTTCTTCAGTTAAAAAATAGATAAATTAATTTGTGTACTTAAATTAAAGTTAAAATTATTTTTTTGTTAAAAATTTCATTCATTTTTACAGTTAAATAATGACGTGACTTACAAAGCAAATAAGCAACGATACGTGGTGCATCATGTGTACTTCATATTGATGTAATATTTTTGCCTACCATGTCAGTAAATATTAAAAAAATCTTTTAAAAAAGCTTTAATAATTATTTGAAAAGCCAAGTCTAAGATTAGCCTAGATAAATAGTTGTCTAAGTTCATCCTAAATGTATTTTTTAAATAATTATAAAAAATTGATATAAAAATTATTTAAAATTATAATAACTTGTAAAAATCAATATAAATTATTTAAAATTACAATATATATATATATATTGAAATTGATGAATTACTATAAATATAAATTTTTTAAAAGAAAATAATTAGAAAGGTAATGAAAATTTTAATGGAATGAAGTTGTTTATTCCTCCATTTAACCACCACTAAGGGACCAATATTATGAAATATGTTACAAATCTTGACAAAAAAAATTAAGAGAATATATGTCGAGAAATATTAATATTGCTCACTCAAAATTAGACCTGCTTATGAGTCGGGTCATCAGGTCCGATCCGAAGGCTCGCCTAAAATGTGAGAGGGTTTGGATAAAAATATTGGCCCGAAAAATGAGATTGGACAAAAAATAAGACTCGCTTAAAAAATGAGCCGGACCTCGAGTAAGGCATTTTGGCCCGGGCCCGGCCTGAATTCACTAAAGGACAAAAAAAAATTGTCTTTTTTTTTTGTGTTTGTTAATGTTAATTTCTTGTTGTTTTTTCCCTATTTTGCTATCATTCTATTATTATGTTGCTACTATTTTGTTGTTATTATTTGGATATTGTATAAAACTTATTTTATTGTTAAATTTTTATTATTTTAGAGGCATTTGCTTGTTAAGTTGCATCAATCTTAGTGTTATTTAAGTATACATATTTTTTAAATTTTATTTTGAATTTGTTGTGAAATATTTATTTTGATGTTTTAGTATTTTTATGTATAATATATTTAAAAATTATATAAAAATATTAAAAAATTAATACAGGCGGGTAGGGTTGAGCCTGAGTTTTAGTATTTTTATTCGGGTCGGACTTAGATAAAATTTTAGGCCCATTTTTCAGGCCAATACTGGGCCTAACAAATAGGTTTAAATTTTTAGTTGAGCCCAGCTTGAACAATGAATACCTTTACTCAAAATAAAAAGTTATAGATTTTATATTTTTATATGTAGTGGGTGATGGTTATTTTAATTTTAGTTATTTTTAAAGTAAGATTAATTTTAAATTTTTTATTTTTAATAATTATTTTTAAAATAAAATTAATAATTATTTGAAAAACTATATTCGGGACCAACCTAGACAAATTACTGCCTAGATTCATTTGAATCTGGACATCTCTTTATCTAAGTTCGTCCTAAACATGGATTTTAAATAATTATTAAAAATATTATTTATTTCAATGATTTTTTAAAATTTTTAAATATTAATTGATGTGATAAAATGTTAAGTTAGTATGAGTTACACGTAACACATCACATGTCGCTATCTACTTACTCATCAACTAAGTCATCACTTAATGATAAAAATTTATGAAATTTTAACAAAAAATTTATTTACTTTCTGATCTAATAACATAAATTTATTTTTAAAATAAATGAAACAAAATACAATTCTATAATCAAATCCATACCACTTTTATTATTAAAGTGCTAACATGTCCTTTGTTTTGTAAACGCAGGCAAGTCAATGCTCATACGAATTCTAACGTTACCTTCATTTTAAAAATCATGCCTAATCATCACGTTTATATAAAATTATCGTCATTATTTTTTTTCTAAGAGTTAAGTTAGTATATTCGAAAGAATTGCTTGAAATTTAGAAAATTTTGGATAAAAATATCAGGTCTAAAAATTGAGTTTAAAAAAAAATTAAATCTGCTTAAATTATGGACCAAGTTCAGACTCCAATATTCAAAGCACCAGTTTGGTTTAATTCGTTTTGAAGTTTATAATATATATTTTTATTTTTATATCATGTAATTTATATTGTATAAAATTAAATATATTATATTATATTATAATGTAATTATTAAAAAAGTATAAAGATTTACTTATACTAATGTAAAACTCACGTAATTTTACATAATTTCATAACATTTTCAACAATTAATATTTTAATAATCTAACCGTCATATTCAATTTATGTAAATCATGCATGTTAAATTTTGAGTAAATTAAAAGACCTAATTATATGTTTTATGTAAAAATAATTGTTAAATATTTATTAATAAAATAATATTCGAATCGATCTGAAGAGATATTGGATCAATTCAAAATTTTATATTCATGACAAATACAATTATATTAATAAATTCAACAGTTGAATTGTTAAAATTAATATTAATCATAAAAATATTATGAAAGTGTGTAAAACTACTTGAGTTTTATACTACTGTAAGTCGATTTGTTCTCGAGAAAAACATATTAAGTTGTTTATATTTAGAATTTTACTAAAAGAAAAAATATATAATAGTCTAAATATATATATATATATATATATATATGAGAAAATATTTGATACATTATAGAGGTTTTAGACTCCACAAGTAAGGTTAAGGGGTTGACAAGTGTCATATAGAGATATAATAAATTATTAAAATAATTATTTAAAAAACACAACAATTTTTAAAATTGCTTGTGAAATAAAAAAATACATTGTGTGTATACCAAATATTAACCCTACAAAAAAAATATAATTAATAAATATTAAAGAATAACTTTTAAAAGATACTGTGTGGGGTGAAATAGGTTTCCCGAGTTATTTATAAATATAAACACGTTTCAACAAAACTTAAAATTCATATTTTAATTTGCAATGTATTGAGTTGTTATTTTGAAGAGAAAAAAAATTAATAAAGTTAAATGCTGTGGCAAAGAAAGTAAAGTAGGTGATATAAAAAGAAAACCTTAATTGCAGTTTTGATGTTGCGACTAAGAATGCAAAACTTACCCACGAGGTTGTGTTTAATGACCAAATACAATTAGTGGCGTAACTGTAATGCCAAACCAAAACAGACTCCCTGCTTTTCTCTTCTTATTCCATGCAACGCCGCATTCCAAACATTTACTTAACCCAATGAATATGTTTAAACAATCTCACATGCATTACCCTAACCTTCATATGCTCCATCAATAAACTCAACTTCCAATTTTCTTTAAAACTTATACTCCACCATTATATATATATATATATATATATATATATATTTAGATTTTAAAATGTACATCTCACTGTTAATATGATTAAATATATTAGGCGTGATATTTTGAAAGAAAAAAGAGTAAACTATATTGTTACTCACGGGACCTTCTTATTATGGTCACCCCAATTTTTTTTTGATTAATTTGGTCACCTCAAAAAAAAAAATTGATTAAATTGTTCACTTTTGTTAAATGGTAACAGAAGACTTGCAATGCATTTGAATGAAAAATTTTTGGGGTGACCAAAATAGGAACAATACCAATTTAAAGTGGTTAACGAGGTAGTTTACATTAAAAAAATATTCACTTGGTAGCAATGTAATTAA
This sequence comes from Gossypium rotundifolium, assembly GCA_025506655.1. Lineage (NCBI taxonomy): Eukaryota > Viridiplantae > Streptophyta > Magnoliopsida > Malvales > Malvaceae > Gossypium > Gossypium rotundifolium. The sequence goes on from CP106725.1 coordinate 80,083,459, forward strand.
AAAATGGCGTTGTAATGAGCTTGAATTTAACAAAATAATTATAACAATGTTAGCAGTTAGACATAAATTTTAAAATTTCAAAAATAGAGGGACGAAAATCCTAAAAATAAAAGTACAATGACTAAATTTCGTATTTCTGAAGAGTACATGAACTTATAACATATTTTAATCATATTTTTAATATCTACTACACGTGATTTTACTATACAAAACAATAATCTTGATTTATTTTGCTAATTATTATATTCTACGTATGGCACACGCATGATTTAAGTGGAAAAATGAAATTATATAATAAATATACTTATAAAAATTGATATAAACAATAAAGAAATTTTGGTTGAATGATAAAATATAAATGTAAAAAACTAAAGAGGCATGATTCAAATTCTATTATGTTTATTTTTCATTTTATTCTATTTTTCTATATAAGATATATATAATGACAAAACACCTTCAAAATAACACAATTTAATTTGTAAATTGAAGATATTTTTATTTTTTCACAGTTAAATTGATATTCAATTAACACGTGAAACCAATTCAATCAGGGTGCTATAATAAGTAATAGATTTTGTTGCGCTCATGTTGTGGGTGAAAGAAAATAGTGTAGTAGTAAGGAGCTTGTATTTTAATACTGTGTAACATCTTTGGATTTTTAATTTTCAATTGTTTATTTAAAGATAATATAAAAGTATAAAAAGACAAAAATGTCATAATAATATTGTAACGACTCGAATTTGGGCCTAGTAGAATTGGGCCCATTAGGCCTTCGGTAGAGCGTTTAAAATTTTTGGGAACAAGAGAACGGCTTTAATGCAAGTTGGATCTAGTATGTGAGTGATTTTGGAAGGTTAGGGGGCTTCTATGAAGTCCCGGGTTCAAACTTTGGCTTTAGAAAAATTTTGGCTTTAGGTGAATAAACCCTTGAGAGTTAGTAGTAGGCTTTAAGAATAAAATGTAGAGAAAAATGACACAAGTGGAGTGTGTGGTGTAGTGGCAAAGTGACGCCACATGGGAGACAAGGAGGTGATGCCAAAAGGAGGGAAGGAGGTCCAAGGTTCAAGTCTTGGCCCTTGCATTTTGGATTTCTTTTTAAATGGACTCTAGAATTTTGCCACAGGGTTATATTTAGTTGCGCATGATTTTAGACACAAGAAGAGCTTGTGGCCTAGTGGTAAGTGGCGTGTTGAGCTATTGAAGGGAGCTTGGGTTCAAATCTCATGACAAGCAAGGGAGTATTTATTTTGGGATTGGACAATAAGAGTTTGAGTTGGATTTAAACTCTGCTAACGGAGGGATCCCACATCGGTAAGATACAAAGAAAGGAGAGTTAATATATCTTGGTGGGCGTTTGGGTGCAGACCTAGAGGATAATCGCCAATAGTAGCGAAAGAAGGCCTACTATAACGTGAGGTGCACGGTAAGGTTACGGTGAGGTTTCGGTTTCGATAAGTGTATATTAAGTTATGATTAATCGTTAGGTGATGTCGATTGTAGGTTCGTGACTAAGGGGTTTGCAGCGCGCGTGGTTACCAGGTATGTACAAACACTACACACACGAAATCGGCAATGCCGAAAAGTCGAAAAGCCGAAAGCGACTAAATGGGCCCAGTGGGCCCTGAGGCTAAGTTTGATGAAATGGTTTGGTTTGTTATACGAATTAAGTTAGTCACTCATGGTACACGATTTGGATTTGTTTTAGGCCTAATAGGCCATATGATAAGATTTGGGCCTAATGGGCCGTAAGGGAGTGATTTGGGCTTAATGGGCTTATGGGGACGTAGACAAGTATGTTAGGGTTTATGGACCTTAGGTCTAGTTTGAACAACTCTTAAATTTCATAAGACTTAATTTCTCTAATTAAATATGTCCGTGAACAAGTCGCTAGGTTAGGGTGTGGCAACGGGCATGTCTAGGATTGGATCTAGGGAGAGCTTGGTACTTAAGTGGCCTTAGTGGCCCACCTCCTCTTTTCTGGAATCCTACCTGGTGCGTAGTGTCTGTTCACTTTAGCCGCGAGGACTTGTTGATGGGCCAAAGTTCATAGCTAAAACCCGAAAGGGACCGAAATACCCCCGATTTGCAAAATTACTAAAATACCCCCAGTTTGTGAAATTACTGAAATACCCTCGATTTGTGAAATTACCAAAATACCCCCAATTTGTAAAATTACCGAAATACCCTTGATTTGCAAAATTACCAAAATACCCCTGATTTGTGAAATTATCGAAATACCCTCGATTTGTGAAATTACCAAAATACCCTTGATTTATGAAATTACCAAAATACTCTTAGTTTACAAAATTACCAAAATTCCCCAGCTTGCAAAATTACCAAAGTACCCCTAAATTGCGAAATTACCAAAATACCCATATTTTGCGAAAGTACCAAAATACCATTGCTTTGCAAAATTACAAGATACCCCGATTTTAGAAAATTACAAAATACCTCTGTAGGGTAGAATTACGAAAATACCCTTGGGTAGTGAAATGACGAAAATACCCCTATATGATGAATATGAGTTTGTGGATGTTACTTTTGTGTTTGATGCATTCATATGATATTTTGCTTAGGATGCATATGGGTGGGAATTATGGTACGGAGGAAGATTGGAGGATCGCATAACCGTATCGTATGGATCCAGGATCGCATGGCCGTATGGTATGGATCCACTGCAGGCTTTTAGCCACCGAGCGACCATCTTTGCACCGATAATGTTCTTGAGGGTCGTGTGCCATTAATATGGGCTTCGTCTTTGTAATTATGGGCTTTGTCGTTATTATGGCTATGTGCCAATCATATTTACCGTGGCTATGTGCCTAACATATATATATATTGATGACTCGTGTCAATATTTGAGGATCGCATGGTAGTATGGTATGGATCCAAGATCGCATGGCCGTATGGTATGGATCCACCGGAGGCTTTAAGCCCAATATTTGATTAGCGACTTTTGTCTGCAACGTCAATAATATAGCAAAGGGCTACCCTTGGTGTGTAGCGGAGGGGTGGGTCGAGCTAGAATTCCCCACATGAGTCATAAGGTTGGAAGGGAAATGGTGTGTGTAGCGGATGGATTTTGGGGTGGGTTTTGCATTATCTTGTGTGTATATGATGCGTTATGATATGATATGAGGTTATTGTGGGCTAAGGCCCAAGACCATCGATTTTGATAGGGCTTAGGCCCAATGTGGATATTTGTAAGTGATTTGATTGCCAAGGGTTGTGGACACTGAGTTTCGAAACTCATACCCCTTTAATTTAATGTTTCAGGTAATCCCGAATAGATGACTCGACTGGGAGAGGACTCGGAGATGGCCACACTACAAGAGGCTTGAATTTTCATTTATTTGTTTCAAAATACATGTTTTATTTACTTAATTTTCAGTGGACGTAATAAGACCTTGTACTCCGTTTTGACTTTAGATTTAATTTGGGTTTTGAGATTAAATGTTTATTTAATTATTAAACCTAAGTAAGCTCTTATGTTTAAACTTGGTTTACTAAATGCTTAAAATATTAAAATGGGTTTTTTTATCTTTAATTAATAAGTCTGTTAGATTTTGGGCTTTTGGGCCTTAATTTCTTAATTAGCAAACCGTTTTGAATTGTGCCTTTAATGTGACATTCCGGATTCGGGCCTAACTTCTAGGCCGGGTTTGGGGTGTTATAAATATTATTAATTAAAATTTTAAAAATGATATTTTTAGGTAACACCAACACAATAAAATGCTTAAATATAAATTAAAATAAAATAGAAGCCTATCCTATGCATATGCATGTGGAAACCACAATTTAGAATATAATTGCATGTTTAAAAATAGCATAGAATAAATAATGAAATGTATGGTTTGAAACTAATTAATAATAATACATGATATTATGCTAAAATGACAAAAAAATAATCCAGTTCAAATATCGGCACATGTATTTTTTTATTGGTTTTTTAAATAAAAGACTAAATTATCCTTGAATAATATAACTTACTTTAATTATGAAAAGACATTTCCGTAATTTCCCTAATTGAGCTGATGACCCGATTGAGTGTGACTCCAACTCAATGTAACACTTAATAATAGTATAGATATAAAATTGATGGATGCAATAAAGTATGCATAATAAAAATTGAAATGTAAAATAACTATTAAAACTAAATTTTAGTTAAGTAGAAGTTCTGCAAACCCAATTAGTTTGGGTTCAAATTCCACCACATGTATTTATTATTATCTTTTTTAAAAAAAAAAGATCAAATTACCCTTATTTTAATTATGGAAGAGTATTTATGTAATTTTCCTAACTAAGTTGGTGACCCAGTTGAGGGCGACACCAAGTCAATAAAACATTTAATAAATAATATAGAAGTATAGATATATAATTGATGGAGGAAATAAAGTCTGTATAATAAAAATTGAAATGCATTAAAATATCAAAATAAAGCTTTAATTGAATGGTAAACCAAAGTTTCTACAAATCCAATTAGTGTAGGTTCAAATCCCATCACATGTATATTTTATTCATTTCTGTGATTTTCTTAACTGAAGGAATAATCTGATTGAGAGTGACACCAACTCAATAAAATAATTAATAAATAGTATAGATAAATATTAAGTTTAAATATATAATATAAAGTTTTCAACTATTTAACCATAATTTATAACCAATACGATGCAGTTTAAGGATACATATTATCGTAACCATTTTTTGATAAAACAAAAACGACGTGGTCGACTCGGGTTTTGAAAATGAAAAAGAAGGGAGTCGCCACCAACCTTTTTTGATGAGGTGTGATCGGGCCACCTCGTAAAATAGTTGTTTTAATAAGCAGTTTGATTTATCAAAACAACGATTTTGGTCTACAAAATCCGTAAAACGAGTTCGAGTCGATTCACATGACGAGGAAGGGTTAGCACCCTCGTCGCCCAAAATTGGTACCAAATTGATTGATCGATGTCCTAATGTTGAAAACTTTGAAATGATTTGAAAATAGATACTTTTGATTTCCAAAACTTGAAGGGATCGAAAGGGACATTAAGACTCTCTTATTTTCAAGAGATAAAGCATTATGTCCGAGAAGTTAGGCGCAATACTTTAGATTCCAAAACTAAGCTCGCCTTTTAAAACTTGGCTTTATATTTGAAGAGGATCTCCGTCATTTGTCAAACGAGAAATCGAACCCGATGAAGTTAGGGCTCGTTTTCTCGAAGGTCCAAATTAGGAATATTGCCCTATATTAAAACTTATCCAAGTATCTAGATGTCGAGTCCGAGAAGTTAGGAAGCGACATTTCAATTCGAGATTAAGTGTTTTGTTTACAATTTGAATTACGATTTAAAAGGACATCCCGTTGTTTAGCTTAAGCGAGAAAAATCGAACCCGAAGAAGTTAGGGCTCGATTCTCCGAATTGCTAACATGGAAATATTGGTCGTTATAAAAATTGAGATGTTGGGAAGGATTAGTGAGACGAACGATGGGAATATTGATAATAACAAATAATAGTAATAGCAATAATAATGAAAATAAAATAACAATAATGATGATAATTAAATAATAAAATAGTAATATATAAAATAATAGTAATGGGGTGAGAATAATAATATACGTGATGATGAAATGAAAGTGAAAATAATACATTAAATAATAAAACAATAATAATAATAATATAAGTAAAAATAATATTAATGATATGCTAATGAAAATAACGGCAATAATAAAGGTGATAATATAAAAATAATAGTAATAAAATGGAAGTAATAATAATGCTAAAGAAATAATAGTGATAGTGGTAATAGTTATAAAAAGATAAAAATGATGATAATAGTAAGAGTAATAATGATAATAGTTTAAGAATAAAACAAAAATAAATAATAATAGTAACAACAATAATAGTAATAATAATGAAAATAATAATACTAAAATAATAATAATATTAATGATAATAAGGATATTAAATTAATAGAATAACCAAAATAACTAAAAAGGGACTAAATTGGATTTAAAACAAAGTTTTGTATGAGATCTAAAATAAATAAAAAGAGAAGGGCCTTATTGTGTCGCCTAAGAAGCGGAGGGACTAAAGATGAAATAAGCCCTCCGGCCAAAACGCTACCGCAAAGAAGGGACCAAATTGAAAACCAAATAGACTTTCGGGGCAAAATTAAAGAAACGAAAACTTGATTGCGAAACCATGAAAAGGCGGAGGGACTGCGATCATAAATTCCCCATTTTTAGAAAACACGCGCATCCTGAGGCGGGTCAAGTCAACACGCGGATCACGAGGCAAAAGCAGCGTCGTTTTGGGCGTTAAAACCCGACTCCAAAACAGCGTCGTTTGGGAGGCTATTTAAAGGCCAATTTCCTGAAAAAAATCATTTGTCTCCTGCTTTTAAAAAAAATGTAACCCTTCATTCTTCTTTTTTCAAATGCAGGTAGAAGCGTCGATGGGGATTCGGCGAGGACGCCAGCATGAACTCACGTCATGTGTGGCCAGCACACTGACAGTCGAGCCCCAAAAGGTAGAGTTTTTATTCCCTTTTTTCTTTTTTTTATATATATACTATTTTTAGTAAAAAGACATGAATATATATGTGGATATAATGGATTTGAAGAACGAAAATAAAAGAAAAAAAGGACTTTAGCACTTTTCGAATTTGTTTTTCTTTCCTTCTAATATTTACTGCTTTTTGTTTTTTTACTTGAATCTTTGCTTGGTGTTTGAATCTGTTTGTGATTGAAAGTTTTTTTGTTATTCTCTTGATAAAAAAAGATCTTTGTTACAATGCTTTGAGTTGGCTTTTATAGCCGACTTTTACAAACTTTCTGTCTTTTCTTCTTTTTGTTTTGCAAGTGTAAGTGGCCATGGTGACATGATGGTGGTGGTGGACGGTGGTGCCAGACTGTGGTGCAGGGGCAAGTGGAGGCTAGGCTGTGGCACCACTTGGATTAGGGGGCTATGGTTTTGTTTTTTACTTCTTTTTTTTTGAAAAATTAGGGTTTGTAATAGATGTGGGCTTGGGTTTATAGGGCTGTCGTTTTGGGCTAGGTTAATTTGGGTATTGTGGGCTTAATGGGTTTGGTTATTGGGTCTGGTAAGGTTAGTTTGGGTCTGGTAGTTTTTGTAATTGGGTTTGGGTTTATTTTTTTGGTTTAATTTGGGTAATTTGGGTTGAAGAAAGGGTTTAAAATGGGTCGGGAAAATTGGGGTTGTACAGCTGCCCCTCTTTGCTCGTCTTCGTGTAATAGGGAACAGAGCAAAGACTTTTAAGAAAGACCAATTTTGCCCGGTCTCGCTAAGTCTTTGACTTCTTTGGTACCCCTATTCTTCAAGTAGCCTCATTCTAGTTCACCGCATCTTGTTGCTTCGGTCCACTTTACTGCTGCAACTTCAGAGGTATAAGATTCTTCATTTTAATCTGCTACTTCGATCTGCTCCTTCTATCTTCGATCTGCTTCCTTGCAACATCAGGAATGCCAGACTTGCTATCTCCAATCTGCTCCCTGCAACATCAGGAATGCCAAACTTGCCATCTTCGATCTGCTCCATTGCAAACTTAGGGAGACAAGATCTGCCATCTTCAATCTGCTTCCTGCAACATCAGGAACGCCAAATCTGTTATTTTCAATCTGCTCCCTACAACATCAGGAATGCCAAATCTGTTATTTTCAATCTGCTCCCTGCAACATCAAGAACGCCAAATCTGTTATTTTCAATCTGCTCCCTGCAACATCAGGAACGCCAGACTTGCTATCTTCAATCTGCTCCACTGCAAACTCAAGGAGACAAGATCTGCCATATTCAATCTACTCCCTGCAACATCAGGAACCCCAAATTGTTATTTTCAATCTGCTTCCTGCAACATCAAGAATGCCAGACTTGCTATCTTCGATCTGCTCCACTGCAAACTCAGAAATGTCAAATCTGCTATCTTCAATCTGATCCCTGCAAACTCAAGGACCACCAGACTGATATCCTTGATCTGCCTCCAGCAACTTTAGGAAGGTCAAATCTGCTATCTTCAATTTGATCCCTGCAAACTCAAGGACCACCAGACTGATATCCTCGATCTGCCTCTTGCAACTTCAGGAAGGTCAAATTTGCTATCTTCAATCTGATCCCTACAAACTCAGAGACCACCAGACTGATATCTTCGATCTGCTTCTTGCAACTTCAGGAAGGTCAAATCTGCTATCTTCAATCTGATCCCTGCAAACTTAGGGACCACCAGGCTGATGTCTTCGATTTGCTTCCTGCAACTTCAGGAATGTCAAATCTGCTATCTTCAATCTGATCCCTGCAAACTCAAGGACCACCAGACTGATATCCTCGATTTACCTCTCACTGGAATGTCAAATCTGCTATCCTCATTGTTAACTCAGGGAGACGAGATTTATAATCTCAACCTACTCCACCGGAACTTCAAGGAAATAAGAATTCAGGAGGAAGAGATTCGTAGTCTCCATCTTCTCTACTAAAAATTCAAAGAAATAAGGATTTATCCTCATTGTTAACTCAGAGAGACAGGATTTGTAATCTCAACCTACTCCATGAGAACTTCGAGGAAATAAGAATTCAGAGAGAAGAGATTCGTAATCTCCATCTTCTCTACTGAAACTTCAAAGAAATAAGGATTTAGCCTCATTGTTAACTCAGGGAGACAGGATTTGAAATCTCAACCTACTCCACGGGAACTTTGAGGAAATAAGAATTCAGGGAGAAAAGATTTGTAATCTCCATCTTCTCTACTGAAACTTCAAAGAAATAAGGATTTATCCTCATTGTTAACTCAGGGAGATGGGATTTGTAATCTCAACCTACTCCACGGAAACTTCGAGGAAATAATAATTCAGAACTTTCCAATTTGCTTCCTTACTATCTTAGGAAGACTTCAATCTTCAGTTTGCTCCACTACCATCTCGAAGGAACAAAATCTGAACTTTTCAATTTGCTTCCTTACAATCTCAAGAAGACTTCAATCTTTAGTCTGCTCCACTACCATCTCGAGGGAACAAAATCTAAACTTTCCAATTTGCTTCCTTACTATCTTTAGAAAGACTTCAATCTCCAGTCTGCTCCACTATCATCTCTAGGGAACAAAATTTGAACTTTTCAGTTTGCTTCCTTACTATATTCAGGAAGACTTCAATCTCCAGTCTGCTCCACTATCATCTCTAAGGAACAAAATCTGAACTTTCCAATTTGCTTCTTTACTATCTTTAGGAAGACTTCAATCTCCAGTCTGCTCCACTATCATCTCTAGGGAACAAAATCTGAACTTTCCAATTTGCTTCCTTACTATCTTTAGGAAGACTTCAATCTCTAGTCTGCTCCACTATCATCTCTAGGGAATAAAATTTGAACTTTCCAATTTGCTTCCTTACTATCTTCAGGAATACTTCAATCTTCAGTCTGCTCCATTAGGGAACAAAATCTAAACTTTCCAATTTGCTTCATTACTATCTTCTAGAAGACTTCAATCATCAGTCTACTCCACTACCATCTCGAGGGAACAAAATCTGAACTTCGATATTGCTACACCATTCTTTGAGGAACCTGTCCTATAGAATTAATTTTATGTGCTTATGCTTATGCAAATGATGAGGATGCTATGATCAGAATGACTCAAAGCCTCGTAACTACATGTGTTATGGACGACACTTTCATGATTGCATAATTTCATGAGAATGGTCTTTTTACAATGATTAGAATGCAATGATCAGAATGAATCGAATGCTCCTAACTAAATGACAATGGATGACATTTACATGAATGCAGAATGTCATGAGAATGATCCTTTATTAAATGTATAATGATTAGGATGCACTGGACAATATTTGTATGAATGCAGAATGTCATGAGAATGGTCTTTTTATGATGATTAGGATGTAATGAGTCGAATGCTCCTAACTAAACGTGCTTTGAAATGATGTATGAATGCAAAATGAAATGATCCTTTTTTAAATGCTTGGGGTCGTCATTGCTCGTAGTTCATTAAGGTTCTATCACTGATGCGTTATCATGCTTTCTCGTTCAGCCAGTATCTTTGATAGAAAACCCAAAGAAACGATCATATTATGCTCAACAAGCTTGCCCCGCTGTGATTTCAGAGTCCCTTCTACTGTACCTTTTGGGACATAAAGTTTGTTCCTCTCACTGCAACTTCAGGAGAATAACGTTTGTTTCCTCCCATCCATCCTACTGCAACTTCGAGGTATAGGATTTGTATCATCTCAACCATCCCACTATGACTCAGGGGTATAGAATTCATAACTTATTCAATCAATTTGGTCTACTACACCTTCCATTCTCTAGGTGTCATGACCAGATGTATATGCCTGATATGTGCATGAATGCAGAGTATCATTTTTCTTTTCCCGAGAATGATCCTCTTGTACAGTTGGATTGACATTGCTCGTTATTTGTTAAGGTGGAATTATCGATGAAATGCCTTGTCTTTTCATTCAACCAATAAAAGGTCCAAAGAGATAATCATCTTTCTCTAATATATACAAACCTTAAGCTTGGTGAATTCTAAACAATCGTCATGTTTCAGGTCCTTGTATTATTCAGAAGCTTCCAGAGTAATATACGAAACTCCTTTTATGAAAGTATTATTAGTCCACCAATAATTATTTCAATGCAAAATTCTTGAAAAATATCGCAACAATGGACAAGAAGGAAACTAATTGAGAGCATAGCTCGAAACAAATAAGCTAATCAAGAATAGCAAATGCATTCAAAGAAGAAATTTATTGGTAAGGTATTTTGAAACAAATAAGGTAATCAAATATAGCAAATTCAAAATGGGTAAAATGGAAACTAGGTGCCCTGTATCGCAGACCGAGCTTCTGTCCAAACTTCTTGAGGACCATTTTGAGCTTAATATGTGTTTAGGGGATCTAGAGTACTTTGTCGATGCCCCAAGACGTAACATACTTCTTCGAGCGTAGCAAGACTACTATATGCCCTACTTTCGATCAAAATTTTGAGGTTTTCGCCTTTGGTCTCAAAGCCCTTCTGGGTTTTGCCTTGGTTTTCAACTCAAATACCCTTTGGTCTCAAATACCATTTTTTTTTTAGATTTGAATTTGAATTTGATGAACTTTGCCGACTTTGTAATTTTGGCATATGAAATGACCTTTACCCTCTCGGTGAGGTAACCAAAGAACCATCGATGTTGGCTAAAAGCTTTTGAGGAAGGCATTTTGATAACCACCATGCCCCATATATCAATCAAGGGAATTTATAAAGAAGGTGCATAAATCCTGTATTCAATTTCCTTTTCTTGGTAAACAATAGCTCAAACCTCATGGCCGTTGTAGAAACATTAACATGGGTTCTTTAAACATCAATCTTAACATTAACATACCCATGTTTCATACCCATGTTTCAAAGGGCTCATCGTGCCTTGATATGATTGTGCGAAAACATCTTTGAATTATTGAAAACAACTCAATGATGTCTCGCCTTATTTTTGTGATGAGCTAAGTGTCCATTTGGCACTCAGAAGGTAAGATCTACCATTCTTAACAAATTAGGAAATAAGTTGTAACCTCCGTCATCTTCAAAATCCTTAGATCCTTCTAGACACATATCTCACTAAAAGGAGAGTTAGTAACAGCGTCGCTCATGTCATTGATATCTGGGGACCCATTGTGGGTATGAAGGTAGAAAATCCAAAGAATAAATGATTCGAAGGATAATTATTCGTATGATATGGTCATGAATAAGAAATGAAAAAATGTACAGAATAAAATCTAAATAATGAAAATATTTACTTAGAAAGATGTATTTGATTGAAATAAAAATTCTAGACACAAGCCTATTTCACAAAAGGACTCTTATTGCTTCTAGGCTTAAAGCAACAAGCATGTTTTAAATATTACTCTAGATTAGCTAAAATACATGGATCCCCTCACAGTCCCATTGTTCAAAATGCTCCTAGGTTCATATTTCTGCATTTGGCGCGTCATCTATCTTCACAATACCCATGTTAATGAATTTTTCCACCAATTTTTTGAAAGCAAGGCAATTTTCTATCGAATGCCCTGTGACCTCTGCGTGGTACTCACATTGGGCATTTGGGTCGTACCATTCTGGGTATGGAGGTTGCATCAATTTCGTGTAATAAGGAGCTACAACATGCATATTAAATAAGTTCTGGTACAACTCCCTATATGTCATGGGAATAGGAGTGAACTGGGGTCTTCCAATGTTAGGCTTTAAGCTGGAATCCTGCCTAGGGGGCCTTGATGGCTGGTAGTCGCCATCCTTAGCTGGCCTACTGTAATCGGCTCTGAATGGCCCTTGTCATACTTACTCGTACTACCCGCTTCCTTTTCCTTCTTCTTCGAGGCCTTCAAAGTCCGCTCTCTCCTTTCCTTTGTCTCTGCTCAACACTTCGGTTTGTACGATCATCCTCGTGGTTAAAACATGAGCCCATCGGGAAGTTCAACAAGGCCGAGGTATTAGTCTGACATTGGGGTTCGATAATGATGGGTCTCCCATGCAACTGTGCGTCTGGTTGAGTCGGGATATTTATCAGGGCATAAATGATTTCTTCATCATCATCCATACTATTGATCACTAGGCCACTCCTTTCAAGTCTTCCTACTAGTAACTGGGTTAATTGGCCCATCATATTCCTTTGGAAATCTAGCATTTGTTCTCGCATCTATTGTTGAATTTTGGTCAATTGCTCTTGCATCTGTATTTGTATTTTCTCTATTCTCTCCAATTTTTGTTTCATGTCTTCTAGGTTAACTGAAATAATTTCACCTAATTAGGGTCTTTCTACAAATTTTAATGCACGTGATATGATGTAATGTAAATACATGAAATGCAATGCAAATGCATGTAATGAATACAAAAAGAAAGAGAGGCGTTGATTATGAATTCAATTCCATTAGACGAACCTTTCTAGAAAATACGTCTCTTTACATTAATTGGATTGCATATACGGCTTTGTCCTCATAGTCCAGACGAAAACACCAATCCTTTACTTCATATCCGGATGTCATGGTCGTGACCCGTGGACTTCCTTAATAGATGCCTTTTTTAGCTCCTTGTTGCTTGGTCCAGGCCGTACCTCTTCACTCACTTATCCTCTGTGAAGTTTATAAGCTTCTTTTATGATGACTCTTGAACAATCCTTGTCACTTGAATCCTCGGGCAAAGTCTTGTATTCTTCTACGGGCTATCAGTCCTCGTTGTTTACCTGGACTATGTTCAAACGACCGTATTATAATCCACTTTATCAAGTAACACATTTCCTTATGATAAACTCTTCTATTTAGCAATCGAATATGAATCAACACCTTCTTTCTAAGATGATGCGATGCAATACAATGATAACAAAAGAAACAAGTTAGCACAGGAGAAATAAACAAAATAGAGTACCTAGCCGGGTGACCACTAGGGTTTGATGTAGTTCTACCTAAGATGGGCTCCTAGGGTTCACTATATGCGGTTTAGTTCTATAGTTGAGGTACCCGAACCAGCAGATTCCTTGATCCTCCCCATTATAGGCTCATACGGTCCGAGTTCGGTTTAGGGGAATACATTTCCCTATGGCCATGTGGAAGTGAAAACTTCACGAAGACATAGGTACGGATGTATCCTGAAAGCAGCCCACTAGCCCATGCGGAGGTTAAAACCTCACGAAGGCATAGCTTCTCGCTCCCACTTAAAGGTGTGACCACAACGGTCATGCAATACAATGCCAAAGTATTTACGAGACCCAATATTGAAAGTGCATTAAAAGAAGCATGATTTTTCGAAACCATTTTCCAATTTTAATCAAAAGGACAAAAAGCAATCAATCTATGGCCTGACCCTCGAGTCCCTAGTGGAGTCGCCAAGCTGTCGTAACCATTTTTTGATAAAACAAAAAACGACGCGGTCGACTCGAGTTTTGAAAATGAAAAAGAAGGGAGTCGCCACCAACCTTTTTTGATGAGGTGTGATCGGGCCACCATGTAAAATAATTGTTTTTAATAAACAATTTGATTTATCAAAACAACGATTTTGGTCTACGAAATCCAGAAAATGAGTTCGGGAGTCGGTTACGCACGAGGAAGGGTTAGCACCCTCGATACGCCCAAAATTGGTACCAAATTGATTGATCGATGTCCTAATGTTGAAAACTTTGAAATGATTCGAAAATAGATACTTTTGATTTCCAAAACTTGAAGGGATCGAAAGGGACGTTAAGACTCTCTTATTTTCGAAGAGATAAGGCATTATGTCCAGTAAGTTAGGGCGCAATACTTTAGATTCCCGAAACTAAGCTCGCGTTTTAAAACTTGGCTTTATATTTGAAGAGGATCTCCCGTCATTTGTCAAACGAGAAATCAGAACCCAGTAAGTTAGGGCCCGTTTTCTCGAAGGTCCAAATTAGGAATATTGCCCCTATATTAAAACTTATCCGAAGTATCTAGATGTAGAGTCCAGTAAGTTAGGGCGCGACATTTCGAATTCGGGATTAGGTGTTTTGTTTAAAATTTGAATTGCGATTTAAAAGGGACATCCCGTTGTTTAGCTTAAACGAGAAAAATTGGAACCCAGTAAGTTAGGGCTCGATTCTCCCGAATTGCTAACATGGAAATATTGGTCGTTATAAAAATTGAGATGTTGGGAAGGATTAGTGAGACGAACGATGAGAATATTGATAATAACAAATAATAGTAATAGCAATAATAATGAAAATAAAATAACAATAATGATGATAATTAAATAATAAAATAGTAATATATAAAATAATAGTAATGGGGTGAGAATAATAATATAAGTGATGATGAAATGAAAGTGAAAATAATACATTAAATAATAAAAACAATAATAATAATAATATAAGTAAAAATAGTATTAATGATATGCAAATGAAAATAACGGTAATAATAAAGGTGATAATATAAAAATAATAGTAATAAAATGGAAGTAATAATAATGCTAAAGAAATAATAGTGATAGTGGTAATAGTTATAAAAAGATAAAAATGATGATAATAGTAAGAGTAATAATGATAATAGTTTAAGAATAAAACAAAAATAAATAATAATAGTAACAACAATAATAGTAATAATAATGAAAATAATAATACTAAAATAATAATAATATTAATGATAATAAGGATATTAAATTAATAGAATAACCAAAATAACTAAAAAGGGACTAAATTGGATTTAAAACAAAGTTTCAGGGCGAGATCTAAAATAAATAAAAGAGAGAAGGGCCTTATTGTGATACGCCTAAGAAGCGGAGGACTAAAGATTAAGCCCCTCCGGCCAAAACGCGCAGCAGCAAGGGGACCAAATTGAAAACCAAATAGACTTTCGGGGAAAAATTAAAGAACCAAAAAACTTGATTGCAAAACCATGATAAGGCGGAGGGAATGCGATCATAAATTCCCCATTTTTAGAAAACACGCGCATCCTGAGGTGGGTCGGGTCAACACGCGGATCCTGAGGCAGAACGACGTCGTTTTGGGCGTTAAGGCTAGCTCCAAAATGACGTCGTTTTGGGAGGCTATTTAAAGGCCAATTTCCTGAAGAAAAAAATCATTTGTCTCCTGCATTTTAAAAAAATGTAACCCTTCCTTCTTCTTTTTTCTCTGCAAGTAGGAGCGCCGATGGGGATTCCGACGAGACGTCACGCGGGCTCCGTCGCCGCGCCGCCGTACACGACGGTCGGAGCCCCAAAAAGGTAGAGGTTTTATTCCTTTTATTCCTTTTTTTATATATTTACTATTTTTTAGTAAAAAGACGTGAATATATATATGTGGATATAATGGATTCGATGAAAGAAAATAAAAGAAAAAAAGGAAAAAAAAGGACCTTAGCACTTTTCGAATTTGTTTTTCTTTCCTTCCGATATTTACTGCTTTTTATTTTTTTGCTTGAATCTTTGCTTGGTGTTTGAATTTGTTTGTGATTGAAAGTTTTTTTTGGTATTCTCTTGATAAAAAAAGATCTCTGTTACAATGCTTTGAGTTGGCTTTTATAGCCAACTTTTACAAACTTTCTGTCTTTTCTTCTTTTTGTTTTGCAGGTGCAAGTGGCCATGGTGACATGATGGTGGCGGTGGACGGTGGTGCCAGACTGTGGTACAAGGGCAAGTGGGGGCTAGGCTGCGGCGCCACTTGGATTAGGGGGGCTAGGGTTTTGTTTTTACTTTTTTTTTTTGAAAAATTAGGGTTTGTAATAGATGTGGGCTTGGGTTTATAGGGCTGTCGTTTTGGGCTAGGTTAATTTGGGTATTGTGGGCTTAATGGGTTTAGTTATTGGGTCTGGTAAGGTTAGTTTGGGTCTGGTAGTTTTTGTAATTGGGTTTGGGTTTATTTTTTCGTTTAATTTGGGTAATTTGGGTTGAAGAATGGGTTTAGAAATGGGCCGGGCAAATTGGGGTTCTACAGCTGCCCTCTTTGCTCATTTTCGTGTAACGGGAACAGAGCAAAGACTTTAAAGAAAGACCAATTTTGCTCGGTCTCGCTAGGTCTTTGACTTCTTTGGTACCCCTCTTCTTCAAGTAGCCTCATTCCAGTTCACCGCATCTTGTTGTTTCGGTCCACTTCACTGCTGCAACTTCAGAAGTATAAGATTCTTCATTTTAATCTGCTACTTCGATATGCTCCTTCTATCTTCGATCTGCTCCCTGCAACATCAGGAATGCCAGACTTGCTATCTCCAATCTGCTCCCTGCAACATCAGGAACATCAAACTTGCCATCTTCGATCTGCTCCATCGCAAACTCAAGGAGACAAGATCTGCCATCTTCAATCTGCTTCGCAACATCGAACGCCAAATCGTTATTTTTAATCGCCCCGCAACATCGAATGCCAAATCTATTATTTTCAATCACTTTCGCAACATCAAGAACGCCAAATCTGTTATTTTCAATCTGCTCCCTGCAACATCAGGAACGCCAGACTTGTTATCTTCAATCTGCTCCACTGCAAACTCAAGGAGACAAGATCTGCCATATTCAATTTGCTCCCTGCAACATCAGGAACGCCAAATCTATTATTTTTAATCTACTTCCTGCAACATCAGGAACGCCAGACTTGCTATCTTCGATCTGCTCCACTGCAAACTCAGGAATGTCAAATCTGCTATCTTCAATCTGATCCCTGCAAACTCAAGGACCACCAGACTGATATCCTCGATCTGTCTCCTGCAACTTCAGGAAGGTCAAATCTGCTATCTTCAATCTGATCCCTGCAAACTCAAGGACCACCAGACTAATATCCTCGATCTGCCCCCTGCAACTTCAGGAAGGTCAAATCTGCTATCTTCAATCTGATCCCTGCAAACTCAGGGACCACCAGACTGATATCTTCGATCTGCTTCTTGCAACTTCAAGAAGGTCAAATCTGCTATCTTCAATCTAATCCTTGCAAACTCAGGGACCACCAGACCGATGTCTTCGATTTGCTACCTACAACTTCAGAAAAGTCAAATCTGCTATCTTCAATCTGATCCCTGGAAACTCAAGGACCACCAGACTGATATCCTAGATCTGCCTCCTATAACTTCAGGAAGGTCAAATCTGATATTTTCAATCTGATCCCTGCAAACTCAGGGAGACAAGATCTGTTTTGATCTCTAATTTACTCCATTGTGACTTCAGGATAAGAATTCAGGGAGAAGAGATTCGTAGTCTGAAACTTCAAAGAAATAATAATTGATCCTCATTGTTAACTCAGGGAGACATGGTTTGTAATCTAAACTTACTCCACTAGAATGTCGAGGAAATGAGAATTCAGGGAGAAGAGATTTGTAATCTCCATCTTCTCTACTGAAACTTCAATGATTGATCCTCATTGTTATCTCAGGGAGATGGGATTTATAATCTCAACCTACTCCACTAGAACTTCGAGGAAATAAGAATTCAGGGGGAAGAGATTCGTAGTCTCCATCTTCTCTACTAAAAATTCAAAGAAATAAGGATTTATCCTCATTGTTAACTCAGGGAGACGGGATTTGTAATCTCAACCTACTCTACGGAAACTTTGAGGAAATAAGAATTTAGGGAGAAGAGATTCGTAATCTCCATCTTCTCTATTGAAACTTCAAAGAAATAAGGATTTAGCCTTATTGTTAACTCAGGGAGATGGGATTTGTAATCTCAACCTACTCCACGGGAACTTTGAGGAAATAAGAATTCAGGGAGAAAAGATTTGTAATCTCCATCTTCTCTACTGAAACTTCAAAGAAATAAGGATTTATACTCATTGTTAACTCAGGAAGACGTGATTTGTAATCTCAACCTACTCCACGGGAACTTCAAGGAAATAAGAATTTAGAACTTTCCAATTTGCTTCCTTCCTATCTCAGGAAGACTTCAATCTTCAGTCTGCTCCACTTCCATCTCGAGGGAACAAAATTTGAACTTTCCAATTTGCTTCCTTACTATCTTCAGAAAGACTTCAATCTCCAGTCTGCTCCACTATCATCTCTAGGAAACAAAATCTGAACATTTCAGTCTGCTTTCTTACTATATTCAGGAAGACTTCAATCTCCAGTCTACTCTACTATCATCTCTAGGGAACAAAATCTGAACTTTCCAATTTGCTTCCTTATTATCTTAAGGAAGACTTCAATCTTCAGTTAGCTCCACTATCATCTCTAGGGAACAAAATCTGAACTTTCTAATTTGCTTCCTTACTATCTTCAGGAAGACTTCAATCTCCAGTCTGCTCCACTATCATCTCTAGGGAACAAAATCTGAACTTTCCAATTTGCTTCCTTACTATCTTCAGGAATACTTCAATCTTCAGTCTGCTCCATTAGGAAAATGTGAACTTTCCAATTTTCTTCCTTACTATCTTCTGGAAGACTTCAATCTTCAGTCTGCTCCACTACCATCTCGAGGGAACAAAATCTGAACTTCGATATTACTACACCGTTTTTTGAAGAGCTTGTCCTATAGAATTAATTTTATGTGCTTATGCTTATACAAATGATGAGGATGCTATGATCAGAATGACTCAAAGCCTCCTAACTACATGTGTTATGGACGATACTTTCATGAATGCAGAATGTCATGAGAATGGTCTTTTTACAATGATTAGGATGCAATGATCAGAATGAATCAAATGCTCCTAACTAAATGACAATGGATGACATTTGCATAAATGCAGAATGTCATGAGAATGATCCTTTGTTAAATGTATAATGATTAGGATGCACTGGACGATATTTGCATGAATGCAGAATGTCATGAGAATGGTCTTTTTATGATGATTAGGATGCAATGAGTCGAATGCTCCTAACTAAACGTGCTTTGAAATGATGTATGAATGCAAAATAAAATGATCCCTTTTAAAATGCTTGGGGTCATCATTGCTCGTAGTTCATTAAGGTTCTATCACTGATGTGTTATCATGCTTTCTCGTTCAGCCAGTATCTTTCATAGAAAATCCAAAGAAACGATTATATTCTTCTCAACAAGCTTGCTCCGCTGTGATTTTAGAGTCCCTTCCACTGTACCTTCTGGGACATAAAGTTTGTACCTCTCACTGCAACTTCAGGAGAATAACGTTTGTTTCCTCCCATCCATCCTACTGCAACTTCGAGGTATACGATTTGTATCATCTCAGCCATCCCACTATGACTCAGGGGTATAGAATTCGTAACTTATTCAATCAATTTGGTCTACTACACCTTCCATTCTCTGGGTGTCATGACCAGATGTATATGCCTGATATGTGCATGAATGCAGAGTATCATTTTTTTCCGAGAATAATTCCCTTGTACAGTTGGATTGACATTGCTCATTATTTGTCAAGGTGGTATTATCGATGAAATGCCTTGTCTTTTCGTTCAACCAATAAAAGGTCCAAAGAGATAATCATCTTTCTCTAATATTTCCAAACCTTAAGCTTGGTGAATTCTAAATAATCGTCCTATTTCAGGTCCTTATATTATTCAGAAGCTTCCAGAGTAATATATGAAACTCCTTTTATGAAAGTATTATTAGTCCACCAATAATTATTTCAATGCAAAATGCTTGAAAAATATCACGAAATGGATAAGAAGGAAACTAATTGAGAGCATAGCTCGAAACAAATAAGTTAATCAAGAATAATAAATGCATTCAAAGAAGAAATTTATTGGTAAGGTATTTTGAAACAAATAAGGTAATCAAATATAGCAAATTCAAAATGGGTAAAATGGAAACTAGGTGCCCCAGATATCGTAGCTTGAGCTTCTCTGTCCAAACTTCTTGAGGACCATTTTGAGCTTAATATGTGTTTAGGGGATCTAGAGTACTTTGTCGATGCCCCAAGACGTAACATACTTCTTCGAGCGTAGCAAGACTATCAGTATGCCCTACTTTCGATCAAAATTTTGAGTGCCTTCTCGAGTTTTCAACTCAAATACCCTTTGGTCTCAAAGCGCCTTTCATGGTTTTTGCCTTAGCTTTTTTTTTTTTTTCTTTTTCTTTTCTTTTTCGTGTTTTTTCATTTTTGTGTTTTTGTGTTTTTTTTGTTTTGTTTTTTTGGAAAACTTTTTATTGAATCAACTCACCGAATTGGGGTGTCCTTGCCATCCATCTTGGTTAACACCCATTTTCCCTGTAATGTGCCTTTTTTTGTCAGATAAGGCATTTACTTTTTTCTTTGGAGTTCTTTTGGATAAGAAGAATCTTTCTTAATGCTAGGTCATCTTCCGAAATTCTCTTGAGCGAACCTTTTGTCATAAGCCCGTATCATCCATTTTTGGTAAATTCGACCATGTCAATACTTTCAATCAAGCTTCTCGGAGGCATTCGCTTCATCTAATTCAATCCAAGCTTGGGAAAAGAAATCTTATCTTCCAACAATTGTTTCCCTTTCATAAACCAATGGGAAAGATGCCCCGGCGAAAGTCCTGGCCAATGTTCAAGAAACCTAGAGGGTAACTGGTAACTTCTCTATGCCAATTTTACAAGGCTCAGTAATTTTTTTCAAAAATTTTTTATTTTGATTTTTGATTTTTTGCTGCCTTTGCTGTACTAAATGGGGTCTGATCTTTAAACAGAATGTAAATCTTTGACATTGCACAATTATGTTCCTTTCCGACATTCTTTATTGCCACTTTTTTTTTTTTAGATTTGAATTTGAATTTGATGACTGCCGACTTTATAATTTTGGCATATGAAATGACCTTTACCCTCTCAGTGAGGTAACCAGCGACCATCGATGTTGGCTAAAAGCTTTTGAGGAGGCTGGCTTGATAACGACCATGCCCCATATATAGGGAATCTGTAAAGGAGGCGCATAAATCCTCTATTCAATTTCCTTTTCTTAGTAAACCAGTAGCTCGAATCTCCTGGCCGTTGTAGAAACATTAACATGGGTTCTTTAAACACCAATCTTAACAACATACCCATGTTTCAGTGGCCTACTGTGCCTTGATATGATTGTGCGAAAACATCTTTGAATTATTGAAAACAACTCAATGATGTCTCGCCTTATTTTTGTGATGAGCTAAGTGTCCGCTGGCACTCCGTAAGGTAAGATCTACCATTCTTAACAAATTAGGAAATAAGTTGTAACCTCCGTCATCTTCAAAATCCTTAGATCCTTCTAGACACATATCTCACTAAAAGGAGAGTCAGTAACAGCGTCGTTCATGTCATTGATATCTGGGGACCCATTGTGGGTATGAAGGCAGAAAATCCAAAGAATAAATGATTCTAAGGATAATTATTCGTATGATATGGTCATGAATAAGAAATGAAAAAATGTATAGAATAAAATCTAAATAATGAAAATATTTACTTAGAAAGATGCATTTGATTGAAATAAAAATTCTGGACACAATCCTATTTCACAAAAGGACTCTTATTGCCTCTAGGCTTAAAGCAACAAGCATGTTTTAAATATTACTCTAGATTAGCTAAAATGCATGGATCCCTTCACAGTCCCATTGTTCAAAATGCTCCTAGGTTCATATTTCTGCATTTGGCGCGTCATCTATCTTCACAATACCCATATTAATGAATTTTTCCACCAATTTCTTGAAAGCAAGGCAATTTCCTATCGAATGCCCTGTGACCCCTGCGTGGTACTCACATTAGGCATTTGGGTCGTACCATTTGGGTATGGAGGTTGCATCGGTTTCGTGTAATAAGGAGCTACAACATGCATATCAAATAAGTTTTGGTATAACTCCCTATATGTCATGGGAATAGGAGTGAACTGGGGTCTTCCAATGTTAGGCTTTGAGCTGGAATCCTACCTAGGGGGCCTTGATGGCTGGTAGTCGCCATCCTTAGCTGGCCTACTGTAATCGGCTTTGAATGGCCCTTGTCATACTTACTCGTACTACCCGCTTCCTTTTTCTTTTTCTTTGAGGCCTTCAAAGTCCGCTCTCTCCTTTCCTTTGTCTCTACTGAACACTCGGTTTGGCACGATCATCCTCAGGGTTAAAACATGAGCCCATCGAGAAGTTCAACAAGGCCAAGGTATTAGTCTGACATTGGGGTTCGATAATGACGGGTCCCCCATGCAACTGCGCGTCTGGTTGAGTCGGGATATTTATCAGGGAATAAATGATTTCTTCATCATCATCCATACTGTTGATCACTAGGCCACTCCTTTTAGGTCTTCCGGCTAGTAACTGGGTTAATTGGCCCATCATATTCCTTTGGAATTCTAGCATTTGTTCTCGCATCTCTTGTTGAATTTTGGTCAATTGCTCTTGTATCTGTATTTGTATTTTCTCTATTCTCTCCAATTTTTGTTTCATGTCTTCTAGGTTAATTGAAATAATTTCACCTAATTAGGGTCTTTCTACGAATTTTAATGCACGTGATATGATGTAATGTAAATACATAAAATGCAATATAAATGCATGGAATGAATGCAAAAAGAAAGAGAGGCGTTGATTATGAATTCAATTCCATTAGAAGAACTTTTCTAAAAAATACGTCTCTTTACATTAATTGGATTGCATATACGGCTTTGCCCTCATAGTCCAGACGAAAACACCAATCCTTTACTTCATATCCGGATGTCATGGTCGTGCCCCGTGGACTTCCTCAATAGATGCCTTTTTTATCTCCTTGTTGCTTGGTCCAGGCCGTACCTCTTCACTCACTTATCCTCTGTGAAGTTTATAAGCTTCTTTTATAATGACTCTTGAACAATCCTTGTCTGCTTGAATCCTCGGGCAAAGTCTTGTATTCTTCTGCGGGCTATCAGTCCTCTCTCGTTGTTTACCTGGACTATGTTCGAACGACCGTGTTATAATCCACTTTATCAAGTAACACATTTCCTTATGATAAACTCTTCTATTTAGCAATCGAATACGAATCAACACCTCCTTTCTAAGATGATGCGATGCAATGCAATAAAAAAAAAAGAAACACGTTAGCACATGAGAAATAAACAAAATAGAGTACCTAGCCAGGTGACCACTAGGGTTTGACGTAGTTCTACCTAAGGTGGGCTCTTAGGGTTCATTATATGCGGTTTAGTTCTATAGTTGAGGTACCTGAACCAGCAGATTCCTCGATCCTCCCCATTATAGGCTCATACGGTCCAAGTTCGGTTTAGGGGAATACATTTCCCTATGGCCATGCGGAAGTGAAAACTTCACGAAGACATAGGTACGGATGTATCCCAAAAGTAGCCCACTAGCCCATGCGGAGGTGAAAACCTCACGAAGGCATAGCTTCTCGCTCCCACTTAAAGGTGTGACCACAACGGTCATGCAATGCAATGTCAAAGTATTTATGAGACCCAATATTGAAAGTGCATTAAAAGAAGCATGATTTTCAAACCATTTTCCAATTTTAATCAAAAGGACAAAAACAATCAATCTATGGCCCGACCTCGAGTCCCAAAGGAGTCGCTAAGTTGTCGTAACCATTTTTGATAAAACAAAAAAAGACGCGATTGACTCGAGTTTTGAAAATGAAAAAGAAGGGAGTCGCCACCAACCTTTTTTGAGGAGGTGTGATCGGGCCACCTCGTAAAATAGTTATTTTTAATAAATAGTTTGATTTATCAAAATAACGATTTTGGTCTACGAAATCCGTAAAAGAGTTCGGAGTCGATTATGACGAGGAAGGGTTAGCACCTCGACACGCCCAAAGTTGGTACCAAATTGATTGATCGATGTCCTAATGTTGAAAACTTTGAAATGATTCGAAAATAGATATTTTTGATTTCCAAAACTTGAAGGGATCGAAAGGGACGTTAAGACTCTCTTATTTTCGAAGAGATAAAGCATTATGTCCAGTAAGTTAGGGCGCAATACTTTAAATTCCCGAAACTAAGCTCGCCTTTTAAAACTTGACTTTATATTTGAAGAGGATCTCCCGTCATTTGTCAAACGAGAAATCAGAACTCAGTAAGTTAGGGCTCGTTTTCTCGAAGGTCCAAATTAGGAATATTGCCCATATATTAAAACTTATCCGAAGTATCTAGATGTCGAGTCCAGTAAGTTAGGGCGCGACATTTCGAATTCCAGGGATTAAGTGTTTTGTTTAAAATTTGAATTGCGATTTAAAAGGGACATCCCGTTGTTTAGCTTAAACGAGAAAAATCGAAACCCAGTAAGTTAGGGCTCGATTCTTCAGAATTGCTAACATGGAAATATTGGTCGTTATAAAAATTGAAATGTTAGGAAGGATTAGTGAGACGAACGATGAGAATATTGATAATAACAAATAATAGTAATAGCAATAATAATGAAAATAAAATAACAATAATGATGATAATTAAATAATAAAATAGTAATATATAAAATAATAGTAATGGGGTGAGAATAATAATATAAGTTATGATGAAATGAAAGTGAAAATAATACATTAAATAATAAAAACAATAATAATATAAGTAAAAATAATATTAATGATATGCTAATGAAAATAACGGTAATAATAAAGGTGATAATATAAAATAATAGTAATAAAATGGAAGTAATAATAATGCTAAAGAAATAATAGTGATAGTGGTAATAGTTATAAAAAGATAAAAATGATGATAATAGTAAGAGTAATAATGATAATAGTTTAAGAATAAAACAAAATAAATAATAATAGTAACAACAATAATAGTAATAATAATGAAAATAATAATACTAAAATAATAAAATATTAATGATAATAAGGATATTAAATTAATAGAATAACCAAAATAACTAAAAAGGGACTAAATTAGATTTAAAACAAAGTTTTGTATGAGATCTGAAATAAATAAAAGAGAGATGGGCCTTATTGTAATACGCCTAAGAAGCGGAGGGACTAAAGATGAAATAAGCCCCTCCTACCAAAACGCAAGCAGCAGAAGAAGGGGACCAAATTGAAAACCAAATAGACTTTCGGGAAAGATTAAAGAAACGGAAAACTTGATTGCAAAACCATGAAAGGTGGAGGATCGATCATAAATTCCCCATTTTAGAAAACACGCAGATCCCGAGGCGGGTCGAGTCAACACGCGGATCCCGAGGCAAAACGACGCGCGTTTTGGGCATTATATTACCCAAAACGACGCTGCTTTGGGAGGCTATTTAAAGGCCAATTTCTGAAAAAATCATTTGTCTCTCGCTTTTTTAAAAAAAAATGTAACCCTTCCTTCTTTTTTTTCTCTGCAGGTAGGAGCGCCGATGGGGATTCCAATGAGGTGCTTGCCATGTGCTCCGTCGCCCAACAGCCAGACACGACTGTCGGAGCCCCAAAAAGGTAGAGTTTTTATTCCCCTTTTTTTTTTTTTTTTATTTATATACTGTTTTTTAGTAAAAAGACGTGAATATATATGTGGATATAATGGATTCGAAGAACGAAAATAAAAGAAAAAAAGAAAAAAAGGACCTTAGCACTTTTCAAATTTGTTTTTCTTTCCTTCCGATATTTACTGCTTTTTGTTTTTTTGCTTGAATCTTTGCTTGGTGTTTGAATCTGTTTGTGATTGAAAGTTTTTTTGGTATTCTCTTGATAAAAAAAGATCTCTGTTACAATGCTTTGAGTTGGCTTTTATAGCCGACTTTTACAAACTTTCTATCTTTTCTTCTTTTTGTTTTGCAGGTGCAAGTGGCCATGGTGACATGATGGTGGCGGTGGACGATGGTGCCAGACTGTGGTGCAGGAGCAAGTGGGGGCTAGGCTGCGGCGCCACTTGGATTAGGGGGCTAGGGTTTTGTTTTTTACTTCTTTTTTTTGAAAAATTAAGGTTTGTAATAGATGTGGGCTTGGGTTTATTGGGCTGTCATTTTGGGCTAGGTTAATTTGGGTATTGTGGGCTTAATGGATTTGGTTATTGGGTCTGGTAAGGTTAGTTTGGGTCTGGTAGTTTTTGTAATTGGGTTTGGGTTTATTTTTTGGTTTAATTTGGGTAATTTGGGTTGAAGAATGGGTTTAGAAATGGGCCGGACAAATTGGGGTTGTACACCTATATACCTCTACACTAATAATAAAACCTTTCATTGTGTTTGGATTATATCTACATTAACTCAATTAAAAAATATATAATTGGTTTTATAGAAAATATTGTTAAGAGTAGTGTTTATCCCTTATATATAAATTACAAAATTAAAAATACTTCTAAAAAACTACTTTTTAGGGAAGAAACAATTTTAAAAATATTCTCCTTCAAAAATACCGCTTTTTTTTAAAGTATCTTTAATTTTAATAAAAATAATATTTTAATTTTAGAAATAAGTAAATATTTTTATTTATAATTTTTTCTTTCATATATGTATATCATATAATCTAGTAATGATTAAATAAATATGTAAATTAAGTCTACATTTTTTTCCTGAAAATTTCAAATGTACATTTCAACTGTTATGGTTGAAAAGTTGTTATTATAATATATATATATTAACAATAAAAGGTAAAATGTTGGTTGATTGTTTTTTTTCTTTATTACGATTTATGTTCGAGGTTTATGGCTATATCTTTTAATAATGTCGTTTTTAAATTTTGAATTTACATTTAGAAATAAATTAAGAATGATAAATGTAATCTTGTTTAAGTTAAAAGAGATATAGTTTGGGGTTTATAGATAACTTTAAAATGTATTAATCAAACTTAAAAGACACCATATACTTCATAATATTAAAGGAAAACAACAGCATGTGATTACAAAATAAAAACACTCCAAATTTATATAACTTTAACAATCACTATTATAGTTGGTTGACCTTTTGTTTCTCTCCTATTCCATCTCCTTTTTTTTAATTACATTTTATTGTTATAAATTTTAAAATACAATATACTTTTTGGTTTTCTTATATAAATAATCTAAAAATATTTAATTAATTAAAAATTAATTTGAAGGACAAATTATATACAAAATGATCCATTTGTTATGGTAGAAGACTTTTTCCTAATCATGATTTAATCATAAGTTTTATTTAATTTTTTTTTTTGCATCGCCGTTGTATAAAGTGGCACCCGTATGTATTTTTTGAAATACTCGTAAAAAAAATATGGATATTCACAGTAGAGAAAAAAATTTTAATAGGTGATGTAGGTCTGTCAAGCGATACTAGTCAAAATTTAAAAAAAAAAGTTTGTGTCAATGAAAAAAGGAAAAAAATTTCTAATTGATGCTGTTGGTCTGTCAAGTGAACACTGCCAAACGTGTGAACAACAAATATATATACAATCAGGCAGCAATGTCTACAAGTATACATGTCAAATTGTAATATAATTTAGTACAACAGGGTACAAAAAGTACTCACCAAAAATCATATTATGATTATAATAATAATAAAGAGAATTAATATTATGGAATAAAATTAAATTACTAAAACAAAATTAATTAACAAAGAATCTTGATTAAAAAGTAGAAGATTAACTCACTTCAGTGGTTGTAATTAACTTTAGAACTCGAGTTTTAGTGAATTAGCTAATAGCTAACCAATTATTACCTATCGACCTCTAATTGGTTAATTAATCGATAAATACTCACTTATTTCTCGACCTCGCTTTCTAAATTGGGATAAATTACGATTTACTCGGCAAACTATCTCTAAACCTAATTTTACTAAGATGACTTCCTAGGGGTGTCAATCCTAGGGTTTAAGCATACATAATTTAAACCAACTAATTCTATGAGAAACTCTCATCCTTCCGTTAATTACTCCTACATCCGCTCATTAATCTTCTTAAAGGATTTAGCTACTCATTAATCTTGAGACCATTTTCCTAAGAATTAATTTAACACAAATTAAACTAAAATGAAAGAAAAATAGAGATTGATTTATTTGATAAACTAGATGCGCTCAATTCTGCAAAATCCTTTAATAGTTGAAGAGATATCGATGTCAAAAAGCAAAAAGTGAAAGAAAAATATCAAAGTACTTAATAATCAAGTCTTGGACTCAAATCGAATCCAAGTTCGAACAAAAAATAAAAAATGTTTTAAAAAGAAAATTAAAATCTAATTAAAATCCTAATTAAAAACTAAGTCTAAAACTAAAACCTAAATTCTACCCTAACAACTTGCCTTTGGCTTAACATTAACTTAACTATTTATAGGCAGAGTTAGTTGCTCACTTAGGTTAATTACAAGGCCTTAATTAGTCTAAATATGTATTCTGCGAACGAAAACACCCTTGATTAATTACTTTTCCTCTATCAAACCTGTGTCGCGACATACAACTTCGAACATTAAATCTGGAACTCGTCCGGCTGTGTTACGACTCCGGAAGCTCGTGGTGCGACCCGATTATCGTTCCTGAAGCTTTTGGGCCTGAAAATAGGTGTTCTACACACTTAATTAACTTGTTAAAACTACCTTAAGATCCATATTGGCCTAAGAGGTCAAGTAACCCAAAATTATGAATAAAAACACTTATTTTGCAAGAAATTAAATCTCAGGTACTGAAACTGAAAATGTAATAAAATAACTTAAAATGACTTAAAAACAAGCTCGTTAAGTTTGAAAAGTACATAATTTGCCACTACAAACTGTGGCAGGTCGTCAAGCAGCACCAGTAAATTTAAAAAAATAATTTTTTATTAGGTGTTGCCGGGGGTGTTAGGCGACACCAGTAATGTTTTTTTAAAAATAAATTTTTAAATTGGTGTCGCTAGTGTGTCAGGTGGCACCGATTTTTTTAAATAGTTGTGAAGGGAAAATAGGAGACCAAAAAAATTAATTTATTAGCACCGGTGGTCCCACGAGGTTGTCAAGCAGTACCCCTCACTATATATACTCCATCCTCGGTGCAAAATCTTCATATGATGAAGTGTTTGGTTTTTTGTTGATTTTTTTGCTGTTGAAGAGAAGTAAAAAAGGAAGAAATATTTGAGCTTAGTAGTAGGGGAGAAAACAAAAAACAAAAATATCAATGTTCAGTAGAATGAGAGAAAACAAAAAAAAAACTACTTTTTTATGGGTGTTCGAAATTTGGGGAGAAAGATTTATTTGTGTTGGTGTTTTATGGAGAAATTGTGATAGTTT
Organism: Gossypium rotundifolium; assembly: GCA_025506655.1. NCBI lineage: Eukaryota > Viridiplantae > Streptophyta > Magnoliopsida > Malvales > Malvaceae > Gossypium > Gossypium rotundifolium. Next base: position 80,112,862 of record CP106725.1, read on the forward strand.
TAATGTATGTTTGAGTTCACGATGATGCGATGACGCTCGAAAATCGACACATTTCGTTTTGTAGTGTAGGAGTGCACCATCAGCTTAAAAGATGTTGCATTGAAACTCGGGCTCCCAGTTGACAGTGGTTATGTGGTCACGAGTTCAAGTATAGTGTTCAAACTTGCTCATGGAAAGTCTCACTAGATGAAGGTGGTTATGCGATCAAATTTCAAACCACCAGAAGATGATGTTTTATAAACCCCATACATAAGTTTGAGATTATAATCATATGGAAAAAAAGTTCAATCAACTTATTCTTTTTTTCCATCAAAGTAGTATCCTTAATCTCTTTGCCCATAACTTAAGTCAGAGGTGGGGGCAAGAAGACCTGATGATAGGGAAGTGAAAAAAATGGTGGGAACAAGTTGAAACGCAACTCGGGGCTGCAACGATTGTAGTTATCACAGTGATGAATGAAAGGAAGGGTAGAGTGAGAAAACAAAACAATTGAAAAAAAACAATGAGAAAAAGAATAAGAAAATATAGGGAGCTTGTGACTGTCACTGTGTCATGTGATTATTCGAATTATAGTTAGTATCATTATCATACAAGTTAAAATGATAGTGGGAATCATCATATTTCGTTCCATTATTCATGTAACTAGAATTACAATAACTATAAAAAAAACTTTTCAATTCATTCAAAAAAGAATGATCGTTGTTAAGCTTAGAAATTTATTTCATTTCAAACAAAAACTGTTGAATTTGGAACAATGACATTGGTTTAAATGTTTGAGTTGAAGATCGACTTAATATCTGCCTTTTTCGAACGTTAGCACCGGAGACCCACACATTTCATTTTTCATGTGGGGAGTGCAACATTACCTTGGAAGACATCGCATTGCAACTCGGGCTCTCAGTTGACGGTGATGCTGTCACGAGTTCAAGTAAAGTATTCGAACTTGTGACATTTTGCTACCACCTGGTTGGACACTCACTTGGTGATGGTGAAGCTAGGTTTACCAGTTTGAAATTTTCCTAGCTAAAAGAAGAGTTTGAAATCTTATCGAGTAATGCCACTGGGTCAGAGAATATGTGCGTTGCTCGATCGTATATATTGCAACTGATAGGGGTACTTATGTGGACGCAATAATAATAAAATCCACATGACGTACTTTCCTCTATTGACTAATTTACATGTTGCTCTTTCGTAAAATTGGGGCTTAGCAGTATTAGCGATGTTGTATCGTGAGCTTTGTCAGGTGACAAAGCATGATACGTTAAATATAGGCGGGTGCCTGATATTGTTGCAGTCCTGAGCACTGTACAAGATGCCATTTCTGGCATCAATGAGTCACTAGCCACATGTTTTCTGACTTGTAAATAGGTAAACAAATTTAAAACTTACATCAATAATTATTTTTTCTTCTGAAAAATGTGTTTTAACAAGTTTTCTTTATTTTCAGATGGTTTACTTATCCAGATATCGAGAAGTCTAAAATCCTCGTTGTATATTGTCAAATGATTAAGGCATATGCCAAGGAGGAGGTCATTTTTTCCTAAAATAGAACTATATTCATGTAATGTAATTACTTTGTTTATATTATTTGGCTCGTGTTATTATAACCATTTTATTAGTTGTACAGTTTGCGTGGATGTTACATACCGCGCTAGACATTGCGATTGTCATTCCCCCGTAGGCTCACAACGATTCATTAGTGTGGTGCATTAACGCACCCGTGTTGAATTTTTCAACTGTTGAGTGGTACAATGGGGATCAATTTCTATAACAATTCAGGTGCAAATAAGATGTTCAAAATGATCCACATAACTTCAACAATATCCGGGAATTAATAAGAGGGGAAAAGAAGCAAATAATTGGGCATTGGAGCATCAACAATTGTGGAATGCCCGGATGGAGAGGAGACCTCTGTTAGAGTCTTGTTTGTTTAATTTCACGCCCTCGGTCCACTAATAACGTTGGTACATGGAGAATGGGTTGTCTTATTTATTTGATGGGCAGTTGATGGTAGTCCTTAAGCACATGCACGATAAGGGCATTGAGAAATAGGGACACGTCCGTGTGACCCTTAGAAACGCCCCTGCTATAGGCCATTTTTAAAATAAGGAGCTCTCTGACTTGTGCCACACGGCCGTACCACACGCCCGTGTGCTAGGTCTTGTGGTTGATTTAATTTTCATGATTTTTCATAAATTCACACGGCCAGGGCACACGCCCGTGTTCGAGACCGTGCCATCCATACGGCTGAGACACACGCCTGTGTCTCTGCCCGTGTGCTCGATACTGAGCATTTTGTTTTGCAACAATTAAGGTGCAGGGGACACGCGGTTGAACCATATGTCCGTGGGGTAGGCCGTGTGTTGCACACGGCCTAGACACACGCCGTATGTCTACCCGTGTGGACAAAAATAAGGCTATTTACCAAGCCATTTTGCCACCCTTACTTGCACCAACCCACACAACAACTAGCAACACCAATCCAAGCACATACATACAACCAAAGCAGTCATAAACAAGATACCAATACATCATTCACATGCTATCATTTATCATACATAAACATCACATATATCTCAACTTAAATCATGCAATTTCCCATATCCATGAAAAACATCATCATATGCATATATATACTAAAACCAATATTAGCCAATTTCAATGGCCATTTATAAAAAGAATTATCAACCAACATAAGCCAACACATTTGGCTAAATCAATTATGACACATAACAAAATGACCATGTCAATGTACATGCCATAACTCAAGATATTAGAATCAATGGAACCCAAAATATTAAGTTGATAGTGTGAATGGATCTCCAACAGTTTCCAATCCCCGAACTGGCTTAGTGACACTATAAGACAATGGAAAAGAAAAGGGAGTAAGCTATATAGCTTAGTAAGTTCCTATGCAAATAATAAGGATTACAATCACACATGTATCATACAAATAAACATGATGAACTTGGCATAAACAGTATCAAAATCTTCTAATCATAACTTACTCATTCATAACCTTATCGAGGGATTCATCACATATCGAGCTCATTAATAAAAGAGTTTTACGCACGTACCTGTACCAAGTCGCAACATAATCATAACCTTTCACAACTTTGACATACTCGTTAAATTTCCCATTGAACCACTTGGAATACTAAAGGATACTCGGGGATCTCGTACACACAATACTATACCAATGCCATATCCTAGATATGGTCTTACATGAGATTTCTTATCGATGCCAATAGCCCAGCTATAGTCTTACACAAAGTCTCATATCGATGTCATATCCCAGATATGGTCTTATACAAAAACTCAAATAACCCTAATGTCATGACATTTGTATTCTAATTATTCCTAATGTTCAATCGAGATTTCTCACTTGTTGAACTTTGTCGATTACGTTCAAAGAGTAAATCAAAATTCATACAATATTAAAGCAATTAAAGAATAAATAGCAATGCATTATTTACAAACGAACTTACCTCGGTTCAAAAAATAGTAAAAAGGGGACCTAATCGTCAAACACCTTGTTTTCCCTCGATCTAGGTCCGAACCTCATTCTCTTAATCTATAATAGCAAATTTAACTCATTTATTATCCATATTTCTCAGTTCATTCCAAAAATCTTATTATGGAAAAATTACATTTTCCCCCTAAACTTTGACATTTTACATTTTGGTCCCTAGGCTTGTAAAATGAAACGTGTTCAATTTATTTAATGTACAAGCCTATCCGAACCATTTTTATAACTATAACAGCCCTCAGTTTCCATTAAAACACACTTTTACTACATATTTTATAACTTTTACAAATAGGTCCTTTTAAGCATTTTCATCAAAAATCACTTAGTAAAAGTTGTTTATCTAACACCAAACATTTATTTTCCACCATTAGACATCAAAATACACAAATTTATAACATGGGTAAAACCTTATACCTTGATTATTCCTTAAATTAATTATAGAAATAGATAGATCGAGTGATAATGACTTCAAAAATATAAAGGCATTAAAAACGGGGCAAGGACGGGCTTACAATCGAGCTTGAAAGTTGGCCAAACCCTAGTTATGTCTTCCTTCTAATTTTCGGCACAATGGGGAGAAGATGGACAAGGTTTTGGCTTGATTTTTGGCTTTTTAATTCATTTAATTGCTAAATGATCAAAATGCCCTTTTCTTAAAACACTAAAATTCTCTTACATCATGTCTATTTTTGTCCAAATTAAAATAAAATGGTCTAATTACATCTAAGGACCTTGAATTTAAAATTTCATAGCAATTAGATACCTCTAGCATGTAGAACTCAACTTTTGCACTTTTTACAATTTAGTCCATTTTACTAAATTAACTGCCCAAACGTCAAAATTTTCGAACGAAATTTTCATGAAATCATTTCGTAAAACTGTAGACCATAGAAATGTAATAAAAATAAACTTTACTACGTCGAATTTGTGGTCCTGAAACCACTGTTCTAACTAGACCCAAAATCGAGCTGTTACACTTTTGGCCATGTTGTTTGGAATATGTTTTATTTGCTTACCTTTAATGTGATTAAATGGTAAGTTAAATTCCATGTCATACAAACTTACTAAGCATTAAATGCTTACTCTGTTTTATTTTCTCTGTTTTATAACACTTTGAAAGCTCATTGGGTTAAAAGCTTGGTGGAGATACTTCACACTATCCATCAGCTCGTTTCGGTATAAAAAGTAAATACATTTTGGTTATAATGGCATGTATAGGCTAAAGTGGTTATGGATGGTATGTATATGTTTGGTTGAAATTAGCCATTTGATATGGCTTGTAATTTGGTATGTTTTGATATATATAAAATGGTCTTAATATGGTTAATGTGTGTTTAAATTGGAGGATTAATGAAAATGACATAGGCATATTGATTATGATAGTGAAATTGATTGAACATGCCTATATGTACATATGATATTTTGGTAAGTATAGATAGTTGAATATATGTGTTGATATGTTTTAAATAAAAATTATTTTGGCTTGATTAGAATGATTTATATTAGATTGGGAATGTGTTTAAATGTTATTGTAGGTTAAAGACAAGTTTGGGTGAGAAATAAGGCTTGGAAATGGCCTTATTTTGTCCACACGGATAGAGGCACGGGCGTGTGTCTCAACCGTGTATAACACATGGCCAGGCACACGGGCGTGTGGATCGGCCATGTGTCCCCTGCATATTTAAAATTACAAAATAGAATGCTCAGATATTTTAACACGGGCAGAGACACGGGCAAGTGTCTCAACTGTGTGTGGCACACGGCTTGGCACACGAGTGTGTGACTTGGCCGTGTAGCCCCTGCACCTAATTAATTTAAATTAAAATGTTTACATGGCCTAGCACACGGGCGTGTGGCTTGGCCGTTTGACCCAAGTCAGTAACCACCCTAATTTGGACACGGGTTGGGACACGGTCATGTGTCCCTATTTCGAATGTCCACACGGCCTGAGACACGGGCATATCTCTAGACCGTATGAGCCACACGGCCTAACCACATGGGCGTGTGTACTCTGCACTTAGGAAAAATATTGAAATTTTGCAAAAAATTCTCTAAGTACCCGGATTAGTCCCGACTTATTTCGATTGCATATTTTGGGCCTCGAGGGTTCATATAAGGGACAATAAGATTGTTTATGACTAATTTCTGATATAAATGAGTAATTTTATGAAATGTCTATATTTTATCTGTTTATTCCGGCAATACTCCGTAACCCTATTCTGGCGATGGCTACGGGTTAGGGGTGTTACACTAATAAATTATTTTTTTTGATCTTTTTTTTTTCCTTTCAGAGCTATTTTTTCAACAAAAAAAAAAAAAGAAAACACCAATGTCACCTGACACATGGGCGGCACCCAAATTTTTGTCCTTACAATCTGCCACCAGTGCTGCTTGATCAATTGGTGACATCAATTAAAAAAATAAATTTAAAATATCATAAGTGCTGCTTAATACACCGACGACACCAATAAAAAAATTATTTTTTTCCTTTTTTTCAATGGCAGAATTAAAAAAAAAAAGACCAATGCCACATTATAGACCAACGGCACCTATTAAATTTTTTTTTTTTTTTTTCTCCACTGTGAATACCCATATCTTTTTACGTGTATTTCAAAAAATACATACCATTATTTGAAAAAATTAATGATTGGGTCATGATTAGGGAAAAAGGGGGTGGTGCCATCGATTGGTCAGGCGGCACCGACTTCTGCTATAACAAACGAATCATTTTCATATATAATTTTTTCTTCAAATTATTTTCATAATTAATTAATATTTTGAGTTATTTATATAAAAGAGATGAATGTTTATTTTTTTTATAAAAATATAAATTGTTAAACATTTTATTTTTATATGTGTTTTAAAATTTTCAGTCTTTTATGTGTTAATTAAATATTATTTGTCACATCAATATTATTTTATTGGTATGATTTATGTTTGTTTTATAATTTATGTTTAAAATTTATAATTATCTAAATAATATCATTTTTAAGATTCAAATTTGTATCTTGTATTAAGAGTACAATAAATATTATCATTTTATTCGACACGAGATTTATTTTTAATTTTGTTTTGAATGAAACCCATCTCTTATTATTTGAAAAAAAACCTTATATCATAAATAAAAGTAGGAGCAAGAAAAAGTTGTAAAGCAAATAAAATGTAATACAACAAAATTGGTAATAAAAGTTGGTTTCTTTAATCGAGCGAACATTCTTTGTTGATGAATTTTAGATATTAAATATGTGGTGACCCTACCTACCTACCCATTTATTTATTTCCATTTTGGCATCGTTTTAATCCCCCAATAGAATAAAATGTTAGGAGTTATTTAATTAAAAATATATTAGCTTTATCAACATGAAATTTATCAAAGCTGTTTAAAGAATTACACAAGTTCCATATGTCTACATAATATTGTTCTACTTTGGGTTTGTAAGAGCCAAAATATGAGGTTGGACCAATGCCCATGAGACTGAATATAAAAAAAAAAAAAAAAAGTTAATGATGATTTTAAAATCTTTTATATTAGGGAATCTAATATCCTTATGCATGACGATAATCATTTCGGTCGTTATGGTCAGACTTTATTATGGATATTTTATCACACTATCTATATATCTCTCTTATATCTTCCTTCCACGAGTTTAGGTTATGGAAGAGGGAGAAGAAGGAACCGATAAGAATGTATCAAGAACTGGGTTTATTGCAGGCCAGCTCATGATGTTCGTATCAATCTACTATGTACCTTTGCATTTAGGATTGGTAAACCTCATACAATAACTGTCTTAGCTCTACCGTATCTTTTGTTTCATTTCTTTTAATTTGGAACAATAACAAATCACGAAGACTTTTTTGATCATAGATGTCCTACCAGAAATATAATGTGTAATCTTAACATTCAATGTGTATTCCTGAAAAATCTCATCAGTTAAGTTCAAACGAATCGAGTTTTCTCCAGGCGTGATACTAGATTCTATTTGGTTTTGCTTTTTACATTTTTTATTTTTTACTGTTTTAGTCAAAATCGGTTACTTGATTTCCTATCTAATTAAGATTTTCTTAATGTTAGAATCAAATATTTTCTCCTATTTTTGACATGCATGGTAGGTATAAATACCGTGTGTGATAGCCTAGCTCTAAAGAGGCACAACCAATTTATTCTTTACATTCTCTTCCAAACACTCTCTGTCCACGTCCTCTTCCAAACGCTCTTTATTTTCTCAAAACTTCCATTTTTAATGGTTAACATAAGTGAGAGTACATGAATCCGTAAAATATGTACAACAAATTTCCAACAGGATTTAAGTAAGGATTAATCTGTTTCACTCAAATTAATTAAAGTAGGCTCCATAAGTAAACAGTATATGCACTAAAAACATTTACAAGGTAATTATACAGTTATGTCTTAAATACAGAAGAAGAAGAAGAAGAAGAAGAAGAAGAAGTAGTGATCTATTCTTCCCATTTGGCAGCCTCTACTTGAAATGTAGAAGAGAAAAGAATAAAATAAAATTAAACACCCACCCTCCAAATTTTATACCAAACACGCTACTCCATCTCTAAATTTCCTAATCAATTTATAGATTTGGTTATCCATTTCTCATAATTTTTTATTTTTATTTTAGGTACAGCTGATTTTAATTATTCAACTTTAGCCAATAATTTAGATCGTGCAAATTGGAAGTGATGGTTGTAGTTTCGATTGAGGATGACACTTTGGACAAAAATTTACACATTTTGATTTTTCCTATGTCTCTCGAGCTTTGCTTAGTGAGTAAATCAATCATCTTTTAATCCAATACAATTAGTGATTTAAATAGCAACTTCACTTTTATATCTAAATATCTACATCACTTAAGCTTTGAACTAAGCAATAAATTTGTTTGCACTCTCAACTATAAGTTCCTCAGTTAACATATAAGTGCTTTTGCAAAATCTATACAAGTCTCTCTAAATATATAAGAGATTACGACTTGCTAACATATTAGATCAATTACAATCAAATCCCTATAAAATTGTAGCTAAAATAGAATATATAATGTAATATAATATAAAGACCAAGATAATGTGGAGATCTTAGAGTAACTCTTCAATGCAATCCCGATCTAATCTCCTTATAACCTTCCATAACAAACCTATAAAAGTCTCTCTAAATATATAAGAGATCAAGACTTGCTAACATACTAGATCAATTAAAATCTTATCCCATATGAAATTGCAGCTAAAATAATATATACAATATAATAATAAAGACCAAGATAATGTGAAGATCTTACAGATATATTTTCAATGCAATCTTAATCCAATCTCCTTATTTCGAGAATTTATTATTTGATTTGATTCGATCCGATCCAATTTTTCAATATAAGTAGCTTCAAATAGATCATTTTCATATTTCCACATTATCAACATGACTCAATAAATTTTATAGAGATTTGAGCTATAGAAAAAAAATTAAGTTTCATCTATGCAATTTAATAATTCAATTTCCTTTAAAAACCTTTTTAAAAAATATAAAATTAATTTAAAAGAGTAATCAAAATGAAAATTTATTAAAGTTAGGTGTGTGAAATAATATTGAATTAGAGGAAAATAAAATGAATGGAAAGAAGAATTTTAGGTTAAATTAACATTTTCTTATGATGCAAATTTAGAGCATTCACATTCAACAACTTGATCGTAAAGTGGAGTTTTATGTTGATAAGAAATAGATTCAATAAAGACTTATTTAAATGCTGAATAATTTATAAATCATTGACTTGTAATTTTGGTCAATATTGATGGTCCATATTAATTTATTTCTTCCAAACGTGCTATTCATTTTTGAACCTTAATATCGTTGATCTGATCAAACAAAACAAGCTGAGATCACTTATATATGCAATCTTTTTAGTATTGCATCTATACGCTTTTTCTTACTTAAACGTAAATATTGGATATATTTTTAAATTATTTATGTCATATATATAAGAATATTTTGAAAACGAAAAGGTCGTCGGTAGGTCGGTCCCTTAAAACATAAAATTTTTCATTTAAATTCTTTAAAATTTTAAATTGATAAAGATAAAATTGTATTTTAATCTACATTAAAAATGATAAAATTTGATTTAATTCTTTAAAACTATAAAGATATGAAGTATTCAAATAATGAAATTATATTACAAATTAATTTCACGTTAATAATAAGAGTCATGATATTTGAGTGGGAATATTTAAGTAGTATGATGAAAAGAGATTAAAATAGTAAAATCAAATAATAGGGGAATTGGGCCATTCAGCCTGCTGCCATCTTCTTACATTGCCTTCATATCTCATGTTAGAAGCCCATTTGCCCAATTGGTTATGATGATTCATGTTTTAGTCTCGCCTCATAATATTTATATAAATTTTGATATTTTAATAATTCATTTTAATTTTTTTAGAGTTTCATAGTACATTCGTAAATATATATATTTCGCCAACTATAAATAAAAATTTCATAAAATTCATATAAAGTGTATATACATGCTGGAATAGACATCCGTACATCACAATTACATATAATTAAACTTGAATTTGAATATTCAAAGCCTCCATCTTAATAAAAACTCAACATACAATAATTTTTTGGCTGGTTTAATTAGTTATTAATCCTACCAAAACCAATATATAATCATTTAATTAACTTACTTCAACTTGGATTGCATTCAAATTTTATTTTTCTTTTGATAGTTCTAAGTATATTTCTTTTGATGAAAATTTTTAGATATAGATGTGCTTAATTGTCTCTTATTCAGGTGTAGTCGGATAAATTAAAAAATTTAAGTACCAAATTTGTTATAATAATGTTTAATATATTACTTAAAATTATTACGAAATATAATTAAACTGTTGAGTAAATATAGATTTTAAATTTTATATATATATATATATATATTATACATTATATCCTTAATTTTAAACACTGCACTTTATTCTAAATAAAATAAAAATTAAATATAAAGTTTCTATAAGATAATATAATATTAAAATAAAATAAAATAAAAATAGCTCTTATATACTTATTATTTTTCATATTTTTTATAAAATATTCTATAAATTCATTTTATTTTGAATTATAAAAATTATCAATTTAAATATAATTTTAAACAAGTTGATAGTTTGAATATATTAAATTATAAGATGGTGTATAATTTCCGAATAAAGGCAAAAGACCTAATAATATATTAGTGTCAACTTATTATTAGCTAAGATATAGATGATACTAATGCCATTTAAAGATTGTTTGGAGGTTGACATTTGAGAGGGGTGAGGTAATATATACACTAACATTAGTATAATAAATAATATATTCTGTCATTTTATAATTAAAATAAATTAAATTATTGGAGGAATTTTAATTTCTATTGAAAAATATAGTGAAGGGATTTAAGCCCTTACTATTCAAATTATTAAAATATTATTATTAATTTGTATATCATTATTTATTGTTTATCTAGTATAAAATTAAATAGAAAACATGAAACATTTTTAAAATTATGGCACTAGTGCTATAAGAACAACTTAAAAATGGTGAATTGAAGCCTCTAATATCCTTCAATTAGGGGTTTATGAGGAATTTAAAAGGATACTAAAAAATGCATTAAAAAAGGAAGTGTTACTAATTATAACAATCACTTGCCCTCTCAATACAACACATTTCCCCCGACATATATTTTACTTAGAAGCAAGTGGGATGTAAATTAAAGAAGGGAAATGAGCAAAGCAGGGTTGAAAGTGGTAAGAAAGAAGCAGTCTACTACGGTCTACCTGTTGTGGAAAGGAAAGGAGAAATCTTGATGACAAGGCCAGGGAAAACATCATCCGGATCATGTATGTGAGGATTGTGTTCAACAATGAAAGGATCCCCACATTTTTCACTGATGGTGTGCAAAGTCTCCCCTTCCCGAACCACGTATATTTCATCGCATGGCTTGTTGGACTGGTGCACCACCTGCATCATTCCCTCCTCACCCCTTTCATTCGGTTCTTGGCAGCAGCTCATCACCAGCATCACTGCCATGAACAATGCGCAGTACCAAGAAACCTTCTCTGCCATTGCACTGCTTGTTGAACCCATTTCTTTCAGTTAAAGTCTTGTTTTTTTTTTTTTTTTGGGGGGGGTGTTCTAAATAAGGTTTGAGGAAATGGGGTTGGTTTTCTAAAGGTGGTTGGAGTGGGTGCAGTGTCTAGCGGGAGTTGAGACGGTTCTCTCATTGAGGTAGTTGACTGCTTTGCTTTTCTTAAGGGATTAAGTTTTATGATAAAAAGAAGCTTCCCCTAACTGAGTTGGTTTAACTGCTTTTATCAATTTGCCTTTTTCAACATGTTGAGTTGAGTGGTTTTAATGGACATAATTATAATCTCAAACATGAATGCAAAGGTTGACCCTTGGCCGAAAAGCTAGATGCATCAAGTGGTCGGTTCCGTACAGTTGAACAATCCTGCTACAATTAAAGATTGACGCTGTTTCAACTTCCAAATTCACAACAATCTCATAACTCACTCAAATGAGTTAACGTGGGAAAGAAAACAGCGACACAATTTTAACATCCTCCAAACATTTCTTCCTCTTTACAAATCCAACTCATTGCTCAATGTAACCAAATCTAAAAAAAAATGGAAATTATTTTGTAAAGTGGGTAACTAAGGAATGTCTTCTTTTAATTGTACATTAGTATAATAATAAATTTATCTCTCAATATTTTTGTCAATTTGGTCTTAATCTAAAACAATTAACAAATTTAGCCTCAATATTTATACATTTACACAAATGTTACAGACTGAATTTGTTAAATTAAGACAAAATTGTTAGAATGTATAAACTTTGAGTGCTAAATTTGTTATTATACCAATTAAAATTATATACAATTGGCAAAAAAAATATTAATCTCGTGATTAATTGTCCTTAATTGCTTACTTTTAAATTAACAAGAATTATATTGCTCTAGTTTTTTTAGAGACTAATTTGCTTAATATCAAAATTGAGAAGGACTAGAGGAGTTTTTTTTTTTTTATTATTATTATTATTACCAAAATGGAACAAAGCATTTAAAACTTAGCTAATGAGGCAAAGTCCATCGCCTTGGACTTAAATTTATGTCTTCCACAATGGAATCTGATAAGTGAGATTTTGAGTAAGTGTTTACATAATTTTCTTCTGTCCAAAGAAATGATTCATCGAAATAATGAGTCACCATTGATATCGACACATCTGAGATCGCCAAATGTTTAAGAGTTCCTCTATTCAATCCTTTTCCTTCTTCTTGTTGCTGGATATCTCGTTCGTACACATCTTCTCTTTGTTTCCCGAGCCTATAGTGAGTTACAGACAAAATTTGAAAAGGTCAAATCTTTGATGATTCCATCATACATGATTGAGTGAAGGCCTGGATTCAAGTCCCATCATTTGCATTTGCAATGTGCAGATCTTTCTCTCACAATGTGCATTACCTTGAATAGATTTTACCTAGTTTCTCTTTAGATTTTATGCCTTTGTCTAGTTCTTCATCCACTCTGCTTTATATTTGTTGATTCTACATACAGTTGTAGTTGGTCCGGCTTGTAAGTACTTCTAATTGTACTATCGTGTATTTGTACAACTTCAAGAAAAAGTTTAAACCACGGCTATAAGATGACATGTTTTTACAGGCATGGTCTCCTAATTTTACTGTGGATTCGATCCCAATGGTCAAAGCAAGGATCACAGATATTTGCATGGAACAAGGACGCAACAGAAATTTGAAGCTATTGTGTTGCAATGCATCAAGAATTGGAGTAAAGTTCCCGACCTTAACATTGAATATCTATAATGAAGCTTATCATTTACAGTGTTTCTGATTGGTTGAGGATCGAACCAAATGTTCCCTTTTTCTGTTCCCATTAAAGAACAGATATGAGAACAATTATTAGCTTTTTAACCCCAGAAATGGGTAGAGCAAGAAGGGAATAAACTACAAAGGGAACTTTAAGCAGAAATAAATTTCAAAGGTGATCTAATCTTGAGGACATCTTTTTAATTGTCAAGTGGGTATTTCCAGCCTTTTGTTTCATGGTTTCATCAACTGTTGTTTAATATAATTAAGGACTTCATCCACTTTGACTGTCCATGCAACGGATACTGGGGAATAGCCTGTCCATGGATTGCTTTCATTCCATCTGCACCAAATCATATCACCAACATGAGTAACAACACTAACAAATCTAATTGCATTTTATGATAATACTAATTGGCAAATACTTGTCTTGGAATACCTTTTTAATCCTTGATCCAACAAGGTATGCCCCTTGCATATGCCCTGCGTCTCGACCCTCACCACTCCCTTCTTGTATGTGAAGAGATCGGGCCGAGCTAGAGCCATGAAACTAACAGGATCATGGAGGAATATCCCTGGCACGAAAATTTTTCATTGTTACTCCCTTAAAATGAATAAAATTCAGAAGGTGAGGAGGAAACACAAGAAAATCAGTTGGTGATTTCAAAATATTACCATGTATACCGTCGGACTTCACATGCCAATCTCTGTAGAATTTGCACATGTCACATAGAACCTGAGCATATTTCCCCTCTGATTGCTTCAATTCGAGAAGGTCAACGTCTATCGGATAAAAAGATGATGTTTCATTGTCAAGATGACTACCTCAAATATAAAAGCAAATGAAACTTGTTTACTAAGAAGAATGACAGCTAAGTTCTCACCTGTCATTAGGACTTGGGTAGTAATGTTTAGTCCAACGATAACGACATTTGCTCCCGACGTAAACACAACGTCAGCTGCTTCAGGGTCCCCATATATCTGTAGTCAGACAAACAAATTCAGAAGAGTTGCTTAATGGAGGGTTGGATTGACTAAGCCGAGCAAAAGAAATTAAACAAGTTTTCAACTGAAAAGGAAGTTTCCCCTCCAAAATGAATTAAACACTCAAGCCAGCTTCCCTAGTACTAAAAAAGTGATGACCGATCAAGAAAGACCTTCGATTAGTAATACTTTCAAAGAAACACAAGGTTAACGTCGAAAACTTGTAGCTTGTCCTTGGAAACTATACTTTTTCAAAAGGAAGAATGATAATATGGACCTTGTAGTAAGAAACAAATTTAGGATCCTTTTGTGCTTACATTTGCTTCAGCAGCAGGATTTACATTTCCTAATGCAAAAAATGAGCCACCAAGTACAACTATATTCTTCACCTTGCTGGCAAAGGAAGAGTCCCTTTTGATTGCCTGGATTTAAAAAAAAGAGAAACTGTGTTTAAGCACTTACCTGCGAAGCCTATAACCAAAATGGAGGAAATTGATAAGAGAGTAGCAAGGTCTTACCAGTGCCAAGTTTGTGAGTGGTCCAAGTGCAAGTATAGATACTTCACCAGGATATTCAGAAACCTTCCCAACTAAAAATTCAGAGGCAGTCTTATCAGATTTGCTAGTTTTTGGAGGAGATAGGAATATATTCCCCAGTCCATCAGAGCCATGAACAAATTCGGCAACATTCGGCCTCCCACCCTTTTCCATACAAACCAACCACAATTAGGCTATGGTAAATAAAAGATATAGTAATTACATTGTAATTTAGGCCCATTAGTATTCCCATGGAATTACATTGTAATTTAGGAAAAGGAAAACTGAAACATTTACCGTAAGCGGCTCGGGGCTGCCTTGTGCTACAAGAACATCAGGACGCCCTGCGATTTCACACTATCCTTTTGCACCTCGAAAAGAGGATATAATCATGAACGTATTCCAAATGCATATGAAAACCAGAAATGAGAAGCACGTACCAGAAGTAAGGCATTACGACTGGCATCTTCGGTTTGGACATTGCCAAATATGGTGGTCAAACCTAAGATCTCATATTCTGGATTTTGAAATGCCATAAAGATCGCCATGCTATCATCTGTTAATCAAATGACTAAACGCATTCATACATTGTTCGGGGTCAAACCCAAACAAAATCTCTACATATCTAATCCTGCCAATCAATCAATACACTCCATATTGTTTTCACTTCCTTGTATAATTTAGTAAAAATTTTCCGATTTCATTATATACATATCAAAACCCGAAACTTTCCTATATAGATCTCATCACACGCCCCTCGAATAAAACTTTTCTATATAGACAGAGAGAGTCAACGTAGCTTTTTAAATCAAACTTTATGGCTTATCCGAAAGTAAAACTCCAAGGACAAATATAAATTGAAAAAGTAAAATTGTTTCCTATTTCATAATAATTCTAGTTTATGCAACTAAATTGGTAGCCAACCAGAGAAAAAGTAAATAAATAAAAAGGAGCGAAACTGACCAATCCCGGGATCGGTATCGATAATGAGCTTGTTCCTGTTGGCATGTGAGAGTAAAAGGCCATCGCTTCCGCCATTAACAACAATTCCATCGTGACAATCTTTCTTTAATTCACAATCCATATTCAACGCAATTAGAAAAACACAAAGTGGTAATAATCTAATCTAAGATTTTAATGAATATGGATGTGAATAGAAAAACAAATGAGAGATTTGAATTTCTTGTTTTAATTGTCGTAGAGGAAGAGGAAGAGGTAGGCCGCTCAGCGATGCAAACAGAGTCCCTGCCCCCCGGCACCCCCAGAAGAACGCCAAACAAAGATGCGTGTTTTTTTGGTTTATGGGATATGATGTTACTTCCTCCTTTAATACTAGTTTAAAGCGGCTTAAGGTGGGGGCATGCTGACGTCAGCATAATTGATTTGTAAAAGCGAATGGTAAATGGGAACGTGGGTTAATGTGAGTGGTCCTAATCTTGGACCGTATTGTATGGGATGAGAGCAGAAATAATAATTATTCAGAAAAAGGGGGGACAGCCTGTTTTTCAATTTAAAAAAAGAAGTCATTGGTTGGGTGAAGGTACAATTTCATAGACGATGCTGATGATGATGCATCTAATTTATATATAATCATCATCATTCATATGTTAAAAATTCACCAACATTTAAATGAGAAAGATTTAACAATTGGGAGATAAATGATAATTTTATTTTAATTTTTTAATATATCTATTGGAACGAATTCAATAATTAATTCTTCGCATTCTGTATATCCATTAATGAATAGACATTCCCCACGAATTTTAAAACAACTCTATATCCAAAGCGAGGATTGAATCCTCGACCACATATAAAAAACAATTTTAATACAACAAGTTTTCTACAGAATTGTTAGGTTTATGAGATATATTGAAATTCCAAAACAACTGAATGCTTCAATTTCACAACATTGGCGGCCAAGAAAATTCAATATAAAAGACTTTGGGCACGATAAATTTGTCGACTATGATTATGATCAGAGATGGTAACTTTTTGCATCATATTTACACAATATAAATTTGTTTTATATAATCTAAACATTAAATCTGGCGAAATCATTTTTTTAAAAAAGTCGTGTCGATTTTATATTTTAAAAATAAAAACGAAAAATATGAGTCGTCACCAATCTTTTTTATGAGGTGTGATCGGGTTACCTCGTGATTCAATTATTTTTAATAAAAATTTAAATATACTAAAAATATGATTTTTGATCTACGAAATCTAGAAAAAGGGTTCGGAAATCTTTTATGCACGAGGAAGGATTAGCACCCTCGATACGCCCAAAATTGGTACCTATTTGATTAATTGATGTCTTTAGTGTAAAAAGAAATTAAACTATGATCTCTTTTTTATTATGTTGCTTTTTAAAAAAAAAATTTACTTGAACGAGTCGAAAAATATGGAAGACCTTTTTATCTCGAGGTATCTAAACGTTATGCCCCGTAAGTTAGGACATGACACTTTGAATCTTCGAGGATAATTTGGCCTTTTTCGTTTGAAATCTCGCATGTTTTAATTTTTAAAAGGATATTCGATTACTCGAATTCAACGAGAAAAATCAAAATCCCGTAAATTAAGTCTTGATTTTATCGAATCATTCAAATACGAAATATTGCCTATTTTTAAAATTTTTCCTCTTTTTACGAATTTAGGTAAAAATAAGTGTAATATTTAAAACGATATATGAATAAAATATTATAATAACAATGATGTAATTACAAAGATGAATAAATCTTAGTAAACAAAGTCTCGTTAAACAAATAAAGCAAGTAAACGGAAATACATGATATAAGAACAAACAAACATAACATGAAAATGTTTAAAAATGAATGAAACAATGAAACCATATATATAAAAAAGGAAACAAATAATAAACAATTGGATAAATAGGTAAATTTTAGTAGCAAGAAGATACACGAATCAACAAATATTTATAAAGAAAATATTAACCTTTCAAACTTTAATGTGTATATAAAACATATAAAATAATAAATATAAGTAAAATAGATGTACATAATATTAAGTTTAGATTTTTTTTAAAATGTAAAAAAATAAAAACAAAATAATAATAATAATAATAATAATAATAATAATAATAATAATAATAATAATAATAATAATAATAATAATAATAAAGCAAAGGTGAGATAGAAATATAGCTATACTAATAATTATAAATGAATAGCGATACGCGAATAAAATGTAGCAAATAATAAGTAAATGGATGAATAAATAATTAATATTAGAAAAATGAAGATAAAAATATTTAGATATTGCAATATATAAAAGAATGAATAATAAAAGCTAGGTAAAAAGAAATAAGCAAAATATATAAAAATATTTTAGGGTCGAAATTAAAAGGACTTAATTGTGATTTAAATGAAAATAGGGGTGCAAAATAAAATAAAATAAAAGCTAGCAGGGAGTAAAATACGAGACGCTAAAAGAGCAGAGACTAAAAAGGGAAATATCCCTCGTCTGTTGGCGGGTGTTTATCAGGCGGACCAAAATGGAATAGAAATGAAATTAAAGGGATAGATTACAAAAAAAAAAAAACAAAAAAGACTAAAGGATTAAAATGCAACGTGCGACAGAAAATAGGGACCAAATAGGAAATTGTTTCCTGTCCCAAAAACGACGCCGTTTCAAGTGTTCGCTTGTTAAAACGCTCAAGGATTAAATTGAAATGAAAATGAAAGTGAATGGCAAAATTAAAAAAAAATAAACAAAATAGGACCACACTAAAAACAACCTCAAAAGCGGAAGGACTAACGGCACAAATCGACCCTTAGTCCAAAACACGCGGATCTTAGGCTGTCTTGGGTCGGGTCAGACGGGTCAGGCTCAAAACGACGCCGTTTTGCAGGTATTGAACTCAGCCCTAAACGACGTTGTTCTATGGGCTTATAAAAGAATTTTTTTTTTTTTTAAAACTTTCATTCTGCTCCCTTTTTTAAAAAAAATATCTTCAAAAATATCTTTTTTCTCTCAACTCTCTCAACCTCTCCCCTTTGTCGGCCGACCGGACTCCGATGGGCCACCGCCGCGCGCCGACACCGGCGACCGCAGTGCATGGCGGCCAGAACTCCGAAAGATAGGTTTTTTTTCTCCTTTTTTTATACCATATTTACACACACACACACACACACACACATATATATATATATATATATATATATAGTAAAAAAAGGAAAATCTTTATATATATATATATACCAACAGTTTCGAAAAGAAAGAAAATAAAAAAAGAAGAGAAAAAAAAAGAACCTTTGCTCTCGATCTGCTTTTATTTTGGTTGTTTTGTATTATTTTTTGTTTTTGAATCTGTTCTTTGGTAGTCGAAATCTCTTTTTTTTTATATGATATTTCATATCTTTTTTCGTTACAAATATTCTGGCTTTTTGTAGCCGAAAAGATAAAAATAAAATATTATTGCTTTTGGTTTCTCTGCAATTTCTGCGTTTTTGCTCTTTCTTTTCCTATTGCAGGTGTTGACTGAGGCGCAAAATTCGGCTTTTTGCCGTTTTGGTGCAAAAATGCCAGCGGAGAGGGCGCTGACACCACGTGAGGAGCGGCGCAAGGTGCTGCTAGGGTTTCTTAGTGGCTGAAATTTTTTTTAGGTTTTGAGCCATTTGAGCCTTGTAATTTTGGCCTGTTTGGTTTGGGTTATTAATTTTGTTAATGGGCTCGGGCAGAAATTGGGCTGTACAGTATCCATATATTTTGTTTTAATAGATATATTGTATTAGG
Source organism: Gossypium rotundifolium (assembly GCA_025506655.1). Taxonomy (NCBI): domain Eukaryota; kingdom Viridiplantae; phylum Streptophyta; class Magnoliopsida; order Malvales; family Malvaceae; genus Gossypium; species Gossypium rotundifolium. Next base: position 80,132,496 of record CP106725.1, read on the forward strand.
ATTATATAATATATATAAATTTTATAAAATAATTAGTATTATTATATCATACATATATGCATATGAATTTGTATGTGATATGTTTCTTTTGTTTATTTATACGTAATATTTATGGTTATATAACATGCATATAAATTTCATTTATCTGAACTATTATCTAGAATATATATATATATATATATATATATATAAGGTACAAGTTTGGAAAAAATTAAATTGATAAAAATAATTTTTATTATTTATTATATTATTAAATTGATTTTTGAATTTTTTATTTTCTTATTAAATTTGGAATATTGAAAATATTTATTAAAAATCATTAGTATTTAAAAAAAAACTCAATTAAGCCTTTAAGAATGCAATCAATTTAGCTCTCAATTACCAAAATAAAATTAATTAGGTCCTTTCGATAATAAAAATCGCCGTTAATCGATTAGACGCTTACGTGACTGAAAAAATTTACAATAACACATGAAGTATCACCTAGACAAGTATACAGATGTGACATTTCATGTACCATATACTAAAAACTAAAATCTCAAAAATTATATAAAAAAAATGTATTAAAAATGTACATTTAGAATGAACCTAGGCAAATGAAGGTTCAAGTTTATTTGAATCTGAACATCTATTTGTCTAGTTCTTTCTAGATGTAGTTCGAATATTATAAAAATAAAAAATATAGTGTAAATAAAATATTATAAAATTATAACAATTATTGATAATTAATAAAAATTCTAGCAACTACAAAAATAATAAAATGTTATAATGTAAATAAAATATTATAAAATATAATAAAAGAATTATCCAAAGTTTGTCCAAGTTATTTGATCGGTTTCATAATTCAAGCTAGTATTCATCAAAATGTGTCAAATTAAGAATTTAAGAGGTTTTCGTATTCATTTTCCATATGAATTATGGGTACAATGAATACATACAAATATGATTTTTCATTAACTAGAATTTAACAATTTGATAGATGAATTCTTTAAACTTAATATGATTTTCATATTGTAACATCCTGAAATTTAGAAATTTATAATTTACATTACATCATGTGTTAGACTAGTTAAGAATGTTAATTATGCATGTTTAGGTGTCCTAAAAAGGCTTGGGGTCGAATTAGGCCTTAGCAAAATTTTTGTGTTTAAGCACTTTAAGGAGAGATAGTAAGTGGCATCAATGCTTAAGAAAATAAGTGTGTATTTAGCTAACATAAATGAGTATATGGCAAGTAGGTTGTGGCGTCAAGTGGAAAGCATGGAGGAAAGGGGTTCAAATCTCACTTAGTGCAAAAATTTTGATTAATTTTTGTACTTCTCTTCCAAGTGTCGGCCATGGCATCAAATATGGAAAGGGAGACTTTTTATTGATGGAAAGATGGCTAAGAAAATAAGGTAAGGAGGAAAACAAGGAAAAATAAAGGAAAGAAATAAAGGAAAAAGGTAAGGGAGGGAACATGTTGGCCGAATATTATGAGTTGCCATGAGAAAGAATTTTTGGTCAATTCTCATTTTTTTGGTGGAAGGTGAAATCGGTTTTGGTAAAGAGTGGGTGTGCCGAATTTTGTTAGGCATTTTGGAGAGTTTTTGGTATCATTTGAAGGTATTTTCTTTGTTCACTTGGTACCTCTTTTTCCTTGCCTAAAACCGAGACCATTTGGGAGCAATTTTTCTTTCTTCTTTTCATCTTTGCCATAGCTATCTTTATTCTTTTAACATTTTGGTGCTTACCTTCTAATCTTTTCCCTTGGTTACCGAAAAACAAGTCCCTCTTTTTGTTCATCTCCTTCATGGTATTAGCTGAAACTTTGACACTTCTCTTGTCCATCTCTTCTTTTCCTTCCTCACTATTTCTCCAACCTTTCTCTCATTTTCTTTAATCGATTTTATATAGAGGCCGAATCATCCTTGTTCTTTTTCTCCAATAGCCGAACCACATAACACTATATCTTTTTTTTTCTTTTCTTTTTCTCTTGGGTGTTGGGCACTCTTTCTTCCTTGACCGAATCGGTGTTATTGAGGGGTTGGCCGAAACTTTTATTTTGTTTTTGTTAACTCACTCTTAGTCTTAAGTCAAATCGATTGGAGTTGAGTTTATCATCGATTAAGGGATTAAATCACTCGTTTCATCCACTAGTTGTTTCTTCGGAAGAAGTGTGGTAACAATTTGAAAGGAAAAGCGATAGTAGGAGACAAAAGGAGTGGATTTGCAATTCCTACTCCTAAGTTCAAACGAAGGGTGGTATCGACGGTTCGAGATTTTCTACTGGGTTGTGGACCGTCATCCGGTGAAAATAGACAAATCGTAGTCGTTCACGATACTAAGGGTGCCGACGATCAAGAAGGATTAATCCTTACCGTAATTAGGTGTGTAATCTCACATCGAAATCTCGTAGATTCATGATTAGATATCACGTTGGAAAATAGATCGTTATTATTTATATGGCTAAATATCGTAATATGGCACAAATCGAGAAATTTGCTTAAATTACATTATTTCTATAGATTTGTCAAAATCGGTATTAAAATTGTTAAAATTATGAAAATGCCTCTATGGGCCGATTTACGAAAATGCCCTTATGGGCTAATTTACGAAAATGCCCCTATTGGCTGCATTACTAGAATGCTTTAGTGGGCTGAATTACAAAGTTCTATAATTGGCCGATTTACCATAATAAATTATTAGATTAATAATTGTTGTACATATATGTGGATATTATGCTCAATTATGTATGTTGCATGTTACATATCACATGGGTTGGGAAAAATGTATAAAGAGCAGTGTAGCCTAGTGGCATTGCCACAAAATACTCATTATAATGTTTACTTATGATTTCGGTGGCTTGGCCATAATAAAAATATATGATAAGCAGCTTGACTGCAAATTTTGGTGTGATGGCGGGGTGGGTTGACTTGATCCCCACGGTGTGATTGGTGGTCGGGGTGTGATGGATGGATGGGTTGGGTTGTATACATAACATCGAATGACCCTAATCGGAAAGGTGGTCTCGAGACCACTTGTGGAATAGTGTAATCGGTCAAGGTTGAATGCTTAATTTTTATGTGATTATTGATTTAATTAAATAAATGAAGGAGGAAATTCGGTTCTTAGGTTTCTAAATTAAATTATGTGTATTTTTGAGTTTGAGCAAATAGATAGAATGAATGTGAACAAAACTTATTTGACATTTCATAGATCGGGAACAAAAAGAGAAAGAACTAGATCGGGGAAAGACGAAGGTTCTCGAATAGCCGATTTGCACGGTCTATCGACAACCGAGGTAAGTCCTTAAGCTGAATTAGATCAAAGAATTTTTATGAACATATTAAATGGTAATGTTTGATAAATTTTAGTACATAATTTTGTCTTAGCCGAATGTATATAAGTACATTAGATTGTTTGTATAATTTGATATAGTGATGAAATGTGTGTGGAATGATTGACCACGTTGATATAATCGGGCTTATTACCTAGCGAGTGCCCTGTGCGTTGATATAATCAAAGCTTATTGCCTAGCGTGCCCTCGTGCGGTGACATATTCGGGCTTATTGCCTAGCGTGCTTAGTGCCGGTGACATATTCGGGCTTATTGCCCAGCGAGGCCTCGTGCTGTGACATATTCAGCTTATTGCCTAAGCGGCTTAGTCTTGGTGACATATTCAGGCTTATTGCCCAGCGTGCTTAGTGCAGTGATTTATAATCTGACGTAAACTTACAAAATGGGAAGTGATGGTGGTAAATGAGTAAGTCAAAGCTTGACAAGCAAATTAAATAATTTTGGCCACAAGGTATGTATTGACTTAAGTGTGTATATATATATGAAGTTGTGATTGAGTAGATTTTTATATAAAGTATTATGCATTTGGTATCTTGGATATGTGGAAATTTGATATTGATTAGATGATGCTCGTTGATCAACATTTAAGCATTTGATGATTTTATGGGTATGAATATACAAGTATATTGACTAATTGGGAATTCTATAGATAGGTAATTAGTCATGTGGAATTAACCCCATAATTGTGTGTATATTCGAATGCATGGAATTTAGGTTGAAGCTAGTACCTATTAAAATTTTGATATATGGCTTCGATGATTAATGTATGCTATGAGTTTAAACTAAGATTATGTAAACAATAAAGTAAAATGGTGAATAGTTGATTACATTGTTCTAATTGCTTAAGGCTTACTAAGCTCAGTAGCTTACTCCATGTGTTGTTTACTCTGTTTTATAGATTCTGATCTAGCTACGTGGTCGGGAAATTGTCAGCAAAGTCATCCACGCTATCATCTTTTTGGTACTCTTTTAGTTTGGTTTATTTTGGATAAAGGCATGTATAGAATGAATAATGTCTATGTTTGAGTTGAAAACTTTGTCTTTATATGTATTATAGCCATACGGATATGGCTTATATCCTGTGTTAGTTTGGTGTTGAGACGTATGATTTTTAATGATCAAAGGCTGTATATGTTTATGTTATTATGATGCAAGGGTTGTATGGATTTTATATAGCTTATATTCGGATATGGTGCATGTGTATATAGTAGGTGTTATTTGGTCTTGTAGGAAATGGCATTATGGATTAAGATAATGTTTTAATAATGTGTAATTAGCCATGGAAAACAAGTGTGATGTGTTTGTTATGTTTATGTTCTGTATTCAATTTTGTTTGATGAAAACTTAAAGTCATTTTAATAAAATGTTAAATGACACCTACAATTGGTAAATGTGAAACATTTCTTATATATATATATAAGAGTTTTGGGATGATTAATTAGTTTGAAATGATGATTATAGGCCGAATAGGTATTTGGACAACTAGATAATATGATTTGTTGGAAATGATAAAAGTGCATGAGTTGATATGATCTTATTAAATTATAATAAATGCAGTATATGAATCTAACTATTACAAAAATAATGTATATACCGTATAGTTATTTTCGGTTCAACTATGTGCATGTAAACGAATTCATGTGAACATTGATCCGATTGATTATTTTGATCTATTTGAACTTTGGTATGAGCTAGGTACATATAATTGCATATATGTGTCTATGTATATTTGGTCAAGTAGATATGTATTTATATGATGTTTATTGAGTTTGTAAGTTTGGACATCTACTAATATCTTTTATGTTGGTATATTCTACTTTTTAAGTGGGTTAGTATAAAATGATAATTGAATCATGTTATTCAATCACATAGATACTGAATGGGTTAAATTGCTTGAGTATTTTATAAGTAAATAAGGACATAGCAATTGAGGCTCACGATACTTGCATTATTTTGTAATTTTCATAAAATGTATTTTGCATGTTAAACTTATGTTGGTCAATGCTTGTGCCATATATGATTTGGTTTAGTGGAATAAATATGTTTTATGCATATGTAATTGTTTGCTTATATGTGTATTATTATATAAGCTTGTTTAAATATGATTGAATTGATTGAATAAAAGTAATGATTATTCTGGTAATGCCGTAACCCTAATTGACGACGGATACGGGTTAGGGTGTTACATTTAATTGGTATCGAGCTTACGGTTTAGTCGATTCTAGGACTACCGTAAGCGCGTGTGAGTCTAGCTATACATGCCTTTTTCATATATTGATAGTGTGGTGACTTGACATTACGAATCTGTGTTTTATATAGTAAATGGACACGATCCGAGAGAGCCGTAGCGGATGACGAGAGAGTGTAGCGCTGACCGTACATACGGATCGGTCTTGATGACTCTTGACCGAGCCGGTAGCCATGAGTGGGAGGCTAAACAAGCCTTCTACCAGATGATGAACAGTGGTTTACCCGGTTTATTCAGACTAACCCACTGTACCCCAACCTCCACCCCGAATAATCCAACTCGATTCCTTCAAGACTTCGATGATAGATCCGATGAGATCTAGTAGGCCTCAGTTGATAAAATCAGAAGTTTAAATAAGAATTGAGGCCAATGATGATGATGATGCGAGCAAGCCGAAATGTGGCTTGATAATACTATTCGCATCGGATGAGCTATCTTGTACTCTAGAGGAATGCTTGAAGTGTGCTATATCTTTACTTCGGGACACTGCATATCACTGGTGGAATACACTAGTATCAGTGGTCCCGAAAGAAAAAGTGACGTGGGATTTCTTCCAGAATGAATTCCACAAGAAATATATCAGCCAGAGGTTCATCGACCAAAAACGAAAAGAATTTCTTAAACTGAAACAGAGGCGAATGACCGTGACAGAATATGAACGGAAATTTGTCAGGCTCAGCAGATATGCTAGAGAGTGTGTTTCTACTGAAGCTATTATGTGCAAAAGGTTTGAAGACGGTCTGAATGAAGATATAAAGTTGCTTGCTGGCATTCTTGAAATTCAAGAGTTTGTGACATTAGTGGAGCAAGCTTGCAAAGCTGAAGAGCTCGGGAAAGAGAAAAGAAAGGCTAAGACAGAAGCTAGAGACACTCGAAAGAGATCGTCGGGTAAGAATTTCCATTCCACATCTAAAAAGTTCAGAGATGATTTCAGCCGATATAAAGCTACTTCAGATGTACTAGACGTGAACGACCTCCAGTGGGCTCCCGAGCTACCTCGATGGCCAGTGTTGGTAACGTTCCACAGAATCGAGTTGAATGCAAGCATTGTGGGAAATGGCATTCTGGGAGTTGTAGATTCCATGATCGGTCTTGCTTTAAATGTGGATCGTCAGATCATTTTATTAGAGAATGTCCGATGTTAGTTGAAAAGAATACAGTTCAGAACATTAAGTCGAACAACGCGTCAAGATCGAAGCGAGCCACCCGACATTCGTGCAATGTAGGTGGTAGTCGAGAGGAACGAAGAACACTACAGATTCGATTCGAGGCTAGAGCTCCGTTAGAGCTTATGCTACACGAGCCGAGAGGATGTTTCTCCCGATGTCATTACCGGTACTTTCGCCTTTATGATACTACTGTGATTGCATTGATTGATCCTGGTTCGACTCATTCATATGTGTGTGAAACTTTAGTAATCAGAAGACTCGCCATTGAGTCTCTGAGTTTGTTATTCGTGTGTCCAACCCTTTGGGTAGATGCGTGCTTGTTAATAAAGTGTGTAGAGGTTGCCCATTGATGATTCGGATTCTTGCTTCCCACGGTGATTTAATGTTGTTTCCTTGATGAGTTCGACCTAATTTTGGGGATGGACCGTTAACTTAACATGATGCGGTGTTGAATTGGAAAAGAAAGCTTATTGATTTGAGACGCCTTAAGCGGTGAGATCATCGAATTGAATCCAGTGATTTAAGTAGGTTTCCTGAGAATATCTTCGATGTTAGCCCGTATATGAGAAAAGGTGAAGCTTATTTGGCCTATGTCTTTGGATAATAAAGTGTCTGAAAAGCATATTGAATCTATGTACCGGTTGTGTGTGAATACCCAGACGTGTTTCTTGAAGAACTACCGGGTTTACCACCAGTACGAGAGATTGAGTTCGGCATTAAATTAGTACCGGGAACGACTCCGATCTCGATAGCTCCGTATCGGATGGCACCTACAGAGTTAAAAGAGTTGAAAGCGCAATTACAAGAATTGACAGATAGGGTTTTGCACGGCCAAGTTTTTCCCTTGGGTGCACCGATTCTTTTTGTGAAAAGAAAGATGGAACGATGCGAATGTGTATTGATTATCGGCAACTGAATAAGGTAACTATAAAGAATAAGTACCCGTTACCTCGGATTGATGATTTGTTTGATCAGTTGAAAGGGGCTTCAGTATTTTCGAAGGTAGATTTGAGATCAGGTTATTATCAGTTGCGAGTCAGAGATACAGATGTGCCAAAGACTGCATTCGGACGAGGTACGGACATTTTGAGTTTCTGGTTATGCCTTTTGGACTCACTAATGCACCTGTAATTTTTATGGATTTAATGAATCGAGTCTTCAGACAGTTTTTGGATCGGTTTGTAGTAGTGTTTATTGATGATATACTGATCTACTCCAAAAATGAAACCGAGCATGCCGATCATTTGAGATTAGTGCTACAAACTTTGAGAGATCAACAGTTGTATGCAAAGTTTAGCAAGTGTGAGTTCTGGATGAAAGAAGTCAGCTTCTTGGGACATGTTGTTTCAGCATCAGGTATTCGAGTCGATCCAAACAAAATTTCGGCTATACTTGATTGGAAGCCACCGAAGAACATTTTCAAGATTCGAAGTTTTCTGGGACTTGCTGGCTATTACAGACGGTTTGTGAAAGGTTTTTCTGTGATAGCTACACCTTTGACAAAGCTACTATAGAAAGATGTCAAGTTTGAGTGGTCAGAGAAGTGCCAGAAAAGTTTCGAGCAGTTGAAAGCCCTTTTGACCGAAGCTCCAGTGTTAGCTCAGCCTGGATCGGGTAAAGAATTTGTTGTGTATTCTGATGCTTCCTTAAGTGGTTTGGGCTGTGTATTGATGCAGGAAGGTAGGGTAGTAGCTTACGCATCAAGACAATTAAAGCCGCATGAAAGAAATTACTCGACGCATGATTTGGAGCTTGCAGCCATTGTGTTCGCACTGAAGATTTGGCGTCATTACTTATTTGGCGAGAAATGCCATGTTTACTCGGATCACAAAAGTCCAAGTATCTAATGACTCGTAAAGACCTGAATTTGAGACAACACAGGTGGCTAGAACTATTGAAAGACTATGAATTGGTGATTGACTATCACCCGGGAAAAGCTAACGTTGTTGTGGATGCGTTAAGTCAGAAATCATTATTTGCTCTTCGTGCAATGAATGCACAGATGGCTATGTCTAGTGATGGTTCGATCATAGCCGAGTTACGAGCAAGACCGATGTTTATTCAGCAAATTTGTGATGCACAGAAAGTTGATGAAGATTTGATTGCTAGTCGAATTCAGTGTGAAAAGGGTACAGAATCAGATTTTCAGATTGATGCAAATGATTGTTTGAATTTTAAAAGTCGAATGTGTGTTCCAAAGAACTCAGATTTGATACAGATGATTTTGAGTGAGGCTCATAGTGGTCGACTATCGATACATCCGGGTAGCACGAAGATGTATAACGATTTGAAACAGTTCTATTGGTGGCCTGGCATGAAACGGGATATATCTGAATTTGTTTCTAAGTGCTTAATCTGTCAGCAAGTAAAAGCTGAGCATCAAGCGCCATCTGGACTACTTCAGCCAATCATGATACCTGAATGGAAATGGGATAGAATTACAATGGATTTTGTATCCGGTCTCCCTATGACTCCGAGTAGGAAAGATGCCGTATGGGTTATAATTGATAGGCTGACTAAATCGGCTCATTTTGTGCCAAGACGCATGGACTATTCACTTGATAAACTTCTTTGAATTGTACGTATCACAGTTGTGAGATTGCATGGTGTACCGAGTTCCATTGTTTCAGACAGAGACCTGAGATTCACATCGCGGTTTTGGAAAAAAGTTGCAAGATGCTTTAGGTACTAAACTTCATTTTAGTACAGCTTTCCATCCGCAGTCAGACGGTCAATCCGAGCGAACTATTCAGATACTTGAGGACATGTTGAGATGTTGCGTTCTCGAGTTTGAAGGTACGTGGGAACGATACCTACCTTTGATTGAATTTACTTATAATAATAGTTTTCAATCTAGTATCAAAATGGCAACTTATAAAGCCTTATACTGGTAAAATGTCGAACACCATTATCTTTGGATCGAGCTCGTGAAAATAAGATACAGGGTTGATTTGATTAAAAGCTGAGTAAAGTAGCTATTATTAGAGACAATTTGAAAGTCGCTTCGGATCGTCAAAAGTCTTATGCTGATTTGAAATGTAAAGATATTGAATTTCAGATTGGAGATCGAGTATTTTAAAGGTTTCTCCGTGGAAGAAAGTGCTCCGTTTTGGCGGAAAGGCAAGTTGAGCCCGAGGTTCATTGGACCGTATGAAATCATTGAACGTGTTGGGCTGTTGCTTATAGATTGAAGCTACCTCCGAATTAGAAAAGATACACGATGTATTTCATGTTTCTATGCTCGTAGATCTGATCGGATCCGTCACATGTGATTGCTTAAATGCGAGATTGAGATACAATCGATATGACGATGAGGAAAAGCCGATCCGTATTTTAACTCGGAAATGAAAGAGTTAAGAAACAAAAGATCTCCTTAGTGAAAGTGTTATGGAATCGACACGGAGTTGAAGAGGCAACGTGGGAGCCTGAAGATTCAATGAGGCAACAATATCCGACGTTGTTTAACGGTAAGATTTTCGGGGACGAAAATCCTTAAGGGGGGAGAGTTGTAACAGACCGAATCTGACCCTAATCAGAAAGGTGGTCTCGGGACCACGAATCCGAGCCCGATAAATATTTAATATTTATATTTTGAGTTTATTTTATGTGAATTGATGTGTGTGAAAGTCTCGTGGAAAAAAAAATTAATCATTTGAGTATTTAATTTAACAAAAGGATTAAGTTGCTAAGGTGATAAAAGTAGTGAGCATGGAATTAGAAGGGTAAAGTGAATTGTTTATTAAACTTAAGGAGTTGCATGTCAAATTCCATAATTGTACTATAGTGGAAGGTAATCATGCTATGAATATTATATTTGTTTTAGTATATTATAATTAAAGTAATATTATATTATAAACATGCTATAATATTTGTTAAAGGATTAAAAAAAGAAAGAAACTATTTTCTCTTCCCCATTCATCTTCTTCCCGAATTCACCTTCAAAAGAGGAGAAAACAAAACTTCATCTTCTCCATTCTATTAGTTGCATGTGCTAGGCAAGGTAAGAGTTTGAACTTTAACTTAATAATCTATATGTAAATTGGGTTGATTTCTTTGATCCTTATTGAAAACAAGTAGAGATGGTGGATATTAGACATGTTGAGTTTGACAATGGGGGTTGATTTAATTGTTGAATTAAGGTATGTGAGATGAATAGATAGAAAATATGATGAAATGGAGAGTAGAAACTTAAGCTTGTAGGATTGCTAAGTGAGATTGTTGCAACTTAATCCTATTGACATGTTCTTATGTTCGGCCGAATATTGATATGGCCATATGTGGTCTTTTTCTTCTTTAATTGTTTGGATATACAAGTTCTTAAAAATGGAAATTGTGGAATAGTGTAATCGGTCAAGGTTGAATGCTTAATTTTTATGTGATTATTAATTTAATTAAATAAATGAAGGAGGAAATTCGGTTCTTAGGTTTCTAAATTAAATTATGTGTATTTTGAGTTTGAGCAAATAGATAGAATGAATGTGAACAAAACTTATTTGACATTTCATAGATCGGGAACAAAAGAGAAAGAACTAGATCGGGAAAGACGAAGGTTCTCGAATAGCCGACGGTACGGTCTATCGACAACCGAGGTAAGTCCTTGTGAATTAGATCAAAGAATTTTTATGAACATATTAAATGGTAATGTTTGATAAATTTTAGTACATAATTTTGTCTTAGCCGAATGTATATAATTACGTTAGATTGTTTGTATAATTTGATATAGTGATGAAATGTGTGTGGAATGATTGACCACGTTGATATAATCGGGCTTATTGCCTAGCAGGCCCCGTGCCGGTGATATAATCGGGCTTATTGCCTAGCAGGCCTCGTGCCGGTGACATATTCGGGCTTATTGCCTAGCAGGCTTAGTGCCGGTGACATATTCGGGCTTATTGCCTAGCAGGCCTCGTGCCGGTGACATATTCGGGCTTATTGCCTAGCAGGCTTAGTGCTGGTGACATATTCGGGCTTATTGCCTAGCAGGCTTAGTGCCGATGATTTATAGTACGAGCGTAAACTTACAAAATGGGAAGTGATGGTGGTAAATGAGTAAGTCAAAGCTTGATAAGCAAATTAAATAATTTTGGCCACAAGGTATGTATTGACTTAAGTGTGTATATATATATATATATATATATATGAAGTTGTGATTGAGTAGATTTTTATATAAAGTATTATGCATTTGGTATCTTGGATATGTGGAAATTTGATATTGATTAGATGATGTTAGTTGATCAACATTTAAGCATTTGATGATTTTATGGGTATGAATATACAAGTATATTCGCTAATTAGGAATTCTATAGATAGGTAATTAGTCATGTGGAATTAACCCCATAATTGTGTGTATATTGAATGCATGGAATTGAGGTTGAAGCTAGTACCTATTAAATTTGTGATATATGGCTTCGATGATTAATGTATGCTATGAGTTTAAACTAAGATTATGTAAACAATAAAGTAAAATGGTGAATAGTTGATTACATTGTTCTAATTGCTTAAGGCTTACTAAACTCAGTAGCTTACTCCATGTGTTGTTTACTCTGTTTTATAGATTCTGATCTAGCTACGTGCTCGGGAAATTGTCAGCAAAGTCATCCACGCTATCATCTTTTTGGTACTCTTTTAGTTTGGTTTATTTTGGATAAAAGGCATGTATAGAATGGATAATGTCTATGTTTGAGTTGAAAACTTTGTCTTTATATGTATTATAGCCATACGGATATGACTTATATCCTGTGTTAGTTTGGTGTTGAGACGTATGATTTTTAATGATCAAAGGCTGTATATGTTTATGTCATTATGATGCAAGGGTTGTATGGATTTTATATAGCTTATATTCGGATATGGTGCATGTGTCTATAGTAGGTGTAATTTGGTCTTGTAGGAAATGGCATTGTGGATTAAGATAATGTTTTAATAATGTGTAATTAGCCATGGAAAACAAGTGTGATGTGTTTGTTATGTTTATGTTCTGTATTCAATTTTGTTTGATGAAGACTTAAAGTCATTTTTGATAAAATGTTAAATGACACCTACAATTGGTAAATGTGAAACATTTCTTATATATATATATATATATATAAAAAGAGTTTTGGGATGATTAATTGGTTTGAAATGATGATTATAGGCCGAATAGGTATTTGGACAACTAGATAATATAATTTGTTGGAAATGATAAAAGTGCATGAGTTGATATGATCTTATTAAATTATAATAAATGCATGTATATGAATCTAACTATTACAAAAATAATGTATATACCGTATAGTTATTTTCGGTTCAACTATGTGCATGTAAACAATTCATGTGAACATTGATCGATTGATTATTTGGATCTATTTGAACTTTGGTATGAGCTAGGTACATATAATTGCATATATGTGTCTATGTATATTTGGTCAAGTAGATATGTATTTATATGATGTTTATTGAGTTCGTAAGTTTGGACATCTACTAATATCTTTTATGTTGGTATATTCGGCCCTTTTAAGTGGGTTAGTATAAAATGATAATTGAATCATGTTATTCAATCACATAGATACGAATGGGTTAAATTGCTTGAGTATTTTATAAGTAAATAAGGACATAGCAATTGAGGCTCACGATACTTGCATTATTTTGTAATTTTCATAAAATGTATTTTGCATGTTCAGCTTATGTTGGTCAATGCTTGTGCCATATATGATTTGGTTTAGTGGAATAAATATGTTTTATGCATATGTAATTGTTTGCTTATATGTGTATTATTATATAAGCTTGTTTAAATATGATTGAATTGATTGAATAAAAGTAATGATTATCTGGTAATGCCCGTAACCCTAATTCGGCGACGGATACGGGTTAGGGGTGTTACATTGCACATATATATATTGTTATGTAAATGGGCTTTGGCCCAAGATTATGCTATATGGGCTCAGGCCCAAGATATTTCTTTAAGGGTTCAGACCCAATGGATGACGGTAAGGGGATTATACACTAAGTTCTAGTGACTCACCCCTTTTCCTTAACCCTTGTAGGTGATGCTCAGTGATGTGGACTTGAGCCATGGATGACTCGATGGAGGCCATACTTCAGAAATGGTGTTTTTGAACTTTAAATTTCTATTTCCATTTACTTTATTACTTTTACTATTTTGGGTTTTTAAGTTGTAATAAGGCCTCTGGAATATTTTATTTTTGCTTTATGTTTGATGTACTTATTTTCTCGCTTGATTTATTTTAAATGGGGATTTTTTTTTCTAAATCATAAATAAAGGTTTTCCAAAAATAGATTAACAAATGAATTTCATAACAAACTTTTACAAATAATTTAACTAGGATTTTCTTTCAAATTATCAATGTCATTTTCAGAAGTCACGGTTTTAACGTTCACTACCTCGATTTTTGATTCATCAATCAACCTCTCAAAAATAGTTGTATTTTATCAAATATTTACATCTAGACTTGTTTTCTTAACCATAACCAAATAACACTTCTTATTTAGTACAAATCACAAGGACTTTATACGTTTTCCTCATGTGACATGTCAAATCCGGTCAAGTAATGCATGGGCTGGGTTTGGGGTGTTATATTTTATGATATCAGAGCTAGGTTGTAAAATTCGGCTGTGGTTTGGGTTCAAAAGCGTTTTTCCAAAGCTGTTTGTGTTCAAAAGTGTTTTTTTCCAAAGCTGTTTAAATTTTTATTTATACATGCATGTTCTAAAAGAAGTATGGCACCACGGGTATTCGGCACCAAGTCAAGTAAGTTTATGTTTTCATTTTAGAAATTATTTTGGTATGACTGTAGAAATACTCTAAAACTTCTAGTTTTAGGAGCTGAAACTATAGAGATTGAGACTTTAGGATACATTTTGCGAAAACGACTTTACTTCCTATACTTCATAAAATATTGTTTAATAAACATTGAATAGTATACTAATTCATAAGACTTGTAATTTGATTAAATCGACATTAGTGAATATGAGTGTTAGAGGACGTGGATGCAGTAGACGTGGCCATGGTAGAGGCCGATGTGCTAGAGTTGTATCTGAGGCATCGGGACATATGCCGAAAATGGACCTGCGTCACTAGTGACTGAAGCTGGGTCACACGATCGAATAAGAGAGGACGACGCTCTGTCCCAAGCGATGTTGCAAGTTCTAAAAAGGGTCGTTGGGGCGAGAACTGGGTCGACAGCTCGTGGGTCGGTATCTGAGCAACTCAGATCGAATAGGGCCAAAGTCTTTAGAGGTATTTCGGGTGTAGCCCCTAATGTAGCGGAGTACTAGCTTGAGGTAGTAGAGCGGATTATGGACGACCTAGATTACACCACCGAGCAAAAACTAAAGGGGGTTGTGTCGTTGCTGAGAGACGAGGTGTATCAGTGGTGGCTCACTGTTAGGGAAGGCACTCAAGCCGATCGTATTACTTAGGAATTGTTCAAGATCGCATTCCAAGGAAAGTATGTCGAGGCTAGCTATGTGGATGCCCGAAGGAAGGAATTCTTGAATCTGGTCCAAGGAGGTAAATCTGTGGCAGCATATGAGGCAAAATTCTGCGTTTTAGTCGGTATGCCCAGGGAATAGTGCCACTGATTATGAACGCTATGTGTATTTTGAGGACGAGTTACATGACGAGTTACAAGTACTGATAGCCCCACAGAAGGAGAGGAATTTTGCCATATTTGTGTAAAAAGCTAAGATAGCTAAGGAGGTCAAGCTCTCGGAGTGGCAAAATCGAGATAAGGATAGGGGCAAGAACAAGAGAGACTCCGGTACTCAGGTCCTACTAGTGGGTTTCAGAAAAGGTCCAGGACTGAGGATCCAACTCGAGTAAGAGTTCAAGCTACTACTAATCAGTTACAGCCATGTGTGGATTGTAGAAAACTTTACTCGAGTGAATGTTAAAAGAGAACTGGTGGATGTTTCAGATGTGGTTCCAAGGAACATCGATTTAAGGATTGCCCTCGAGAGCCTACTCAGGCTCAGGTAGTTCGTAATAGATTTGCGCAGCTAGCTGGAGGCATTCAGCAGCCGCAGAGAGGCCGTGGGCCAGGTCGAGGTGGTAATGGTGTAGGACGAGGTCAGGGTGCACTAGGTAGAGGTTCCAGTAATAGGGGTAACGCGGAGGCGAGGCAGCCAGGATTGGTCCATGCGGTTAGAAGTCGAGAGGATGGCGATGCACCTGATGTCATAACCGGTACGTTTTTCATAGTTGATGTACCTGTTACTGCTTTGATAGATATTGGATCCACCCATTTGTATGTTGCTTGTGCTGTGTCTGGAACTTTGAACATTAAATCTGAGATTACTACTAGAGAAACAACCGTGATTAGCCCTTTAGGACAGTTGGTGGTAGTAAATAAGTTGTTTAGCCCTTAGAAGTTCAAGGGGAAGTATTTCTAGCAGATTTGATGGAAGTGCCATTCAGTGAGTTCGATCTTATTTTAGGCATGGACTAGCTGGTTAAGCATCGTGCGAATTTAGACTGTGCTACAAAGCAGATGGTACTAAGAACTTCAGAGGATAAGGAAGTGAAGATGATAAGTGAAAGAAGAAACTATCTATCTAATGTGGTATCTACTTTAAAGGCAGAAAAGTTGGTACGAAAGGGGTGTGGAGCATTCTTAGCCTTTATCAGTGTTTTGGATGCCAAAGAGTTGTCGGTTGAGAGTGTTAGAATGGTGAAAAAGTTTTCAGACGTCTTGCCCAAGGAGCTTCAGGATTACCTTTGGATCGGGATGTGAAGTTTGGTATTGAGCTGTTGTCAGGAACAACTCCGGTGTCCATTGCTCCTTATAGAATGGCGCCGAAGGAATTAGCAAAACTTAAAGCTCAAATTCAGGAATTGTTGGATCAGGATTTATTCGACCAAGTGTATCACCGTGGGGAGCACCGGTCTTGTTCGTTAAGAAAAAGGATCGATCGATGCGTATGTGCATCGATTATAGATAGTTGAATAAGTTGATGATCAAGAACAAGTATGTAACAGCCCGATTTAGGGGCTAGTCGAAATAATGATCTCGGATCACTATTTCGAGATCGAAGAAATTATTTTCATGATATATTATGAGTTAGAGCATGATAGCATATGAGCATTAAAATTTTGGTATTTTAATTTTAAAGTTTTCGTGTTTAATTTGCGAAAAAGGACTAAATCGCATAAAGTGCGAAAGTTCTATTCTATATGCTAGGAGTACCAAATGGTTATGGATTGTTAAATGGGGGCATTAAAAAGGCAATTTAGCCTTTGAAATAGGCTTGGCCGGCCATAAGAGAGCATGAGAGACAAAATTTTCAATTAGTGTCAAAGTTAGTAGTAGTAGGTGGACTAATTTGACTTTTAATAATAGAATAAGGAGAGAAAAATTATCATCTTTTTATCCTATCACCCTCCACCGAAAATTGCAGCAAATAAGGGGTAGAAACCTTCAAAAATTTCAGCAAACTCTCATCCATTCAAGTAAGTGTTCTAGTGAACTTTTCTTGAAAATAATTGTACTTTTGAGATCCCTAAAGCTCAAGCTTTCAAGTGAGCGGACTATTGTGCAATGTTGTGAAAGGTTTAGAGTTTTAACATGAGAGCTACTTTAGTTGTTTGCTGTATTTTAAGGAAGAACTTGAGTCTTAGTTGTTAGATGAACAACTTTTAAAAAGGGTGTTAGCATGAGGACACTAAATAGGACCTTAATGAAAAGGTTATGAACTTGATAGTAAGTATGTGAAATATTGATTGTTGATGATGGCTTTAAGAGTATTAAATGTTTGCCTAGGCTTGTTGAAGATAAAAATATGATTAGAATTAATTTTCGAGCCTAGGGGCAAAGCTGTCATTTTGCCAAAATCTAAGGGTAAAATGGTAATTTTGCCTAAGTAGGACTATTGAGATGTTTATATTAATAAAATGATTAAAATGAGCTAATTTGCTATTATAGAGCAAGAGGAGATGAGAATTCACCTCAATCGTGGAAAGGATAAAGTAGTGGACTAAACCGAAGAACTAACTCATTTTGAAAACGAGGTAAGGTTG
Organism: Gossypium rotundifolium; assembly: GCA_025506655.1. NCBI lineage: Eukaryota > Viridiplantae > Streptophyta > Magnoliopsida > Malvales > Malvaceae > Gossypium > Gossypium rotundifolium. The sequence goes on from CP106725.1 coordinate 80,150,263, forward strand.
TATGATTTCTAAGCTTTATGATCACTATCATTGAATTGCTTAGTATAATATACATTGTTATTTTGTAATGCCTATCATTTTTGTGAACAAAGAGATTAAATATGAGCAAGCCCCGATTGAATATGAATTCCCTAGGATACCCGATATACCACACAAGATTTCATGTAAATCCAAGGCAAGCTTGGTATTGATCAAGATTTCATGTAAGTCCAAGGCAAGCTTGGCATTGATCAAGATATCATGTAAGTCCAAAGCAAGCTTGGCATTGATCAAGATATCATGTAAGTCCAAGGCAAGCTTGGCATTGATCAATATATCATGTAAGTCCAAAGCAAGTTTGGCATTGATCAAGATATCATGTAAGTCCAAGGCAAGCTTGGCATTGATCAAGATATCACATAAGTCCAAGGCAAGCTTGGCATTGAGTAAGTTATCAAGGGCAATACTTCATGTAAGTCGATGTCAAGACATGGCTTTGAAACCAAGGTGAGAAATTCCATGTAAGACTATGCCTAAGATATGGCTTTGGTGGCATGTTAAGTGGGAAGAGATCTAGTATCCTCGGGTATTCGTAGAAGTTCATTAGGCAAACAAGTAAGGTTAATAATGAGGTAACAAGAGGGCTAAAAAAGCAAAGCTAGCATCAAAATGAATTAAATATTACTCATGTTATGAATGAAGAATTAGAGATCATAATGATTATTGTTTAAGTACGCTGATCAATGTGATCAAGTGACACAGGTATCATGTTTACTTTACAAAAATGAGTATGGTGAGCATCATGAGACATGTAAGAACCAAATATGAGTAAGTAAGCTGTAGAGATGAAATTACGATACTATTGTTATGCTAAATGGTTTTTATTAAGCTAGCTTATTGACATGTGCTTTACAAGCAAACTTACTAAGCTAAATGCTTACGTATTTGATTGTCTTTTTCTATGTAGTCCTGCCAAGCTAATTTGTGGATCATCGGAGTCGAAGCTTGTAGCACACTATCAACTCTTATTTTGGTATAGCCAAGTTACCTTACTAAATATGGCATGTTTAGGAAACATTCATTTTGTGGATATGTTTTTAGAAGGGCCTTTGTAAAAGCTATCAAGTTTATTATTCTTTTGTATATGGCTAAGTGATTGGCCAAATTTGACTAAGTATTTATGTTTATTGAGATCAATGAAACATGTAGTATTATTCATAAAATTGGGTTGTTATTGCATCGTTGAATTGTGTTTGGATATGATCTTCATTTCAGGGTGGCTAACGGCTTGGTAAATAGCCTATAAAAGCCCACACGGTTGGACACACGGGTGTGTGTCAAGGCCGTGTTAACCCTACACCTTAGTATTATGAATCAGAATCTGCCACAGGTAAATTCCACGGCCGTGTGTATAGGCCGTGTTGTACACACAGGTTGGACATGGGCGTGTGCCTAAACCGTGTTGATTTAGTCAGTATATCAAGGATTAGCACATGGTCTAAGCACACGGGCGTGTGAAATTAGTCAGTAGTCTCCCACGATTGGAAGAAATGGGTGTGTCTAAGCCGCACGAAAATAGTCAGTAGCTTCCCACGGTTTGAAGGTATGGGCATGTTTAAGGGCACACGAGCGTGTTCCAAGTCACACGGGTGTATGAACCCTGCTTAAAAAAATGAATTATTTGATTTAGTTTCGAAAGTTTTCAGACACGAGTTTAAGGCCTCATAGGCCCTTCTAATGTATATGTTGACTAAGAAAGTGAAATTTTTAAGTTGGAACAAAATTTTATAGCTCGTAAGTACATGTTCAAGCATAGTAATGTCTCGTATTCAGATCCAGTATCGGTCTTGGGTGCGGGGTGTTACATTTAGTGGTATCAGAGCTACGGTTTAGTCCGTTCTAAGACTAACATAGTATGAGCATGAGTCTAGCTATACATACCATACGTAAGAATGTTTTTATATTGATAGTGTGACGACTCTTGATGATTTTAAATTATGTTTATACATATAGAAATGGATTTCAAAGGGAATGTGGCGAATGACGTAGAAAGTAATGCGCCGGCTCCCGTCGAAGGGACAGTGCCGTGTGAAAATGAGAATAGACCCACTATGGTGAGTCAAAGGGGAGGAGAAGAGGCTAGAGAAGCCTTCTTCCATCTGATGATCACATGGTATACAGAGTTTATTTGGGTGAACCCGAACGCACAACCCCTCCACCCCCACCTGTTCCACAAGCTACTCTAGTGGCCCCTCAAGTAGTAGAGGTGGTAAGAGGAGGTAAACCCCTAATTGATAGGATCAGGAAGCATGGGGCAGAAGAATTTTGGGCCAAAAAGAGGATGATCCAAAAAGAGCTAAATTCTGGTTAGAAAATACCATCAGGGTATTTAATGAGTTGTCATGTACCTTTGAAGAATGCATAAAGTGTGTAATCTCTCTCTTAAGAGATTCTGCTTACCAATGGTGGAACATCCTTGCGTCGGTTGTACCGAGAGAAAGGGTCACATGGGAATTATTCCAAGAAGAGTTTAAGAAAAAGTATATCAGCCAAAGATTTGTAGACCATAAGAGAAAGGAATTCCTAGAGCTGAAGCAAGGCAAGATGTCGGTGACAAATTATGAGCGTGAGTTTGTATAACTCAGCAAGTACGCTCGCAAATGTATATCCACAGAGGCTATTATGAGTAAAAGGTTTGAAGATGGTTGAATGAGGACATCAAACTTGTTGTTGCTGTCCTAGAATTAAAAGAATTTTTCGTGTTAGTGGAAAGAGCTTGTAAAACTGAAGAGCTAATAAAAGAGAAGAAGAAGTCTGAAATGGAGTCTCGTGACTCTAGAAAGAGACCGTCGAATAAGTCATTCCAATCTTCACATAAGAAGTCAAAAGATTTCCCTACTCGATCGGCTACTTCCACCGGGTTTTCCAAGAAAGACAAAAGTAAATAGTATTCAGGGAAAAAAGCACAAATGACTTCAGTTGCAAGTTTCAAAATTTTAGATCCGACAAATCTGGATGCCTACAGTGCGACAGACACCATCTAGGAGAATGCCGGGCACATGAAAATGCACGTTTTAGATGTGGTTCGTAAGACCACTATATAAAAGATTGTCCCAAGATGACGAAAAATGGAAGAGCTCAGGACCCAAAATCTGGGAGTATGGTCAGAGTGAGATCGCAGAGAAACCCGAGAAGTGGGTCAAGTGGAAGAGGTAACCCGAGAGACCAGGCCGTGAGACGCGAGGGTAGGGCTCCTATAAGGACTTATGTTGTTCACGCTCGCGAAGAGGAGTCTTCTCCTGATGTTATTACGGGTAACTTTTCTCTTTACAATACTAAAGTTATTGCTTTAATAGATCCCGGATCCATGCACTCTTACATTTGCATGAAATTAGCATCCAGTTTGAGTGTGCCTATAGATACCACCGAATTTGTAATTAAGGTGTCTAATCCATTAGGCAAGAGTGTGTTAGTTAATAAAGTTTGTAAAGATTGCCCATTGATGATTAGAGATCATTGCTTTAAAGCAAATATTATGTTATTACCATTTGATGAATTCGACCTCATTCTTGGAATGGACTGGTTGACTACTTATAATGTAATTGTTAATTGTGGGAAGAAATACATTGAGATGAGATGTGAGAGTGGGGATACTCTTCATGTTGAATCAGATGAACAAGATAAATCGCCAGTGATAATTTCCCATATGATGGCACGGAGATGTTTAAGAAAAAGGTATGAATCATATTTGGCCTTCGTGTTGAATGAAAAGGAGTCAGAGCTAAAAATTGAGTTAGTACAGTAGTATGTGAATACGTGGATGTATTTCCCGAAGAATTACTCGGATTACGGCCAGTTAGAGAGATTGAGTTTAGCATTGAAGTAGCTCCCGGTACTGTACCGATATCCACTACTCTATACAGAATGGCTCCAACAGAGTTGAAAGAGTTGAAGTTACAGTTGCAAGAGTTGACAGATAAGGACTTTGCAAGATCAAGTTGTTCACCATGGGGTGCCCCGACTTTATTTGTGAAAAAGAAAGATGGTACCATGAGATTGTGCATAGATTACCGTCAGCTTAATAAAATAACAGTAAAGAATAAATACCCATTGCCTAGGATCGATGATCTGTTCGATCAATTGAAAGGAGCGATTGTGTTCTCCAAAATAGACTTGAGATCAGGGTACTACCAGTTGAGAGTGAAAGACTCAGATGTATCCAAAACGGTCTTTCGAATGAGGTATGGGCATTATGAATTTTTAGTCATGCCCTTTGGGTTGACCAATGCTCTGTGGTGTTCATGGATTTAATGAACCGCATCTTTAGACCATACCGACAAGTTTGTAGTCGATTTATTGATGACATACTAATTTATTCCCAAGATGAGAAAGAGCATGCTGAACACCTACAGACGCTTTTAGATCCCGCGAGAGAATCACCGTATGCCAAATTCAAGAAAAGTAAATTTTGGCTCAAGGAAGTAGGATTCCGGACATATTGTCTCGAGGATGGAGTCCGCCATAATGGGTGGAAGCGCCTAAGAACATTCTCGAGATTAGAAGTTTTTCGGCCTAGCCGCCTACTACAAACGATTTGTCAAGGGTTTTCCATGATCGCAACACCGATGACTAAACTGCTGCAAAAAATGTGAAGTTTGAGTGGATGTAACGATGCCAAAAAGTTTCGAAAAGTTGAAAGCAGTGTTGATAGAAGCTCCAGTCTTAGTACAACCCGAATCAGAGAAAGAATTTATAGTCTACAACGATGTATCCTTAAATAGATTGGGCTATGTACTCATGCAAGAAGGCAAGGTGATTGCTTATGCCTCCGCATGCTTGAAGCCTCATGAGAAGGATTATCCGACGATGATCTAGAATTGGCCGCCATAGTCTTCGCTTTGAAGATTTGGAGACACCATTTATATGGTGAAAATGTCGATTTTACCGATCACAAAAGTCCAAGTACTTGATGACTCGAAAGAGTTGAACTTAAGACAAAGAAGATGGTTAGAGTTGATAAAAGACTATAAGTTGGTCATCGACTACCATCCAGGAAAGGCGAATGTAGTCGCCGATGCTTTGAGAAGGAAGTCTCTATCTACTTTAAGAGCATTGAATTCAAGGATATCCTTATCCAACAATGGCTCCCTTTTAGTTGATTCGAGAGCTAGACCAATGTTTCTTCAAGAGATCTTTGAGGCTCAGAAAGAAGATAGTGAGTTGCAAATTAAGAGAGCTCAATGCGAGTCAGATGCTGAATCTGACTTTTGGATTAATTTTGATGGATATTTGATGTTTAAAGATAGAATTTGTGTACCGAGGAAAGAGGGGCTTATTCAAAGAATTTTGTACGAAGCACATAACGGATGGTTATCTGTACATCCGGGAAGTACAAAGATGTATAGTGACTTGAAGCAACAGTATTGGTGGCTGAAAATGAAGAAAGATATTTCAAAATTCGTTTCAAGATGTCTTATTTGCCAGTAAGTAAAGGCTGAACACCAAGTGCCTTCGGGTTTACTTCAGCCTATCTTAGTCCCTGAATGGAAATGAGACCGTATCACCATGGATGTCGTAATGGGTTTACCGTTGTCTCCGAGAAAAAAAGATGCTATTTGGGTAGTGGTTGATAGACTCACAAAGTCAGCCCACTTTATACCTGTACGGTGGATTATTCCCTAGACAAGTTGGCAAACTTGTATGTTTCAGAAATAGTAAGACTTCACAGAGTTCCCTTATCGATCATATCGGATAGAGATCAGAGATTCACGTCTAGATTTTGGAAGAAGTTGCAAGAAGCTTTGGGTACAAAATTGAGTTTTAGCATAGATTTTCACCCTCAAACTGACGGTCAGTCAGAAAGGTTAATTCAAGTACTCGAGAACATGCTCAGATGTTGTGTTTTGGAATTCCAAGGCAGCTGGGAAAAGTTTCTTCCATTGGTAGAATTTGCCTACAATAATAGCTTTCAGTTGAGCTTAAATATGGCACCTTATGAGGCTCTCTATGGGCGTAAGTGCAGAACCCCTTTATTCTGGACTGAACTCAAGGAAAACCAAATTCATGGGGTTGATTTGGTTAAAGAAGTCAAGAAAAGTAAAAGTGATACGAGAATGTTTAAAACCGCATCGATGCACAAAAATCCTATGCGATTTAAAGAGGAAAGATATCGAGTACGAAGTTGGGGATAAAGTATTTTTGAAGGTATCATCATGGAGAAAAGTTCTCAGATTTGGCCGTAAAGGCAAATTAAGTCCGCGTTTTATTGGACCTTACGAGATTACTGAGAGAGTTGGGCCGGTAGCTTACCGTTTGGCATTTCCATCAGAATTAGAGAAGATACATGATGTTTTTCACGTGTCAATGTTGTGATGCTACAGATCAGACCCTTCACATATAATCACTCCATCAGAAATAAAGATCCGCCCTGACATGACTTATGGTGAAGAACTAGTCAAAATATTTAAGAAATAAAAGCATAGCCCTAGTGAAAGTCCTATGGCAAAGGCACGGAATAGAAGAGGCTACATGGGAGTCCTAGGAAACGATGAGAAATCAATACCCCAATCTTTTCACTGGTAAGATTTTCGAGGACGAAAATCCCTAAAAGGGAGAATTGTAACAACCCGATTTAGAGGCTAGTCAAAATAGTGATCTCGAGATCACTATTTTGAGATCGGAGAAATTATTTTCATGATATATTATGAGTTAGAGCATGATAGCATATGAGCATTAAAATTTTAGTATTTTAATTTTTAACGCTGTGTTTAATTTACGAAAAGGACTAAATCGCATAAAGTGTGAAAGTTCCATTCTATATGCTAGAAGTACCAAATGGTTATGGATTGTTAAATGGGGGCATTGAAAAGGCAATTTAGCTTTTGAAAGAGGCTTGGCCAGCTATAAGAGAGCATGGGAGACAAAATTTTCAATTAGTGTCAAAGTTAGTAGTAGTAGGTGGACTAATTTGACTTTTAATAATAGAATAAGGAGAGAAAAGTTATCATATTTTTCTCCAATCACCCTCCACCAAAAATTGCAGAAAATAAGGGGTAGAAACCTTCAAAAATTTCAGCAAACTCTCATCCATTCAAGTAAGTGTTCTAGTGAACTTTTCTTGAAAATAATTATACTTTTGAGATCCCTAAAGCTCAAGCTTTCAAATGAGGGGACTATTGTGCAATGTTGTGAAAGGTTTAGAGTTTTACCATGAGAGCTAATTTAGTTGTTTGATGCATTTTAAGGAAGAACTTGAGTCTTAGTTGTTGATGAACAACTTTTAAAAAGGGTGTTAGCATGAGGACATTAAATAAGACCTTAATGAAAAGGTTATGAACTTGGTAGTAAGTATGTGAAATATTGATTGTTGATGATAGCTTTAAGAGCATTAAATGTTTGCCTAGGCTTGTTGAAGATAAAAATATGATTAGAATTAATTTCGAGCCAAGGGACAAAATGGTCATTTTGCCAAAATCTAGGGGTAAAATGGTAATTTTGCCTAAGTAGGACTATTGAGATGCTTATATTAATAAAATGATTAAAATGAGCTAATTTACTATTATAGAGCAAGAGGAGATGAGAATTCACCTCAATCGTGGAAAGGATAAAGTCGTGGACTAAACCGAAGAACTAACTCATTTTGAAAACGAGGTAAGTTTGTATGATTTCTAAGATTTATGCTCACTATCATTGAATTGCTTAGTATAATATACATTACTATTTTGTAATGCCTATCATTTTTGTGAACAAAGAGATTAAACATGAGCAAGCCCCGATTGAATATGAATTCCCTAGGATACCCGATATACCACACAAGATTTCATGTAAGTCCAAGGCAAGGTTGGCATTGATCAAGATTTCATGTAAGTCCAAGGCAAGCTTGGCATTGATCAAGATTTCATGTAAGTCCAAGGCAAGCTTGGCATTGATCAAGATATCATGTTAGTCCAAGGCAAGCTTGGCATTGATCAAGATATCATGTAAGTCCAAGGTAAGCTTGGCATTGATCAAGATATCACATAAGTCCAAGGAAAGCTTGGAATTGAGTAAGTTATCAAGGACAAGACTTCATGTAAGTCCATGTCAAGACATGGCCTTGAAACCAAGATGAGAAATTCCATGTAAGACTATGCCTAAGATATGGCTTTGGTGGCATGTTAAATGGGAAGAGATCTAGTATCCTCGGGTATTCGTAGAAGTTCATCGGGCAAACAAGTAAGGTTAATAATGAGGTAACAAGATTGCTAAAAAAGCAAAGCTATCATCAAAATGAATTAAATATTACTCATGTTATGAATGAAGAATTAGAGATCATAATGATTATTGTTTAAGTACGCTGATCAATGTGATCAAGTGACACAGGTATCATGTTTACTTTACAAAAATGAGTATGGTGAGCTCATGAGACATGTAAGAACCAAGTATGAGTAAGTAAGCTGTAGAGCTGAAATTATGATACTATTATTATGCTAAATGGTTTTTATTAAGCAAGCTTATTGACATGTGCTTTACATGTAAACTTACTAAGCTAAATGCTTACGTATTTGATTGTCTTTTTCTATGTAGTCTCACCAAGCTAATTTGTGGATCATCGGAGTCGAAACTCGTAGCGCAGTATCAACTCTTATTTTGGTATAGCCAAGTTACCTTACTAAGTATGGCATGTATAGGAAACATTCATTTTGTGGGCATGTTTTTAGAAGGGCCGTTGTAAAAGCCATCAAGTTTATTATTCTTTTCTATATGGCTAAGTGATTGGCCAAATTTGACCAAGTATTTATGTTTATTGAGATCAATGAAGCATGTAGTATTATTCATAAAATTGGTTTGTTATTGCATTGTGTTTGGATATGATCTTCATTTCAGGGTGGCTAACAGCTTGGTAAATAGCCTATAAAAGCCCACATGGTTGGACACACGGGCGTGTGTCAAGGCCGTGTTAACCTTTCACCTTAGTATTATGAATCAGAATAGGCCATGGGTAAATTCCACGGCTGTGTGTATAGGCCGTGTTGTACACACAGGTTGGACATGGGCGTGTGCCTAGACCGTGTTGATTTAGTCAGTATATCAAGGATTAGCACACGGTCTAAGCCCATGGGCGTGTCATGGCCGTGTGAAATTAGTAGTAGTCTCCCACGATTGGAAGACACGGGTGTGTCTAAGCCATGCGGAAATAGTTAGTAGCTTCTCACGGTTTGAGGGTATGGGCGTGCTTAAGGGTACACGAGCGTGTTCCAAGTCACACGGGCATGTGAACCTTGCTTCAAAAAAAATAAATTATTTGATTTAGTTTGAAAGTTTTCAGACACGAGTTTAAGGCCTCGTAGGCCCTTCTAATGTATGTGTTGACTAAGAAAGTGAAATTTTTAAGTTGGAACAAAATTTTATAGCTCGTAAGTACATGTTCAAGCATAGTAATGTCTCGTATTCAGATCCAATATCAGTCTTGGGTGCGGGGTGTTACAAAGTATCCGTTATCAAGGATCGACGATCTGTTCGATTAACTGTGAGGAGCTTCAGTTTTCTCGAAAATAGATTTGAGATCGGGGTATCACCAGTTAAAAGTCAAGGAGGCAGATATTCACAAGACTGTATTCTGAACCCGATATGGGCATTACGAGTTCTTAGTGATGCCATTTGGGTTGACTAATGCACTAGCTGCATTTATGGACATGATGAACCGAGTCTTCCAACCCTATCTAGATCAGTTTGTTGTGGTGTTCATAGATGACATCTTGGTGTACTCAAAGACTAAAGAGGTGCATGATTCGCATTTACAGGTAGTATTGCAGATTTTAAGGGAGAAGCAACTGTATGCCAAATTCAGTAAGTGTGAATTTTGGTTGAGGGAAGTGACCTTTTTGGGACATGTTGTGTCTGCCGAAGAAATTAGAGTTGATCCCCGAAAGGTCGAGGCTGTATTGGATTGGAAACCACCGAAGTCAGTGGCAGAAATTTAGAATTTTCTAGGCTTAGCTGGGTATTACAGGCATTTCGTTGAGGGGTTTTCGTTAATTGCTGCACCGCTAACTAAGTTGTTGCGTAAGGGAGTACCGTTTGTGTGGTCAGATAAGCAGCAAGAGAGCTTTGAGAAATTGAAGAAGATTCTGACAGAAGTGCCGGTATTGATTCATCTTGAGGCTGGGAAGGAATTTAATGTTTATTGTGATGCGTTACACACGGGTTTGGGATGTGTATTGATGCAAGGGGAAAAGTAGTGGCTTATGCATCTCGTCAATTAAGGCCGCATGAGATAAACTATCCTACTCATGATTTGGAGTTAGCTGCAGTGGTGTTTGCTTTGAAGATTTGGAGACACTATCTGTACGGGGAGAAGTCGATTATCTATACGGATCATAAGAGTTTGAAGTACCTCCTTACCCAGAAGGAGTTAAACTTAAGACAGCGGAGGTGGATAGAATTGTTGAAAGATTATGACTTCTCAATCGAGTATCGTCCAGGAAAAGCTGATGTAGTGGCAGATGCGTTGAGTCATAAGATGATATCGGATTTGAGAGCGATGTTCGCTCATCTCAGTCTTTATGAAGATAGTAGCTTATTAGCCGAACTTCAGTTGAAGCTTGCATGAGTAAGTCAGATTAAGGAAAAGTAGTTGATAGATGAAATGTTGGGTTCTCGATTTCAGCAAGTGGAAGGTGGTGAGATAGGGGATTTTGGATTGAATAGTGATGGAGTATTGTGTTTCCGGAAGAGTTTGTATGCCCAGGGATTTGGAATTGAGACAAATGATTCTGCGTGAGGCACATAGTAGCCTATATGCTATGGACCCTGGGGGAAATAAGATGTACCGAGACTTCCATGAGCAGTATTGGTGGCCAGGGTTGAAACGGAGGTTATCGACTTCGTAAGTAAGTGCTTGACATGTTAGCAGGTGAAGGCGGAACATCAATTGCCGTCATGGTTGTTGCAACCGGTGAAAATTCCATTATGGAAATAGGAAAAGATAATAATGGATTTTATTAGTGGGTTACCCTTAACGCCTACTAAGAAAGATTCCGTATGGATGATAGTGGATCGGTTAACGAAGACTGCTCATTTCTTACCTATTTGTACGGATTATTCATTGCAGAAGTTGGCCAAGTTGTATGTAGCAGAGATCGTGAGGTTGCATGGGGTACCGATGTCTATCATATCAGATAGGGATCCTAGGTTCACATCACGGTTCTAGAAGGTTCTGCATGAAGCTTTGGGTACAAGACTAAATTTTAGCACGGTATTTCATCCGCAGACTGATGGTCAGTCGGACGGAGTAATCTAGATTCTTGAAGACATGCTAAGAGGCTGTGTGATTAACTTCAGAGGTAGTTGGGAAGATTTTCTACCATTGGCAGAGTTTGCATACAATAGCAGCTATCAATCCAGCATCTAGATGGCACCTTATGAGGCGTTGTATGGTCGTAGGTGTCGTACTCCTACTTGTTAGACTGAGCTGAGAGAGCGATAGTTGTTGGGTCCTGAGTTGATCTCAGAGATGGAGGAAAAGTTAAGGTAATTCGAGCATAGTTAAAAGAAGCTTCGGACAGACAGAAATCATACGCGGATCTGAAGCGTAAGGATATAAAGTTTGCGGTGAGAGATAAAGTCTTTTTGAAGGTCTCACCTTGAAAAAGGTCTTAAGATTTGGGCAAAAAGGCAAGTTAAGCCCTAGGTTCATCGAACCATACCATGTACTAAAGCGTGTTGGGCTAGTGGCTTATCAATGGAGTTACCTCCGGAGTTAAGTTAGATACATAGCGTATTTCATGTCTCGATGTTAAGGCGTTATCGCTCGGATCCATCTCATATCGTACCAGTGGAGGAAGTTGAGATAAGACTTGACTTGTCTTTTGATGAGGAACCAGTACAAATTTTAGATCGTGATATTAAGGTGCTAAGAAGGAAGTCGATTTCGTTAGTCAAAGTATTATGGAGTAATCACGGGTCAGAGGAAGCTACATGGGAGCCAGAGGACATGATTTGACAACAATATCCTCATCTCTTTTAATCAGGTAAATTTCGAGGATGAAATTTTCTTTAAGGGGGTAGATTTGTAACATCCTGAAATTTGGGAATTTATAATTTACATTACATCATGTGTTAAACTAGTTAAGAATGTTAATTGTGCATGTTTAGGGGTCCTAAAAAGGCTTGGGGTCGAATTGGGCCTTAGTAAAATTTTTGTGTTTAAGCACTTTAAGGAGAGATAGTAAGTGGCATCAATGCTTAAGGAAATAAATGTGTATTTAGCTAGCATAAATGAGCATATGGCAAGGAGGTTGTGGCGTCAAGTGGAGAGCATGGAGGGAAGGGGTTCAAATCTCACCTAGTGCAAAAATTTTGATTAATTTTTGTACTTCTCTTCCAAGTGTCGGCCATGGCATCAAATATGGAAAGAAAGACTTTTTATTGATGAAAAGATGGCTACGAAAATAAGATAAGGAGGAAAACAAGGAAAAATGAATGAAAGAAATAAAAGAAAAAGGCAAGGGAGGGAACATGTTGGTCGAATATTAGGAGTTGCCATGAGAAAGAATTTTTGGTCAATTCTCATTTTTTGGTGGAAGGTGAAATCGATTTTGGTAAAGAGTGGGTGTGCCAAATTTTGTTAGGCATTTTGGAGAGTTTTTGGTATCATTTGAAGGTATTTTCTTTGTTCACTTGGTACCTCTTTTTCCTTGCCTAAAATCGAGACCATTTGGGAGCAATTTTTCTTTCTTCTTTTCATCTTTGCCATAACTATCTTTATTTTTTTAACATTTTGGTGCTTACCTTCCAATCTTTTCCCTTGGTTACCGAAAAACAAGTCCCTCTTTTTGTTCATCTCCTTCATGGTATTAGCCGAAACTTTGACACTTCTCTTGTCCATCTCTTCTTTTCCTTCCTCACTATTTCTCCAACCTTTCTCTCATTTTCTTTAATCAATTTTATATAGAGGTCGAATCATCCTTGTTCTTTTTCTCCAATAGCCGAACCATATAACACTATATCTTTTTTTCTTTTATTTTTCTCTTGGGTGTTGGGCACTCTCTCTTCCTTGACAGAATCGGTGTTATTGAGGGGTTGGTCAAACTTTTATTTTGTTTTTGTTGACTCACTCTTAGTCTTAAGTCGAATCGATTAGAGTTGAGTTTATCATCGATTAAGGGATTAAATTGCTTGTTTCATCCACTAGTTGTTTCTTCGGAAGAAGTGTGGTAATGATTTGAAAGGAAAAGCGATAGTAGGAGACAAAAGGAGTGGATTTGTAATTCCTACCCTAAGTTCAAACGAAGGGTGGTATCGGCGGTTCGAGATTTTCCACCGGGTTGTGGACCGTCATCTGGTGAAAATAGGCAAATCGTGGTCGTTCACGATACTAAAGGTGCAGACGATCAAGAAGGATTAATCCTTACCGTAATCAGGTGTGTAATCTCACACCGAAATCCTGTAGATTCATGATTAGATATCACGTTGGAAAATAGATCGTTATTATTTATATGGCTAAAAATCGTAATATGGCACAAATCTAGAAATTTGCTTAAATTACATTATTTCTATAGATTTGTCAAATCGGTATTAAAATTGTTAAAATTATGAAAATGCCCCTATGGGCCGATTTACCAAAATGCCCCTATGGGCCGAATTGCTAGAATGCTTTAGTGGGCTGAATTACAAATTTCTATAATTGGCCGATTTACCATAATAAATTATTAAATTAATAATTTTTGTACATATATGTGGATAGTATGCTCAATTATGAATGTTGCATGTTACATATCCCATGGGTTGGGAAAAATGTATGAAAAGCAGTGTAGCCTTGTGGCATTGCCACAAAGCATTCATTATAATGTTTACTTATGATTTCGGTGGCTTGGCCACAATAAAAATATATGATAAGCAGCTTGACTGCAAATTTTGGTGTGAGCGGTGGGATGGGTTGACTTGATCCCCACATGTGTGATTGGCTGGTCGGGGGTGTGATGGATGGATGGGTTGGGTTGCATACATTGCACAAATATAGATACTGTTTTGTAAATGGGCTTCAACCCAAGATTATGCTATATGGGCTCAGGCCTAAGATATTGCTTTAAGGGTTCAGACCTAGTGGATGACAGTTAGGGGATTATACACTGAGTTCTAGTGACTCACCCCTTTTCCTTAACCCTTGCAGGTAATGCTCAGTGATGTGGGCTTGGGCCATAGATGACTCGATGGAGGCCATACTTTAGAAATGGTGTTTTTGAACTTTAAATGTCTATTTCCGCTTACTTTATTACTTTTACTATTTTGGGTTTTTAAGTTGTAATAAGGCCTCTAGAATATTTTGTTTTTGCTTTATGTTTGATGTACTTATTATCTCGCTTGATTTATTTTAAATGGAGATTTTTTTTTCTAAATCATAAATAAAGGTTTTCCAAAAATGGATTAACAAATGAATTTCATAACAAACTTTAACAAATAATTTAACTAGGATTCTCTTTCAAATTATCAATGTCATTTTCAAAGTCACGGTTTTAACGTTCACTACCTCGATTTTTGATTCATCAATCAACCTCTCAAAAATAGTTATATTTTATCAAATTTTTACATCCAGACTTGTTTTCTTAACCATAACCAAATAACATTTTTTATTTAGTACAAATCACAAGGACTTTATACATTTTCCTCATGTGACATGTCAGATCCGGTCGTAATGCATGGGCCGGGTTTGGGGTGTTACACATATCATTAAATTAATATATTACATTGTTATATATTTTATATTATCATTAAATTTAAATTTTGTAAATTTGAATATTTATTATACATATATAATAATTGCTTAAAAATGATTTTATATTCATAAATAATGTTTTTAAATTTTATTTTAATTTATAATTTAACATAAAGATGTATTGTTATTTAATTTTAATATAATTTTACAATATTTAAAATATATTTTTATAATTAAGACTTTTTAGGTTTTAGATTGGATTTATCTTGGGCTTGACCTCGAATAGATGTGGGGCTCGAGCTTGGGTTGGTCTCAAGCTTAAATAATTTCAACCTCGAGCTTTCTTAGACTCAAAATTTTTCAAATTTGAATCGTTATAAACTTAAATCGGCATGGGCGAGCTTTCAGGCTTCAGCATGTTTTGTCAACTCAAATTATGACCATCATATTAATAGTGAAAGTGCTTTAAAAGATTATAAATTAAAAGGAAAGAACCCTTAACAAAAATGATAATAAAAAAGGGAAACTATCTTTATAAAAGAAAATAACCGCATGGTTCCGGTCTATGGTATTTTTGGTTTAAGAGTCAAGAAAGTTTTTAGTAATAAAAAATTAAGTCCTTAAACTGTGCACCCTATTGAATATTTAGTGACAAAAAAAAAATACCCTTTCATCAATGAAAAATTGTTAAATGAATGATTAGTTTGGCCGTTAATAACGTAGACATAGCTCACAGAGTTAACATGTGACATACCACATCAACACTTTTTACAATTTTATAGGAAAATCTTAAAAATTAAAAATTGTAAAAAATATATATTTGGAATGAACTTGGACAAATAATTGTATTATTCCATCACTATTTAATCATATAATCCAATTTAATATTAATTGAACTTTAGATAAACAATGAGACAATATTTGTTTATTCATTTTGTTTTACATACAAAATGATTAAGAAAAAGAATATAAAGAATATTAAATAAACATGTGATAAATTTTATTTATTCAAAAATTAAAATAGGCACTATATTAAGAGTCTTAACCTCAGAGTGTGGTTAAATCAAACATAAAACACGCTCTTATCCTTGATTTATGCAAAAGAAATTTATATGTACTAACTTAGCTTTTTGAGAACATATATTACTCCTTTAGTAAGACACCTATATATTTGAAGGAAAGTACCTTCTTTTCCACAGTTCATGTTCTGTTTTATCAAACTTTTTGTAGCCTACTTTAAATTGCTTCCCTTGTAAGTTTTGAAGTGTTTCCTAACTTATCAACATGACCTTATTAAACATAAATTTTTTTATTCAGCAATATAACTTTTGTTATCGCCTCTTCAACTTCAACTAACTGAAATTTCCAAGTTCCTCACCATGCATCACTACTAGTGATAATACAATTGTCCCAATTTCTTTTCTTTTCTTTCTTTTTTTATTTATAAAACCAATAATCAATATGATATCTAATTAAGATGTTGATTTGATCACAAAGTAACTCAACAAGAAACAAGTAGATAAATAAAATTTAGAAATAAATTTCACCTTAAAATTGTTAGGATATATATATATATATATATATATATATATATATTGTAATTTTGTATATTTATAAAACCTTGTTCAAGAATTTTCTTGCATTAAAAACCTTTGTTAAAACAAAGACAATGATAAACTTACTTGTAAATAACAAACATACTTGTTGAGGATAGGTTAAAGAATGGAGAAGTTAACATTCTTGCTCGGAGTTAAACCATTTATTCTTAAGATGAAATTGATTGTCACTTAGTGCACACGGTTTTGATGCAATTGACTCATATAATTTTTACAAAATTACCTTGAAGAGTTGCACACATCTCACAAGACCAAGAATGTATGAAATTTTACTCAAATTTATTTCCATGATAATAGAACCTTAATCTCTAGAGTAGACAAGAAAAATAAGAACCTACTTAAGAAGCTAATCAAGGAAGGGAGCAAAATACTAAGACTTAAATTGTTTGAATGGAACGAGTTCTAGGAGTATTATGAATTGTAAATTATGTTTTCCTATCTCTTAAAGCACCTATTTATAAGAATTAGGGGTTCTATATATGAAAATAATGAATACAAGAATGTACCTAATTCATGAATCTATGTTATAACATTAATGTATGCTCAAATTCATGAATCACCGAATGTACATTTCATCATTAATGCATTACTTCATGTATTGAGACTTCTGACTAGTTCAAGATTAAACTACCAAAAATATTTCATTAAACGATCCCAAGTTCACGAGCTCATAACTTAAAACACAAGACAATTTTGCATTAAAAAGATTGAAAGTACATGTGGCTGTAAGTTGTTTCTTCTGTGGGCACATATTTTGGAACAACAAATAGTAAACACTCTAAAGAGCATAAGCAAATTGGTAACGCAATTTGCACCATCTAAGTCTGTAAGGCCTTTTGCATAAAAAAGAATTCCACTACTAAACTTGGTAATACAAGCAATGACTTAAGCTCAATAGAACAGAACCCTTAGATATTTGCTACCTTATCTTAGTACATTTAATATGAACTCTCCCCAAACAATCTCTCATACTAAAGGTTGTTAAATAATTATTTAAAGATGGACAAAAAAAAAAATACTCAACACAGTTCTTTATAATGAACACAAAATCCTCTCTTTTTCTCATGAAGTAAAACATTAAATACACAAGCTTTAGAGATCAATTGTTTGAAGCTCATAAAGACTGCGTTTTAGGTTGTGATAAGTTGAACTAGAATGTTTTATCTATAGCCATGCTTCATTTTGAGTAAATATATTTGATCTCCAAGTCTTATAAGTAATTTTTTTGGACTCTTTCTAATTGTGTTGCATCAAGTAGATAAATATCCTATGTGTATCCCACATTTTTTTGCTACCTATAAGATAATTATAAACGTAAGGATAAATACAAAGTTAAAAACTATACCAACAAATAAATTTGATTTAGAAATAATTTGTGGTTTGTCATGTGAGCACAAGTTGACCAATAATATTGTGTACTAACAAGTTCTACCTTTGACATTTTTGACAAAACCCTCACAACAAAAAAAGAAACCCATACAAAGAATAAAGTAAAAGAAAACAAATATATCAAGAAATAAATCCTAATTATTTAACAACCAACAATACTCTCATCTACATGTCTGAGTCGAGTAGGACGTGTATTCAACAAAAATAAATTCTTCCCCTTCTAGATTCATCATAATAAATCTCCCTATCAATACAACTTCTTCTATCTAACCTAGTTTTAAAAAAAATCCAAAAAAGAATATCAAATCATCTTCACCCGTAACATAATGAACATGTGAGTCAAACCAACTCCATCTCTTACAATGCTTCAATCAAAATAACAATCATTTTAACATCATTGATAAGTCCACAATTTGCTATTTATTTGTGATATTTCTCGCCTTGAATTATGCTATTTATGTTCTTTATTATATTATTTATACTTATATTTTATTTATTATTGATTTAGGGAATAATTGGAGAAAAAGGAGCTTTTAGTTTATTTTGACAAGTTTTTGCGATTTGGACTTTCAACATAGTGCAATTTTAGTATTTTGCCTATAACTTGAGCTACAGACTTCCATTTTGATCCCATAATTAGGAGACTTAGACCTAGTCATTCTTAATTTTATTTTGTTTTCTTTATTTTAAGGGTTTCTAAACCCTCTTTTCTAGTTGAAGTAGTATTTGAAGTTTGATTCTACAAGTTTATGAGATAGAATTGCTCTTATCTTTCTTTGGTCTTTAGTATTTGAAATTTCTAGTTTAATTACAGTTGCTCAGGTTTGTTAAATATTTGACTAGTATTGATAGCTTGGAATGATTTCTTTGTCAATTAGATAATTAGTCGATCAATTTATTTCTAATATCTGTAACGACTACATGATTATTTGTGTAGTGTGGGCATGTGATCTAACTTAAATAAACCTTTATTGTGCATTAATTGGTTAGAATTGAGTCTTTGTCGTTCTTAAAGCTATTGATAACTTAAATTCCTAAGATATCATTATAAGGTTGTTTGTCAATAAGGCAAGCAGACTTTTACCGGCGTTTTTAGTGGCATTTTAAAGAAAAACGCCGCAAATTTACACATTAGCGGCGTTCTAAGGAAATCGTTGCAAAAAAATGAGCAATAGCGACGTTTATATTCTAAACACCGCTAAAAAGGATAAATAGCGGCGTTTTTTCCTAAAACGCCGCTATAAATCGAGCATCAGTGACGTTTTTCGAAAAGCATCGCTAAAGGTATGAGTATTAGTGGCGCTTTTGAAAAAACGTCGCTAAAGGTTGAGCATTAGCGACACTTTTGAAAAAACGCCGCTAAAGGTCTGAGCATTAGCGACGCTTTTGAACAAACGCCACTAAAGGTCTGAGCATTAGCGGCGTTTATTCAAAAGCGCCGCTAAAGGTCTGAGCATTAGCGGCGCTTTTGAATAAACGCCGCTAAAGGTCTGAGCACTAGCGGCACTTTCGAAAAAATGCCGTTAAAGGTCTGAGCATTAGCGGCGCTTTTGAAAGAACGCCGCTAAAAGTTTTTCATATTTTTTCTTATTCTTGCTTTGAATTATATTTATTTTGATAAATTCACTTATAAGCAATGAGAAAGTTTCATTTTAGTTACTTAATTATGAAAAGTTACAAATTGCTAACTAAACAACTTAGAAGTTTTCATTTAAGTTACAAATTAAGCTATTAAAATTGATTTAGGGTTTAATGTTTAGTATTTTAATTTCATGCTTTAGGGTTTGTTATTTTGGTGTATAAGTTTAGTGTTTTAAAGTTTGTTGTTTGGGTTTATTGTATAGTGTTTAATATTTTAGTATTTACCATTATTAAGGTTTAAGTGTTAGTGGTTAGGGGTTAAGGTTTAGGGTTAGGGGTTTAAGGGGAAATAATTAATGGGTTAGGGTTTTGTATTTTGTGTTTAGGGTTTATTGTTTATGATTTTAGGGTTAGGGGTTTGAGTAGAAATGGTTAATGTGTTAGGTTTTTAAGTTTAGGGTTTATGATTTAAGTTTAGGATTTTAAGGTTTAAGATTTAGGGTGTTAGCTATATGACCCAAAATCCCGAAATTGAAATCCCTCATGAGGGATTTATGGTTAATGTGTTAGCTATTAAAATATATGTTTTGTAGTACACAAACATTGGCCACATGAATTCCCAAAAATTTGGTCTCGGATTATGGTTCAAGGTTTGCAGTTTAGAGATTAGGGTACGGGATTTATGGTGTAGGATTTATGGGTTGGGGTTGTTGAGGTTTGGGCTTATGGTTTAGGGTTTAGAATTTAGGATTTAGGGTTTAAGGTTGGTGTCTATAGTTTAGAGTTTTAGGGTTTAAAGTTTAGGGTTTAAGGTTTTATGTATAGGGTTTAGGGACTAATCTTAGATTTTTTAGAATATAAATCAAAATAAGATAAATATAAATTATTATTTTAAAAATAAATATCAAAATGGGTTAAATCTCAAAAGCATACATGAACAATGGTTTAGTGTGCAATTGTATACATGAACTTTAATTTTATCCAGATCTTGTAAAATATTAACACAATTGTTGATATAATTAACATAATTTTTAATTTATATATTTCATACATAAAATTTATATTTATTCAATATAAAAATATATGGATGTATTTATATTTTAAAAATAACGTGTATGATTAAATCAAAATTAAAGTTTCAACTATATATTTAAACCACAATTAGAATATAAATGAAATGGTTTAGGATTTAAGGTTTACTTGGGATTTGTTAAATGATGAATTTTTTAAAATATTCTAAAACAAAGAAAAAGTAAAAATATAAAAATAAAAGTTTTATAAAAAAATGAAATACATGTAAATTGTCATATAAGTTGTCATGTTTAAAAACTTAAAAGTTTTAGTCATTATTTCCGTTTAAAACATGACAATTCAACTTTGTTTTTTAAATTAATAATTTAATTTAAGTTATTTAAAAACTTGAGGTGAACTTTAACTAAAATAAAATAAGTATTAAAATGAACAAAAAGATACAAATACATTACCTTTAAAAAGATACTAAAATAAAATAAGTAATAAAATAATCAAAGTTTATTCACTACATTATACTTTGTTTTTATTGGTTGATAGTTTCAATAATAATCATATAATATATTTTCACAAAAAAATAAAAATAATCAAAGGCACACAAAAACGGCGCTGTTTTATGATGCATATTTAGTGACGTTTTCAACAAAAACACCGCAAAAGAAATTATTAAATGTTTAAATGACACCGTTTTTGATTTGTGCTTAGTGGCGCTTTATAAAAAATGCCACAAAATGTATGAATTACTGGCGTTTTTACTTAAAACGCCACAAAATTATATTAAGAGAATATAAAACGCCGTCGTTTATATCCTTGATATTAGTGGCATTTTACCTAAAACGCCGCGACTGTGTTAATTTTTTTTAAAAAAATAAAAGGAACACAAAAATGGCGCTATTTTATGATGCATATTTAGTGGCATTTTCAACAAAAACGCCGCAAAAGAAATTATTAAATGTTTAAATGACACCGTTTTTGATTTGTGATTAGTGGCGCTTTATATAAAATGCCGTAATAGGTATGAATTACCGGCATTTTTACTTAAAACGCCACAAAATTATATTAATAGAATGCAAAACGACGTCGTTTTGTATCCTTGATATTAGCGGCGGTTTGCCTAGAACGCCGCGATTGTGTTAATTTTTTTTAAAAAAAGGAACACAAAAACGGCGCTATTTTATGATGCATAATTAGTGGCGTTTTCAACAAAAACGCCGCAAAAGGTATGAATTACAGGCATTTTTATTTAAAACGCCACAAAATTATATTAAGAGAATGCAAAAAGACGTCGTTTTGTATCCTTGATATTAGTGACGTTTTGCCTTAAACGCCGTGAGTGTGTTAATTTTGTTTAAAAAATGAAGTCTTTTTATACTTTATATTTACTGGCGTTTTCTGTAAAGCGCCACAAATTTTAACTTATAAATTTTGTAGCCCCGAAAATCCCCAATTCAGATTTCCTAATTTCCCAATTTCCCAATTGCCGAAATTCCCCCTAATTTCCCATTTCCCCCCACGTTCTTCTTCCCCAATTTCCTAATTAAAATTCTTATCCTTTTTTTGTGTGCTACTATTTTCCCCACAAATTTTTGTTTTCTTCTCTCCATCTTCCCCAAAAAGGCTGAAACTCCAAACTTCGTAACAGAAATCGCCAAGTTTGTGCTCGTATATTTTGGTTTTCTTCTTATCAAGTTTGTGCTCGTAACAGCAATTTGGGGAAGAAATCGGTAAGTTTCCCTTGAAATCTACACACCTACTTACTCGCTTAGTTAATGACAATTTGGGTTTAGGGTTTATAATCAATTAGTTTTGGTATGCTATGGTCTGCATTATTTTCCTTTTGCTTATTTGGACTTTGAACGTACATTTCTGGTAACTTTTGTTTGTGATTTATCAGGATAAGAAAAGGATATTTTGTTTCTTGCTTTTACTGTTTTATGTTTATGGTTGATGTAATGGGACTTGAAAACTTGTTTAATTGTTGGGAAAAAGATGGTCTTGTTCTAAAACTGTCAATTATTCCTCACTCATTCCTTTAACTCTTGCCATCATCTTAGGACAATCCCCAAAGCTCAAAATACCTCAAAGCATCAATCACTCATTCATCTTTCCCTTCATCATCACGGTATTTTTTTTTACGCTCAATATATGTTTATGTTCTTCAAGTTTGAAACTTGAAACCAACACTGGTTTTTGTTTTCTTTGTTAAAGATAAAGATTCTTGTTTCTTTTGTTAATCTAGCGATGTTGTTATACATGAAGTTTTATTTTTCTTCTTGGAAAAGGTTGAAATATTTATGATGTCTTTTAAGGTTTGTTTTATCGATTTAATTTCCTTGGTCATTCCAAGAATGGATATGATGTAACGTATAAAATTTAGATCATGTAATCAATGCATTTTATTTGATTTTTCTCATAGCCTGAAATTTAATGCCTGAGTCCACCGATATCTTATAAATTTACAATCTTTTTTCCCCCTAAATGGACTTCAAGACAAATCTTTGTCTGGTTGTTGGGGATGTAATACATTGAATTCTGTAAATAATTTTACTTTTGATTCAATATAGGGTGGTAGATTATGGAGATATAAAGTATATTGGGTGTTCATTGCAATTAGTCTAGGTTCTTAAAATAATTTGTTTTAGCATACTTACAGGTATTTTGCCATGGAGTTATACTGCTATGACATGTTTTGAGTTTTTAGATTTTTGAGTTTTTAGTTTTATGTTTTGAGCTTTGTTTCCATTGATTGTAGAGTAAGTGACTGCTTTAGATTGGAGTCGGTTAAAACAATTCGAGAAAACGGGTTCGGGAGTCGGTTACGCACGAGGAAGGATTAGCACCCTCGTAACGCCCAAACGGGGCTCGACTTTAAAAACAAAAATGGAGTCGCCACCAATATTTTTAGAGGTGTGATCAGGCCACCTTGAAATTGATCATTTTAATAAAAAAACATTTTGATTTATTAAAATAATGATTTTGGTCTACGAAATTTGAGAAAACGGATTCAGGAGTCGGTTACGCACGAGGAAGGATTAACACCCTCGTAATGCCCAAAATTGGTACCTAATTGATTAACTAATGTCCTAATGTCAAAAATTTAAAAATTTAAACTTCCTCGTAGTATCGACTCGAACCCGTTTTCTCAATTTCAGTAGACCAAAATCATTGTTTTAATAAATCAAAATATTTTTTATTAAATGATCAATTTCAGTATCGACCACACCTCTAAAAATATATGGCGACTCCATTTCATTTTAAAATGAGCCCATTTTTTAAAAAAATTAAAAATGGTTTGACGACTTTGTTTTTTTTAAAAATTAAAAATGGTTTGACACTTGAGATTTATCGGGGACATCAAGAAGAAAGTCGCCGTAAAATAATCAATTTTACGGCTTGACTTTCTTACTGATGTCCCCAGTGGAGTCCCCAAGCTGTCGAAACTATTTTTATTTTTTTAAAAAAAAACCAAGCTGTCGAAATCATTTTTAATTTTTAAAAAAATGGGGCTCGACTTTAAAAACAAAAATGGAGTCGCCACCAATCTTTTTAGAGGTGTGATCGGGTCACCTTGAAATCGATCATTTTAATAAAAAAATATTTTGATTTATTAAAACAATGATTTTGATCTACGAAATTCGAGAAAATGGGTTCGAGAGTCAGTTACGCACGAGGAAGGATTAGCACCCTCGTAACGCCCAAAATTGGTACCTAATTGATTAACTAATGTCCTAATGTCAAAAATTTGAAAAATTTAAAATACGATCCTTTAAAAGAAAACTTGAATAAATCAAATTGTACGCCAAGTCCCATTTATCTCAAAGAAATAAAATGTCACACCCAATGAGTTAGGATGCAACATTTCAAGACTTTGAAACTAAGCTTGCCTTTATTTGTAGAAAATCCTTAACTTGAGACAACAAAACGTCATATCCAATAAGTTAGGACACAACATCTCGAATTCTCAGGAATAATTTTTTATTTAACTTTTTAAAAAGAAAGTAATAGGTTCTTTAGAATCGAAGAGAAAAATCGAAACCCAATAAGTTAGGATACGATTTCTTTCGAACTTTAGAACGCGGAGTGTTTGCTTATTTTGAAAATCGGATGAAATGTAATGCAATCTTAATAAAATGAAAATTAATTTAAAATAAAATGTAAAATAATTTACAATGCTAGCTTGTATAACAACATGATGATGATAAAATATAATAATAATAAAGGTAGAAATAAAATACAATAAATCAAAAGCAAGATAGACAAATGAAATAAAAAAAGAATAGTAACAAAAATGGAAGCTATATACAATAAAAAATATAGAATAATAAAAATAGTAACGAAAATGCAACAATAATAATAAAATATATTAATAAACGAATAATAGTAAAAAATAAAATAATAATAATAATAATAATAAAAAATAATAATAATGTTGATAATAAAATGATAATAAATATAATAATAAAGTTAGTTATAAATAAAAAATAAATAAAAAATAATAGTAGTAGTAATATTCAAATAATAATTATAATAGTAAAATAATAATATTAAATTAGTAATAATAATGGTAATAAAAATAATATTAATAGTAAATGAAAATAATAATAAAAGTAATAATAAATATAATAATAATAAACATAGTTATAGTAATAATAATATATATAAAAAAGTGGTAGCAATAAAGATAATAATAATAAATGAGTATAATAATAATAATAGGAATAGTAATAATAACAATATTAATAATAAGGAATGTAATAATAATAATAAATAAAGAATAATACTATTAAAGATAGAAATAATAGCCAAAATAATGACCATAACAACAAAATAATAAAAGGAAATAAGGAAAATGACGAAATTAAACTTAAAATAAAACTTTAGGGCGGATTTTAAAAGAAATAAATGAATTAGGACCCCATAACCACGTGCACAAAAAGGGGAGGACTAGATGGGAAATATTCTCGCCCTCCTAAACGGCGCCATATGTTGTGGGATTAAAATGAAAAAGTAAGTGAAAATACAGGGCCAAATTAAAAATAAAAAAGAACCTAATTGAAAAATGCCTCAAAAGCGGAAGGACTGAGGGTGCAAATAGACCCTCAGTCGAAAACACGCGGATCCTTGGCATTTGGGTATGGTAATCGGGTCAGCCCCCCAAAACGGCGTCGTTTTAGGCGTTAAGGGGGCTGCCCAAAACGGTGCCGTTTTAATAGGCTATAAAAGCCAATTTTTTTTTTAAATTTCATTTCCTTATTCATTCTAGAAAAAAAAAGCAGACGAGCTCTCCCCTCTCTCCCCTTGGGGCGACTTCCGGTGGGAGCCCTGGTGAGATTCTGGCGCCAGCGCCGCCGTACACGGCAGCAGGAGACCAAAAATAGGTGAGTTTTTTTTCCTTTTCTTTTTATTTAAATATATACATATATAGTAAAAAAAGAAATAGAATCGAAGATTTTGTATGTAGGCAGATTCGAAAACAAGAAAAAAAAAAGAAATAAACCTTGTTCTTCTCTCTGTATTGATTCTGTTTCTATTCAACAATATTTTATGTATTGTATTGTATATATGCGTAAATCTTTACATCAAATATATTCGGCCTTTTATAGCCACTATCAAAATACAAGTTTTGGTATTTTTTTTCTTGCTATATTCGCGTTTCTCTGGCTTTTCTTTCTCTTTTTGTAGGTGAACAGCGCAGATCACAGCGAGAGGCGCCATCCGTGCGCTGATTGCGGCGCGACCAAGGGCCTGTATTGGGAGCTGCAGCATCTAGGGTTTCAGAAACCCTAGGCTTCTACTTCTATTTGGGTATTGAGCCCTTTTGGCCTATAGGTTTGGGTCTTGTTGGGTTTGGGTGTAATTGGGTTTAGGTTAATATCGAGCTTGTAAATTGGACAGTAAAGAACTGGACATTTGGTTTATTTTGTTTTCATTTTTATTTTTTTGGTTTGTACGGGCCCGAGCACAAATGGACTATTACAGATTCATTATTATTTTTGGATTAATTTTTTCTTCAAATTTTATAAATTTGATATTTCAATTATACATTATGTTGAATCTTTAAGATTCTTGATAAAATTTTTGAATTTTGATTCTTTAAATTAAAGTTTTAGGGTTTTATGATTTTGTAACACCCAGAAAATTCTTTATATTTATTTTCGTATGCTTGTGACATAAATACATGTCTGCTTCAGTGGTTAGGTGTCCTGGGAAGTGTCCGAGAGGTCTCAAATTCAAGCCTTAGCTTGGGAAAATTTTTTGTTTTCAATTGAATAAACCCCTATCTTTAATTAGTAGGCTTATAAATAAATGCTGGTAAAATATGTCAGAATGGGCCTGCTGGCCTGGTGGTTAAGTGGAGTGTTAAGTGGCTGGAGGTTTGGGGTTCGAATCTCTGCGCGTTCAAAGGGGATTTATTTTTACTGCTTGTCCGTGGAAGAGTTGTGTTTGACCGAAATTCTGTCGAGTTTGGGTGGGATTTGAATTTGGTGGTTGAGGGGATTGTGTTGAAGTGATATGGGGAGAAAAATGTGGAGGGAGGAGTTTTGATAGAAACGAAATTGGTAGTGGCAATTTGGCCACTTTTTCTCATTCTCCCCAATTTTCTTTCCTGATAGTTTTTTTTCCTTCTCTGCCTATAGTTTCTTTGCTGAATTTGTTTGTTGCCCCAAACTCTTCCCTTCGCCGCCATTTTCTACTTTCTATCACTACCTATTCATCTTTTTCTTTTTGTTATTTTATTCACTGCAGTTTCTTTCTTCTTCTTCTCCCCGTAAACCTTTCCCGAATTTTCCCCATTATTTTTTTGGTCTCTTTTTTATGATTGTTGCTGAATTCTAGTTTTTTCCCCACTCTAAATTTTTGGTTTTTCTCCAAAAAGGGGAAAAGGTCTTTGGTTTTATCTCTGTTCCCCTTGGCCGAATTTCTGTTGATCTTTTCCCTCTTTGCTGTACTTTTTCTTTTACTTGCTGCCCAATTTAGTATTTGACTCGTCATCAAATTCTCAATCGCCATAACTCGTTAATCGTTGCCTTTGTGCATTTTAGGTAAGGTTGGTAAGAGTGGATACTATTTTAGATTGATGAATCTTTTTCTAATGGAGGCTCAAAACGTGTTTAGGTAACCGATAATTGACTGTGAAGGTTCGTTCGGTGTTGAAGAAGTGAGGAATCACCATCGTTCATTCAAGGTAATGTATCTGTAAGTTTGGCATTTAGTCATCGTGTGCGACTTCGTTGAAGTTATCGGAAAATAACTTAATTTATGTGTTAATGGACAATAATAGGTGCTAGAGTACTTGTGGTTGCACTACCTTCAAACCAACACCAGGTGTGTAAACACAATTCTGAAACTGAAAATTAGCGAAAAGCCAAAAATTGTGATTGTCGTCGCCACACGGGCATCCGACCGGCCATGTGGTAGGCCGTGTGACCGAACATTAGCGTCTGATCGAAGAGGCTGGCCGTGTGCGATATATTGGCCGGACCGAATTGGGTCATGTGGGCCCTACACGGGCGTGTGGGCCCTACAGGCGTGTGGGCCCTACACGGGCGTGTGGGATTAATGGGCCATGCCGTGTGATCCACACGGCTAAGGCCATTTTAGGCCTTGTGGGTCACACAAGCGTGTGGGCCCACATGGGTAAATTACATGGGCTTGTAAGCCCATTTTCACTGTTTTGACTGCTAAGGTTGCACGGGTCGCCCGAGTCAACTATGGATATACTGTAGGGTCGGTAAGATTACCTAGATCCCTAATTGACTAAATGACTGTTACATCTATCTACTTTATATATATATATACATGTACGACTGTATTTTGATCATGCTGTTAAAACTGTACTAAATACATATATGATTCCATGATTTGACATGACATGATTGTATGATGCATTGCATGGGGATGGGTTTATATGGATCGAAAGAAGTGTACTGAAAGCCTTCGAGCCTAACTTATTGGCGATTCATTTGCAAACTCACTATTTTAGTGTAGATCGGTACTTTTTAGAGTGTAGGGATGGGTGGGTTGATTATATCCCCACATGGAGTGTAGGGTTGGACGGAGATGGAGTGTAGAGGCTAGCTGGGTAGGACTTGTATACTACTTATTTTGATACTGTACTAATACTGTAATGGGCCAAAACCCAAATGCATGATTGCCTTTGTACTGAGATGGGCTAAAGCCCAAACTGATACTATCACTGATTCTGAAAGGGCTTAGGCCCAGACTATGATTGCCTTCTGTCTATCTGTTTGCTCTCTATGGGATTACACACTGAGTTTTCGTAAACTCACCCTTCTATTTTAACTGTACAGGTAATCCCCAAAAATAGGCAGATCGATGCGACGGAGGACTCATCGATGGCCATACGACCCATTTTGTTCTATTTTAGTACTTAATTATAATTTTGATTTTATTTTGGGGTATTTTACTGTAATAATGGTCCTTTTGGATTTTCATAGTTAAATTGGGATTTCTATTGTTTTGATTTACAACTACTAGTAGTAGGTTTATTCGAGTTTTCAAAACAAATCAAATGCTTTCACAAAATACACTCAAATACGCAAACTGATTTTAAAAGCTTCCGCAATAAGTAATGTTTTGAAAATTAACAATGTTTTGAAAAAGAATAATTTTGTGATAATGAAATACATTTTTTTAATTGAATGACACATCCTAGAATTAGCACAAGATTTTGTAAAGAGGTTAAATAGAAAGGAGGTTTTTACGACAACTCATTTATTTCAAAAAACGTTACCATATAACATTGCCAGATTCAGCCATAACGTCTAGGCCAAGTTTGGGGTGTTACATTTAGTGGTATCAGAACCAGGTTGTAAAACTCGACTGTGGATTTGGGTTTTGAAATTGAGTTTTCTTTTAAAGCCTAATTTTTTGACAACTGAAATATCTTTCACAGTATGTGTGGTACACCGAGTCTCCGGCGCCGATCTCGTAAGTTCACTGAAACTGTTATATGTTCTAAATCAAACTATACTATAACTACTATAGATAGATTGCACTGAGGACACTCATGATAGTGTATACTGATACTATAGTAAAACTGATAGACATTGATAGACACTGCGTCGTACGAAAACAAACCTTATGCTTTTTGATACTAATTTCATAAAATATCTGTTAATAGACAACTGGAACTGTAAAATGATGCATAAAACTTTTAATACAGAAAAGCCGTAATTAGACAATGAGCACAAGAGGTACTCATGGACAGGGTACAAGAGGCCGTGGTAGGGGCCGTAGAGGTGCTCGAGCTGGGTCATCGTCATCTGGCCACATACCTAATTTGGAAACTAGTGAGACATTGGCTTCGCCTGTGGCTGGGTCTCATGATCGAGCGGCTGGGGACAACGTACTGTCCCAAGCCATGTTAAGGATTCTGAAGAGGGTCACTGGGCCCAATACTGGAGTTGGAGGCCGAGGGTCGATTACAGAATGACTCCGATCCAATGGAGCTGAGATTTTTAGGGGTATTACTGGAGTTGCCCCTAATACGGCTGAATACTAGATAGAGGCCATAGAAAGAATTATGGACGACCTCGACTGCACCCCGAGCAAAAATTAAAGGGTGCTGTATCGCTGCTACGAGATGAGGCATATCAGTGGTAGCTCACTGTTAAGGAGGGCATTCAGCCCGACTGATTAACCTGGGAGTTCTTTAAGATCGCCTTCCCGGGGAAATATGTGGGGGCTAGTTACGTGGATGCCCGTAGGAGAGAGTTCTTAAATTTGACTCAGGGTGATGGATCAGTGGCTGAGTATGAGGTCAAATTTTACGACTAAGCCGCTATGCGCGTGATATGGTATCGACTGAGTATGAGAGATGCGTTCACTTCGAGGATGGCCTCAAGGACAATCTGAGGGTACTGATAGCTCCACAGAGAGAGAGAGACTTTGCTGCATTGGTCGATAAGGTGAAGATCGCCAAGGAAGTGAAGCGTATTGAGCGCCAAAACAGAGAGAGGTAGGAATAACTCGAGTTCTGTTCAGAGGCCTAAGAAAAAGGCCAGAGTTGATGGACCGGTCAGAGTTGGGATTCCTATTGCTGTTACTGGACAACCGTCGTGTACTAACTGTGGTAAACACCATTCGGGCAAGTGTTGGAAGAGAACTGGGGCTTGTTTGAGGTGCGGCTCATTAGAGCACCGTATTAGAGATTGCCCGCGGAGGTCCGATCAGATACAAGCTTCTGGCATGGGTACTGCACCACCGAGAGTAGTTTAGTAGCCACTAAGAGGCCGTGGTCAGGCCAGGGGTGGTAACATCTAGGACGTGGTCTAGAGAGCACTGGGCAGAGGTGCTAGTCACACTGAGGCGAGGCAACCAGCTCTAGTTTATGCTGCTCAGCACCGAGAGGATGGAGATGCTCCAGACATTATCACGGGTACATTTTTTTCTATAATGTACCTTATACTGCACTGATAGATATAGGATCCACTCACTCCTATATAGCTTGTACAGTATCTAAAAACTTGGGTATATTGGTTGAGAGCACTACGAGTGAGGTCACTGTACTAAGTCCGTTGGGACAGTCAATAAGGGTTAACAAATTGTTTAGAGATGTTCCTTTAGAGGTTCAAAGAGCTATCTTTTTGGCTGATCTGATGGGACTGCCTTTTGGAGAATTTGATCTAATATTGGGAATGGACTGGTTAGTCAAACACCGAGTGAGCTTAGATTGTGCCACAAAAAGGGTTGTACTGAGAATTGAGGAGGATAGTGAGGTAGTCATAATTGGGGAGCATCAGAACTATTTATCGAATGTGATTTCTACATTGAGGGCTCGAAGTTGGTCCGTAAGGGATGTGAGGCGTATATGGCCTACATCAATGTTTCAGATTTTGTGGATTCTTCGGTTAAGGATATCCGGATGGTTAAGGACTTTGCGAACATTTTTCCTAAAGAGCTGCCTGGGTTACCTTCAGATCGTGAAGTAGAGTTTGGAATTAAGCTCCTTCCTAGTATAGCTCCGATGTCCATCGCCCCTTATAGGATGGCACTGAAGGAGCTTGTGGAGCTTAAGGCCCAAATTCAAGAGCTACTGGATCGTGGGTTCATCCACCCTAGTGTGTCTCCATGGGGAGCACCAGTTCTATTCGTGAAAAAGAAAGATGGATCCATGCGTATGTGTATTGACTACCGTCAATTGAATAAGCTGACTGTAAAGAATAAGTACCCCCTACTGAGGATAGACTATTTGTTTGACCAGTTTCGAGGGGCTTTGATTTTCTCCAAGATTGATCTACGATCAATATATCATCAGTTGAGGGTTAAGGAGACTAATGTGCACAAGACAACATTTAGGACTCGATACAGTCATTACGAGTTTCTAGTGATGCCATTTGGACTTACGAATACACCAGCATCTTTTATGGATCTGATGATTTGAGTGTTTCAACCTTATCTAGATTAGTTCATAATGGTATTTATTAATGACATATTGGTGTATTCGAAGACTGATTATGAGCACGATGAACATCTCAGAGTGGTTCTATAGATTCTGCGAGAGAAGCAACTGTACACCAAGTTCAGTAAGTGTGAGTTCTAGTTACGTGAAGTAACATTTTTGAGACATGTGGTTTCTACTGAGGGGATTAGAGTTGATCCTCGAAAGATTGAGGCTGTTTTGGATTGGAAGCAACCTAAAACTGTATCAGAGATTTGCAGTTTTCTATGACTGGCAAGATATTATCGATGTTTTGTAGAGGGGTTTTAACTGATCGCCGCACCCTTGACTAAGTTACTACGTAAGGGTGTGTCGTTTAACTCTACTGATTCGCAGCAAGAGAGCTTTGAGAAGCTTAAGACTGTACTGACTGAGGCCCCTGTTCTGATATAGCCAGAGTCTGGAAAGGAGTTTTCTGTTTACAGTGATGCATTACATGTCGGTTTAGGATGTGTGTTGATACAAGAGGGTAAGGTGGTAGCGTACGCGTCTCGTCAGCTTAAGACTCATGAGGTGAATTATCCGACACATGACTTGGAGTTGGCCGCTGTGGTATTTGCACTGAAAATTTGGAGGCATTATCTTTTTTTTTTTGAAAACCTGGAGGCATTATCTGTATGGTAGGAAGTGTGTCATTTGCACTGATCACAAGAGCCTCAAGTACCTCCTTACTCAAAAGGAGTTGAATCTTAGGCAGCGTAGATGGATTGAGCTACTTAAGGATTACGATTGTACTATTAGTTACCATTCTAGTAAGGCCAATGTGGTGGCCGATGCGCTAAGCCGTAGGGCTATGTCTGATCTGAGGGTATTGTTTGCTCGCCTCAGTTTATTTGATTATGGTAGTTTGTTGGTCAAAATTTAAGTTAAATCGACGTGGATAGAGCAGATTACGGGTAAATAGTTGGAGGATGAGTCTTTGGGTCTTCGTTTCCGATAGATTGAGAGTGGGAATACTGTTGGATTGAATAGCGAAGGGGTACTTTGCTTCCGTGGGAGAATCTGTGTACCAAAGGATACTGAGTTGAGGCAATCTATACCGTGAGAGGCCCATAGTAGCCTTTATGCTATGCATCCTGGCTGAAACAAGATGTATCGAGACCTTCATGAGTTATACTAGTGGCCAGGTCTTAAATGAGAGATTACTGAATTTGTGGCCAAGTGTTTGACATGTCAGCAGGTTAAGGCTGAGCTAGCATCAGTTACCTTCGGGATTGTTACAGCCAGTCAAGATTCTGCTGTGGAAGTGGGAGCATGTAACTATGGACTTCGTTAGTAGGTTACCCCTTACACCCACTAAGAAGGATTCTGTGTGGGTCATCGTTGATCGATTGACCAAATCTGCCCATTTCATACCAGTTCGTACCGATTACTTTCTGCAGAAGCTGGCTAAACTGTATGTGGCTGAGATAGTGAGACTACATGGGGTATCAGTTTCGATAATATCTGATAGGGATCCTCGCTTCACGTCTTGATTTTAGAAGAAGCTACATGATGTGGTCTCTAACTAACTACAATCACAATAAAGGCAAGCGCACTTATCGTTCAATAGTATAGTTATGGTAAGACCAGTAATATCGTATCTAAAAGGACCAAGAGTACTAGTAATTACTATCTTTTTATTATCTAGCTTAAGAATTGGAGTGATTTCTTTTAAACTAAAACTTAATTAAAAACAAGACAGAGAACGAATTTAAAAAATACTTTAGACAACTTTATGAGATAGTCAATACCTAAGGAAGAATCCACCTAGACTTCACTTATTACTTTTGATTCATATGATTTATTCACTTGACTTACCCCGTAGAAATCCCTGATTTATGTTAATATCTTTTTCAAAACTAAAAACAACTAACTCTAGGTTGGTTAATTGAAATTTCTTTCTAATTAAAACCCCTATTGTCGCATTAACTCAATCTATGGATTCCCTTATTAGATTTGACTCTAATCTGACAGATTTTCGTCACCCTATTTCTAGGGTTGCAATCAACTCTACTTAATTGTGCTGATCTACTCTTAAACAGGGACTTTGCTCCTCTAAATAAGCACATTTGACTTGAATCAATAACCTGAATTATCAAAACAAGAATAAGAACTCACAATTAATAATAAGAATAAGTATTTATCTTATAAATCAAATAATAATAAGATCCGTCATAGGTTTCATCCCCTTTGGTATCTAAGGGATTTAGTTCATACTAATAGGGGGAAACATCTTAAAATAAGGAAAACAACAAAACATAAGAAAACCCAAAAACTTCTAAAGAACTTGATGGGAGATCTTCAGCCTTGATGGAGATCTTTCTTTCGAGTTGCTCCCGACGACTATCTTTGAGTATTTTCTGCCTTCTATTCAGCGTCCTCGTTTAGGTTGCCCCTTAGGGTGTTTATATAGGCTTTGGAATGTCTTTCTTGGCCCACAAATACCCTATTCCAAATAGAATTAAACTTTGATACGACAGGGACACGCCCGTGTTTGATTTTTTAGACCGTGCTCGCTTCTGCTCGCTACACACGGTCGGTGGTCTGCCCGTGTACGTTGATCTAAGCCGTGTTAATTTCTAAGGTAGGCCAATTTTGTCTCATTTTGGCCGTTTATTGTTCTTTTTACTCCCTAAGCTCTCCTGAGTATAAAACATGAAATTAAAGGATTATGAGCATCGAATTCATTAAATTTAATGAAAATTCATCCAAAAATAAGCCAAGCATGTGGTCAAAATATGTATAAATTATGGTTTATCACTACATGAAGCTCTGGGTACAAGGTTTGACTTTAGTACTGCGTTCCATCCTCAAAAAGATGGACAATCTGAGAGGGTGATTCAGATACTGGAGGACATGTTGAGGAGTTGTGTGATTAACTTCTGAGGCAGTTGGGAGGATTACCTGCCACTAGAGGAGTTTGCTTATAACAACAGGTGTCAGTCTAGCCTTCAAATGGCACCTTACGAGGCACTATATGGTCGTAGGTGTCGGACACCTTCATGGTGGACTGAGTTAGGCGAGCGACGGGTTCTGGGCCATGAACTAGTTTCTAATATCGAGGACAAATTTAGATTGATTCGAGACTGACTGAAAGTGGCATCAGACAGACAGAAGTCCTATGTGGATCTGAAGCGTCGAGAGATTGAGTATTCTATGGGGGACTTCATTTTTCTCAAGGTCTCGCCATTGAAGAATGTACTGAGGTTTGGTCGTGAGGGCAAGTTGAGCCCTAGGTTTATTGGGTCTTACCGCATACTAAAATGTGTGGGACCGATTACGTATCAGTTAGAGTTACCTCTAGAGTTAGATCGGATTCACAATGTGTTTCATGTCTTTATGTTGAGGTGTTACCGCTCTAATCCCACGCATATTGTTCTTGTTGAGGAGATCGAGGTTAGGCCAGATCTGACCTTTGAGGAGGAGCCAATCCAGATATTGGAGCGCGATGTAAAGGTTCTAAGAAGAAAGTCCATCCCACTGGTTAATGTTCTTTGGTGTAATCATAGATCTGAGGAGGCCACATTGGAGCCTGAGGATACGATACGACAGCAATATCCTCATCTGTTCTAATCAGGTAAAATCTTGAGGCCGAAATTTTCGTTAAGGGTGGTAGAGTTGTAACGCCCAGAATTTTGTTTTATAATTTATTTTCGTATGTTTGTGACATAAATACATGTCTGCTTCAGTGGTTAGGTGTCCTGGGCAGTGTCCGGGAGGTCTCAAATTCAAGCCTTAGCTTGGGAAAATTTTTTGTTTTCAATTGAATAAACCCCTATCTTTAATTAGTAGGCTTATAAATAAATGCGGGTAAAATATGTCAGAATGGGCCTACTGGCTTGGTGGTTAAGTGGAGTGTTAAGTGGTTAGAGGTCTGGGGTTCGAATCTCTGCGCGTTCAAAGGGGATATATTTTTACTGCTTGGCCGTGGAAGAGTTGTGTTTGACCAAAATTCTGTAGAGTTTGGGTGGCATTTGAATTCGATGGTTGAGGGGATTGTGTTGGAGTGATATGGGGAGAAAAATATGGAGGGAGGAGTTATGATTGAAACGAAATTGGTAGTGGCAATTCGGCCACTCTTCCTTATTCTCCCAAATTTTCTTTCCTGATAGTTTGTTTTCCTTCTCTGCCTATAGTTTCTTTGCTGAATTTGTTTGTTGTCCCAAACTCTTCCCTTCGCCGCCAATTTTCTACTTTCTATCACTACATATTCATCTTTTTTTTGTTATTTTATTCACCGCAGTTTCTTTCTTCTTCTTCTCCCCGTAAACCTTTGCCAAATTTTCCCTATTATTATTTTTGGTCCCCTTTTTATGATTGTTGCTGAATTCTTGTTCTTCCCTACTCTAAATTTTCTGTTTCTCTCTAAAAAGGGGAAAATGTCGTTGGTTTCGTCTCTATTCCCCTTGGCCAAATTTCTATTGATCTTTTCCCTCTCTGCTGTACTTTTTCTTTTACTTGCTACCCAATTTGGTATTTGACTCGTCATCAAATTCTCTGTTGCTGTGACTCGTTAGATCGTTGCCTTTGTGCGTTTTAGGTAAGGTTGGTTGTAACACCCCAAACCCAACCCAAACACTACAACCGGATCTGGTATGTCACTAAGAAAAAATTTAATAAAACAATTCAGGTTACCAGAAAGCCCATATGTAATTTATAAAATATGCCTTATAATTAAAAACCCAAAACTTAATTACATGTCCTAGTTTAATTAAAGTAAATAAATAAAGAAGAAGAATTAAAGCCCATAATAAAACCAAAATATAAACTAGTGGCCCTTGGCCTTATTACAACGGGGTTTAAAATCCACAAAAACAAAATATCTTATAAACTATTAAGTTGAGTCTTTTTGCCGGATCTACATATTCTTTTGCATGGCCACCTTGCGCTCCTCTCCAGCCCGATCTGATACACTAAATGCCACCTGAAATGTTAATTTAATTGGTTAAGTCACGAGACTCAGTGTGCAACCCTCATGCACCGCTAGATTTGGGCCTTAACCCATAAAACATAATAATAATTTCATTTACCTAGATAACAAATAATATGCAAAGCCCAACCCATTTTCCTAGGTTTCCATCCGCTACACGCCTCCGTACCAGCCGTGCACACCATTGGGGATTTCTACAATCAACCAACACCGCTACACGTCAATATGGCAGTCATGCTGCTCATCAACATATTATGGCCGAAGCCCTTATAACAGATCACGGCATTAGCCGCTACAACAGATCACGGTAAAAACCACTACACATATAACGTATAACTTCCTCCTTTCATCAACCCAACTCATGCAATCGCATACAAGCTATTTTACTTATAACATTTAATTCAGATTATTCACTAACCTGGTGGTTTGCTTTTACCCT
This sequence comes from Gossypium rotundifolium, assembly GCA_025506655.1. NCBI lineage: Eukaryota > Viridiplantae > Streptophyta > Magnoliopsida > Malvales > Malvaceae > Gossypium > Gossypium rotundifolium. Next base: position 80,187,367 of record CP106725.1, read on the forward strand.
CTTTGGGTTTCCATCATTAAACCGAGATTTCGGCATTTATCATAACATATAAAACTTGTGAGCATATATTTAATAATCAGATCTAGATGGTGGGGAAGTATTACACACCTGATTCTCGTACTAAATTACACACCTGATTCTCGTACTAACACTTTCGCTATGTCTACACTATTATCACTCGAGACTACCACTATCGGCCCACGATCTGACTTCGATGTCAGCCCACACCCCGATGGCCAATCTCGCACTACCGAAATAGATCGCTTCTTGTATTTAGGTGTTGGTTTTACAGATCCAACCTTTTCTACCTGACTGTTATTCGAGTCCATCATAATCCCTTAATCACTAAACCATTTAAACGATGAGATCTAATAACTTAAACAACTATAACACTTAAAACGAACTCTTACCTAGTTAATCGAATCCCGAATGTCCTTGATAACACGTCACCTCCCTTCCTACATTCGGCCATCACCAAAAATAGTTAACCAAATCGATGATCGCAACCCATCTAACAGCTTATGACATTCGGCCAAAGACAAAACAACAAGAAAGTGGCCATTCGGTCGAACCTACCATTGACCACCTACCTTCGACTTTTCACAAATCAGCACAGGAGACTTTAATGAAACATATTCGGCTTCTAGGTACAGAGAGTGAAATCGACAGGGCCTTAGAAAACTGATTCGGATTAGAAACTTGATAAACGAGAATGAAAAAATCGCAAAGAAACAAAATCCAAACTCACCAGATTAAAGAGGAGTATTCAACTACGGTGCAACTTCAGGAAAAACAAGATCTCACCTGATGGTTCGGCTATGGAAGAAAAGGATATGCATAGGGAGAATTCAAATTTTAGAAATATAATGAAGAGGGAAATAAGGCTAGGGAATTTTGGCTAGAAGAGAGAAAAAAATGAGAAGAGGAAAGAAAAGAAATTTCGGCCAGAGAGGAAACAAAAATGAGAAAGACAGAAGGAAAAGAGAAAAAAATGAAAGAAAGATGGACACTCAGGCTACTAAATTTCAGACACACACAGAGTTGGAGTTTCAGCCAACTCTCCCTCTCCTGATAGCTCTTATCTTGCATGATAACCCAATCCTTATCTTGGCTTTAGAAGAGACTTCCTTCAAACCAACTCGTCATTTTCTATTATCATCATTTAATAATCAATAAAAATAAAAGAATTAAATCCCCTATATTATAGCACATGTGCCGTCCACCCCCTTCTCTCCTATGCTGAATTTTAACCCACAAATCTTGAGCCCAATCAGCCACACAAGGCCCAAACTCCTTTCCCTTGTGACGCCACCTTCATGCCCCCTTAAAGCACCTCCAAATGTTGGGCCACAAGCCCAACTTGCTACCTAACTTAAACTATAAACTAACACTATTTATCTGCCACTTAGCCAAAGTTTTAAAACCCAAAATATCACTTAAATTACACAAAACATTAATTTAAACCCTAAACCAAATATTTAATCAAGGCCTCAGCCCGAGCCTTAAATTCTTGAATTAACATATTAAACCAACATATAAATGCACAGGCCAACATTTAGGATGTTACAGTTCTACCCCCTTAAAATAAATTTTGGCCCCGAAATTTACCTGATCATAAAAGATGGGGGTATTGTTGGCGTATAACATCCTCTGGCTCCCATGTCGCTTCTTCTGCACCGTGATTTCGCCACAAGATTTTGACCAAAGGAACAGACTTCCTTCTTAACACCTTTACATCTCAATCTAGAATTTGCACTGGTTTCTCCTCAAAAGACAAATCTAGCCTTACTTCTATCTCTTCTACTGGCACTATGTGCGATGGATCAGATCGATAACATCTTAGCATCGAGACATAGAACACGTCATGTATCTGCTCCAACTCCGAAGGCAACTCCAAACGATAAGCCACTGGGCCCACACGTTCTAGTACCCGATAAGGCCCAATAAACCGTGGACTTAACTTACCCTTTCGTCTGAACCTTATTACCTTCTTCACGGGGATACCTTCAAGAAGACTTGATCACCTACCGTAAATTCCATCTCTTTTCGTTTTAGATCCGTGTAAGACTTCTGTCGATCAGACGCTTTCTTTAACCTAGCTCATATTAACTTAACTTTCTCCTCCGTTTATGAAACTAATTCTGGACCCAACACCTTATGTTCACCCAACTCGTCCAACAAGTTGGAGTACGGCATCTCCTTCCATATAACGCTTCATAAGGCGCCATCTGAATGCTAGCTTGATAACTATTATTATATGCGAATTTTGCCAAAGGCAAGTACTCTTCCCAACTGCCCCTAAAATCAATGATGCAACCCCTTAACATATCCTCCAAGGTTTGAATGACCCTTTCAGACTGACCATCAGTCTGTGGGTGAAAAGCAGTACTAAAGTCTAACCTTGTTCCCATTGCTTGATGAAGAGCCTTCCAAAAGCGTGGCGTGAACCTAGGGTCCCTATCGATATGATCGACACTAAGACACCATGCAATCTTACAACCTCACCACATACAATTTAGCCAACTTTTAGAGAAAAGTCCACTCGAGCAGGTATGAAGTGAGCAGACTTCATCGATCGATCTACAATCACCCAAATTAAATCCTTCTTAGTGGGTGTAAGGGGTAACCCACTAACAAAATCCATCGTGATTCTCTCCCATTTCCATTGGGGAATCTTCACCGTATAACAATCTGAAGGCACACGGTGTTGACTTTGACTTCTTGCACGTCAAACATTTTCCTACGATTTCCATTACCTCTTTCTTCAGACCTGGCCACCAAAATTTCTCTCGCAAATCACGGTACATCTTGACTCCTCCAAGATGCATAGCATAAGGGCTACTATGCTATTTCTGAAGAATCCTCTGTTTTAACTCATCATCTTTAGGCATGCAAATCTTCCCACGGTAACACAGAACTCCATCATTGTTCAGACTATAGTCCTCCATTCCACCATCCCTCACTTGCAACAATCGAGCACTCAGGTCTTTATTCCCTAACTGTTTGTCCTTAACCTGACTTACCCATGTTGGCTTTACTTGCAACTCAGCCAGTAAACTCCCGTCGTCGAATAAACTCAGATGAGCGAACATGGCTCTTAATTTCGATACTACCTTACGGCTTAACGCATCTGCCAAGACATTTGCCTTACTAGGGTGGTATTCGATCGAACAATCATAATCCTTCAAGAGCTCGATCCACCTACGTTGTCTTAAATTTAGCTCCTTTTGGGTAAGGAGGTACCTCAGACTTTTATGGCTGGTGTAAATTACCAATTTCTCCCCATACAAGTAGTGCCTCCAAATCTTCAAGGCAAACACTACCGCCGCCAACTCCAAGTCATGCGTAGGGTAGTTCAACTCATGCGATCTCAACTGTCGAGACACATACGCCACCACCTTTCCTTCTTCCATCAACACACACCCTAAACCCGTGTGTGACGCATCACAGCAGACGGTAAATTCTTTTCCTGCCTCCGACTGAATTAACACTGGCACTTCCGTCAGGATTCTCTTCAACTTCTCAAAGCTCTCTTGCTGTTTATCGGTCCATACAAACAATACTCCCTTCCTCAACAACTTAGTTAGAGGTGCCGCTATTAGAGAAAACCCTTCAACGAACCTTCGGTAATACCCTACCAAACCTAAGAAACTCCAAACCTCCGCCACAGACTTTGGCGGTTTCCAATCCAATACAACCTCTATCTTTCGAGGGTCAACCCTGATTCCCTCGGCCGAAACTACATGTCCTAAGAAAGTCACTTCCTTTAGCCAGAACTCACACTTATTGAACTTTGTAAACAACTGTTTCTCCTTCAGAGTTTGCAACACCACATGATGATGCTCATCATGTTCCTCCTTAGACTTAGAATAAACCAAGATGTCGTCGATAAACACCACGAAGAATCGATTAAGATATGGTTGGAACACCCGGTTCATCATATCCATAAAAGCTGCTTGCGCGTTTGTCAACCCAAACGGTATCACCAAAAACTCATAATGATCGTATCGTGTTTAAAATGCCATCTTATGAATGTCTTCTTCTTTAACCCTTAACTGATGATATCCGGACCTTAAGTCAATCTTAGAAAAGACCGAAGCTCCTTTGAGTTGATCGAACAGATCGTCGATTCTTGGTAATGGATACTTGTTTTTAATCATTAACTTATTCAATTGACGATAGTCCACGCACATACACATGGATCCGTCCTTCTTCTTCACGAACAGGATCGGTGCTCCCCATGGAGACACACTTGGTCGAATAAACCCTCAATCCAATAGTTCCTGAATCTGAGCCTTGAGCTCCACCAACTCCTTGGTGCCATTACATGCGGAGCAATGGATCCGGAGTCATGCAGAAAGTAGGTCTATTCCAAATTCCACCTCGCGATCCGGGGGTAATCTTGGCAATTCTTCTGGAAAGACATTCACGAAATCCTTGACTGTTCGAACCTCATCAACAGTCACCTCCTTAGCATTCAACGCACTAATAAAAACTAGAAATGCACTACATCCCTTCCGTATCATCTTAATAGCTTTTAAAGATGATACCACGTTGGACAAGTAATTCCTTCTTTCTCCTAACACAACTACCTCCCCGCCTTTCGGGGTACTCAACACTATACGCTTATTCCCACAGTCCAACTTGGCACGATGCTTAGTCAACCAATCCATTCCTAAAATAAGGTCAAACTCTCCAAATGGTAATTCCATTAAATCTACTGGGAATACTACCCCTTGAGTCTCCAGAGGTATATCCCTAAACAGTTTGTCCACTACCTTAGATTGTCCTAAAGGACTAACCACAGTCATCTTCCTTGTGGTTGTTTCAGAGTCTAAACTTAAAGTCTCAGGTACTGAACATGCAACATAGGAGTGGGTTGACCCAATATCAATCAAGGCAAGTAAAGGATTATCAGTAACAAGAAACATACCGATTATAACATCTGGTGCGTCACTATCCTCCCGTCGACGAGCTACATAAACTAAACCCGACTGCCTTGCATCTACATTACCTGTACCTCTGCCAGATGCTCCACGACCCTGACTAGATCCATTTCTTCCTCTAGTTACACCACGACCCCTTGGTCCAGACCGATCACCTCTCCTAGTCTGATGAGAACCTCGGCTCGTTGGCTACTCCTGATCCATCTGAGGACAGTCTTTCATCAAATGTTCTGTGGATCCACACCTAAAGCATCCACCGGTTTTCATTCTGCACTCCCCATAATGGGTTCTCCCACATGTAGAACATGCTTGATTCTGGCCCGTTGGAGCACGAGCTGGCCCATTAGTCCTAGGCCTCTTCTAAAAATTTTCAGTTGCTCTAGATGGTCCAAAACTTCTCTTACTCCTGCCCCGATCCTTATCCTTCTCTTGTCTCTCCACCCATTTCACTTCCTCAGCTATTTTAACCTTATCCACCAAAATCGAGAAAATTCTCTCTCGCTGCGGTGCAATCAGAATCCTTAGCTCATTCTACAGCCCATCCTCGAACCGAACACATCGTTCATACTCCGTTGCTATCATTCCCCGAGCATAATGACTCAAGCTTAGAAACTTAGCCTCATACTCAGCCACAGACTTACTACCCTACACCAAGTTCAGGAATGCTTTCCTTTGAGCATCCATATAACTGGTCCCAACGTACTTTCCTTGGAATGACTCCTTAAAGAAATCCCAGTCAATCAGGTCCGCGACCGTACCCTCTTTCACCGTGAGCCACCATTGATAGGCCTCGTCTCGAAGAAGAGACACGACCCCCTTCAGTTTCTCCTCCACCGTGAAGTTTAGGTCATCCATTATACATTCCACTGCCTCCAACCAATATTTAGCGAAACTTGGGGATATGCTAGAGACTCCCCTAAATACTTCGGCCCTATTGTTCCTCAGCCTCTCTAGCACAGATTTCTGGGCTCCTGTGCCCATACCAGCCTCAACCACTCTTTCCAAAACTCTTAAGACCTCCTGTGACACCACGTCATCTCCACCTATCTGGTCCTAAAATTCCACCTCAGCAGCTGGTGGAACCGATACCTTATTTTCGGACCCAAGACCCGATCCTATGGGTTCTGACACGGTCATCCTACCTCTACCATGACTATGTGGCAGGCATCCTCGACCTCTTGTACTCATTCTTCTAGTTCATGTTTATCTGATTTAAAAGTTTTATGAGTCATTAGTTGTTTCCACTAATTATCCCCGAACAATCTTATGAAACATAGTTTTTAAAAGTGATTCTTTCGAATTCGAACCTATATACAGTTTTCAATCTTCCTAATTCTAAGAATTATGCACACACAACATTCATACAAGTAACATCCATCACCTAAGGGTATTTTTGTCATTTCACTACCCAGGGGTATTTTGTAATTTTAACCTACTGGGGTATTTTCGTAAGTTTTTTCAAAATATGGTTCCGGGTGATTTTGCGAAATAAGGGTATTTTGGTAATTTTTCAACACGGGGGTATTTCGATAATTTTATAAATCTGAGGGTATTTTGAAAATTTTACAAGTAAGGGGTAATTTGGTCATTTTACAAATCAGGGGTATTTTGGTCATTTTTCAAACAAGGGGTATTTTTGTTATTTTTCAAAACCAGGGTAATTTTTACGAATCAAGGGTAATTTGGTGATTTCAGAACTAAGGTTTACTTTAGGATTTAACAAAACAAGATGGCTGGTCCCTTTCGGGTTTTAATTGTAAGTTTTGGCCTGTCAACACGTCCTCGTAACTAGGGTGAATAGTCACTATGCACTAGGTAGGATTCTAGTGAAAAGGAGGTGAGTCACTAGGATTGCTTAAATACCAAGCTTTCCCTGAATCCACTCCTAGACATGCATATGCCTATTGCCACACTTTAGTCTTGTGACTTGTTTACAGGTTTTGTTTAATGAAGTTAAGTCTTATGGATTTTAAGAGTTGTTTGTCTAAGCCTAGAGTCCATCAAGTTCTAACCTAGATAATCTATGTCCCATAAAACCCATTAAGCCCACATTTATATCACAATCAAGAGTTTAGAATACTTACCTGGCGAACTTAGGCCGGAGACGCAGGTGCCACGCTGAGCTAACAAACCTTTACTTAAAAACATCCATGTTTCAAAAGCCCATTTTTAGAAAATATTTTGAGCCCAAAAACCCCCAGAGCCGAGTTTTGAATCGGGCTCTGATACTAATTTGTAACACCCCAAACCCGACCCAAACACTACAATCGAATCTGGTATGTCACTAAGAAAAATTTTAATAAAACAATTCAGGTTACCAGAAAGCCCATATGTAATTTATAAAATATGCTTTATAATTAAAAACCCAAAACTTAATTACATGTCCTAGTTTAATTAAATTAAATAAATAAAGAAGAAGAATTAAAACCCATAATAAAACCAAAATATAAACTAGTGGCCCTTGGCCTTATTACAACGGGGTTTAAAATCTACAAAAACAAAATATCTTATAAACTATTAAGTTGAGTCTTTTTGCCGGATCCACATATTCTTTTGCATGGCCACCTTGTGCTCCTCTCCAGCCCGGTCCGAAACACTAAGTGTCACCTGAAATGTTAATTTAATTGGTTGAGTCGCGAGACTCAGTGTGCAACCCTCATGCACCACTAGATTTGGGCCTTAACCCATAAAACATAATAATAATTTCATTTACATGGATAACAAATAATATGCAAAGCCCAACCCATTTTCCTAGGTTTCCATCCGCTACACGCCCCCATACTAGCCGTGCACACCATTGGGGATTTCTACAATCAACCGACACCGCTACACACCAAGATGGCAGTCATGCTGCTCATCAACATATTATGGCCGAAGCCATTATAACAAATCACGGCATTAGCCACTACAACAGATCATGGTAAAAACCGCTACACATATAACGTATAACTTCCTCCTTTCATCAACCCAACCCATGCAATCACATACAAGCTATTTTACTTATAACATTTAATTCAGATTATTCACTAACCTAGTGGTTCGCTTTTACCCTCTTTGGGTTTCCATCATTAAACCGAGATTTTGGCATTTATCATAACATATAAAACTTGTGAGCATATATTTAATAATCAGATCTAGATGGTGGGGAAGTATTACACACCTGATTCTCGTACTAACGCTTTCACTATGTCTACACTGCTATCACTCAAGACTATCACTATCGGCCCACGATCTAACTTCGATGTCGGCCTACACCCCGATGGCCAATCTCGCACTACCGAAACAGATCACTTCTTGTATTTAGGTGTTAGTTTTGCAGATCCAACCTTTTCTTCCTGACTGTTATTCGAGTCCATCATAATCCCTTAATCACTAAACCATTTAAACAATGAGATCTAATTACTTAAACAACTATAACACTTAAAATGAACTCTTACCTAGTTAATCGAATCCCGAATGTCCTTGAGAACACATCACCTCCCTTCCTACATTCGACCATCACCAAAAATAGTTAACTAAACCAATGATCGCAACCCATCTAACACCTTATGACATTTGGGCAAAGACAAAAGAATAAGAAAGTGGCCATTCGACCGAACCTACCATTGACCATCTACCTTCGACTTTTCAAAAATCGGCACAGAAGACTTTAATGAAATAGATTCGGCTTCTAGGTACAGAGAGTGAAATCAACAGGGCCTTAGAAAACTGTTTTGGATTAGAAACTTGATAAAAGAGAATGAAGAAATCTCAAAGAAATAAAATCCCGAAACTCACCGATTACAGAGGAGTATTCGGCTATGGTGCACCTTCAGGAAAAACAAGATCTCACCTGATGGTTTGGCTATGGAAGAAAATGATATGCATAGGGAGAATTTGGCTTTTAGAAATATAATGAAGAGGGAAATAAGGCTAGGAATTTCAGCTAGAAGAGAGAAAATTATGAGAAGAGGAAAGAAAAGAAATTTCAGCCAGAGAGGAAACAAAAATGAGAAAGACAGATAGAAAAAAAAAATGAAAGAAAGATGGACACTCAGGCTACTAAATTTTGGCACACACATAGAGTTGGAGTTTCAGCCAACTCTCCCTCTCCTGATAGCTCTTATCTTGTATGATAACCCAATCCTTATCTTACCTTTAGAAGAGCTTCCTTCAAACCAACTCCTCCCTTCCTATTATCATCATTTAATAACCAATAAAAATAAAAGAATTAAATCCCCTATATTATAGCACATGTGTCGTCCACCCCCTTCTCTCCTATGCTGAATTTTAACCCACAAATCTTGAGGCCCAATCGGCCACACAAGGCCTAAACTCCTCTTCCTTGTGATGCCACCTTCATGCCCCCTTAAAGCACCTCCAAATGTTGGGCCACAAGCCCAGCTTGCTACCTAACTTTAATTATAAACTAACACTATTTATCTGCCACTTAGCCAAAGTTTTAAAACCCAAAATATCACTTAAATTACATAGAACATTAATTTAAACCCTAAACCAAATATTTAATCAAGGCCTCAGCCCGAGCCTTAAATTCTTGAATTAACATATTAAACCAACATATAAATGCACAGGCCCACATTTAGGATGTTACATTGGTAAGAGTGGATACTATTTTAGATTGATGAACCTTTTTCTAATGGAGGCTTAAATTGTGTTTAGGTAACCAATGACTATGGAGGTTCGTTCAGTGCTGAAGAAGTGAAGAATCACCATCGTTCATTCAGGGTAATGTATCTGTAAGTTTGGCATTAAGTCATCGTGTGCGACTTCGTTGAAGTTATCGGTAAATATCTTAATTGATGTGTTAATGGACAATAATAGGTGCTAGAGTACTCGTGGTTGGCTACCTTCAAACCAACAGCAGGTGTGTAAACACAATTTTGAAACTTGAAATTAGTGAAAAGCCAAAAAATGTGATTGTCATCGCCACACGGGCGTGCGATCGCCGTGTGGTAGGCCGTGTGACCGAACACTGGCGTATGATCGACGAGGCTAGCCGTGTGCGATACAGGTCGAATCGAATTGAGCCATATGGGCTCTACACAGGAGTGTGGGATTAATGGGCCAGGCCATGTGATCCACACAGCTAAGGCCATTTTGGGCCTTGTGGGCCACACGGGCATGTAGGCCCACATGGGTAAATTACATGGGTTTGTGGGCCCATTTTCACTATTTTGACTACTAAGGTTGCACCGGTCGTCCTAGTTGATTGTGGACCTACTGTTGGATCGGTAAGATTACCTAGATCCCTAATTAACTAAATGACTGTTACATCCATGTACTTTATAAATATATACATGTACGACTGTATTTTGAGAATGCTGTTAAAAATGTATTGAATACATATATGACACCATGATTTGGCATGACATGATTGTATGATGTATTGCATGGGGATGAGTTTATATGGATTGGAGGAAGTGTACTGAAAGGCTTCGAGCCTAACTTACTGGCAGCTCAGATGCAAACTACTATTTAGTTCCGCATTCGGTACTTTTTGGAGTGTAAGGATGGGTGGTTGATTATATCCCCACATGGAGTGTAGGGTTGGACGGAGATGGAGTATAGAGGCTGGCTGGGTAGGACTTGTATACTGCATATTTTGTTACTGTACTGATACTGTAATGGGCCAAGGCCCAAATGCATGATTGCCTCTATACTGAGATGGGCTAAAGCCCAAACTAATACTGTTATTGATTTTGAAAAGGCTTAGGCCTAGACTGTGATCACCTTCTGTCTGTCTGTTTATTCTATATGGGATTACACACTAAGTTTTCGTGAACTCACCTTTCTGTTTTAACTGTACAGGTAATCCCTAAACATAGGCGGATCGGTGCGATGGAGGACTCAGCAAGGGCCACATGACCCATTTCGTTCTATTTTAGTACTTAATTATAGTTTTGATTTTGTTTTGGGGTATTTTACTGTAATAATGGCCTTTTTGGATTTTCATGGTTAAATTGGCTTGAACTTGTGTAGGAGGTCCTATGTTTGAGTCCCTACGCAAGCAGGGGAACTAATTTTTGTTTAAGACGTGTGGCATGGTGGTGTTCAAATTAAACTGGACTGCTGAGTAGTTGTGTTTTAGTGGGCTAATAGGGAGTGTTTTTGGGAGATAATTGGGGAGAAGTTATCAAAATAAGATTTTCTTCTTTTTTGACGTTAGACTTTTATTTCTCTACCGTGTCTTCTCCCTTCTTGTTCACGTTTGTTTTTGTTCCCCTTTAGCCGAATCTTGTTTCTTCTCTTTCCCCTCTCTTTTCGTTTCTGTATTTTTGCGAGTCATCTCTTTGGGTGCAACTTTTGACTTCATCTGTTTTGGTAAGTGGAATTTTCCCCCTTAGTTATTGTATTTCGAGCAGGCAATTAACAAAGGGTTCATTTTACTCTCGTTTAGGTGCTGTTCAAAGGTTTTAAGCGGATATTCCAGTGTGTGGAGACGACTGGTTATCGGATTCATCGCGGTAAGTTTTTAAATCATCGTTGGTTTAGTTTCTCGAGTTTTATGTTGGGAATATTTGGTTTGATTGACGAATCAAGTGATTAATGAAGGTATATATTGGTCAAATATATGTTTTTGAAGGCTCGGGTTACTTTGCACAGCGAATCGATACTAGGTGTGTTCTCGAACGCAAAAATGGAATTTGATAAAAAGACGAAATTGCTTGCTGTCGAGAAAGAAGAAAAATAAGAGAAAATGATGCGAAAAATTATAGACAAAGGAAATAAAGGTGTTATAAACTTGGAAATCAACATTTTGCACTAAAATAGTTTTGGATAGCAGCAGTAGTCTAAATTTGAAAAATTAGCAAAAATAGTAGAAATTGAGCTAGAGGTTGAATAAAATATGAAATTAAATTTTATTGAGTCTAGTTTTTCATGGAAGAAACATTGTAAGCAATGGAATTGTAAATAATGAGATATAATAAATTTTGTAAGAAAAGGTCAGAATGAATTCGGATTCCCCTGTTCTGACTTAGGAAAATCATCAAAAATTTTAAAAAAATAATTAGGGAATTAAATTTATATTTTTAAATCCTTAATAAGTCTATTTTCAAGAAAAAATGGAAACATCATCTAAATTCCGTACTAAGAGATAAATAATTTTAGTAAGGAAAGGATGAAGCTGTCAAACAATAGAATAGGAGTAACTTTAAAGATTTTATTTTACTTATTTGATAAACTATAAATTCTGAAATTTTTTGGTAGAAAGGTATATGAGTCTAATTTCAAAAACATCAAGCAGATCGTAATTTGAAATTCTGTAGCTCAAGATATAAATAATTTAGTGACAATGACTCAAGTAGATAGCTTTGAATGAACATATAAGTAAATAGTAAAAACATATATGAGTATTGAGCTAGCATGGGTCACTTTAAAGATGGATCACACGGCCAAGGCCAATTTGGGCCGAGTGGGCTATACGGGTAGATCACATGGGCATGTGGGTCCATTTTTACTAAAATATTTTTAAGGTTTCACGGGTTGCCCAAGTCAACTGTGAACCTACTGTAGGGTCGGTAAGCACTACTTAGACACCTAAATGTGTGAAATTGACTAAATGATATCTGTATTGAGCATGTTAATATCTAAACTGAATATATGTACTGAAATTGCATAATAGCATATCATCCATTGTATGTTGCATTTCATTGGGTTGGGGGTTGTTATTTAGAGGAAGTGTATTGAAAGGCTTTAAGCCTAATTTATTGGCAGCTTAGCTGTAAACTATTGTTTTGTGCCGCATTCGGTACAACTTGGAGTGTAGGGATGAATGGGTTGATTATATCCCCATATGGAGTGTAGGGTTGGACAAAGATGGTGTGTAGAGGCTAGTTGGGTAGGATTTTGCTACTGTATAACTGTTACTACTACTGATACTGTGATGGGTGATCGTGTCTGTCAAGTCTTAAAAATTTATAAAAAGAATGATCGAACATGGAAACTAACGAAGACAATGATGGAGGCAAGTGCACCTATCAAACAGTAGTATAGCTAGTGACAAGACTGGATTGTCGAACCCAAAGGAACCAAAAGTACTAATTTTAACTCTCTTTCTATTATTTAGCCTGCGAATTAATGGAATTTTTTTATCTAATCTAGAATTAACTAATCAACTAAGCTAAAGGTGCTAAGAAAAAGAAGAAATTGGGGAAGGACTTGAGGGAAAATCGGTTGATTTAGACAATACTTGAGGAAGAATCCACCTAGACCTCACTTGTTATCTAACTCTGAACCTGACGATTTATTCACTTGACTTGATCCGTAGGATTCCCTAATTTATATTAATACCTCTCTTGAGGATACTAACGTCTAACTCTAGGTTGATTAATTGAAATCTATTTCTAATTAAAACCTCTAGGATTGCATTAACTCGATCTATGGACTCCCTTATTAGGTTTGACCCTAATCTGGCAGATTTTTGTCACCCTATCTCTAGGTGCGTGAGCAACTCCGCTTAACTATACTAGATCTACTCTTAGACAGGGTCTCTTACTCCTTTGCCTAAGCACATCACACTTGAATCAATATCCCGAAAATACCAAGACAAAAATTAAGAACACATAATTAAGAACAAATCAAGTATTTATCATACAACTCAGATGACAATAATAAGATCCATCTTAGGTTTCATCAACCCTCAAGTATCTGAGGTTTTAGTTCATAATTGTAAAAGAAAACATCTCAGAAGAAAAGATAAAACAAAACATAAGAAATCCCTAAAACCCCCTGAAGGAATTGAAGGAGAGTTCCTCCGTCTTGAGTATGATTTCGGCTTCTTGAGATGAATCAACTGGCTTTTTCAAGTAAATCCCTGAAATTAACTACTTTGGCTCAGCTCTTTGGCCTAGCTGAACCCCCCTAAAGGTTGGCCTCTAGAGTCTTTATATAGGCTTTTGGAATATGTTTCTTTGCCTTTAAGTACCTTAATCCGAATAGAATTCTTTTTATCTGTAGTAGAGACACACCCATGGCACACGCTTGTGTAAATCATGGCCGGGCCGTGGTCGAACCTGTTGATAAGGCACGGCCATGTTTTTCGGGGTCTAGGCCGTGGTTGACTCTTCTTACGAGGCACGATCGTGTGGTCTTGGGCCCAGGCCGTGCGAATTTCGTACTTTGGCCCATTTTCTTTGTTTTTGGCCCTTTTCTCATTCTTTTCATCCTCTGGTGCTCTACCGAGTATAAAACATGAAAACAAAGGATTAGGAGCACCTATTTCCATAATTAAAGGGATAAATCATCCAAAAACATGCTAAATGTGGGATTAAAATATGTTACTATTACGATTTATCAAATACCCCACACTTAAGCTTTTGCTTGTCCTCAAGCAAAATTCTCAACTCACATTTAAAACGAACTTCCTCAATTCATAATATTTATCAATAATGTCTCATCATAATTCATAGATAATTTATACATGGATAATTCAACTCAAAGAGTCCTAAAGATTCGAACAATCAAAGTCATGAGTTTTTAGCATGAAAACATAGGTGTTTTCCCCTTATCCGAATAATTACCTTTAATTCAAAATTGACAAACGTTGACATCCTCACTAAAGATTCACTCAAATCACTCAAGGTGTTTAAGGTTCAAAAAATTAAGTGCTCAAAAGTCAAACATGAAAAGTTAATCCCATAGGCTTGCTTGAAAATCAAATCTCCACCACTGTAAAATGAGATGATACACAAATCAAAAGGTCTTTAAAAGGGTTGTAACGAGGCTCGGTTAAAGGTGTGGATAAAGGCTGAATTTGAAAGGTTAGAATCGAGATTGAATTGACAATCACCTAATTAGAAAAGTGAACTAATAACCTGAATAATTCCATCAATTGAAAACTTGTAGTACTAATAATACGAGCTTCTTTTTCAGGATGTTGAAATTAAACGTATAGGCTCACTTAATCACATAACTAATAATGAATGTACTTCAATTTTGTTTTTAGAGCAAATCAAGTATTTAAAACTTTAACAACTAAAATAATCTAATTAAGCAACTAATCAAAACAAGTCTTGATAGAAGGGTAGTCAAAAGGAATGGTGATAACAAATACGATATGGGTTTTGGGTTAATATTAGTGGGTTGAGTCAATAAAAGGGTTGTTAGGATCAAAGGGGTTCACTAGGGGTCAATTATGAGGGTATGCTTTTAGTGGAGGAAGTGGGTTAAATCCTAGGTGCCTTAATCGTCTCTATATATCAAATCAATAGTGTGGTTTTGACATGTATAATCGAAGCAAGTTCTAGAACAACAAATCAATGTTGACACACTCATAATCAATAAAGTGAGCACGAAAAGAATGTATGCTCTAAAAGGCTCAAAATCTCACAAAAATTATGGGTATTTTGATGTCAACCTCGTAAATTTCAAACTTCAAGGTAACAATTTAGATTCAGGTAGACAACCTAACAGAATTTTAATTTTTGAAAATAGACTCATCATGCTTGATTCTCTAGTATCTTAAAGTTTAAATCATCATTGCACAATTATCAATGACTTAATCTAAAACATATTAATAAAAATCATGAACCAACAAGAATTTCATTCTAATTAGTGATATGAGAAAACTACTTTAAGACAGAATATCATTCAGGGATTTGAGAATAATGCACAAAGTTAGGCACTTTTTCTAATAAACTTTCACCCCCCACACTTAAGATGTACAAAGATAGATAACAATCATATAATAAGAAAATCAAAAGAGAGGGAGAGAGGTAAAACTTCCTGAATTTTGGATGAGATCCTTGAGTTTGGAAGTGTGGAAACTTGGTTCAGAAATGAAAGATAGTTGGAGGGAGCGCCTCTAATTCCTATGCTAGATGAAGAAATTGGGAACCTTGTGACGAGTTAGCTATGAAATAATTATAATAATTTAAATTATACTAATTATATAATTAAATTAAATAAAGATAACAAGAAAGAAAATATGAATTGAAATAAGACTAAAAGAGAAGATGAATGGACTAGAAAGTCCTTATTGGTAGATGGTTCGCGAGGTGGGTGTGGTTTCTAAGGCCGTGGTGTTGTGATTCCCTAGCAGCCTTTAGAACCTAAAACCAAAAAACTAAAATAAAATAAACTAAATTTAATATATGAAAAAGGAAAATAAAGGAGAAGAGAAAAGTAAAATAAAAGTTAAATGGTCTCAAAGGCCCTTGGCTTGTCGAGTTAATGAAGCGGCCGACATGAACTTATGTTGATTGGTCTCACACAGGGAGACAGGACTCAGATCTTTCCATTTCTTTGACATTGTTGAAGCGTAGATTGAGACTTTTATAGAATGAAAAAGGGTGGGAGAGTGAAGATAGAGGGGATAGGGAATGGGTGAGAAAGGGAGAAGGGTGTTTTAAATAGAAATTTTCAGCTCTGGTACATCCCCATGCCCGTGTATCGTGGGTGTGTTGTGTCACACGGCCATGTCGTACGGCCGTGTGATGGATCAATTGCTTCTCCCACGCCTGGTATTTAAGTTGCCACGCCCGTGTTGGTTCAACAGTGTCAACCACGGCTATGTCGCACAACCGTGGTGTTAGATGAGTCCGTGATTCAAAGATATTTTTCTCGTCCTGTCTCGTAATATCTCTGCTATATCAGTATGAAAATCTGCAGCATCCACATGGCCACGGCCATGGCTATGTGTAAGGCCGTGCGATGTGAAAATCTACGCTTCATTAACTTGGTTAGTCTGTAGTTAGGTGCTAAAGGAAAAAGAAATAAAAATAAATAGGGTTAGTGCTCGGGTTGCCTCTCGAAAAGCGCTCTTTTAAAGTCTTAAGCTAGACTTACATCTCATTCGTACCTTCATGGTGGTTTAAGGAGTGAGAAATCTTTTTTCATGCTATCATCATATAATTTGAGTTGAGTTGAGTTTACTTTAAAAGTACAGAATATAGAATTACTTACCTCGACTGTTCTGTAAGGGAAAACATTAAGTATCGTAAAAGGGATCTCTTCGTTTATCTTCAGGTTTGATGTGGCGATTCACGGGTTTATTCTATCTAATAGTACCTGATCTCCTATTTTGAAGTGATTTGATGTTCCTTTAAGTTCTTCTGGGGGTTCCTTCGGTTTCACTTCGTGTGGGTTTGATTCCTCCTTGAAGTGTGTCTCCCACTCATCTAGCTCATCGGTCTAAAGCCGTCGTTCCTCATGAGATATTTCCTTGTTGGTGCGAGCTATGGGATCTGGATCTGTAATGTAATTCCATGGTGCTTCCTAAAAAGGAAGTTTAACTGAATGCTTATCAAGGGACTTTACGTCCTCACCTTTCTCACTCGATGTCCTAGCTGAGTCGAGAGCTTGAAGACTGATTGATTTGTCACCTACATGAAGTATGAGTTCACCTGTGCTAACATCAATTTTAGATCTGGCAGTTGCTAGAAAAGGTCTTCCTAAAATTAAGGGGATACTATTGTCTTCATCCATATCTAAAACAATGAAGTCTACGGGGAATATGAATTTTTCAACTTTAACTAGTACATCTTCAATTATACCCTTAGGGATGCGAATAGTCTTATCAGCTAGTTGAATACTCATCCTAGTTTGCTTGGGTTTCCCTAGACCTAACTGTTTAAACATTTTAGATGGCATAACATTGATGCTTTCCCCTAAATCAGCTAAAGCATTATCAACAGATAAACTACCAATTAAACATGGAATTATAAAACTCCCTGGATCTTTTAATTTCTATGGTAGTCTGTTCTATAACATTGTTGAGCATACTGTGTTTAGTTCCACATGCGACTCCTCGTCTAACTTTTTCTTGTTCGTTAAGAGATCTTTTAAAAATTTCCTTGAATCTGGCATCTGCGAAAGAGCTTCAAGAAACGGTAAGTTAATATGTAATTTCTTTAAGAGTTTAAGGAACTTATCGAACTGTTCTTCTGTGTCATCTTCCTTCATCGCATTGGGGTAAGGTATATGAGGTTTGGATTCTTTAATTACCAGTTTTGGCTTTTCTTGGCATACATCAACCTTACCTTCACTTACCACAAGTTCTTCCCTTGGATCAGGTATAGATTCTACTAACCTTTCATTGTCATAAGCTGTTATTGCTTGAATTTGCTCATTGGGGTTAGTCTCAGTGTTACTTGGCAAGCTACCTAGTAGTCGTTCTGAGATCAGCTTTGCGAGTTGCCCTAACTGGTTCTCGATTACTTTAATCGATGCTTGTTTATTTTTAAGTGTTGAGTTTCAGACACCGCTATAAATTTTGTTAGCATCTCTTCAAGGGTTTGGCTTCTTTTCCTGTGGGTAGGGCTGTTGTTGGAAGTTTGGAGGGGGTGGTTGTTGTCTCCAATTTCCTTGGCCACCCCACGAGAAATTAGGGTGGTTCCTCCAACTTGGATTATAAGTATTACTATAAGGGTTATTTTGAGGTTTAAAATTGTTACCTGTATAGTTTAATTATTAGCTTTCCATGCCCGGATTGTAGGGTGGGTACTTAGGATTCGCCACACCTCCTAGATTTGAGTCACATTGTATAACTGGATGTACCTGCAAAGAACCACACAAACCATCAATCTTTTTATTCATCATCTCTACCTGACTTGATAGCATGGTGACTGCATCGAGATTGAAACTCCACTGCTTTAGTTGGCTTTGTCCTTGTAAATTGCCACTGATAGTTATTCAATGACATCTCCTCTATGAATTCATAAGCCGCTTCAGGGGTTTTGTTATTCAGGGTTTCGTCTGGGCTGAATCAATTAACTACCGGGTTGAGGGGTTCACACTGTTGTAAAAAGTTTGGACCTGTAACCACAAGGGTAAACCATGGTGTGGGCACTTTCTCAACAGATCCTTGTATCTCTCCCATGCATCGTATAATGTTTCTAAATCCATCTGCACAAAAGAAGAGATATCATTCCTTAATTTGGCCGTTTTGGCCGGTGGAAAATATTTTAATAAAAATTTTTCAATCATTTGGTCCTATGTAGTGATTGATCCTCGTGGAAGAGAATGTAACCACTGTTTGGCTTTATTCCTCAAAGAAAGAGAAATAACCGAAGATGAATGGCATCATCAGAAACGCCATTTATTTTGAAGGTATCACAGAATTCTAGAAAATTAGCTAAATGTGTATTTGGGTCTTCATGCTGCAAACCATCAAATTGAACAAACTGTTGAATAATTGGTATAGTGTTAGGTTTTAATTCAAAATTATTAGCGACTATAGCAGGCCTAACAATACTCGATTCAGCTCCTGTTAAATTAGGTTTAGCATAATCATACATAGTTCGAGGAGCATGATGATCGGCCTTATCTTGATGTGGCAGATTATTCTCAGCCATCCTTTCGGTGGTATTGGTTTCGTCCTCTTACTCTTTTTGTATGTAATCTAAGCCTCGCCTTACTTCTCTACGATTTCTGCGTACGGTCCCTTCAATATCACTGTCATAAAGTAGCGGTTCTGTCGGGTTCCTTCTTGTCATAAACTAGAGGTACCTGCTAGGAAAAGAGAAAAAGAAAAAGAAAATTCAGAAAAGTAAAAATAAAATTAATTACAAAAATAAAAAATGGCTAAAGTAATAAAAATTGAGCGTTCTTAATATTTCAGTTCCCCGAAAACGGCGCCAAAAACTTGATCGTGTCTTAAAAATTTATAAAAAGAATGATCGAACCTGGAAACTAACTAAGACAATGATGGAGGCAAGTGCACCTATCGAACAGTAGTATAGATAGCGACAAGACCGGATTGTCGAACCCGAAGGAACCAAAAGTACTAATACTAACTTTCTTTCTATTATTTAGCCTACGAATTAAGGGAATTTTTTTATCTAATCTAGAATTAACTAATCAACTAAGCTAAAGGTGCTAAGACAAAGAAGAAATTGTGGAAGGACTTGAGGGAAAACCGATTGATTTAGAAAATACCTGAGGAAGAATCCACCTAGACTTCACTTGTTATCTAACTCGAACTGCATTTATTTATTCACTTGACTTGATCCGTAAGATTCCCTAATTTATATTAATACCTCTCTCGAGGCTACTAACGTCTAACCCTAGGTTGATTAATTGAAATTTCTTTCTAATTAAAACCCTTAGAATTGCATTAACTCGATCTATGAACTCCCATATTAGGTTTGACCCTAATTCGATAGATTTTTGTCACCCTATCTCTAGGCGCACGAGCAACTCTGCTTAACTATGCTAGATCTACTCTTAGACAGGGTCTCTTCCTCCTCTGCCTAAGCACATCACACTTGAATCAATATCTCGGAAATACCAAAACAAGAATTAAGAACACATAGTTAAGAACAAATCAAGTATTTATCATACAACTCAGATAACAATAACAAGATCTGTCTTAGGTTTCATCAACCCTTAAGTATCTGAGGGTTTAGTTCATAATTGTAAAAGAAAGCATCTCAAAAGAAAATATAAAACAAAACATAAGAAATCCCTAAAACCCCCTGAAGGAATTGAAGGAGAGTTCCTCCGTCTTGAGTATGATTCCGGCTTTTTGAGATGAATCAAACTGGCTTTCTTCGAGTAAATCCCTGAAATTAACTGCTCTGGCTCGGCTCTTTGGCCTAGCTGAATGCACCCTAAAGGTTGGCCTCTATGGTCTTTATATAGGCTTTTGGAATATGTTTTCTTGCCTCTAAGTACCCTAATCCGAATAGAATTCTTCTTATCTGCGGCAAAGACACGCCCATGGCATACACCCGTGTAAATCGTGACTAGGTCGTGGTCGAACCTGTTGATGAGGCACGGCTGTGTTTTTCAGGGTCCAGGCCGTGGTTGACTCTTCTTATGAGGCACGACCGTGTGGTCTTGGGCCTAGGCCATGTAGATTCCGTACTTTGGCCCATTTTTCTATTTTTGGCCCGTTTCTTGTTCTTTTCATCCTCTGGTGCTCTATTGAGTTTAAAACATGAAAACAAAGGATTAGGAGCACCTATTTCCATAATTAAAGGGATAAATCATCCAAAAACGTGCTAAATGTGGGATTCAAATATGTTACTATTACGGTTTATCAATGGGCTAAGGCCCTACTATATTTTTGACACTGTACTGAGATGGGCTAAGGCCTAAACTATCATTGATACTGAAAAGGGCTTAGGCCCAAAACTATTCAACTGTGCACTGTGAATACTGATTTTTTATTTGCTTCTGTGGGATTACACACTGAGTTTACGTAAACTCACCCGTTCTGTTTAATGTGCACAAGTAATCCCCAGATTTAGACGGATCGGTGTGACGGAGGATTCAGCGGTGACCACAGTATTTTTTGGACTTCATGGTTTTCAATTTACGAGTTATGATTTGTTTATTATTGATTATTTGGGTTGTAATTTAAGGACCCTCTAGGAATTTGGTTTTAAATTTGGGTTTTATTTATTTATTTTATTTTATGGATTT
Organism: Gossypium rotundifolium; assembly: GCA_025506655.1. Classification (NCBI taxonomy): domain Eukaryota; kingdom Viridiplantae; phylum Streptophyta; class Magnoliopsida; order Malvales; family Malvaceae; genus Gossypium; species Gossypium rotundifolium. The sequence goes on from CP106725.1 coordinate 80,208,681, forward strand.
ATACCTGCTCGTCATAGGAAATTCGATTTTCAAAAAAAAGGTAAAGTATTTTCTAAACGCATGATCACCTAGATTGATTTATTAAAGCTTTTGCAACGAGGGATGTTTCAAAACAAATGTTTTAAATGAATAAAGATGACTTCCTAAGTTATAACAAAGGTTTACTAAAGATAATAACATGGAATGTTTTCATCGTAACAACGAGGTTTCAAAAACACTATCATGTGACATTGCGAAATACGGCCATAACGTCTAAGCCGGATTTGGGGTGTTACATTGATAGTTTAGAATGATTGCTTTGTCAATTAGATAATTAGTTGATCGATTAACTTCTAATATTTGTGATGATTGCATGATTATTTGTATAGTTGGGCATGTGATCTAACTTAAATAAGCCCTGATTGACGCTTGTTGGTTAGAGTTGGGTTTGTTTAGTTCTTCAGGCTATTGATAAATTAAATTCCTAAGTGATCATTATAGGGTTGTTTGTAAATAAGGGAAGTAATTAGTGACAATTGTCTTGATTATCGAGAAGGTAAGAATAAATTAGGTTACTAGATAATCATCGGTAAGTATAACCAATTTGTTAAAGAACATTGAAATTTATCTTTGCATCAATAATCAAACCCTTGAATCAAACGGAGAATTTACTTTAACTAGAGTTTTTCCTCATTGATTTTCTTATTTCTTATTTACTTTATTTTACTTTTACTTTTTAATTCTAACATTCCTTATTGATTTTTATATTACTTGTTTGTTAAAGAAATAAAATTACCACCAGTATATGTGGATACGACCTTTTTTACCATTTTCTACTAATTCATCTTTTTCAAGTAGGTTTTCTTTTAACGGTTATGAAGTCAGTTCCTAAGTGATATTATATCAACAACTCAATATGCAACTGAATAAGAAACAAACAAACACAAAATCAATAGGATGTAGTCCCCCTTTACTTATTCTTATGCCGTTCCTTACTTCATTTCACCTTGTCAATCTGCATCAAGTTTGTTATATGAGATGAGATACGGTGCTACATATTCAACAATCCTATAAATAAGAGTTGTGACTAATGGAATAATATGAACTTTTTCCATGAAACTTTGATGGAATATTCTTGGTTGTCAAAATATCTTTGTTATAATAATCATGGTGGTAACTTCACTTTTAACTTGAGCATTAATTCACTATTGATATTAGTAATTGATATGTGGTTGGTCTTTTTTTTACCCACACTTTTTTGTGAGTTTTGTTGCTTGTGGTTTGTCTTGTTGGAACACCTCGTGTAATGTCTCAAAACTTTTCGATGTCAAAAAACTCGTGAAATGACAAATTAGAAATTTGTGTCATTTTAGGAATACAAATTCAGAGGCTTTTTTTAGAACAAGTATCAGGTTCTTTAATTATCTAGTATAAGTAATTTGCATAGTTAATTAGTATTAAATTAGTTAGAATTAAAGAATTTGAAATTTGAGGTATGAATTATTTTGTAAGAAAATCAAAATTAGGTGGGTAAATATTTTAGGACTAGAAATATGATTTAGAATTAAAGGAGGGGCCTTTTGAGGATATTAGACCTTGCTGAATTAAGAATAGGGGAATGATTACTCCATTTCATGCAAGCTTTGCAAAAATAATTGTGAATTTTCTCTTAAAATTCTTTTCCATTTTCTTTCAATCTTTGATCCAATTTCTTCAATTCAAGTGAGGCAGATGTCATTTTTATTTATTTCCTCTTCAAATCAAGAGCATTTCAATTCTTATATTCAAGATTTAACTATTTTTTTGAAAGAGAAATTTATTAATTCATTACATGAATGGGACCATACAAATTGAAAAAAACAATATTCATAGTAAGTAGTGAAGAACAAGCTCCATTAACATAACAAAGGCTTCAGCTTCAGCATCAGCATCAGCATCAATATAACATTATGGCACGTCGCCAATTAGCTCTGTCACAACTCAAACACGACATATCTGGAGTGATTGTAAGAACTTAATATGATAAGAAAATCACCTTTGGATGGTCCAAAACAACAGACAAAAATTGGAAAAAGAACTAGGCATCCACCAAATTGGAGAGGACGATGAAAAAACCATCCTAAAATCACTTGAAAAGGCAAGACTACATGCATAAGCAAGACTAAAAAATTTCCTACAAGAGCAAACAAAAACTTTTAAAAGTGAAGACTTATTAAACAATGGAAGGCAAAAAAATAAAATAAAATTGAAGACAACACGAGTCTAAACTAGCTCACGAAATCATTTAATATTCTAAAATACTCTCAAAACAGAAATAGATTAAAAAGTTGACAAAGAGCCACCCAGGTTCCAAGAGAAACTGCTGGTGGCTGGTGGAGTTGTAATGACGATAGGCACAGTCATCTGTTAATTACAACTTGAACTTGTGAAGACAACAAAGATACCCACAAAATAGATTTGCAAATTGAAAAGAGAGAAGACACTTTAAGTGAATGAGAAGAAGAAAGAAAGAGAGGGTTGGTGGGAGGAAGAAAAAGACGAGTAGTAGATTTAAGTCAAACACCGTGGTACAGGGAAGAGTTAGAATTTTTTAATTTCACATTAGATTTAGGTGAGAGTTTGGGTGTTATTTAGTTGTAGATTATTAATATATCATTAGAATTCAAATTTGGTGATATTAGGATGGGTTCTTGAGTGATTTTAGATGAGCTTTAGAAAATGAAAAGTTGGTTTTCGCTTTATTAAATGCATTGTTCTGAATTGATTTAGGATTTTTGATTGTTGATTCTTGTTGTTCTAGCTTGATTTGTTGATTTGGTTATGAAATCAAAGCTAAGGAACTGGTTGAAAGTTCCAAAGCTAAGTGAAAAGTTAAAGTGGTTAAAGAGTGAATGGTTTTTTATTTGTGCACTCTAATTTTTGACAAACTTTATATGTTTGTCTACATTATTTGCTTAGGTTTGATTTATTAAATTAGTTAATTAAATTGTTAAATGGTGATTAGGATGAATTCTTAAGTCTTTGATATAAGCTTATTTGATATTGTATTATGATTATTATGATGATGAAGTTATAAGAATTGTTAAAGGAGCTAATTGATTGTAACCATGAAAGCATGTTTGCTTGTCTCATTGCTGTGTAACAATATTTTTGACTACTGATTCAAGTTGTGTATTTATTTAGGTTGCATATGTGTTAATGTTTGCTTTGCTTGAGGAAAAACTAAAGGGTACATATAAGGGTGTAATAAGTACTCTCAATTCATATATTTTAGGCCCTTATTGCGTTATTTTTCATTGATTCTCAAGTAAAATATCACATCTACGCTTAATTTGCATAATTGGTGTCAGATTTGTATACATTAGCATTTTAATTATTTATGCTTTTAATTTTACGTGATTTAATATTTACTAATTAATTAAGTGTTTTGAAACTTTGATTAGGTATATACAAGCTTAGGATACGAGTTCAGGAATCATTGGAAGCAAAGTAAAGAGTTAAACTCGAGAAAAATGCATAATAAAAAGAAAAGATGTGTGGTTTGTGTAGAAACCCAAATTTTCCCGGCCCATTAACCAAAAAAAAAAAACAAAAAATAAACCATATTAACAGTATTTTGGCCCAAGATTACAAGGCCCTAAGCCCAAAATTTCTAAACATTTCAGAAAGCCCTAAAGACCCTTAACCCTAAGGCCCGAATGGTTTAAAAATTTGGAAACCGTAGAAGGTTCCAGGAGCGCCACTCTAGCAGCCAAGCCTTGCGTCGCTTCAGCTACCTCACGTGCGCACCACGCGCGCATCGTCATCCCACGCACCTCCATACCGCCAACAGCCTCGTACTCCCTAGCCACGTCCGCTCCATACCTGCGAAAACAACAAACAAGCAGCAGAGAAAACAAACGAAAAATAGTTTTATTTTTACATTATTTTCATTTTTATTTCATTTTCGGCTTTAAAAGAGCCCGAAATCATTCACTATAGGGACACTTTTTCACGATTTCGAATACACAATACAGAAAGAAAATTAAAAAAAAAGTAATAGAAATCCAGTTTTGAGAGGTGATTTTCTGGTGTTTTCTTTTTCTTTCTGTCTTCTTTTGTTGGTACTTATTTATAAATAAAAGAAAGAGTGAGGGAAATAAGAGATTACCTGTGCTGGATCCTGCCCTCGTTCTCTCCGTCGCAATCGGAGTTGAGCGAAGAGGTGGTTGAGGCAAGATGGATCGTTCGTGGGCTGCTCTTCGCTAGTTATGGTGGCGATTGGGTGGTAAACGAAAGAGGATTTGGGTTGAGGCTGAGGAAGAGAGCAGCGGAGATTAGGGTTTCAGTTAGGGGAAGAATGAGGGTTTATTTTTTTATTTTTTAATCTATTTTAAGAGTGTTAAAGGGACGGCACCGTTCTCTTCTATTTTAATGAGGTTCAAACGATGCCGTGTGGTTCAGACCCAACCCGATCGGTTTTATAAGCGTAGGATTTGCGCCTTTTTGCAATAATGGAGTATTTATGCAATTAGTTCTTCTTTATTATATTATCTTTCGATTAAGTTTATTATATAATTTTCTTTGCATTTTGATTGAGCTCTGTGATTTGCTTTTTTTTATCTGATCCTATCAACACACTGCGTTTTGGCTATAAGATTATTTGTACTTTTAATCCCTGATTACTTGCTTGTATTACAATTAAATCCTTGTTATATTTGATAGTTTTATTAACCTGTTGATTTTTTTATTCAATTAAGTTATATTTTTTGTGTGTTATTGAATTAATCGTTTTTAATAAAGCATTTTGAGATAACCTATTAATCTTTAAATTATTTTATTATATGATTTATTTCCTTGTAAAAATGTTATTTCTAAATCCCCTTTTAAATATTCATACGATTCAAATTTAATATGATTTAGACTATAAATATCTTATCACTATATTACATGAACATTTTTATATATAAAATTTTATTTAAATTATTTTTCTCCTATGTATATATATATTATTGATATTATACTATTCTATATATATATATATATATTATGTGTATAATTTGCTTCTTCTAAATTATATTTAACTTATCCAATATATGCTTATATATTATTATAATTCTTATATGTACATTATTTTATATTAAGTTTCTTTTATTGATTTACGATATTGATTTTAATTTGTTTTCAATTAGTTATATTTTTAGCTTTCGTTACTTCTTAATTAATAATGTTGGAATTTCTAAAATAAGAAATTGTAAGATCATTGTTTGTGTATACTTTGAATCATATGATCATATTATTCTTCTTATCATCCATTTGCATAAAGTTGTATTCACATATTATTATCCTATGTTCGATGTTATATTCTTATTATCAAATATTGATTCAATAAAAGCACATTTTAAATCAATTTCAAAATCATTATTATTATTTATTTCAAACTCAAATGCATTCAAATTCTTTCTAAATGTATTCTTTCGTTAAAAGCATGCATTGAACCAATTTTAAGATTGCGTATTTGAAAAACAAGGCAATATTTGTGCATTTAGAAGTACGAAAAATTACATCCTCACGTGCTGGGTGTCGATTTTTCATTCGACTAAATAACCAAATACCCTTTTCATATGTTTTGAAGATCAAAGATGATCTCGACGTCAGAGTATAAATGTGTTATATCCTAACGTGCTAGGTATGATACTTTTATTCCTTTGAAATGAGTTAATTTTGAGATTCAATTCCGATTTAATTAATTTTCTTCCAAAATTTTTCACCATAAATATTTTCAAGTTTTCGACATTAGGACAACGTTAATCAATTTGGTACCAACTTTGGGCGTTGCAAGGGTGCTAACCCTTCCTTGCACGTAACTGACTCCAGAACCCGTTTTCTCAAATTTCGTAGACCAAAACATTTTTATAGGTGACCTTATCACACCTAAACAAAAAGGGATCAGTGGCGACTCCTTATTTTTAAAGTCAATCCCCGTTTTTCTAAAACAATTCGAAAAAATGGTTTCGACAATTTGTGCCTTGGAAAGCTAGCACCACAACCTAGCTAGAGGAAATGATTTGGTGGCCTAGTGTTTACATGCGTGAGCTTAATGTTGGCACAGGCTTGTGCATCAATTGTGGCCACCCAACTCCAAAAGCAATGATATTTTTATCCTTTTTCAAGAATTTTAGCTCAAGCAAGTGTTTTAAACCTAATCTAAGTCAATTAAACATTATAAACATGATATTTTCGTAGAAGGTTAGAACTTAACTTTGGTCAAATTTTTTGCTTATTGCAATTTTTATTATTTTTATTTTTTCTTTTCTCTGTGAATTGATAAACTCATCTTTTCTAGTTTAAGGAATTTCTAAGTTTGATTCTAAAATTTTCTGATATCTAGTTGCTCATCTTTTCTTTGTTCTTTAGTATTTGCATTTCTTCTGTTTTAATTACAAATATTGAGGTTTGTTGAATATGGAGCTCGCATTTGATATATTAGAATATTTTGTTTTGTCAATTAGAATAGTTAAATCTGTAATTGTTTAATTGATTCTAATTTTTTGTGGCAAACAACATAGTTGGATATAAACTATGTATGCAATTTATGTTGAGTGGACATATAATCTAATCTAAATAAACGCATTTGTGTACGTTTGTTGATTAAAATTAGGTCTCTCGCATTCTTAATTCTATTGATAAGCTAAATCTTAGGCACAAAGTTATACGGTTGTTTATTGACAAGGGAAATAAGTTCAATGAGCTCCCCTCTTGGCTATTGACAATGTAAGGAGAGATTGGTTGTTAGGCACGATGACGACAACTATAACTAATTTATTAAATAACACTAAAATTATCTTTGCATCAATGATCAAACCCATGATTAATCAAAACTGAGATTTTATTTTTACTAGATTCTCATTCTATTGAATTTCTTATATTTTATTTTGCGATATCTTTATACATACTTTTAATTTTAATTTTAGAACCCTTTATTTTAATTTTATTTATTTTATTAAAGAAATAAGATTATCACTAGTTGGTGTGGATTTGAGCCTTCTCATCACTATCTACAATACAAATATTTGTATTATTCGGTAAGATTTTCTTTTTGTAGGCGTTGACAACTGTACAAACCTTATTTAATAAACTCCCATTAGCGTCGACTTTAGCTTAATGTTTTTTTTTTACTTCTTTTTATATGAATCTCGACTCCTATTGGTGTTGGGTTTAGTTCAACATTCTTAATTTCTTTCTTGTGTGTGTATAACAAAAAACTTTTAACAATAACTCTCATATAGTGTTTCTTCAACGGATGAAACTCCCAAAAGCTTGAGAAAATTGTTGAGAGCTTGATACTATTTATTGATGAATACATGAGCACGTGTAAAGCCTAAAATGCAACGAGGGATTGTTGTACATTTTTAATTTTTATTTGTAATAGCCCATTTGTGCTCGGACCCAAACAAACCAAAAAAAAAAAGGAAGCCCAAATGTCCAGTTTTTTTACAGTCCGTTTACAGCCCAAATAGACTACCCAATGCCCTATTACACCCAAACCCAAAACCTACGGGGCCCAAAAGGGCCCAATACCAAACAGAATCAAAAGCCTAGGGTTTCTGAAACCCTAGGTGCCGCAGCACCCAACACAAACCCTCGCGCCGCAGCCTAGCCACCAGCCTTCATCACCGCCGAGATCTGCGCTATTAACCTGCAAAAGGAAAGAAAAAACACAACAAAAGCAGCAAATTTGGCAAAATAGAATCTGTACTTGAATTTTATTTTGGGCTATAAAACCTACTGTAATCTGTAAATGGGGGACTACGATTTTTTTTACACGCAAATATACACAGAAATACAATAAAAAAAAAAAAAAAACAACAAAGAGCAGAGGTGATTTTAGATTATTCCATCTCATTTTTTACTTTTATTTTCTTTTGATTCATGCAATATGTTTATTACATATACCACTAAAAATAAAGAGCACGAGTTTACCTTTCGATTCGCATAGAAGAAACGAAGTTTCTAGCCTCCGGCCGCCGTATATGGCGGCACATATGGTGGTGCATGTGGCGGTGGCTCGTAGGTCCGATGACCGGAACCAGATGGGGGAAGAGAGGATTTGAGAGGATTTTTAAATTTAAAAAAATAGATTTAATTGAGTTTTTTCATAAAAGTGGCTTATATAGAAATATAGAAACGACGCCGTTTTTGCTTAAGCCAATAAGCACTAAAACGATGTCGTTTTAAGGCCAAAGATCCGCGCGTTGACCAGACCCGGGGAGGATCCGCGGGTTTTTGTTAAAAGGGCTAATTGTTGGATAGGCCCTTCTGCATTATTGTAATTTTATAATTATGTCCAATTCGTAATTTTTTTCTTTATTTTCAATTTGGCCCATAATTATGGCCTTTGTTTCAATTTGGTCCCTAGGGCCATTTTAAAGGCAGATGATGGAACGACGCCGTTTAGGAGATAGGGCATAATTTTCCAATAAGTCCCTATAGTTTGGCGTGCGTTCCAACATCATCCTTTTTACAATTTTATTTCAGATTTTTTATTATTATTCTGATTTGATCCTTGTTTCTTTGACTTTTAATTCTTTTTATTTTCATTTTTATTCTTATTTTTAATTATTTTAGTATCATATATGTATTAAATTATTACTATTTATTATTTATATTAGGTTATTTTACTAAGTTCAATATTATTTATATATTACATATCGTTTTAAAATTTGTACATTAATTATTATATTACCTTTTTTAATTTTGTATATTATATATTATATTATATTATATTATATTATATATAACATTTAAATTGTTTTATCCTTAATATTGTATAAAATTTGTATATTGTATAACAATATTGTTTATATTGTTTATTTTAAATATGTAGTTTTTATGCATATATGTATTAGATTATTGTATTATAAATATATTTAAAGTTATATATTATTTATTTATGTAAAATATATCCTGCTTTTGTTTTCTCATGAATATATATATTATCTTTTGTAGAATTTGCCATATTTTTTATTATATTATTTTTTATATACATTATTCACCTTATTTTATATATACATTTAATCTTGTGTAAAATTTTCATGTTTATTCCTTAATTTCTTTTTTATTTTATTTTCGCTTTCTATCTTTTATTTGATTATTCACATTTTTAAGAATAAATTTGTAATCTTTGTTTACCTTAGTGTGATGGTTATATTGCTTGCATTATTTGTTATGTTATTATTTTTACTTAGTGAAATGCTCTTTGAAATTTATGTTTGGTAATGTACTAATGCCACATTTCATTCAAATCATTGTTTTAGAAAATTTACTTCATTTTTTTAATTGCAACTATTTATCCAAAAAGTACTTACTGAAATAAAATAATATTTGGTATTTGGAAGTCTCGAGAAAACTGTGCCCTAACTCACTGGGTTTCAATTTTATTCGTTGAATTTACATAGCCAAGTATCCTTTTTGAAATAAAAAATTACAAACTTCAAATCAAAACTTATTCTCGGGAATTCAAGATGTTGTATCCTAACTTATTGGATATGATATTTTGTGTCTTAAGTTAAGGATCTCTTACAAATAAAGACAAGCTCAGTTTCGAAGTCTTGAAATGTTGCATCCTAACTCATTGGGTGTAGCATTTTATTTCTTTGAGATAAGAGAATCTTGGTTTTCTTTCAAATGAAAGGATTATATTTTAAATTTTAAAATTTTGATATTAGGATACGAGTTTATCAATTAGGTACCAATTTTTGGCGTTACGAGGGTGATAACCCTTCCTCGTACGTAACCAACTCCGAACCTGTTTTCTTGAATTTTTTAGGCCTAAATCAATATTTTAAAACAAAAATGGTTTTATAAGGTGATCTGATCACACCAAAGTAAAAAGGATCGGTGGCGACTCCCGTTTTCATTTTTCAAAGTCGATCCCCGTTTTAAAAAAAATTTAAAAATAGTTTCGACAGCTTGGCGACTCCGCTGGGGACCATTAAGAGAGTCAAGCCTTAAAATTGATTATTTTCTGTTCTTTTTCGAAATTTTGAAAATTTGATTTGAAAATTTGAAAATTTGATTTGAAAATTATGATCTTTTTGTTGCATTTGTTTGTGTCATTGCATATGATTGTTATTTTCTTGCGCACATTACATTGCATGACCGTTGTGGTCGCACCTTTAAGTGGGAGTGAGAAACTATGCCTTCGTGAGGTTTTCACCTCCGCACGAGTTAGTGGATTGCTTCTGGGATTGTAACATCCTAAACTAGGGGTTGTTTGTAATTTAATTATTCTTCCCATGTGTGTGCTTGAAGAAATGAATACTATGATTACTTGACATGTTTTAGGGTCTAGTCATAACCCCGGGCTAGGTCTGACTTAGGGCTGAAAATTCTTTTTAGTGCTTTAGAGGAGGAAACAAGGGGAGATAGGGGTTAAGAGAAAATTCGAGAGAAACATGACACCAGGAATATATTGGCATAGTGGCTTGAGGCACTGAGGTGCAAGGGTGTGCAGGAGGGAGGACTCATGTTCGAGTCCTGGTGAAAGCGCAAGAATGTTTTATTTTTGCCTTTGGTGTTAAGGCAAAAGGGAGTTAAGTAAGGAGCGCTTAAAACGGATTGTAAGGGGTTTATGTCACGAAATGACTCAGTAGCAAAGTGGCTTTCATGCGCCACTTAAGAGCTTGGAGGTGACGATGGGCGCAGGTCTTGGGTTCGAGCTGCCGAGTTTGCGCATTGGGAGTTTTATTTTCTTTTACGTTATGTATGGGGTGATGGGCTAGGAAGGCATTAAAAATAAATGGCGAGGTTTTGGGGCATGAAAGTCGATTTGGAAGAGTGGCTTGGGCGTTGTGTAAGGGTCATGCGATTTGCTCCTTTAGGTCCCATGTTCGAACCAAGGAGCAAAGATTGGTATTTTATTTTTTCAAACCGGAGTGAATGGGAGAGGGAGCCGATGGCCCGATTTTGGACTCTTAATGTGATAAGGATAAGCTTAAATTTTGCACTTATTTTCTATTTGGAAGAGTAGTGTTATTAGTTTTGTTTTTTCTTTTATTTTGAAGAGTTGGATAGAGATAAAGTGGAAGATAAATGTTATTTTTAGGTGATAATTAAAAGTGAAAATTATCACAAAAGAGGGAGATGGTAGAATATAGGACTCCTTGGGGCCATCCATAATCGGTTTTGATAAAGGTGGAGGTGCCAAATTCATCAAAGTTTTTTTTTTTCTCTTCAATAGTTGTTGGTCAATTCTCCCTAGCCACATTTGCCAAAATTCTCCAAAATTCTCTCTTCTTTTCTTTTCTTCAACCCCCCTCTCTTCTACTAAAAATTTCACCTTCCTTTTGCTGCTAGCCGAATATCTCTTCCATAAAGGGCTTAAGCCGAATCCCCCTAGTAAGGTGCTGTCGATTCCAAAGGGTGGTAAGTGTGTCACTCTAACATTCGGTTCCTTTTCTTTTCCTTCAAGTGTGCCGAAAGTAAGAATAGGCCTTGGTAGGTTGGCCGAATGTGTTTTTAAGATGATGGCAAAGTGTTCTCTTGTGTGTAGGTAACATTAAGGGGCTTTGACGAAGTCTTCCGGGATTTCAATCTATTTTGGTAAGTAATAGATAGTTTCGGCCAAGGGCCATTTGTTAAGAATTAATGCCTAATGCCGAAACTAACATGTGCCATATAAAGATTCAACGATTTCAGGAATAAGTGCAGCTTCGGGATTTGTTTGGAAACCAAATCCGCTTAAGGTAAGTGCCGCAAATGAGCCTTTGGTATTAAGTTGTTATGGCCGAATAGGCCTATGGCACTAATCTTGTTGTTGGCCGAATATAGGGTCAAAGGATCTAGCACAGTAGATCGAATCTTCGGGATCTAGGATTCAGATTATGTGTGTGTAAAACTCTTTACACACTTTATTAGTTAACATTGCTATATTGTTGCCTTTTTATCATTGTGGTAGTGATTTGCTTATGGACATGAGATTGGATTCCGGGTAAGTCCCCTATTACGTGATCTATGATGTATGTTTGTGTATGCCATCATATGCTGTTGAATGCTATGCTATACATATATGCATGATATATGGGATTATGATATTTGTTATGTAAGCATGATGATGGTGGGATTAATGAGAGGAGGGGGATGATCTCTATGGACTGTCACCAGTGGTTTTGACCACAAGATAGGTTGGCCCCGTTAGATTAATTGTGACTTCGGTCACCAATGGTTTTGACCACACCATTGATAAATTGTGACTAAGTCCCAGTGGTTTGGTACCACCACTGGTTTTGACCACATTATGATAATTGTGACCTATGGTCATCAGTGGTTTTGACCACACGATGGGTTGGCCCCATCACTTGATTTGTGACTCTAGTCACCAGTGGTTTTGACCACCAGTGGTTTTGACCACACGGGGTAGTTAAAGGAGTACGGCTGGTTAGTTGGGTTGCATGTTTGCATGTCTATTAATAACTTGTGTATAAGTTGCATTTTCGGGTGGGGGATTTACACACTGAGTCTTGGTGACTCACCCCTTCCCATATTATTTTGCAGATAAGTAGATCGCGGAGATGGAGCCGAAGAGGACTCGAGGCGGCCATGCTTGTTCCTTGGTTCTGGAATTTTATTCGATTCTGTTCATGTTTATTTTGTTTAAATTTTTAATTTGGGTTGTAATAAGGCCGCTAATTATTATTTGGATGTTTACATAGTCGTTTTTACTTTACTTATACTATATTACAAAATGAAATTATAAATGTTAAGTAAATCGGTTAAAAGCAACATTTTCAAATTAAGTAACTTTTACGAGTTTTCAAAGATGTTACCATCGGGTAACAAAATTTACCAAGTTAACAATAACTCTGTCGACTTTAAAATTTTACATGATCAAATGTTTTCAAAGGGTTTTTCAACACAACCATGTTTATAAAAATAAATCCCAACTGAGTTTTATCAAACACTGTTTTAATACCTTAGCCATATTTTATCAAGTTTTCACCAGACACTCAAAATGTTTCAAATCGTTTTACTCCGTGACATACCAGATCCGGTCAGGACTCATGGGCCGAGTTTGGGGTGTTACATTTTTGGTATCAGATCCCGGTTCAAAACTCGGCTCTGTGGGGGGGCCCAAGGCCAAAATGTTTTGTTTATATTAGTAGGCCTTATTGGAATGTTTTGGGAAATTGTTTATGGTTTGAACAGCATGGCACCGAGTCTCCGGCACCAATCTGCCCAGGTAAGTAATTCTATCTATTTTTATGAATATTTGATAGGGGTAGAAGGGTAAATTGTGGACGTAGAATATTAGAATAGGAATTGTTGAACCCTAGGGTTAGCGTACCCCAACAAACAATGCATAAGATTTAATAATTCCCTAAACAACCCTGTGAGTTGTCACTGAGCAAGGGATGTGGCAATCATTGTACGCATGTCTAGGATTGGATTCGGTGGGAGCCTAGTATTTAAGCAGTCCTAGTGACTCACCTCCTACTCACTTGAATCCTACCTGGTGCGTAGTGACGATTCATCCTAGCTGAGACGACGTGCTCACAAACTAAACTTGTTAACTAAAACCCGAAAGGGACTAGCCATTTTGCTTTTGAAGTAATTTAAACCTTGTTTTTTTTTAAAAAAAGAAGATCAAAATACCCCTCAGTTTGAAAAATGACCAAAATACCCCTGGCTTATAAACTACCAAAATACCCTCCGTATGAAAAATTTCCAAATAGAAAATTTTCAAAATATCCTTCTTTTGTGAAATCAATTAGAACCAAATTTTGGAAATCTTTTTATGAAAATGCCCTGATTATGAAAAATTATTAAAATACCCCTAGTGGTAAAATTACAAAATTGCCCCTAACCTACAAAATTACCAGAATAACCCTGATTTTCAAAAAGTTTGCAACACCATCAACTTGGAAAGCAAATTCTCAAAAAGAACCCTCAAATTTTTGCAATACCCGGAAATTATCAAACTTTACAAAGTTACCCCGGTTTATTACCAAAATACCCCGAAGCTTCAAAATCACCAAACACCCCGAAGTTTCAAAATTTTTCAAAATACCTCGAATTTAAAAGTTCTAAAATACTTTTGACAAAATCATCCGAGAACTTTTATTTTGAAAAATTACAAAAATACCTCGTAGGACAATTGACTAAAATACCTCAGGATAAGAGCAGACAGGAATATCCGCTGAGTGAATGTGTATGGGAGATACTAAGGAATGGATGTGTTTTTTGTGAAATAGGATAGAAAACTTGAACTTTAAATGATCGAAAGAATCCCTATTAAGCTCTCTTCATAAAATTTCTTCGTGGATAACTAGTGAAACAAGTACTAATGCATAAAATTCTTAATCAGATAAACGCAAACGAGAATAATGAGTACAATAGGTCGTGGACGTCCACCGCGTGGCCGTGGTAGGGGTAGGATGACCTTGTCAGAGCTAGCAAGGTCTGGTCATGGGTCTGGAAATGAGATGCGGACGGTTTACCGCGAAAATCGAGTTCCGTGATCGACCAGCAGAACAATGTAGTATCCCAAGTCAGACACGAGTGTTGGAACGAGTTGCCGAGGCAGGCGCGGGTGCAGGAGCCCGTAAATCTATGGTTGAACGGCTCCGGGCTAACGGAGTAGAGGTGTTTAGAGGAGTTTCTAGAGTGGCACCTAGTGCGATGGAGTATTAGTTGGAATCAACTGAGAGGATCATGGGTGACCTGGATTTTACAGCTGAGGAGAAGTTGAAGGGTATAATCTCTCTGTTTCGGGATGAGGCATATCAGTGGTGGCTCACCGTAAGGGATGAAGCGATGGCGGAGGATCTCACATGGGAGTTCTTTAAAGCTGCCTACCAAAAGAAGTATATAGGAACTAGCTACGTGGATGCGCAGCGGAAGGCTTTCTTGAACCTGGTTCAGGTTGCAAGTACAGAGTGGTGAGGCCGAAGGATTCAGCTTGGGTAGTGATGGAGTGTTGTATTTTCAGGGGAGAGTATGTATGCCTAAGGATGATGATTTGAGGTAGCGAATCCTTAAAGAAGCTCATAGTAGTCCGTACGCTATGCACCCGGGAAGCAGCAAGATGTATCGGAATTTAAGGGAGCAGTTTTGGTGGTTGGGTCTTAAGCGGGAAGTAACCGAGTTAGTGGGCAAGTGTTTGACATGCCAGCAAGTTAAAGCTAAGCATCAGTTGCCATCAGGGCTGTTACAGCCAGTAAAGATTCCACAGTGGAAGTGGGAGGAGATTACTATGGATTTCATAAGTGGGCTTCCCCTTACGCCCAGTAAGAAAGATGTAGTTTGGGTGATAGTAGACCGGTTGACTAAGTCGGCCCATTTCATACCGGTAAGGGTTGACTACTCGCTTCAAAGGTTAGCCAAGCTGTATATAGCAGAGATAGTGCGGTTGCATGGAGTACCTGTGTCCATTATCTCAGACCGAGATCCTCGGTTCACGTCGAGATTCTGGAAGGCTTTACATCAGAAGTTAGGCATGAAGTTGAATTTTAGCACTGCTTTTCACCCGCTGTCTGATGGACAATCTGAGAGGGTAATCCAAGTGTTGGAAGATATGTTAAGAGGCTGTGTTTTGAACTTCCGTGGTAGTTGGGAGGAGTACCTAACTTTGGCAGAGTTCGCTTATAACAATAGTTATCAAGCGAGTATCTAGATGGCACCGTATGAGGCACTGTATGGTCAGAAATGTCGTACTCCCATATGTTGGATGGAACTAGGAGAGCGACAGATGTTGGGTCCGGAGTTAGTGGCGGAGACAAAAGATAAGGTTAGAGTAATTCGGGCTCATCTTAGGGAGGCGTCGGACAAGCAGAAATCCTACGCCGATCTTAAACGCAGAGAGGTTGAATATGCAGTGGGTGATAAGGTCTTCTTGAAGGTATCACCTTGGAAGAAGGTGCTGAGGTTTGGCCGGAAGGGCAAGCTAAGCCCTAGGTTCATCGGACCGTACACGGTGTTGAAACGTGTGGGACCGATAGCTTACCAGCTTGAGTTGCCAGCAGAATTGAGCCAGATCCATGATGTTTTCCATGTTTCGATGCTAAGGCGCTATCGATCAGATCCATCACACGTAGTGCCGATTACGAAAATTGAGGTGAACTCAGACTTGTCTTTCGAGGAGGAGCCATTCTAGATCTTGAATCGAGATGTCAAGGTTTTGAGGAGGAAGTCAGTGCCTTTGGTAAAGGTGTTATGGCGAAATCAAGGTACGGAAGAGGCCACATGGGAACCCGAGGATGTGATACGGTAGCAATACCCCCAACTCTTCTGATCCAGGTAATTTCGAGGCTGAAATTATTTTAAAGGGGTAGAACTGTAACATCCTAAACTAGGGGTTGTTTGTAATTTAATTATTCTTCCCATGTGTGTGCTTGAAGAAATGAATACTATGATTACTTGACATGTTTTAGGGTCTAGTCATAACCCAGGCTAGGTCGACTTAGGGCTGAAAATTCTTTTAGTGCTTTAGAGGAGGAAACAAGGGGAGATAGGGGTTAAGAGAAAATTCGGGAGAAACATGACACCAGGAATATATTGGCATAGTGGCTTGAGGCACTGAGGTGCAAGGGTGTGCTGGAGGGAGGACTCACGTTCGAGTCCTGGTGGAAGCACAAGAATGTTTTATTTTTGCCTTTGGCGTTAAGGCAAAAGGGAGTTAAGGAAGGAGCGCTTAAAACGGATTGTAAGGGGTTTATGTCACGAAATGAGTCAGTAGCAAAGTGGCTTTCATGCGCCACTTAAGAGCTTGGAGGTGACGATGGGCGCAGGTCTTGGGTTCGAGCTACCGAGTTTGCGCATTGGGAGTTTTACTTTCTTTTGCGTTATGTATGGGGTGATGGGCTAGGAAGGCATTAAAAATAAATGGCGAGGTTTTGGGGCATGAAAGTCGATTTGGAAGAGTGGCTTGGGGCGTTGTAAGGGGCTGCGGCAGTTTGTTCCTTTAGGTCCCATGTTCGAACCAAAGGAGCAACAGTTGGTATTTTATTTTTTTCAAACTGGCATGAATGGGAGAGGGAGCTGATGGCCTGATTTTGGACTCTTAATGTGATAAGGATAAGCTTAAATTTTTGCACTTATTTTCGGCTGGAAGAGTAGTGTTATTAGTTTTGTTTTTTTCTTTTATTTTGAAGAGGTGGATAGGAGATAAAGTGGAAGATAAATGTTATTTTTTGGGTGATAATTAAAAGCTGGAAATTATCACAAAAAGAGGGGAGATGGCCGAATATAGGACTCCTTGGGGCCATCCATAATCGGTTTTGATAAAGTAGGGAGGTGCTGAAATTCATCAAAGTTTCTTTTTTTTTTCAATAGTTGCTGGCCGAATTCTCCCTAGCCACATTTGCCAAAATTCTCCAAAATTCCTCTCTTCTTTTCTTCTACTTGGCCGAACCTACCCCCTCTCTTCTACTAAAAATTTCACCTTCCTTTTGCTGCTAGCCGAATATCTCTTCCATAAAGGGCTTAAGCCGAATCCCCCTAGTAAGGTGTCACGATTCCAAAGGGTGGTAAGTGTGTCACTCTAACATTCGGTTCCTTTTCTTTTCCTTCAAGTGTGCCAAAAGTAAGAATAGGCCTTGGTAGGTTGGCCGAATGTGTTTTTAAGATGATGGCGAAGTGTTCTCTTGTGTGTAGGTAACATTAAGGGGCTTTGACAAAGTCTTCCGGGATTTCAATCTGTTTTGGTAAGTAATAGATAGTTTCGGCCAAGGGCCATTTGTTAAGAATTAATGCCTAATGCCAAAACTAACATGTGCCATATAAGGATTCAACGATTTCAGGAATAAGTGCAGCTTTGGGATTTGTTTGGAAACCAAATCTGTTTAAGGTAAGTGTCGCAAATGAGCCTTTGGTATTAAGTTTTTATGGCCGAGTAGGCCTATGGCACTAATCTTGTTGTTGGCCGAATATAGGGTCAAAGGATCTAGCACAGTAGATCGAATCTTCAGGATCTAGGATTCGCGTTAGTAACAGGTGTGTAAAACTCTTTACACACTTTATTAGTTAACATTGCTATATTGTTGCCTTTTTATCATTGTGGTAGTGATTTGCTTATGGACATGAGCTTGGATTTGGGTAAGTCCCCTATTACATGATCTATGATGTATGTTTGTATATGCCATCATATGCTGTTGAATGCTATGCTATACATATATGCATGATATATGGGATTATGATATTTGTTATGTAAGCATGATGATGGTGGGATTAATGAGAGGAGGGGGATGATCTCTATGGACTGTCACCAGTGGTTTTGACCACAAGATGGGTTGGCCCCTTCAGATTAATTGTGACTTCGGTCACCAGTGGTTTTGACCACACCGTTGATAAATTGTGACTAAGTCCCAGTGGTTTGGTACCACCACTGGTTTTGACCACATTATGATAATTGTGACCTATGGTCATCAGTGGTTTTGACCACACGATGGGTTGGCCCCATCACTTGATTTGTGACTCTAGTCACAAGTGGTTTTGACCACCCGTGTGGTCCCATCACTTGATTTGTGACTCTAGTCACCAGTGGTTTTGACCACCAGTGGTTTTGACCACGGGGTAGTTAAAAGAGTACGGTTGGTTAGTTGTGTTGCATGTTTGCATGTCTATTAATAACTTGTGTATGAGTTGCATTTCCGGGTGGGGGATTTACACACTGAGTCTTGGTGACTCACCCCTTCCCA
Organism: Gossypium rotundifolium; assembly: GCA_025506655.1. NCBI lineage: Eukaryota > Viridiplantae > Streptophyta > Magnoliopsida > Malvales > Malvaceae > Gossypium > Gossypium rotundifolium. Next base: position 80,227,334 of record CP106725.1, read on the forward strand.
TATTATTTTGCAGATAAGTAGATCGCGGAGATGGAGCCAGAGAGGACTCGAGGCGGCCATGATTGTTCCTTGGTTCTGGAATTTTATTCGATTCTGTTCATGTTTATTTCGTTTAAATTTTTAATTTGGGTTGTAATAAGGCCGCTAATTATTATTTGGATGTTTACATAGTCGTTTTTACTTTACTTATACTAAATTACAAAATGAAATTATAAATGTTAAGTAAATCGGTTAAAAGCAACATTTTCAAATTAAGTAACTTTTACGAGTTTTCAAAGATGTTACCATCGGGTAACAAAATTTACCAAGTTAACAATAACTCTGTCGACTTTAAAATTTTACATGATCAAATGTTTTCAAAGGGTTTTTTCAACACAACCATGTTTATAAAATAAATCCCAACCGAGTTTTATCAAACCTTTGTTTTAATACCTTAGCCATATTTTATCAAGTTTTCACCAGACACTCAAAATGTTTCAAATCGTTTTACTCGTGACATACCAGATCCGGTCAGGACTCATGGGTCGGGTTTGGGGTGTTACAGGGATACATCTGTACTTATGTCTTCTTGAAGTTTTCACTTCGCATGGCCATAGGGAAATGTATTCCCCTGAACTGAACTCGGTCCGTATGAGCCTATAATGGGTGAGGATCGAGGAATCTATGGTTCAGGTAGCTCAACTCTAGAGCTAAACCACACGTAGAAAACGTAAGGACTCACCCTAAGTAGAACTATGCCAAACCTTAATGGTAGCCCAGATAGGTGTTTGTTTATTTTATTTGCTTTATGTTTTATTTCATGATACTAACTTGTTGTGCTTTATTTTTGGTGCATGTCATTTCATATTTTAAGAGGTATCGTTTCACGGTCAGTTTCTAAGTTAGAAAGTTGGTTATGGAGAAAGAATTTCTTAATAAAGTGGAAGACAATGCAGCCATCCACATGTGGTCAGAGCAAACGCAATTAGAGAAAGAGAATAGCTTAACTGAGGGGCATGTGTCAGAACTATGGGATTTCACTCGTATTAGTATCACGCAAAATGAGTTCCAAGAGTTGAAAGAAATATGAACCCAATGGAATGATGAGGCTAAGTAGCTGTTCTATCGTAATTATGGCGATCTACCCTACTTGCTCGACATCAAGGTAGATAAGCATCTGTTCTGGGCTATGACTCAGTTTTGGAACCCTGCCTATAGTTGTTTCACTTTCGAGAAAGTAGATTTAGTGCCCACAGTGGAGGAATATACAACCTTGCTTCATTGTCCAAGGATCCAAGTCGATAAAGCTTATTCTAGGGCCGCTAATGTCCCAACTTTTGTGAAGAAGTTAATGAATATCACGGGGATGAGTGAATAGTGGGTTGCAGCCAAAATTCAGAAGAAAGGTGAGAGTAAATGCATTCCTTCGGTAAGTTTAAGGGACCTGATCTTGGCACATCTAGATGTAAAGAAGAAGATTGAAGTCTTTGCCTTGTGTATTTATGGTTTGGTAATTTTCCCTAAAGCTCTAAGACATGTAGATGAAGCAGTCACTGATTTATTCGATCAACTTGATAGAAGGGTCACCCTTGTACCTGCGATCTTGGCCTAGACGTTCAGATCTTTGAATGCATGTCGGAGAACAAGAGAGGGTAGGTTCATTCACTACAGCAAAATAGACTTTTAGCGACGTTTTTTAGGCTTTTAGCGGCATTTATAAGCGCCACTAAAAGTGTTTGCGACATTTTTAAAAGCGCAGCAAAAAATGCCGCTAAAACAAACGCCGCAAAATTTTGCGGCGTTTATGAGAAAAAGCGCCGCTAAAGGTCATGACCTTTAACGGCGCTTTACCACAAACGCCGCTAAAGATCATGACCTTTAGCGGCACTTTCCCCAAAAATGCCGCTAAAGGTCATGATCTTTAGCAGCACTTTCTCCAAAAATGCCGCTAAAGTCACGACCTTTAGCGGCGCTTCCCCACAAATGCCGCTAAAGGTCACGACCTTTAGCGGCACTTCCCCACAAACGCCGCTAAAAACCATGAAAATTAAAAAAATTAAAATATTATACTTTTAGTAGCGTTTTTGGGAAAACACCGCTAAAAGTCATGAAAAATAAAAAAATTTAAAATATCATACTTTTAGCGACGCTTTTTCTAAAAATGCTGCTAAAAACCATAAAAAAAAAAAATTAAAATATTATACTTTTAGCGGTGTTTTCCCAAAAACGCCACTAAAGGTCATGAAAAGTAAAAAAGAAAATTATAATATTATAAAATCACCAAATATCCAATTTAGAAATGTATAATCACAGAAAAAAATGCCTAAAACAGTTAAGATGCGTATTTATGATGATGTAAAATTAATAAAATGCCAAATTTTTGCTGTCAAAGACTTGGGTTATTATTTTTGTGGCTTCTACACTAGCAGATTTCGCAATATCGATTGGCTGAGGAGCAGGTATGTGCTCAAATTTTACACCGAATTCTCTTTCTATCTTTGATACGCTTGACCTTTTAGCATCATAAAGCATGACAGCGACTCCAGTATTGCCTGAAATTTCATTATTCTCAATATCATATCAAATTCTAAATACCAAATTGAAAAGAAGAGCTTAACTGTTTATACCGCTTCGCCTGCTCGTCTGCACTCTATGAATGTATGCTTCTACATCACGTGGAGGCTCACATGGAATAGATTAATGGTAAATGTAAACTTAAATGATATGTATAAACATAAACACATCAGCAACTTCAATAAAACAAGTGTATTGGAACATACGGATGATTAACGCACATCATTGATATCTAATCCCCTAGTCGCCACATTGGTAGCCACTAATGTCATGAACTTGCTCGAAGCGGAACCCATTAAGAGTGACCTACAAGCACATAAAATAGTGAGAAATAGTATTACATGGTATGTTTCTTGTAGGAGAGCATGAATAATTATACACAATCCATATAACACTCTACCTCACGTTGGGCTCTGCCAGATGTCACCATGCAAAGCCCGGATCCGAGCAATAAGCCAAAGAAGCTCAGAGGCGTAATCTTTTGTCTCAATGAATATAATAGTTCGTCCACCTTGAATCAAATTGATCAAACAAAGAGTATAAATTAAAAAAGACTAAGAAAAAAAAGGCAACTCGGACAAATCAAATGGAATCTAAATTGTAGATATACTGTTATATTAAAACTACATCAAACCTGCTATAACAACATATAATATCTAGGATCAACTGTGACCTTGCAGACTTAGAACAGGGCAAAACAATATGCCTAACATTGGTACTAGCCTTCATCTTCTCATTATCGACTAGATCAACAGTCTTCTTACTTGGTTTAAGAAACCTTGAAGCAATCTGTCAATTAGAAAAACAAATGTTTTCAATCAGATGGGGTAAATAAATAGGAATTGTATTAAATTAAACATCAATTCTTTTAGATGAAGATATCTGAGCTAAAAATAAAGATAAATGAATACTAATATACACCCTTCACCCAGTCTGGCAAGGTGGCACTAAAAAGAACTGTCAGAACTTTACTTGCATCCGCTACCTTGCCTAGAAAATTAAAACCATGACATGCATAATCGATTGCAGTGTTACACACGGGGACCATCGCCGCCAAGAAAGGTAGCATTCACAAAACACACACCTAATATAAGTTCAACATCATCAACAAATCCCATTCTCAACATTTCATCCGCTTCATCAAGAACTCGAATGTCAATGAGCCTAAGTGAATAGTGCCCTCTCTATGTGATCCCGCACAGCTTTATGTGATCTTGCAACAATTTCACCATCTATAATGCACACATTCAGGCACAAATTTATACATTATTGCATTAAATTATTTAAAAAATTACAACCTAATTCCCGAAACAAATCCCCAAAGCTTGCCTTTCTAGCAAAATTCAAGTAGAAGGCTATAGATTAGTTTGCACACAAAATGTTTGCAGAAAAGGTCAGTCAGAAATCAAAGTTGCCAATCTATAGGGGCAGTTCCCATTTGCTCCATCAGCTGATTTGTGCAAGAGAAATGCCTGTGTAAAAAATATGGATAATTAGATAAAAAGATGCAGACTTAACCCTAGTCATTGATAAGTGATATTTTTATATAGCCTGTAAAAAAAAATTCAAAAGGGCAAAAAAAAATTACTGTTCGTTTTGTGCGTGCCTACTATTTATATGTGTTGCTCCAACGTTTCATTTTTCTTCAAGTACACATGTTCAATGTCCATGTCCAACGCATATCCAAGATAATGATACAGAAATATTATCTTTCAAGGATCCTCCAAATACATGGAACTCTTGAAAAAGAAAAAGTATATATACTGTTTTAACATACTCATGTCCAACACTCTTACCCAAGCCCTAGTAACATTATTTAATACCAAGTTCAATTGGCCCATTGTTGTAACCATAAAATCCAATAATAAACCAACCAATCCCTTGGAATACAAAAACTGAATTATTTATAACAAAGCCAGCAGACTCTACATGCAAATCACAAAGTGAACTTGTTTTGACCCGTACTAACCTGCAACCAAAGAAGCCTCTATTTGCAGATAAACCAGAAGGATGAGCTGCCTTGAGAATGTGATGCTTTGTCTGATCAATCAATCTGTGACTAAGTTTTCCAATATTATAATAGTGAACGTTTTAGTTTTCTTATTGGAACAGTGCACATTTTATACTTGACATTGCAGTGCACTCTTAAACATGCCAACATAGCTGGATACATAAAGCAAGAACATATAGAATAACAAATATCTAAGATTTCAACTATTTTCAACCAATTTTGCTCCGACTTCTTTTTTCTTGAATTATTCATGCTCAACAACCATATTTAACACTCATACCCGAATTTGAATAGCATAACACACACCCATGTAAAAATGTTTTTCAATAAAGCTTAATTATTAACTATATCCAACTACAAAAATATTTGTGTCAAATTCATATATTTTTACATGTTATAAAATATTTTTATCTTCATAGTTTAGATTAGATTTTAATGTTGATATGTAGGATCCAAAATCATCATCAAAAAATTGGGAATTGTTTAGTGTTAATGCAACAAGGGGCACATGGGAAGAACAAAAACATGACCCACAATTTAGCTATGCATTCTACTGCTACAAGGTAAGATTTTGAATTAAAGGGTCTGATTACAAGATTATATATAAAAAATAAAATAAAATAAAATAAAAAACTTTTTGCACAGCTTACTTTCATGGATCCCACCATCATTACCCTTTAATCAATCTGCATAAACAGATTTGAGTGCACATTCTCCCAAAAGGGTTGATTAAAATATTTATAAAACAGAAAAGGCTAAAAAAAATTACATAAAATCAACCCTGTTTGTTATCATTTATGCATTTAAACAAGTATTTTGTGTTTATATAGATATATATTTGTTTTATGTATTATTTTGCATCTTGAAGTAGAATTATGATTACCTGAATTTATGAGACATCAGGCTACCTTTACATAAACAAATTCTTACATGAGGCTACCTTTACACGTCCAAGAGTCCCAACAACTATGTCAACCCCTCTCTTCAGTTTCATCTCTTGGGTGTGGTAAGGAGCACCTCCATATAAACAACATGATGTCAACCCCACTGCCTCACCATAAACTTCAAAGTCCTCAAAAACCTAAAACAAATGATTAATTAGCATAAACTTCATAGACAAAAGACAGGCATTATCGAAGAATCACACGTGTAGAGAAATAGGCAAATACCTGTTTAGCCAATTCCTCAGTTGGTAAAAGTACTAGAATACTTGGTGCCCTTCCATATCCAGACGCCCTGACGATTTTCCAGGGCCATTTGTTAAAGACTCCAATATAGGCAACACAAAGGCCAGTGTCTTTGTACCAAGAAGAGTAAATATTTAATTAAATATTAATTCAATTTCAAACAAGAAAATCAAATATTTAATTAAATTTCCAATAAAAATACACATAACAAAACAACAAAAAGCAAACCCATAAACCATTTTCAGTGCAGAATTCAATCCATCGTCCTTGAATATGGTAAAACAAAAATTATATGGTTACTTCCTACAACACACATGGTTTTCAAAATGACATTCAACATTTCACTAGATCCTATCCCTAATTGAACAAGGGCTTAGGTTTATTAATGGCAAACATAGGAATAATGACAACAACATTATGAATAAAAAAAAAACCCAGAACCATGCATGATTTGTGAAGAAGAAGAAGAACACAGAAAAACACAAAGGATGATGGTAGGTAGCCATACACGATTAGTCTTGGTACATTTGACACGGTCCAACACCATTTTCCCAAACAAATGACTGTGCAGAACTAAATAATGTCTTAATATGAATCTCACAAGTTTGTCGTACAGTTCTCCCTGAATGTAAAAAAAAAAATAAAAGTTCAATAGATAACTGGAAGACTATGACTATGAATATAAAAAAGATGATAATACTTTTTGTTTGCCATCTCTTGCTTTTCTCTGCAGTAATGAAGGGCTTTTCCCATCTGAAAACATAACATCTCCAAGATGCTTTTAACGAGGCCTTACGCTTCCTTTTACTCTTCTTCAGAGTCGAATCATCTTCCTCTTCTCTAACCTTATGTTCCTTGATCTTCTTCGGTTTCTTCTCAGATTCAGGTGTTTGGAGAGCGATCTTCTTCTTCATCATTTTCTCTTCTTTCTTCTCTGTGAGGTCAAATAAAGCCAAAGAAGGCATTTGGATTAAGATTGTTATAAACTAAAATCAAAAGCTAAAAGGATGTCTCAGTGAGAAAGAGAGAGAGAGCTCCTTCTACTGCTGCAAAATATAGTATTTTGCAATGAGAGGCGGGTAGAAACAGAGGAAGAAAGGAGGGAATTAGGGTTTAGCGGTTTCTTTTATAGTGTTGCCATGTGGTAATCTTTCAACTAGACCGTCAAACCCTAATGTTGCTTTAAATTGAACGGCTTTGATTTGACTTTGAGTTGAGTTACGTCTCCTTTTGAGTGGGATGCGAAACGATGTCGTTTGCATCTAGATATTTTATTTTTGCTATGGTAAAAAGCCCTCTCCAATCCTTCTCAATTTGAAACTGAGCAAATTGGTCCCTCTCAAACAATTCAAAGCAATTTAATCCCTTTCAATTTCGAAAGTGAGCAGTTAAGGACAATTAATTATGGTATGAAATTACAAATGTGTTTAAATCATTAATTAAAATAAAGCCAGATTATTTTATCTAAATACAAAAGAAATTATATTTATATTGTATTTGTATTATTTTTTACGTGTAGGTTATCATAGATGCGTTTAAATTTTAATACATTAATAATTCATTGATTTTGACATTTTCACATTAATAATTCTTTCCGACGTACTCTAATTATTATTACTAGATTATGACACGCTCGTAATGTTGGTAACAATTTTATGTAACAAAATTATTAAAAATATTAATATAAAAATAAAATATGATTTCAGTTAGAATGGTAAGATTAAAGTAGTGAAAATTATGATTTTCATAACTTCTATGTGTATATGATTTTTTCTAGATTTATATAAAAAATCATGACTACTCATAAAATAATATTTATTACTTTAATTCAAAAAAATGCAGCTAATGACATACTTTTTTCATTTAGCGGCTTTTTACAAAATCCCTAATACTTAAATCCCTAAACACTAAGACTCTAACTTTATTATTCGATATGGTTTAAGCACTAAATCCAAAACCCCATAACTCTAAAATAATAAAAACTAAACTATAAACTCAACCTAAACCCTAACCTAACCCTTAATCTTAAATCCTAAACCTTAAACCCTAAAACATAAAATCTAGACCCTAAACTATAAAGATTAATCCATAAACTATATACCCTAAATTAAACCATAAACCCCAAATTATCATGAGAATTAATTCAATATTTTAAAATTAATACTATCTCTTTTACGATTATAATCATAATTTTAATGTATTAAAATTAATGTTATATTTTTTACAATTATATAAGAAATTATTTAGTATATAAATTAAAATTCACTAATTAATCTAAACCCTAAACCCCTATCCTCTATCCCATAAACCCTAAATCATAAAACATAAAACCTTAACCCTTAACCTATTAACCCCAAACCCTTAACCACTTACCTTTAAACCCATGAAACCCTAACACATACCCCTTAAACTTTAAACCGCAAATCATAAACCATAATCCCTAAACATTAAAATAGTATCTCTTAAACCTTACATCCTAAACTATATATGCTAAACCATAAACCCTAAACTATAATGATAATTAATTTAATATTTTAATATTAATATATCTCTTTTACGATTATATAAGAAATTATTTAATATATAAATTTAAACACAATCAGTCATATATATCCAAAAAAACTTTAAAATTATTTGCGGCGTTTTTCAAAAAAGCGCTGCTAATGCTCAGACTTTTAACGGCGTTTTTCAAAAAAGCGCCGCTAATGCTCAGACCTTTAGCGGCATTTTTCCAAAAGCGCCGCTAATGCTCAGACCTTTAGTGGCGTTTTTCCAAAAGCGCTGCTAATGCTCTGACATTTAGCGGCGTTTTTACAAAAGCGCCGCTAATGCTCAGACTTTTAGCGGCATTTTCAAAAAGCGCCGCTAATGCTCAGACTTTTAGTGGTGTTTTTTCAAAAGTGCCGCTAATGCTCAGACTTTTAGCGGCGTTTTTTGGAAAAGCGTCGCTAATGCTCAGACTTTTAGCGGCATTTTTCAAAAGCGTAGCTAATGTTCAGACTTTTAGCGGCGCTTTTGGAAAAACGCCGCTAATGCTCACACCTTTAGCGGCGTTTTATGAATAAACGCCGCTATATATCCTTTTTAGTGGCGTTTTGTTAATAAACGCCGTTATTGCTCATTTTTTGCGGCGTTTTCCTTCAAATGCCGCTGATGTATAATATTTACGGCGTTTTTCTTTAAAAAGCCACTAAAAATGCCGCTAAAATTATGTTTTGCTGTAGTGATTGGATGCGTACAATTGTTATTAGCTTGGTTCCACAGTCACTTTTGGAAAGTGGAGAAAGTTTCTTATCGGGTTTTCTCTGAGAATTATTCTCCATTAAAAGAGATAGTGGCTTCACCAATGAGAGAGGATGTGTCTGAGGAAAACTGGATGGCACTCCTTCAAAACCTTCATGAGGAAAACATCGAGTGGAGAGCTTCTTGGATGATTCCCGACGAAATTCTTTACCGGTGTGGGAATTTTGACTGGGTTCCTTTACTTGGAATTTGGGGAGCCGTTGGGTATGCTCATTTGCTTGTACTAAGGCAATATGGGTCAAGATAGTTCGTACCAGCAACATATGGGCTGGCTCAATGTGAGTTCTCATACGGAGGGGATAACTATAAGAAGAGGGTTAAGAATATTTCTAGTGCTTAAAATCAGATTCGTAGGATGAAGAGATTATCCGTAGGCCCAATGACGACCCCAGAATACAACGGATGGAGGATTAGAAGGATTAATGATAATATCCCTGAGCTGAATCCAGAAGGCGCCCGATCAAGAGAGGAATTCTTACAAGTGGTCGCATTAGAATTAGAGATTATAAAACTAGATTTCAAAAGGAGGAGTTCAGAGCTCGAAAAGAGGATAGAGAAGTTGGAAGAAGAAAAAATGTACCCAAGATTAGATGTGGATGTTCATAAATTAGAAGCTGAAAAATTAAGAAAAGGGAAAAAAAGGTCGAGGACGATCTGGATAGTCTAAAGACAAAATATAAAAAGATACGTTTATCAATGAAAAATGCAAGACTGGGTAAGACTTCAGAATAGTGGCAACAGGAGATTCAAGAGGAAAAGGCCAAACCTGACCATTGGGAGAGGAAATTCCAAGAAATGCAAGCACCAAATGAGGCCCTAGAAAGGAGTTTGGTAGAAACCCAGAAGGATAAATGTGGATTAAAGGCTAGAGTGGCTGAGTTGGGACGGTCTCTTCATCACCATCGAAGTCGTAATTCTGCAATCGAGTTAAAGTCAAGTCTGAACAAGATTGAGGAGATGAAGGGCAAGATCGAAAAATTAGAATCGGCATTACAAAATTGTGAACTTCGGATCGAGCTTCTCGAAGCAAGAGAAGGGTAGTGGAAGGAGGAGCTCCACCATTCTCATGATCAAGTTAGAAATAGGGATTATCTCATGGGTGAAGCCATAGCTCAGATTCGAGAGGTAGCTGATCATTTACAGACTTTGGCAGTACTGGCTGATACGTTGAGCATGAAATATGAGCTACAGTCAGATTGTGGTCAAGAGCTAGCCTTGTTGTTTAGAAGATTTAAAACTTTGGGCATTAGGGCGAAAGAATATTTGTAGTCCATTTTATGTAAAGGATTTTGTTTTCTAATAAAGTTTTCTAAATGAAATTAAATCTGAATCGATGCCTTTTTTGTATTACATCACATCATATGCATTTAAGTCCATAGAAAGATCCTAATTAGTTGAAATTATTACAGAGAGAAAAAGAGAGAGAAAGAAGGAAAAACCTGGAAACTAAACACCGTTACGGTACACGCGCTAAGACAAAAAATATGGATCAAAGACTCGAACAGTTCCAGAGAGACATGCAAGACCAGTTGGAAAAAATCTAGCAAGATATGAGGGAACAAATGATGGAAGTTCAAAAGAATATGGTGGCTCAAATGACTCAGCTACTAAATGGGGCAATGGAAAAAGGAAAAGGCCCCATGACTAATGCTGGAGAAGATAATGAGGTCTTTCCTCCGGGTTTTACCTCACTACATGCACAAACACAACCTAAGGTATATCCCCGGAGGCCATCTGACATGATTAGGCCTCAACAAGGGAAAATTGATACTAGAATGCCCATAAACTTCCAAGTGGGCACAGGATTTAACCCAGGAGATAACCCTGCTAATCTTGTTATCACTGATTTAGATATAACAGAGTGGGAAGGGATGAGAATTGAATCCTCAAGGTAGTTAGAGGATCATTGTAGATGGTTGGAAGAAAAGTTCAAGGCCTTGGAAAATGCTGATAATAATCATGGAATTGATGCTAAAGACTTGAGCTTGGTTCTAGATTTGGTGCTTCCTCATAAGTTCAAAATGCTCGAATTCGAGAAATACAATGGGACTAACTGCCTGAAGCCCACATTACCATCTTCTGTAGACGATGACTGGTTATGTTAATAATGATCAACTCTTGATTCATTATTTCCAAGATAGTTTGGTGGGGGCAGCGTCCAGGTGGTACAATCAACTGAGCCGTGCTAGGATTAGCTCCTGGAGGGACCTAGCCTAAGCTTTTATGAAACAATACAATCATGTCACAGATATGACGCCTGACAGAATCATTTTGCAGAATATGGAGAAGAAGTCAAATGAAAGCTTCAGGCAGTATGCGCAAAGATGGACAGAGGTTGCCATGCAAGTCCAGCCACTGCTCCTAGAAAAAGAAACTACAATACTTTTTATCAATACCTTGAAGGCCCCATTCATTACTCACATGATAGGAAGTACCACCAAGAGCTTTGGGGATATAGTGATGGCGGGAGAAATGATTGAAAATGCCATAAGGGGTGGCAAGATTGAAGCAGGGGAAACCATTAAAAGGTCTTCTCCAAGGAAAAAAGAGAATGAGGTGAATAATAAGAGTACATACAATAAAGGGTACTCAAAGGCAATTACTGTTAGCCAGCCAAAAGTAATTACTATTGGGCAACAAGGGTCGGTAAGATAGGAATCGGGCACAAGGCAAAACTTTGAAAAGCTTCAATTTACGCCAATCCCAATCACGTATAAGGAACTATATCAAAGTTTATTTGTCGTACACGTGGTGTCTCCATTTTATCTAAAACCATTACAGCCCCCATATCTCAAATGGTATGATTCAAATACTCACTATGACTACCATGCGGGAATACCGGGGCATTCAATAGAAAACTGCACTGCCTTCAGAAAGGTAGTCAAAAGACTCATCAAGATGGGGATTGTGAAGTTTGGTGATACACCTAGTGCGGAGAACCCATTACCTAACCATGGAGATAAGGGGATAAATGCGACTAGTGAAAATATTGTGAGAAGGATCAAGGAGGATATTACGGAGGTAAAAACCCTATTGAGAATGGTCTGGAGAGAAACGGTAGGAAGAGGATTGATAGAATCAGATTCTTTGGAAGGATGTGAAGGAGTAAGGGATTACTGTGAGTTTCAAAAAGCAGAAGGGCACGAAATCTAAGAATGTGTTGAGTTTAAGGACCTAGTGCAGAGCCTTATGGATAATAAATAATTAAAAGTTTATGATGAAGGTTTAGAGGGAGGAAGTATATGCGTGACAGAAGGAGAATTGGCAAACCAAAAAGTCAATTACCCGAGGATCATCATCACCAGACCAAGAAACATGAAAGGAGGAACATAAATGGCACCAAAGGTCTTAATCCAGAAACCTGTTTCCTTTCCTTATAAGGATAACAAAATGGTACCTTGGAATTACGACTGTAATGTGACAATATCCAGGAGGGGAAATCTTAGCTATTGATTCCAAGAAAGACCAAAACGAAGGATCTTACACATGTAGTGGAAGGCATTACAACTCAGTAAATGTTAGAATAGAACTAGTGAAATCAAAGACCTTGGCAGTTGAACGAGAGAAAAGACCTGAGGCACTTATCAATGAACCAGTAAAGGAAGAAGAAGCTAAAGAATTTCTAAAATTCTTGAAGCACAGTGAATATAGTGTGGTAGAAACACTGCGCAATCAACCGGCTCGCATATCAGTGCTAGCATTACTTTTAATCTCAAAAGTACATCGTGAGGCATTGATGAAATTTTTGAATGAGACCTATGTTACTAAAGATATAATTGTCAATAAACTTGACCGACTGGTTAGTAATATAAGTGTCGATAACTTTATTTATTTCAGTGATGATGAAATTCCACCTGGGGGCATGGGATCAACTAAGGCTTTGCACATCACTACTCGTTGCAAAGGATGTACTCTACCAAGCGTGTTAATCGATAATGGATCGAATTTGAATGTCTTACCATTGTCTACGTTGAAAAGATTGCCTATAGACAATTCTCACATGAAGACATGCTAGAACATAGTGAGAGCATTTGATCGCACTGAGAGAAGAGTGATGGGAAGGATTGACATACCGTTGTTGATTGGACCAAACATACATGAAGTGGATTTTTTGGTGATGGATATCAAGCCCTCCTACAATTGCTTGTTGGGAAGACCCTAGATTCATTCGGCAGGGGCAATGCCCTTATCACTGCACCAAAAATTGAAACTAGTAACAAAAGGTCGGCTGGTTACTATAAATGCAGAGGAGGACATCATAGCAACTGTTACCAACGACGTGCCATACTTTGAGGCAAATGAGGAGGCCGCTTAGTATTCCTTTTGAACTTTATATTTCATGAACGCAACATTCATTTTGGAAGGGAATGAGGTTTGGTGCCTAGGATATCAAGGACCACGAGAATGGGCGTACAAATGATGGTGGGGAAAGGAGCCTTACCGGGAAAAGGACTGGGCAGACATCTCTAAGGAGGGATTCAGATTTCGATGCTGAAAGAGAAAAAAGATAGTTTTGGTTTGGGTTTCAGGCCAGATGCTAGACAAAGGAAGAAAGAAATAGAGAAGAAGCAAGAGAGAAGAAGAGCACGGCTGAGTGGGGAAGAAGTCAAGTGGGAATTGATGACGTTCCCTTACATATCCTAGACTTTTATATCAGGATGGATAATTCACCCTGAAAGGGATTGTTGGAAAATGAAAATCTTCACATCAATGCCATATACGAGGAAAGAAATGAGCAAAGAAACCTGTTGGGCATTCGCCCTTATGAACCTGGAAGCATTTTGAAAAATTGGACTGCAGAGGAACTTCCTATAGTTTTTAGAGATTACACAGAGTAATGTTCAGAACACACTTGTTGTTTTAAAGCCTAGAAACAATAAGGTTTCATTTGTGAAATAGGATCATGTTTAGACATCTTTGTTTCAATAAAATATATCTTTGCATGGTCGTACCAAGATATGCTTGGGTTAAGTACTGATATTGTAGTGCATCGCCTTCCCATAAGAGAAGAATGCAAGCCAGTTCAGCAAAATCTACGAAGGATGAGGCCTGATGTGGTGTTAAAAATAAAAGAGGAAGTTAAGAAATAGTTTGATGCTGGTTTTCTACAAGTGGTCAAATACTTAGAGTGGGTTTCCAACATTGTACCTGTTCCTAAGAAAGATGGAAAGGTTTGGATGTGTGTAGACTACAGAGACTTAAATAAGAGTAGCCCGAAGGACAACTTCCTCTTGCCTCATATTGACACTTTAGTGGATAATTCGACGGGATACTCACTATTTTCTTTCATGGATGGTTTCTCTGGATACAATTAGAGAAATATGCACTGTGAGGATATGGAGAAAACTACTTTCATAACATTGTGCGGTACCTTTTGCTATAAAGTGATTCCGTTCAGACTAAAGAATGCATGAGCAGCATATCAAAGGGAAATGGTAACCTTATTCCATGACATGATGCACAAAGAGATTAAAGTATATGTTGATGACATGATTGCCAAATCTCGAACAGAAAAAGAACACATTGAAGTTTTGAAGAAATTTTTTTGAGATTGAGAAAATTTTCAATGAAAACTCAACCCGGCAAAGTGTACTTTTGGAGCTCGGTCAGGGAAATTACTAGGCTTTGTAGTCAGTGAGAGAGGAATCGAGGTTGACTCAGATAAGGTCAAAGCTATACAAGAATTGCCTCTACCATGCACTCAAAAAGAAGTTCGAGGTTTTCTTGGAAGATTAAATTACATTGCTCAGTTTATTTCACAATTAACTGAGAAATGTGATCCCATATTTCGTCTTCTTAAGAAACACAACCAAGGTGTATGGGATGATGAGTGCCAGAAAGCTTTTGACAAAGTTAAACAATATCTGTCAAATGCCCTAGTACTATCTCTGTCAAATCTAGATAGACCACTAATACTGTATTTGATAGTGCTTAATAACTCCATGAGATGTGTGCTTGGTCAACATGATGAATCAGGGAAAAAAGAAAAGGCAATATATTATCTTAGTAAACAGTTCACTGAGTGTGAAATGAGATATTCGTCAATTGAGAAATTGTGTTGTGCCTTGATTTGGACAACTCAGAGGTTGAGGCAATATATGCTATATCATACAACCTGATTAATTTCGAAACTTGACCCATTAAAGTATATGATGGAGTCAACTGCTCTGAATGGAAGGATGGTAAGGTGGTAGATTTTGATTTCTGAATTTGATATAGTCTATGTAAACCAAAAGGCTATAAAAGGGAGCACAATAGCAGAATTTTTGGCTAGTAAGGCTTTAGAGGATTATGAACCTTTGAGCTTTGATTTCTCCAATGAAGAGCTAATGTATGTGGCAACTAATGGAGAATATCCATGGAAGCTAAACTATGATGGAGCATCAAACACTGTAGGAAATGGAACTGGGGCAGTCTTAGTATCCCCTAGTGGTGATCATTATCCATTCACATGCAAATTGGATTTTGATTGCACAAACAACATAGCAAGGTATGAAGCATGCATCATGGAATTCGAGCAGCTGTAGAGCATAAAATTAGAGTGTTAGAAGTATATGGAGATTCTGCATTAGTAATCTACCAGCTTAAAGGAGAATGGAGACAAGAGACCCCAAACTAATCGATTACCGAAAAATAGTTCTGGGGCTAATTGAGGAGTTTGATGACATCACTTTTAATTATCTTCCACGAGATGAAAACCAGATGGAAGATGCTTTGGCAACTCTAGCTTTTATGATCAAAGTAAACAAACCAGAGGATATGAGACCTATTCAGATGAGTATTTTTGAAGTTCCAGCTCATTGTTATAACATGGAAGAGGAAAGGGATGACTACCCTTGGTATCATGATCTATTGCGATATGGAAGAATTCGTGAGTACCCTGACCATGCAACTGAGAATGATAAAATATCGTTAAGAAGATTAGCCTGTGACTATGTCTTAGATGGGGATATCTTGTATAAAAGAAGGAAAGATCAAGTATTATTGAGATGTGTTGACGTTGTTGAAGCTAGGAAAATCGTGGAAGAAGTTCATGAGGGTGTTTGTGGAACACATGCTAATGGGTTCACAATGACTAGACAAATAATGAGATTCGGATACTATTGGTCCACCATGGAAGGATATTGTATCAACTATGCCAAAAGATGTCATAAATGTCAGATTTATGGAGATAAAATCCATGTACCACCTTCACCTTTGCATGTTATGACTTATCCATGGCCTTTTTCCATGTGGGGCATGGATGTCATTGGGTCGATCTCACCGAAAGCTTCGAATGGGCATCGATTCATCTTTTTGGTTATTGACTACTTCACGAAATGAGTGGAAGTTGCTTCATATGCTAGCATTACTAAGTTAGCAGTTAGTCGATTCTTGAAGAAGGAAATCATATGTCGATATGGAATGCCTGAGAGGATCATATCAGATAATGCACTGAACTTGAACGATAGCACGATAGTAGAAGTCTGTAGTCAATTTAAGATCAAACACCACAACTCATCTCCGTATCACCCAAAAATGAATGGGGCAGTGGAAGCGGCCAATAAAAACATCAAGAAGACAGTAAGGAAAATGACTGAGACCTATAAGGATTGGCATGCGAAATTACCATTTGCACTCTATGCTTATCGGACATCCGTCAGAACTTCTACTGGGGCAACTCCTTTCTCATTGGTTTATGGGATGGAAGTAGTTCTACCTATCGAAGTAGAGATACCTTCCTTCGAGTTTTTTCAGGGATAAAGCTGGATGAAGCGGAATGGATCCAGTCTCGATATGATTAGTTAAACTTGATTGAGGAAAAGAGGCTAAGAGCTATTTGTCACGGTCAGATGTACCAAAAATGAATGATGCGAGCCTATGATAAAAAAGTCCGCCCAAGAGAGTTTCACGAGGAGGACCTTGTACTAAAAATGATCCTTCCCATACAAAGGGATTTCAGAGGAAAATAGATGCCAGATTGGGAAGGACCATATGTGGTGAAGAAGGTTTTCTCTGAGGTGCACTGATTTTGACCAAAATGGATGGGAAAAGCTTACCCAATCCTATGAATTCGGATGCAGTCAAAAAATATTTTGCTTAAAAAGGAGAGGAGACCGAGGTGAAAACCCGCAAAGGGCGTTTTGAGACTTCAAAAAAAAAAAAAAAAAGAGAGGCCAAGGCGAAAACCCGCAAAGGGTGCCTTGAGACCAAAGGAGTTTTGAGTTGAAAACCTGAAAAGGGCGGCTCAAATTTGGAAAGGCATGCAATGATCTTGCTATACCTGAATCAACAAGAAATGAAGTATGTTACGTATCGGGGCATCAAAAAAGTACTTTGGATCTTCTAAACGCATGTTAAGCTCGAAGCAGTCTTCATGGAGTTTGTATATAGAAGCCCAATTGCGATATCTAGGGCACCTGATCTTTGTCCTATTCAAATTAATTCACTATCTTTGGATTCTTTTTCTTCTCAAAGATATGGTCCTAGTTAATTTCCTTTGTATTTTTGATAATTTATTTAACTCTAACTATCTTGAGATCAGTTTATTTGTTACCCATTATTTATAATCATGTTGCATTGAAATAATGATTGATAAACTAATAATATTTTCACAGAAGAAGTTTTACATATTACTTTAGAAATTTCTAGATAATACAAGAAACCAAAATAGGACAATTGTTTAAGAATTTCCATGTGTGAGGATTGGAAGTACTTGAGAAAGTCTAGATTGATACTATTTCTTTGGATTCTTTGTCTAAATGGTGATTGGACAAAATAATGAGTTGTTGCGACAAAAAAGAAGCAACATTAATCCTAAGAGAGGATAATTTTACAAGCATTCTCATTGGGTCATAATGTTCGGGGAATGGTATGACAGACTAAGTTGACAGGAAAAGATTCAAAAACCCTAAATTATGGTGGAATGGATTGAAGTTGAAACAGATCCTGTGTTATAATAGGAATGGATTAAATCCTATAATCGTGGTGGGATAGTTTGAAGGCGATATAAGCCTTGTATCCCCAAGGTTCAAATGGAGTAGGCCCTAAAATTTCCATAGGACAAATTATTTGAGCAGAATATGATATTTCGAGAGGAACAAGGATGAAGAACAAATGAGTAATGACACCTTGAGTAGGAATCATACTCATAACATTTTTGCATTCATATATCATAGTGTGTCTAATTAGGAGCATTTGTCTCATATCGATCAGGACATCCTAATCATTCGGCATAAGCATATACCCATTCCACAAGTCATTTCCTCTATAAGATAATGTAGTAGGGTAAATCATCACTTTTAGCCTTGCCTACCTGAAGTTGCACCGGAGCAGACTGAAGACAATAGATCTTACCTTTCTGAAGTTGTAGGAAGAAGATCGAAAACATCAGCCTTGTCTCCATGAAGTTGCAGCGGAGCAGACTAAAGACAACAGATCTTACCTTCTTGAAGTTGCAGGAAGAAGACCGAAAACAAAAGCATTGTCTCCCTGAATTTGTAGCGGAGCAGACTGAAGACAACAGATCTTACCTTCTTGAAGTTGCAGGGAGAAGATCGAAGACGTCAGCCTTGTCTCCCTGAGTTTGCAGTGGAGCAGACTAAAGATAGCAGATCTTGTCTTCCTGAGTTTGTAGTGAAGTGGATTGAAAACATCAGCCTAGCATCCCTGAGTTTGCAGTGGAGCAGATTGAAAATAGCAGATCTTGTCTTCCTGATATTGCAGTGAAGTGGATCGAAGATACTAGTCTATTTTCCCTGAGTTTGCAGTGGAGAAGACTAAGAGATAACAGATCTGGCCTTACTAAAGTTGCAGTGAAGCAAATCGAAGACACCAGCTTGACCTTCCTGAAGTTGCAGTGGAGCAGACTAAAATAGCAGATTTGACCTTCCTGAGGTTGCAGTGAAGCAGATCAAAGATACCAGCCTTGTTTCCCTGAGTTTGTAGTGGAGCAGGCTAAAAGATAGCAGATCTTGTCCTCCTGAGTTTGCAGCGAAGCGGATCAAAGATACTAGTCTGGTCTCCTTGAGTTTGCAGTGGAGTAGAATAAAGATAGCGGATATTGCATTCCTGAAGTTGCAGTGAAGCAAATTGAAGCCGTCAAACATATAGTTCAATACCTCTGAAATTGCAGATAGGTTGACAAGGACCAAGAACTCAAGACTTGGCAAGACTAGGCAAAATTGGTCCTTTTATAGTCTTTGCTCCATTCTCGTTACACGAAAATGAGCAAAGAGGGGCAACTGTAATAGCCTATTTGTGCCCGGGCCCAAACAAACCAAAAAAAAAAAACTCAAATGTCCAATTTTTTTACAGTCCGTTTACAGCCCAAATAGACTACCCAATGCCCCATTACACCTAAACCCCAAACCTACGGGGCCCAAAATGGCCCAATACAAAACATAATCAAAAGCCTAGGGTTTCTGAAACCCTAGGCGCAACAGCCTAGCCACCACCTTCATCACCGTCGAGATCTACGCTATTAACCTACAAAAGGAAAGAAAAAACACAGCAAAAGCAGCAAATATGACAAAATAGAATCTGTACTTGAATTTTTTGGGCTATAAAAACCTATTGTAATCTGTAAATGCGGGACTACGATTTTTTTTACACGCAAATATACACAGAAATACAATACAAAAAAAAAAACAAAAAGAGGTGATTTTCGATTATTCCAGCTCATTTTTACTTTTATTTTCTTTCGATTCATGCAATATTTTTATTACATATACCACTAAAAGTAAAGAGCACGAGTTTACCTTTCAATTTGCATAGAAGAAATGAAGTTTCTGGCCTCTGGCTGCCGTATATGGCGGCGCTTACGGTGGCGCGTGTGGCGATGGCTCGTAGGTCCGATGACCGGAATCCAGATGGGGGAAGAGAGGATTTGAGAGGATTTTTTAATTTTTTAAAAAAGATTTAAATGATTTTTTTTTCATAAAAGTGGCTTATATAGCGATATAGAAACGACGCCGTTTTTGCTTAAGCTAATAAGCACTAAAACGACGTCGTTTTAAGGCCAAAGATCCGCGCGTTGACCCGACCCGAGGAGGATCTGCACGTTTTTGTTAAAAGGGCTAATTGCTCGATAGGCCCTTCCGCATTATTGTAATTTTATAATTATGTCCAATTTTCATTTTTTTCTTTATTTTCAATTTGGCCCATAATTATGGCCTGTGTTTCAATTTGGTCCCTAGGGCCATTTTAAAGGCAGATGAAGGAACGTCGCTGTTTAGGAGGTAGGGCATAATTTTCCAATAAGTCCCTATAGTTTGGCGTGCGTTCCAACATTATCCTTTTTACAATTTTATTTTAGATTTTTTATTATTATTCTGATTTGATCCTTATTTCTTTGATTTTTAATTCTTTTTATTTTCATTTTCATTCTTATTTTTAATTATTTTAGTATCATATATGTATTAAATTATTACTATTTATTATTTATATTAGGTTATTTTATTAAGTTCAATATTATTTATATATTACATAACATTTTAAAATTTGTACATTAATTATTATATTACCTTTTTAATTTTTATATTATATATTATATTATATTATATTATATATAACATTTTAATTGTTTTATCCTTAATATTGTATAAAATTTTGTATATTGTACTATAACATATATTGTTTTTATTTTTTGTTTTAAATATGTAGTTTTATGATATATATATATATATATATATATATATATATATATATTAGATTATTGTATTATAAATATATTTAAAGTTATATATTATTTATTTATGTAAAAATATATCCTGCTTTTGTTTTCTCATGAATATATATATTATCTTTTGTAGAATTTGCCATATTTTTATTATATTATTTTTTATATACATTATTCATTTTATTTTATATATACATTTAATCTTGTGTAAAATTTTCATGTTTATTCCTTAATTTCTTTTTATTTTATTTTCGCTTTCTATCTTTTATTTGATTATTCACATTTTAAGAATAAATTTGTAATCTTTGTTTACCTTAGTGTAATGGTTATATTGCTTGCATTATTTGTTATGTTATTATTTTTACTTAGTGAAATGCTCTTTGAAATTTATGTTTGGTAATGTACTAATGCCACATTTCATTCAAATCATTGTTTTAGAAAATATACTTCATTTTTTAATTGCAACTATTTATCCAAAAAGTACTTACTTAAATAAAATAATATTTGGTATTTGGAAGTCTCGAGAAAACTGTGCCCTAACTCACTAGGTTTCAATTTTCTTCGTTGAATTTACATAGCCAAGTATCCTTTTTGAAATAAAAAATTACAAACTTCAAATCAAAACTTATTCTCGGGAATTCAAGATGTTGTATCCTAACTTATTGGATATGATATTTTGTGTCTCGAGATAAAGATCTCTTACAAATAAAGACAAGCTCAGTTTCGAAGTCTTGAAATGTTGCATCCTAACTCATTGGGTGTAGCATTTTATCTCTTTGAGATAAGAGAATCTTGGTTTTCTTTCAAATAAAAGGATTATATTTTAAATTTTTAAAATTTTCGATATTAGGATACAAGTTTATCAATTAGGTACCAATTTTTGGGCGTTACGAGGGTGATAATCCTTCCTCGTACGTAATCAACTCCCGAACCCGTTTTCTTGAATTTCGTAGGCTTAAATCAATATTTTAAAACAAAAGTGGTTTCATAAGGTGACCCGATCACACCAAAATAAAAAAGGATTGGTGGCGACTCCCGTTTTCGTTTTTCAAAGTCGATCACCGTTTTAAAAAAAATTAAAATGGTTTCGACATTATCAATCCAAAACAAAATAAAAGGAAGATGAAAAAAATTAAATTCCCTCCAAATAAACCTATTGAGCTGTAACTCGATTGGTATGGACACTGTTTTCAATGTAAGAGGACGTGGGTTCGAGTGCATTAAAACGCATTATCCTCTTATATATAGGTTGGGAAGAGGCTATGAATAATTCTAAGCATTGTCTCAAAAAGAGAAGATATGATCATATATATATATATATATATATATATATATATATATATGGGTAATTAGTGAATACATTGTGAGTGGAATTTTTTAATTCCTGGAGTGGATTAAGGGTGTGATAAGTCTTACATTTATTTATATAGTTAAATATTTTTATTTTTTTACTACACCCTATAATATACTTGTGAAGTTCTCAATCCGCTTGTGGAGTCTAAAAGACTCTACTGATGTTGTATTAAATAATTTTTCATATTACAATATATAATATAATGGTAGATTTTAGTACACTAGAAGTGTATTTTTTTATTTCACAAGCAGCCTTAAAAAATTACCATGTCTCTCTCTCTCTCTCTCTTTAAATATTTTACTATATTCTTATAGGATAATTGTCAATTCCTAACTCTATTTGTGGAGGCTAAAAGCTCCATTGGCAGTGTTCCAAATATTTTTTAGATTCTTGTAATCTAAAAATATAAATATTTAGTTTTATATATAAACATATATTTTATATTAAATTATTTATTTAAACATGCACTATACAACAATGCTTTCTTCTATAAATATAGCTAACCTCTCAACAATTTTCTCAAGTTTTGAGTCTTTTATTGAAGAAAACCATTATAGAGCTTATAGTTAATGTTTTGTGTTCTATATTTATATATATAATAAGAAAGAAAGAAAAGAAAAGAAACAAGGAAGAAAAATAGTTAAAATGTTATATTAATTAAACTCGACACCAATCAGAGTTGAGATTCATAAAAAAGGTAAAAAAATATTAAGTGAGAGTTAGAATATAAAATGAAACTCGATACCTATAAGTGTCAAAGATTCTAAATCATTACAAAAATAAATAAAAAATATGAAGCTAAAATCAACATCTATGATATCGTATATATAAAATGGAACTCAACATCCTTGGTGTTGAGGTCTTAAGTCAGACTGGTAACTATATTCTCTTTTATTGTCCCATCTTTGATTCCGATGCAATTTAAAGATCAGAAATGTTTTACTAAATGTTGAAGTGCTTAAAAAATGCATTTTAAAAAATAACTTTTCTAAGAATCTATTATGGGAAATTTAAAAAGAAAACCTATATCAAAGTAAAAATAAAAAGACGTTTAAATTTATAAATTTAATTTATTAATATTAAAAAACTTGAAGCCTTATGGGCTACATTACACTCTGGATAAGTAGTTATTTTTTTATTATCAAAGCTTGGTTTGATTTGTCGATAAAAGAATTTGTATATAAAAATTAAATTTGTTATTAATAAAAATATAAACGCAGCAGACCATGGCCTGAAACATCTTCCTACAGTTGGTGGGTCTGTCAACAACAACAAATTATCGGAAAGCTCTTACACCATATTTGCAAGATGATCTGCGCACCTATTCTCTTGTCGCAAGATATGAAAGATCTTGGTAACCCAACCTTCAGCTATCATATCCAAACAATCCGTGACAAGAGAATTCAAAGAATGATCAACATCAGAAGGACGAGACAGCAACCGAAATACCAGAAGTGAGTTAAGTTCAACAATCAAGCTCAAGACGCCAATAGTTTTCGCTCGCCGGGGTCCGGGCACAACTCCTCTTGTATGCTATCGGTCAAACTGACTGTCATCATTAAGCCATGCACCCAAGCACCATTTGCATCTCGTAGGAGGCCCCCAACCAAAGCCAAACCAGTTGTTGCACATCGCGCTCCATCTATATTTAAAATGTGATATCCAAATAAATTATATAAAAATTAATTTTAGCCCTTTTGCAATACTCAAACTTTGACTTTACTCCTTAGTATAAATATGGGAATCTATAATTTGACCCCCAAAGTTTAGTAATTTGATTTTCTTTTGGCCCCTCCAAATTAATTTAATTTAACTTGCTTTTATAGAATTTATAATTTTGTATGCTAATTTTTTTTTTTTTGGTGAAGAGAAAAAAACTTTACAAAATGCTAGAAAGAGATAAAAAAGAGATGTTACATATAATTGTAGGCCATCCTCCCTACCAAAAGCTAATTAGTGATACGGTCGGCTTCCTTGTTTTCTTCTCTAGAAACATACTCAATTGCCCCATTTTCCTCATTTAGCAAGAGTTGTGTAATGCATCTAATTATTGCAGAATTTGATCCTTTTGAAATGGGCTCCTTAATCTCCCCAATCACTTCCATGTTGTATGTCTGTACTAAAACTTTATCATGTTGTCTTCCTTGTACCAATGTCACCATCAAGAATACCCCACAGTTCATATTCAAACAAGGAACATTTCCCCAATCTGCGATTAAACCCAAGGACCCATTTCCCATTATGGTCTCTCAAAACTTCTCCTATAGTAGCACAACCAGTGTTGACTTTAACCGTTCCATTGGATCTTAGTTGAATCCACCTTTCTGTTTTCACCTTCTCCTCCCTCAATATATGCCTCACAAAACTTCCTCCCTTGCGAGCAGAGATGTATTGTTTAGCCCAACTATGCGCACCTTTGACAATCTCTTCAACACTCCACTGTATTCCCTGAAAAGTACTAATATTTCGGTTCTTTCAAAGCCGCCAAGCAAATATCCCAAAGAAGCACATCCAATCTACAGTCCTCAAGATGATATTATGATGATTATGCATATTAAACTCAATCCATTCCTGCAAACTACCTTAAAAGAAAGAGGTTAAATTTTGAGGAGGGTTGATTCGGTGTCATACATTCTTCGATGCGTCACAGTCTCTTAAAACATGAAGTACATCTTCTATTTCATGACCACAAACTAAACATCTTGTGTCACTACTAACTCCACGCCTTAGCCTCTCTGCTTGAGCAAGCAACCGTTGTTTGAGAGCTAACCAAAGGAATACCCTAACCCTTTAAGGAGCCTCAACCTTCTAAGGTAGTTTCCAAGCTTCCTCCCTCGGATTCCACAAACTCTCCTTAATCTTACGATAAGAACTCTTAATATAGAAGCTGTCTGATGAGGTTCCTATCCAAGCAATTCTATTAGGACTTACTAAAGGATGTGGAGGTGGAATACTAGTAATTTGTCCCATTAAGTCTTCTGATAACCAAACCCGAAAAAGTTCCAAATTCCACAATCCTTCCTCTTTGACCATCTCCTTTAGATAACAAATCGTGGCAATGTTGGTAATTCCTTGGATAATATTGATCAAAGGCCTAATCTCTGGAATTCAACTATCCCTCCAACACCTAATGGTGTTTTTATCCCTAACTGAATAGAAGATATTTTCTTTGAGCAAGGGCCCTACCTTAGATAGAGCTCTCAAGAGGAACGAACAATTACTGCGAGAGATACTGACGGGTAGGTCATCTTTTATCCTATACTTCGATTGCAAAACACGAACCCACAAAGGCTCCGAGTTGGTCAAAATATTGAATCCCAACTTTAATAAAAAAAGAAGTGTTCTGATCTTTCAATTGACGAATCCCAAGCCATCCACAAACCTTTGGCTAACATAATGAATCCCAACTAACAAAAGCCATTTTTTTATGTCTATGAAACAAACTAAAAATCTAGCTAAGGCAAGTGCACCTATCAATTAATAGTATAATTATGGTGAGCAAATATATCATTCCCACGAAGACTAAAAGTACTAGTAATTACCGTCTTTCTATTATTTAAACGATAAATTCGAGTGATTTGTTAAAAACTAAAATTAACTAATTAATTACTAAAGAACACAACAAAGGACAAAACAATAAAACAAACGATTAACAACCAAGAAGTGAAACAATACATAGGAAAAAATCCACCTAGATTTCATCTATCATTTTCATTCTAAATTACATAATTGTTTTTTACTTAGTAACTTGATCTGTAGAAATCCTTAAATTATGCTAATATCTCTTCCGAGGGAAAAAGAAACTGATCTAGGTTGATTAATTGAAATTTCTTTCTAATTAAAACCCCTATTATCTAAATGTAGCACCCCATGCCCAGACTAGATGTTATGGCCAAATCTGAAGAGTTACAATAATCATTTTTGAAAAGTTCAACTTAAATTACTTGAAATTTTAAATAGTTTAAACCTTTAAAACAGTTAAACAAAAACATCGATATCCAAATTAAACCTGAAAAGCATGCAATAGTATTAGTTCAAATAAAACAGTAAAATAACTACAACGGAGATGACCGAGCTTTCGCTACGCCAACCCGCCTAAGTCTGTGGGTTACTTGAAATTCAAAAATTCAGACGAAATGAGTTTTCGAACTTAATGTGTAACTTATCTAATCAATTAAGTAGAATAATGACAAACATGCTTCAGATATTATTAACCAGACAGTTTCTCGATTTAGAAACGGAACAGAAATAGAGTATGTCAGAGGCAAATACAAGCAAATATACAGAGCTTATTAGATATAGATGCATAATCCTACCCCCATTCACTACACACCATCTCTGCCCATCCCTATAGACCATTTAGGGTATCAAATACCCATCCATCCCTACACATCACATAGTGACTGTACATCACGTTTCAAAATAATTGTAGACTAGCTGTCATATTAAAGTGCGATAAATCACTAGAATCAGATATATGTAAATGCGGCTTAGCCACCAAAATTGGTAGATTATTAAACTACCACACTTCCTTCTTTACACAAATCCCAACCCAATACAGATATAGAGCTATAGATTTAGAGAATATTTAGATAGTGCAAATCATATTCATATAGCATATATCACATCAAATATACATACATATAACATATTTCTCATCATCAGATCATTACATACCAAGTTACATAGCCTAATTTTTATCATACGGGCCCTATAGGGTTTAGTTATATGAAAATGTAGTTTAGGCTTGTATTTCGGTTGGTTTAAGTGAGTTATTGGCTATTACTTGATTGTGTATATCTTGTGAAGCCTCAGATTCATTAGAGCCTAATATGAGTTGAAGGAAGAGCTAGTTCAAGCTCTTGGTTTTGGTGAAAGTTAATAATGGGTGAGTGTTTTAGAATCGCTGCTCATAGATGATTCGTTGTGTATCTGAGAATTTAGAGGTAGCCTAAACCCTTACTCTAAATTTCGAGTGTAAGTGTTCTTTTACCTATACTAAATATGTGATAAATATGTTTGTGAATTGTGATAAATAGATTTATGATCTGATGAAATATGAACATGTTGTGATGACTGTTGTGACTGTAAATATGAGGGTATGTTATTCATGCCATGTGATAGTGTGTATAATGTGCCAATGATATGATTATGCAGTGAATATGTGCAGATAATTGGTAAGTAATATTTGATGACATTATGGATCTTTTGGCCTTGTGGTTTAATGAGACCGTTGGATATAGTTGGCATGCCATAGGATTATGAGTACTCACCTATATGTGTTTTGATATATAGGGTGCTGAGGTCGAGGGCAGTGTTGGAGAGATAAGGTAATGTGAGGCGAGCTCTATTCATTGGGATATGCATGTGTGGTGTATTGGAGAGCATTAGCTATATGCTTCGCCTACAGGATATGATTGACTCTACGAGTCTAGTTGTGATGTAACACCTATTACCTGTGTCCGACGTCGGGACAGGATACGAGACATTACCGGACTTTACAAAAACATTTATACAAAATCGGGCTATAAAATCTCAATTTGATTTAAAATTTCTCATTCACATGGAAATCGCCCCTTATATGGGCCCACGAGGCCCAAAACATACATTGGGAACTATTCGGGACTAAATCGAGAACTTAGGAAACTTTAAAAGACTTAGAAAATTTTTCATCAAAATAGGGGTCACACGTCCGTGTGGCTTGGGACACGCCCGTGTGGGTAGGCCGTGTGGTCGCACACGCCCATGTCCTCAGCCCGTGTAACTCTCTGTTTATGACGTCATTAACAAAATAGGGTCACCCGGCCAAGTCACACGCCTGTGTGCTTAGGCCATGTGGCAAATTAAATTCTGAAAAATAGATGCAGACTTCACATGCCTGACGCACACGCCCATGTCCCGGGGCTGTGTCCTCCACACGGCTGAGACACACGGCCGTGTCTCTGCCCGTATGGCCAAGAAAATGGCTATTTACCAAACCATTTAGCACTTTCATTTGCACATACTTAAATACAACTTCAATCCATCCATACCAAACACATATAACCACATCATATGAAACCTTTAGTGTAAGCACACACACATAAATAGGCATTACAACTGATTAACTAATATGAGCCATATCTCATGGCTATATACAAAATGAATCATATTACCATTATGAACCAACACCTTTGGCCAAATCAAATGACAACAATTGACTAAGTCCCTATACATGCCATAAACTCAAAGGGTTTTGCATTCACTTATACCCAACATGATAGCTTGATAATGTGATAGCATCTCCAATTATCTCTAACACGAGCTATAATAAAACCCTATAAGATATGAGAAAGGAAGGAGAGTAAGCTACAAAGCTTAGTAGGTACGTATGTAAATAATAAACAATTGATTACGATGCTTTTAACAATCCTTAATATAAGCTCTCAAGATAATACCATCATTATTGCATAAAATTTCACAATTCATTTATGTTCATCTTGAGCTTTCTACTCGAGTTATAGTCACTAAATTATTTTTATCTGGAGCTACGAAACTCCAAATTAGGATCCAAAAATTTTCCCTGAAACTAAACTCTCATCTCTTCTTACAATAAAATTTCCAGATTTTTTGGTTATGCCAATAAGTACAGTTTATTCTTTAAAATCACCCCTATTTTGCTGTCCGATAGTTCTGACCCCTCTTCACTAAAAATTTATTTTCTTGTGGTAAAAAACTCGAATGACATCTCCGTTTGTTTCTCTTAAAAATATACTCATTAAGAAATTAAATTGTATAAATTTTATCCCTTGCTTAATGTTTTACAATTTTTAATGAATTTCCCAAGTCAGAACAGGGGATTTCGAAATCACTCTGACCCTATCTTATAAATATTCAAATATCTCATATTATGAAATTTTTTTACTTACACCGTTCTTTTATGCAAAAATAGGCTCAATAAGATTTAATTTCATATCTTATTAAACTTCTAATTCAATTTTCACCACTTTTAGTGAATTTGCAAAGTGATACAATTGCTGCTGTCCAAACTATTTTATTGCTAATTTTACTCTATCATGTTTTCTTTGTATTAATTCTCATTTACACACACATAACACTAAAATATATCCATTGTTAGCCATGCCAACATGCTAGTCATCATCAAATATTTACAAGCCATTCATTGGCCAAATTAACCTGTAACACCCCTAACCAGTAACCGTCATCAGTATAGGGCTAAAAAGCATTACCGGATAATCGAAAACTTTTACTGATAATTTATAATTTAATTCAACCATTAAAGTCAAAGAGTCCCTTAACTAGGTCAACGAGACCTTAATCATACTTTAGAACAGGGTCGGGACTAAACTGAACACATACGAAAATTCTCAAAAATTTAAAAGTTTTTCTAAGTTACAGATGTCACATGCCCGTGTGGGCAGGCCGTGTGCCTCTCACGGCATCAGACACGCCTGTGTGTCTAAGCCATGTCAAAACAGGGCATGCATACTGACTTGTCACCACGGCCTAAGACATGCCCGTGTGTCTCATCCGTGGTCGAGCCTGACTTGCACCACACGTCCAGTCACACGCCCGTGTGTCCAGCCCGATTGTCGAACCTGATTTGTTTTGAAATAAAACCACGAGGGACATGGTCGAGCCACATGCCCATGTGCTCAGCCGTATGGGAAAATATAAGTCATTTGCAAGGCCAAAATGTAAGAGTATGCCCAAAGATCAATCATGAGATGGTTGTTATAACATACTTGATTTACCATGTTTATTGATATAAAACATTGTCATTATTATTTCAGTTTTTCCTTCTATGTGTACAAATAAACTGTTTTATAATATCATTATTCTTAAAAGATCCTTAGTCAAGTTTTATTGTTGACTAGGACAACAATAATGCATTGAGACTAACATGTAGTTGATTGATGATAAAGAGTTGTCATTGATATGGAGTGTCAAAATCAATGCATGAATATGTGTGTTAGAGAACAACATATAGGGTGACCCACTATGAGTATGTTTCTTGGATTATTATGTAATTGCCACAACATTACTCATAGTGATTAATATGTATATGATCCTTAGACTTGAGATAATCATTATCCCAACATCGTGAGTCGTATATTTTGATACTGATCAAGCGTACATAATCAGAATCGGTTGTTCTATAAAGGTGATGTTGGATATACCACAATCTATTTAGAGGATATTGTTGATCAATATAGGATAAGTCCTCCCACATAATGGGAGTAATATCTTAGGCCACTTGATTGAGTGAGACTAGAAATGCATGGCCATGCTCAAATAAGTTGACATGAGATGTCATACTAATTTGTATATCATAGTCTACTCAAGATATCAAGAAACATGGGATGGACTATACAAGTGTGACTATTCCATGACTCGTATCCATTCCAGAGATAAAGGACTTAAGGATTAATGCATGAAAGGTTAATCACAAAAAGTTATGTCGAATCATGACTTCTTGTAACTTAGGTAGCAATGATGCATTGCTAGATGCCACTCATTGTTTGTGACATTAGAATCATTCTAGTATTACTGCTAACGTTGCAAGAACCTTCAGGGTCATACCCTATGGTTGAAATGAACGGAATAAAACATAGTTGGTATTGTGTTTGATTGTCACATGAATTAAATTAATTAAAGAATTAATTTAATTGGGCAATCAAATATTGAATATATTATATGTACAAGGATGTTGTACACAAAATGAGAATTAATATATGAATTTGGTTCAGTATATAAATTTAAATAAATATAGTTTACCAAATCCATGTTATAATTAATGTAATTATAATTTTTTGGTATAATTAATGTAATTATAATTTTAGGTTAAAACATTATTATATTTATTTAATTTTATAATTCATAAAAGATATATCGATTATAAAAGGTAATAAGTGATAAAAAATTGATTATGAAAAACCCTAAGAATTTGCTTGAAAAAGTCTAGCAACCGTCAAGCAAATAAAACCTCTAAAATAGTTTTGGAGATTTCTGCCGTTCATAGTCAAACCGGGTGGATTACGTAGAGGCCGACATCTTAAAGGTTGCGGCTTGGTTCGACAGTTGATCAGAACTCTTGTTGCCGAGGCGTCGCTGTCTACTCAGGTTGAAATTTTAGTAACTTCGAAACCTTTATTTCACCCCGATTCGTTCCTCACACATGGATTCATGGTTTGGATCGCTGGGATTAATTTTATTTTGCTGCGCCATGGGGGTGCCGGTGTTCCAACACAAAATGCCACCCACACTTGGGTCATTTTTCCATGCACATTCAAGCATCATCCTATACACATTTGGCAACCAAAACAAATCAAATTGTACACCAAATTTACTCAATTAGGAGCCTAACAATCATACCAAGTTAATAGCTATTTAACTCAACATAACCACAAGCACTTCAATACAAAACCATCACAATCTTACTATCAATAATGTGCTAGTTATTCATCAATAAACTTACCATTCATATGACCATTTCATTTACTATCAAGCTATAACAAAACTAATATCACAGGACATAAATAACCATATATTTAGCCATATCACATGGCCATGTACTTATATCAAACATACCTCAAAATAACTAGTCTATACATGCCATATTTAGTTATATACACATTCAAAAGTACCAAAATAGAGATTGAGTAGTGTGATGATAATCCTCGACTATTTCTCTGAGCCTTCAGTAGCTTTGACGATCTATAAAACAAAGTAATACACACAAAGCAAGCTTTCAAAAGCTTAGTAAGCCATATACAAATAAACTTAGCATAAAATGCACATAACCACATTATTACAATGACATTAATGTTTCTCATTTGCAAATTTATCACATAATCTTTGGTTCATATGTTTAGCCATTACTTACCCACATTTCATAGTTCAAAGTATCACTTAACTCATAGCTCATTCAAGCATGTATCATATATTATCTCATCAAATCTATACACATATTCACTTTAGTGATCTCATATAAATACTTACTTTTCATACACATACATAATGTACCTTTCAAACGTACCTGAATCATTTATACATTTCACATAAAAATTCATTTCTCGGACTTGCCCGTTGAACCGTTCGAAACTAAATAGGATAATTAGAATGCTCGGAATAGTCATACAATGCCAACGTCCCAGACGTGGTCTTACATGTACTCAGATATCGATGCCACTGTCCCAGGCAAGGTCTTACACGAATCAAATACGATGCCAATGTCCTAGACATGCTCTTACACGTAAACCTCATATCGATGCCAATGTCCCAGACGTGGTCTTACCCAAAATCTCGAATCAATGCCAACACGTTGTCTTATATGATCTCACATATCAGAAACCTATGTCATGACATATGTAATCCTATCTATTCCTAGGTTCGTACGGGACTTCCCGGACATAGATACACTATCGA
This sequence comes from Gossypium rotundifolium, assembly GCA_025506655.1. Lineage (NCBI taxonomy): Eukaryota > Viridiplantae > Streptophyta > Magnoliopsida > Malvales > Malvaceae > Gossypium > Gossypium rotundifolium. The sequence continues at coordinate 80,259,829 of CP106725.1, forward strand.
TACTATCTCAAACTCCATGTACGTAACATCATGAGCATATTCAACACGAGCTAAATTTCATATATGCACAATTAACTCAATTCAAATGCATTTATTTGTATATCGACTTACCTCGGATTCGGTTAACGTACGGACTCGACTACTCAATCACTTTCGACTTTTCGTGATCTAAGTCTATTTTCTTCGGTTCTTGATCTATACATATTCAAATTTAATTCATTTATTCACTAATTCATTCAATTCAATCCAAAAACACATATTTAGGGAAATTTACAAATTAGCCCTCATATTTTCACATTTTTATATTTTAGTCCCTATTTCACAAAATCACAAAATACACAAAATCTCAATACATCCATACTTAGCCAAATTCTCATGTAGTCCATACAAGTCCATACATTTCATTTATTTCACAATTTAGTCCCTCAAAATATTATTTTCTCAATTTAGTCCAAATTACTCAAAATCACTAAAAATCCAAAGACAAAACTTGTTAATCAAACATATATATTTAATTTTTCATCATCAAACATAAAAAAACTCATGTGTTCTTCAATGGCACATTTCGAAATATTCATCAATTCACAAAATTGAAGCATGGGTTTTGAAGAACACTAAGCAACGATTACAAAAGCGTAGAAATTATCAAAAACCGATCAAAATCCATACCTTAATTTGCTTGAGCAAGGGCCGAATATCTAACAAACTTTTCTCTTTTCTTTTCTTTATATTTTCAGAGGATGAACATGCTATATTAGCTTATTTTAAGCTTATGTTTTATTTATATTAACATAATAATATAATTCCAATTTTAACCTTTAATTAAACATATACATCATATACATTTAATGGTCTTACCGTCCATTAACTAATTTAGTGGTTAATTTCCAATTTAAGGACTACACATAATAAGAATAATTATAATTTGGCACTTATTAAATTAAAGGGCCACTTTTACTTTTATGCGATTTAGTCCTTTTGTCAAATTAAGCACACAAATGACCAAATTAAATCACGAAAATTCACACATACCAATTTACATGCTGTAAACTCAAAAAATAATATTAAAATATTTTTCTAACTCAAATTTGTGGTCTTGAAACCACTATTCGACTAGGGTCTAAATCAGACTGTTACATAACCTATACATCAACAACAAAGACTTGAACATTTCAATTCCCAATTTAGTTTGGCTTAAAAGCCTCACACATGATCATCATCAAATCTTATCATATGTCCATTCATCATGAATGTAGATCATTAATCACAAGGATATCAATATTTCACAAGTATAACTTATTTTTGTACATTCTTCCCAAGAATTCATCATATACCGAATTCACTTCACATGAGTTCTATGTACATACCTATACCTCTCGAAACATAGTCACTTACTTTCTCATTTTTAACGTACCCGTTGAACCACTCGGAATGCTAAAAGATACTCGGGAATCTCATACATATAGTACCGTATCAAAGCCATATCCCCAATACGACGCCATGTCCTTAACATGGTTTTATATGAAATAACATACCGAGCTCATTTCTTGTGAGTTTCACATATGTACTTGTATCACTCCATCACATAACTTTAACCTTTTTTCCATCTTTAACATCAACTTTAATACTTTATCCTGTTGAACCACTTGGAACATTTAAGGACACTCAAAATTTTTCATACACGTAGTAAGATGCCAATGCCATATCCCAGATATGGTCTTACATGGGATCGCATGTCGATGCCGATGCCATATCCTAGATATGGTATTATACGGATCTCATATTGATGGCGATGCCATATCCCAAATATGGTCTTACACGAGATCGTATGTCGATGCCATGCCCTAGACATAGTCTTACACGATTTTATACCGAAGCCAGGTCCTAGATGTGGTCTTACACGAAATCATTATTCGATGCTGATGCCATATCCCAGATATGGTCTTATACGAGACCTTCTTAATCGAATTTCGTGACAAGGGTATCATTTCTATTCCTAAGGTTCAACCAGGATTTTCATTCTTCGATTCTTTGCCAAATCATCATTAATCGAATCCGTGGAATCATATATATACATTTCATGCAATATTAAAATATTAAATACATAATATAATATTGTATTATTTACACACGAACTTACCTCGATACCAAAATGGCAAAAAGGGACTTAACCGCCAGTTACTTATTTTTTCCCCATTTTAAGTCCGAACCTCGTTTTCTTTGATTATTGAGCTTGAAAGCTTGAAAACCCTAGCCATGGCTTCCCCCATGCTAAATTCGGCCAAGCAAGAAGATGGACAAGGTTTTTGGCTTTTATTTTGTCTTTTAGTCCATTTAATTACCAAACTACCAAAATGCCCCTAACTTAAAAATATCCTATTTCACTTATCTCATGTCCATTTTTGTCCAACAATTTAACCAATGGTCTAATTACCATTTAAGGACCTCCAATTTAAAATTTCATAGAAATTGAACACTTCTAACATGTGGAACTCAACTTTTACAATATTTACACTTTAGTCCTTTTGACTAAATTGGGTGCCCAAACGTTGAAATTTTCGAATGAAATTTCACGAAATCTTTCCATGAAATCGTAGACCATAAAAATATAATAAAAATAAAATTTTCCTCATCGAATTTGTGGCCCCAAAACCACTATTTCGACTAGGCCCAGAATCAGGCTGTTATAATTCTCCCCCTCTTTAGGGATTTTCGTCCCCTAAAATCCTGCCAGAAGAAGTTGCTTTCAAATCTCCTGAAACACTTTCACTAATCTTCTCAGAATTACAAATCGATTTAATCTCATATATCTCTTTCCAATATCCTTTAAACTTTAGCACACAGTCTTAGAGTAGTACAAATCAAAATCTGAACTACTCTCTTAGACTTATCATTGATATAAAAACAAATTGCTGTGCCAAAATGCAACTTCATACTTAGAGTTTCCTATGGCTCATCCCATAATTGCGATGTAACCTCCGGATCTCTATCCGACATAATGGATCTGGCACTCTGCATAATCGAATAACCTTAGAAACATATTACTCGACTAATCTGTCAAATAAGATATTTGTACATAATGAAATGATCATACAGATCTTTCTTTGTCAAATGATCAACCATAAACCAATTAACATATTCCTTTTCGGGGATAATGGCAATCCCAATATGAAATCTATGGTAAGTCTATCTCATCATCACTCTCGCACAACCACTGATTGTATTAGTCCGGAATACACTGGATTTTTGACTTACTTGCTAACAAATAGACATTTGAACATAATGTCAATAATATCGTGATACATACTCAATCACCCGAACATCTACTCCTATAATTGCACATTTTATTATTCTTGGATGAACCGACGAGCTACTACTGAGTCTCGTACAAAACTTCTGTGCAAACTCTAGATTACCCAGTACGCGAATTCTATCTCAGAACAATAATAATAATAGGAATTAGGTCTAACCTGGAATTCAGAATAGAAAGTCATTTCACACTGTACTCGTTTAGTTCACACTCTCTATCACATCTTTGAGCTTCTCAATTCACAAAGAAAGCATTGCTTAAGCTTTTAACTTAGCTAGAACTAGTCCATCATCAAATAAGATCAATCAAGTAACCAGTACTCATAAAAATAAACAAAGATTTTCCATTCAAGCATTTGTAACCATACTTGCTTTCCAAAAGGTAAGTCGATAATTACTCACAGTCTTCAACATCTCAAATCATTCATGTTGTCTTAATTTCATATCTTTTTGCGACATTAGTTACTTTAACCCATTACGATCAGGAAGCATATGACATTTTTCGTCGAACATACGAAATCATCTAGTTCACAACATAGATATAAAAGTAGCTGTTTCTAAATCATTAGTCGAACAGTTTTTTTTCATGTGACTTTAACCGTCTGAAAGTGCAAACTACTTCTTTACGTTCTTATATTAAAACATATTCCGATCTGTTCAATAGTACATCATTGAAAAATCGCAAATTTCTTACTCAATTCAAACTGAACTCAGAACTAGAGCTTCGGTTAATAATACTTTCAACTATTTAGAACTTTGCTAACATGCATAGATCATTCAAATTTTCATAAATGTGATGGCTTTATCAATCTGTACATCTTTAACTCATAATAACATCATTCGATTAGAACAATCCAATAGGCATATCTCTGTATCATACTTTCCAGAATATAATTTCTTCATTCAGACTATCTGTCCATATACTCGTGAATGTACAAAATTCATTACTATACTTGAGGATACTTTAAATACACATAACTCAATTGAATCAAATAGCCGAGACTAGGTTCTTCTTTATCTGTGACATTGCATAATCTATGTAATCTTCAAAACATTCTGATATTTCTTCTAAAGCTGTTTTCACTTTCCAAACTATTCTTATCTCTGTATACATTACTAATTATTTCATCACTGAACTCTTTAGTTTCACACTTATGAACTTATTGAACATGATTCTCGTAAAATTTTGTCATAAAGCATCACTGGTAAGGGGTGAGGTCGTAAAGCCTCAAATTTGACTCTCATAAATACACATATATGACTTAGCATTCATTATTAACGTAATATCGTCATAATCACATAATTCACTTCAGATAATTTAATATACTTATTCATTTTACGAATGTTTTCTACCATCCACAATTTCAAACAATGAATTTACTTACTAAAATTTGTCAAATTAGAGAACACCTTACGGGTTTGAGTACGTCGTTTACTTGATGCCATAGTCTAATTATGGTCTTACACAAAGTCTCATATCGATGCCATGTCCCAGACATGGTCTTACACGTATCACAATGCCATAGCCCAGCTATGGTCTTACATTCCATGCTTTGCCATGGTCCAACCATGGTCTTATCCATCAATTCATCATTGAACAATTGCTCTCATTTCTCAAACAAGTGTATATAAACACACATTCCGTCAATTTGTGTAAATGTACTTATCATATTGACTTGATCAAATAGGTTGTATGCATGCCTAGCAAACATGAATGGGCTTATCTCCACATAAACTTTCATTTTATTCCATGTTTCCACATTTCTCAACTCATGGTTAGCTCACTTCGTAGACTAACATACATATCATGAACTTCTATTCATACCTTTCTAAGTTTCGTCTCATCACAAACACATTTCAATCACCTAAATATCATTTTTCAACATTATCAAAAATAGCTCGATTGAAAGTAATCTCTGTCTTAACAAAATGATTTCGTTAGAGTCGGGAGATATCACACTATCACGAGTAGTAATATGGCATGATATCTAGACTTACATACACTAGGTTAGTTCGAGAATAGACTAAACCATAGCTCCGATACCACTAAATGTAACACCCATTACCCGTGTCCGACGCCAGGACAGGATACGAGGCATTACCAGACTTAAACAAAAACATTTATACAAAACTGGGCTATAAAATCTCTTTTTGATTAAAAATTTCTCATTCACATGCAAATTGCCCCTTATATGGGCCCACAAGGCCCAAAACATACATTGGGAACTGTTTGGGACTAAACCGAGAACTTAGGAAGCTTTAAGAAGACTTAGAAAATTTTTCATCAAAACAGGGGTCACACGCCCGTGTGGCTTGGGACATGCCCGTGTGGGTAGGCCGTGTGGTCATACACGCCCATGTCTTCAGCCCGTGTAACTCTCTATTTATGACATCATCAACAAAATAGGGTTACACGGCCAAGTCACATGCCCGTGTGCTTAGGCCATGTGGTGAATTAAATTCTGAAAATAGACGTAGACTTCACATGCCCGGCGCACACGCCCATGTCCCGGGGCCTTGTCCTCCACACGGTTGAGACACACGATCGTGTCTCTGCCTGTGTGGCCAAGAAAATGGCTATTTACCAAACCATTTGGCACTCTCATTTGCACATACTTAAATACAACTTCAATCCATCCATACCAAACACATATAACCACATCACATGAAACCTTTAGTGTAAGCACACACATATAAATAGTCATTACAACTGATTAACTAATATGAGCCATATCTCATGGCTATATACAAAATGACTCATATTACCATTATGAACCAACACATTTGCCCAAATAAAATGACACATACACAATTGACTAAGTCCCTATACATGCCATAAACTCAAAGGGTTTTGCATTCACTTATACCCAACATGACAGCTTGATAATGTGATAGCATCTCCGGCAATCTCCAACTCGAGCTATAATAAAACCCTATAAGATATGAGAAATGAAGGGGAGTAAGCTACAAAGCTTAGTAAGTACGTATGTAAATGATAAACAATTTATTACCATGCTTTTAGCAATCCTTAATATAAGCTCTCAAGATAATACCATCATTATTTCATAAAATTTCACAATTCATTTATGTTCATCTTGAGCTGTCTACTCAAATTACAGTTACTAAATTAGTTTTATCCGAAGCTAAGGAACTCCAAATTAGGAAACAAATTTTTTTCCTGAAACTAGACTCTCATTTATTTTTACCATAAAATTTCTAGAATTTTTGGTTCATCCAATCAGTACAGTTTATTCTTTAAAGTCTCCCCTATTTCGCTGTCGACAATTCTGCCCCTCTTCACTAAAAAAATATTTTCTCGTGGTACAGAACTCGAATGACGTTCCTGTTTGTTTTTATTGAAAATAGACTCATTAAGAAATTCAAGTATATAAATTTTATCCCTTGATTATTTTTTTAAAATTTTTAATGAATTTCCCAAGTCAAAATAGGGGATTTCAAAATCACTCTGACCCTATCTTATAAACATTCAAATATCATGAAATTCTTTGCTTACACCGTTTATTTTAGAAGAAACTAGACTCAATAATATTTAATTTCATATCTTATTCAACTTCTAATTCAATTTTCACCATTTTTGGTGAATTTTCAAATTGATACAACTGCTATTGTCCAAAATGTTTTATTGCTAATTTGACTCTATCATGTTTTCTTTGTAGTAATTCTCATTTACACACAAATAACACTAAAATATATCCATAGTTAGCCATGCCAACATGCTAGTCATCATCAAATATTCAAAAGCCATTCATTGGCCAAATTAACCTATACATCAACAATAAAGACTTGAACAGTTCAATTCCTAATTTAATTTGGCTTAAAAGCCTCACACATGATCATCATCAAATCTTATCATATATCCATTCATCATGAATGTAGATCATTAATCACAAGGTATCAATATTTCACAAGTATAACTTATTTGTGTACATTCTTCTCAAGAATTCATCATATACCGAATTCACTTCACATGAGTTCTATGTACATCCTGTACCTCTCATAACATAGTCACTTACTTTCTCGTTTTTAACGTACCCGTTGAACCAATCGAAATGCTAAAAGATACTCGGGAATATCATACATATAGTACCATATCAACACCATATCCCTGATATGGTCTTACATGAAATATCATATCGACGCCATGTCCCTGACATGGTCTTATACGAAATCTCATACCGAGCTCGTTTCTCGTGAGTTTCGCATATGTACTTGTATCACTCCATCACATAACTTTAACCCTTTTTCCATCTTTAACATAAACTTTAATAGTTTATCCCGTTGAACCACTTGGAACATTTAAGGATACTAGGAATTTTTCATACACGTAGTAAGATGCCAATGCCATATCCCAAACATGGTCTTACATGGGATCACATGTCGATGCGATGCCATATCCCATATATGGTCTTATACGGGATCTCATATGATTGTCGATGCCATATCCCAGATATGGTCTTACACGAGATCGTATGTCGATGCCATGCCCCAGACATGGTCTTACACGATTTCATACCGAAGCCAGGTCCCAGACGTGGTCTTACACTGAATCATTATTCGATGCCGATGCTATATCCCAGATATGGTCTTATACGGGATCTCGATTAAGTGTCGAGGCTATATCCCAAATATGGTCTTATACGAGACCTTCTTAATCGAATGTCATGACAAGGGTATCCTTTCTATTCCTAAGGTTCAACTGGGATTCTCATTCTTCGATTCTTCGCCAAATCATCATCAATCGAATCCGTGGAAACATATATATACATTTCATGCAATATCAAAACATTAAATATATAATATAATATTGTATTATTTACACACGAACTTACCTCGATACCAAAATGGAAAAAGGGGACCTAACCGTCAGTTACTCATTTTTCCCCGTTCTAAGTCCAAAACTCATTTTCTTTGATTATTGATCTTGAAAGCTTGAAAACCCTAGCCATGGCTTCCCCCATGCTAAACTCGGCCAAGCAAGAAGATGGACAAGGTTTTTGGCTTTTATTTTGTCTTTTAGTCCATTTAATTACCAAATAACCAAAATGCTCCTAACTTAAAAATATCCTATTTCACTTATCTCATGTCCATTTTTGTCCAAAAATTTAACCAATGGTCTAATTACCATTTAAGGACCTCCGATTTAAATATTCATAGAAATTAGACACTTCTAACATGTGGAACTCAACTTTTGTACTATTTATAATTTAGTCCTTTTAACTAAATTGAGCGCCCAAACGTTGAAATTTTTGAACAAAATTTTCATGAAATCTTTCCGTGAAATCGTAGACCATAAAAATTTAATAAAAATAAGATATTCCTCGTCAAATATGTGGCCCCAAAATCACTATTTCGACTAGGCCCAAAATCGGACTGTTACATGTGATGTGATAGAGATCCATGTATCCGATGAGTAATGATAGAGTCCACTTTTTGTTTCATAATCTCAAGAGCCAAATTATCATACATTGTGGATAAATGTGATTATATGTGCTTATATGTGGTTAATATATGTCGGAATATATATATGCCTAAACATTCGTATAAATAATGTGTAAAATTATGCATGGAATATGAATAATTATGCGAATTACGACACTTAGTTAATGACGTTTTGGGAATATGTTGTAAGTTTTTTGGTTGATGCATGATGATATCTTTGCGTTGTGGTTGTTCTAGGCATTCATTGAGCTTGTTAAGCTCATCCACTCCATTTTATCCTTTGTAGAGTAGTTGTGTTCTCAGTGTGAGCGGTATGGGTGTCGAGGGATTTATCTAAGACATTCTTTATTCATTATAGTAGGTGTTTTGCTTATTATACTTCTAGGGAATAAGAAGGTATTGTGGTAGAAATTTATATCGGATTGTTAAGACAAATTTGGGATTATTTGTATATTATGTATGTTTGGAAGCATGTGGACTATTATTTTAGACATTTTGATGCTGATATGACTAGGTGAATGAAGCATGAAGTTTAGGGATTAAGCTTGAATGATTTAAATTCTCTTATGCGTAACACCTTTTACCTGTAACCGACGCCGAAACTGGGTACGAGGCATTACCAAACTTAACATACATCATCATACAGTATCGGGCTATAATTTTTCATTCCAACTTAAAAATTTTCATTTGAAATCACAACGTCCCTATTATAGGTCTACGAGACCCAAAACATACATATGGAGTAGTTGGAACTAAATTGGAAACTTACCAACACTTAGAAAATTTCTACTCAAAATAGGGCCACACACCCATGTGGAAAGGAGCACACTCGTGTGGGCAAGCTGTGTAGTCACACGCGCCCATGTTCCTAGCCCGTGTGGATTTTATTTTTCATTTCGAACCTACAAGGGTTTGCACATGGACTGGCACACGCCCGTGTCTATGGCCTGTGTCCCTCACACGGCCACGACACGCCCGTGTCTTAGCCCGTGTGTGAAGACCTTGACATTCTATTTATGACATCAGCAAACCTTTAGGGACACACGGCCTAGTCACACACCCATGTGCTAGTCCGTGTGATGAACTAGATTTTTCATAAATTAAATGCAGGGGACACACGGCCTATCAACACGCCCTCGGGGTTGACCGTGTGTCACACATAGCCTAGACACATGCCCATGTGCTTACCTGTGTGGACAATTATAAGGCTATTTACCAAGACAATTGCCACCCTGAAAAACAACCACACTTAACCATTTCAAGCAACATATAGCATAACAATATTCACTACTTCACCATGCATCTACTTCAGTCATTACTCATTACTCATTCAATTGCAAGAACTTGCACTTCATGAATTTCATCATCATTGAATAAATATAACTTAACTAGTACCAGCCAATTCCAATGGTCATTTACAAAATCAATTAAATAAAATTAATAGCCATCACCATATCTAACCAATATGACATATAAAAAAATGACCAAGTTCCTATACATGCCATACCCAAAATAATCAAACTTTACTAGACCAAAAGAATAACTTGATAGTGTGAACCGAGTTCGACGTCCTACGATCCCTGAGCTAGCTTGGCGATACTTCAAGGAAAGGGAAGCAGAGGGAGTAAGCATAACGCTTACTAAGTTTGCATATAATAGATAGCCATATAAAATCTTATGGTACATTTATACATCATATTTAGTGATAACATAAATTCTCAAGCACATTGATATAGCTTACTCATGCTTACTCTTACCAATCATATAACATATATCGGACTCATTTCTTGTGAGTTCTCATATGTACTTGTGTCACATCATCACATAAATTTAGTACTTTTACCATCTTGAACATAAACTTAGCTCTTTGTCTCATTGAACCTCTTGGTATACTAAAGGATACTCGAACTCGCCTTACACGTAATAAGATGCCAATGCCATATCCCAGATATGGTCTTACATGGGATCACATGTTGATGCCGATGCCATATCCCATAAATGGTATTATATAGGATCTCTTATCGATGTCGACACCATATCCCAGATATGGTCTTATACAAGATCGTATATCGATGCCATTTCCCAGACATGGTCTTACACGATTTTCATACCGAAGCCAGGTACCATACGTGGTCTTACACAGAATCTCTATTCAATGCCGATGCCATATCCTAGATATAGTCTTATACGGGATCTCAATTTGGTGCCGAGGCCATGTCCCAGACATGGTCTTATACGGGACCTTATAAATCTCATGTCTTGGCAATAGTATCCTCTCACTTCCAAGGTTCAACCGGGACTTCAACATCATAAATCATCATCGTATTCTCATCAAAATGTCATTGATCAAATTCATACAAATAATATACATCTTCATGAAATTTTCAAGCATTTTAAAGCACAATAACATGATGTTGAAATGTTTACACACAAACTTACCTCGGTACCAAAATATGTATAGTTGTACAATTTAGTCCACCACCTTGTTCTTTCCTCGATTTAGGTCCGGACTTCGTGTTTCTTGATCTATAATGAAAATTTCACTTATTTAATGATCACATTAACTAAAATAACCCATGAATCATACTTTAGAAAAATTACAATTTTACCCCTAAACTTTCATATATTTACAAAATGGTCCCTAGGCTTGTATAATGAAATATACCCATTTTCTTGGTTACCCAAGCCTAGTCGAACATTTATTGAGCTTATAATAGCTCACACTTTCCTTCAAAACTGATTTTTACTACACATTTTATCCTCTTTACAAATAGGTCCTTTTTATGTGTTTTCCATGAAAATCACTTAGAAAAAGATGTTTATCACACATTAAACTTTCATATTCCTCCATTAATCATCAAAATACATACATGTAATACATCGGTAAATTTTTGAACATGACCTTTGGCTTAAAATATAGCTAGAAATAGCTAAATCGAGCTACGAGGATCTCAAAAATACGAAGAACATTAAAAAAAAGGGGCTAGGAGCTACTTACAGTCAAGCTTGAAAGATGAAGAAACCCCAATTATGGTGTCCTTGAAATTTTCGGCAATGGGGAGGAAGATGGACATCAATTTTGACTTCTTTTTCTCTTTTTATTGAATTATTAACATAATGACCAAAATGCCCTTAAGGACCCTTCCTTGAGATTTTTCCTTCCTATGTTTATTTTTATCCATCTTGACATATAATGGTCTAATTGCTAAATAATGACCTCTAACAATTTTTATAATGCTATTTCATACTTGAATCTTCTAGAATCTCATATTTTTCAATCTTTGCAATTTAGTCCTAATGAATAAATTGATCACTAATTTATAAAATTTCTTCATGAAATTTTCACAAAATCATCCAATCATGCCATAAGCCTCATAAAAGCCATAAAACACATATTTCTACTTCGAATTTATGGTTTCACAATCACTATTCTGACTAGGCCCTAAATTGGGCTGTTACAATTCTCTCCCTTAGGGATTTTCGTCCCCGAAAATGTTATCGGTAAAAAGGTTTTGATATTGGTTTCTCATAGCCACCTTTTGAAACACCCCAAACCCTACCCAAAAGCCTAGGATTTGGTATGTTCCTCGAGTAAAACTTTAGCGGAATTCCATTGTAAAGAAATTTTGTCTTTTAAAACATTATTTTTAGGAGGAATTAATAAAATCAAAAGGAACCAAACTTAAGAAAATTTCCTTGAAAACATTTATATGTTAGAGACAAAACCTTTTAAATAATTATTGAAAACTAATTTAGTTATTTAATAGATATTTGTTCATATTAAAATAAAATAAATCTACACACCAAATGAAAGATAGTTTATAGTCGCCTTATTACATAAAATTGGCAAATCCATAATAAAGTCTAAGTAATAAATTTTAACTTAAAGAGTTTAAGTTGGAAAATCTCCACAATACTTGATACGAGCATCGCCACCTCGAAATCCTTGTCTCTTTAGATCCATCGCACTACGAGTTATCTGAAAAGTTATCCCATAAAAATGGGTGAGTCATAAACTCAATGTATAACACATACACTAAAAAGTCCATTTTATCATATGCTTTAAAGCCCATAAATTTCACATATGGCCATAGGCCCATTTAATCAAATATTTAGCCCAAAGGCCCATTTAGCTCATATTTAGCCCAAAGGCCCATTTCATAACAGATCAAGTAATAATCATACAATATTACATAGTTATGTATATGAAATGAAATGCAAGCCCGGCCCAACCTAAATATCCATCCGCTACACACCCCCGTACCAACCAACACACCGTGGGGATTACTAAATCGACCCTCCATCCGCTACACACCATCGAAGGCAGTTGCTGCAGTCAACATGCACATCGCCCTTATTGTGGCAAAGCCACCAAAACAGATGTGACCGAAGTCACCGATCAAGTCCAAATTTCAAATCGTGACCGAAGTCACGGAGCCAAATATGTGACCGAAGCCATGAGTCAAATATGTGACCAAGCCACTGAGTCAAATTTGTGCCAAAGCCACCGAGTCAAATATGTGACCAAGTCACCAATTTCACATATGTGACCGAAGTCACCAGAATTGTGGTAAAACCACCAGAATACTTCCTCCTTTATTAAACATACCCATATGCCCATGCACATACATATCAAATCAGATTTTCATGCTATTTACCCACAAATCATAATATAGTCATGCTTATTTCATATTGATGCATATAGCAAAAATAAACGAAATATTGGGTAACATACCTGAATTTTGTATACCAATGATTGGTATCCACAAACAAAACATACTATCATATAATCACTTTTTTAACAATATAAATCTATGGAAATTTTTAATGTATGGTTACACACCTAGTAACAGTGAGAACAATACCCTCTTGCTCGTCCACACCTAATTGATTAACACACTCGGTTAGTATAAACTATTGTTAACAAAACTATACTTATAAACGATGGATCTAAATCCTTACCCTCGGATTCACGAATGACAGTTATTTGTGGTTTTTCTCCACTAGATGGATCAAAACCCGCCGATATTCCACCAACGTAAAGTGGTTCGGTTGTACGCACTACTTGAATAACCGATCCTCGTTAGCGAGGGTCCACAACCCGTGGAAAATCTCTAACCCGATCTCGCTCTTCGTTTGTAGTTCGATGGTAAAGGAATACCTCCTCTCTTCAAACACTTCACGACCCTTTTCTTACCTATCTTGTTGATCTTAGATCGCCCTAAAATAACGTAGATTAGTGATCCATCTAAAGAAATTGATATTATCTAAAATAGTAACCTTACCTTGATGATTGAATGGTCACTTAAAGATTGTCTTCAACAAGGATCATTGAAAATATTTTCAAAAGATTGGCCTGGAGAGAAAATAAAAGATTATAGTTCTAAATTTATTAAAGTGAAAGGAAATGATAAAAAATAATTGATAGAATTCTTACTTGAGTCCTTCAAGATTCGGCTTTAACAAAAAGAAAAGAGAAATAGTGGTTTGGTTTGAGGGAAAGAAGAAAGGAAAAGAAAGAGAAGGAAAGAAAGAAGGAAGAAAAGAGAAAGAGGAGAAGAAGATGATAATGGTGATTTCTCAAAAGAAAAGAGATGATTAGGAACTTTTGCACATTCGGCCAAGGAGGAGATTCTTGATCCTATGTGGTTTCGGCAATGAGAGGAAAAGAAAAGAGAAATAAAGTGAAAAGAAAAAGAAAGGGAGAATTGATCAAAGAGAAGGGAGATTAGTTTTGAGACTTAGATGCATTCGGCTAAAGAAGAGAAATGAAGAATTTGATTCTTTGAATTTTGTAGTTCTGGTTTCAAAAAGAAAGAGAGGAGAACGAAAATTGTATTTGGTTCAAATACAATCGAGGACTAAATCAAAAGCAAAAGTGTACCAAAGTGCCTAAGGTACATTCGGCCAAAGTAGAAGTTTTTGGAGAAAAATTGGTCAAAAGAAAGCTAAAACAAAGAGAAGATTTTTACCTAAACTCAATGTCAATTTCGGCTAGGAGAGAACTGTTGGAGAAAATGAGAAAAGATGGACAAAAGATTGTGTAAGACTTTGGCTAACTCCCCCTAATGGCAAAGCACAAATTCGGCCAAATCAATGCCAACATATCCCCCTTTTTCCTCCTTGTTTCCTCCCCATCATATCCAAAAATTTGCTACACAATTAAGCCACTCCCTTTAGCCTTCATGCCGTCTAGGTTCATGGTCAAATGACCATGAACACATCCCCAAAACATAGCCAAATATCATGCCTTTGTCCCCTTCATCTTATCACCAACTTATGATCCCATGCCTTAAGTTCTTTGCTTCCTTTTTCACATGGTCAACTAGCCAAAAATGAATGAAAGCTCATCCACTCTAGAACTTTCTTGGCCGACACTTATAAGGAAGAAAACAAAATTTAAAATCCTCCCTAATGCTAGCTAGAAGATTGAACCTTACACCTCAAGCACACATCCATGCATCTTAACCACTTTGCCAATTACTTAACTTATGCTTGAAATTCCTTGTCATTAATTCTTAAGGCCTAATTTACTTAGCTCTCTCTCTTAATAAAATTAAAATTTTACTAAGCCTTCACTTAATTAATGAAGCTCAAATAACTTCCAAAAAAATATACTCATTAATAAATAAACATGCAACATCATTCAATTAAGTAAAACGCATAACCCCTAAATATCAGGATGTTACAGTTCTACCCCCTTAAAATAATTTCGTCCTCGAAATTACCTGGCTGGAATAAGTGAGGGTATTGCTGTCGCATCGCTTCCTCCGATTCCCACGAAGCTTCTTCTGATCCATGATTACGCCATAATACCTTAACGAGAGGAACTGATTTTCTCAGTAAAACTTTTACATCCCGCCGAATTTGAATTGGCTCCTCTTCATATGACAAATCGATCTTAATTCCACCTCCTCAAGCTGGTACTACATGAGATGGATCCGACCAGTAGCAGCAGTAACATTAAAACATGGAACACATCGTGCATTTGCTTCAATTCAAGGCAAATCTAATCGATATGCCACAGATCCACCCGCTTCACAATCCGATAAGGTCCAATGAACACGGGACTTAGTTTCCCTTACGTCCAAATCTCATCACCTTTTTCCAAGGTGAAACCTTAGGAAAACTTGGTCACCCACTGCATACTCTATTTCTTTCCGCTTTAAATCCGCGTACGATTTTTGTCTATCAGACGTTTCCTTTAACCGAGCCCAGATTACCTTAACCTTTTCTTGATTCACCACTATCTACGGACCCAAAATTTGGCGTTCCCTAATTACATCCAACACGTAGGAATGCGACACTTCCGTCCATATAGTGCTTCATATGGTGCCATCTGAATCTTTGGATTGGAAACTATTGTTGTATGCAAATTCGCCAAGCAGAAGAATTCCTCCCAACTTCCTCAAATCTATCACATCCCTTAACATATCTTCTAAGATTTGGATTACTCTTTCGGTGACCATCGATTGAGGATGAAATGCCGATCTTGAATCCAATCTGGTGCCCAAAGCTTCGATGCAATGCTTTCCAAAATCGCGACGTAAATCTGAATCTCATCGAAATTATCGACAACGGCACTCCATGCAATCTCACAATTTCACCACATATAACTTCGCCAATTTACGCAAAGAGTAATCAATCCGAATGGGATAAAATGTGCGATTTCATCAATCGGTCTACTATCACCCATACGAATCTTTCTTAGTAGGCGAAGAGGAAGCCCACTAACAAAATCCATGGTGATTCTCTCCCACTTTCATTGCGGAATCTTTATTGGTGTAGCAATCCGGAAGGTACTTGATGTTCACCTTAACTTGCGACACGTCAAGCACTTCCTACAAATTCGTAACTTCTCGCTTAAGTCCGGCCACCAAAATTGATCTCGCAAATCTCGGTATAACTTACTTCCTCCGGGATGCATAGCATAGGGGCTACCATGCGATTCTCAAGTATCTTTTGCCTCAACTCCCGATCCTTTGGCATCTGATTTTACCTTTAAAACACAATACCCGTCCTTTATTAATACCAAAATCTTCCAATTTCCCACTGCACTGTCGAAGCTTTTCACTCGGATCTTCATCTACTAATCGCCTCTCTTTCACTTGACTTAACCATGTCGGCAACTCAAGTTACGCCAACAAGCTTCCGTCATCGTAGAGACTAAGATGTGCAAACATCGCTCTCAAATCTGACACCACTTTTCAACTTAGAGCGTCTGCCACCACATTCGCCTTGCCCGGGTGGTACTCGATGGAACAGTCATAGTCTTTCAACAACTCTATCCACCTTCGCTACCTCAGATTCAGTTCTTTCTGAGTCAGTAGATATTTCAGACTTTTGTGGTCCGTGTATATCACTGACTTTTCCCCTTATAAATAATGTCTCCAAACCTTAAGAGCAAAGACTACAGCTGCCAACTCCAAGTCATGCGTCGGGTAATTGACTTCATGCGGCCTCAACTGCCGAGACGCATATGCAACTACCTTTCTGCCTTGCATCAGAACACATCCTAATCCCTTCCGCAGATACCACATGGCCTAAAAATGCAACTTCTTTCAGCCAAAATTCACACTTACTGAATTTGGCGTACAACTTCTTTTCCCTTAAAACTCGCAACACAATCCGAAGATGCTCATCATGTTCCACTTCGGACTTAGAATACACCAAGATGTCGTCTATGAATACCACTACGAACTAATCCAAGTAGGGCTGAAAAATCCGGTTCATCATATCCATAAACGCAATTTGGGGCATTCGTCAATCGAATGGCATTACGGAAATTCATAATGCCCATATCTAGTTAGGAAAGCCGTCTTATGGATATTCGCTTCTTTCACTTTAAGTGATGATACCCGATCTTAGATCAATTTTTGAAAGTACTGCACTCCTTAAGTTGATCGAACAAGTCATTGATCCTTGGCAAAGGATACTTGTTCTTGATGGTCGACTTATTCAAGCGCCAGTAGTCTATACACATCCTCATCGATCCGTCCTTCTTCTTCACGAATAGGACCAGGTGCTCCCCATGGAGACACACTAGGTCGGATGAATCCACGATCAAGCAACTCCTGAATCTGAGCCTTAAGCCCAACCAATTCTTTTGGTGCCATTCTATATGGAGCAATAGAAACTGGCGCCGTTCCAGGCAATAAGTCTATCCCGAATTCTACCTCACGATCCGGAGGCAAACCTGGAAGTTCTTCCGGAAAAACATCTACAAATTCGTTCACAGTTCTAACTTCATTAGCAGTTGCTTCCTTAGCCTCCAAAGCACTCACCAACATTAGGAAGGCTTCACATCCCTTTCTAACCATCTTTTTCGCCTTAAGAGCGAGATACTACATTAGATAAGTAGTTCCGTCTCTCGCCCATCACTACAACTTCCTTGTCATCAAAAGTTCTTAATGACATTCTCTTAGTAGCACAATCCACATTTGCGGTACTTCACAAGCCGGTCCATGCCTAGGATTAGGTGAATTCTCTGAATGGCAATTCCATTAAATCATTTGAAACCGTATTCCTTGGACTTCTAGAGGCACTTCCTTAAAAGTTTGTCTATTTCTCTTTATCATCCTAGAGGACTAAATACGATCATCTTCCTAGGTACGATTTGAAGTCACATGCAAAGTCCAGATACTTCACTAGCGATATAGGAATGAGTTGACCCTATATCTATCAAAGCAATAAAGGGCAACCCAGAAATCAGAAATGTACCCGTGATAACATCAGGTGTGTCACTGTCTTCTCTGCGACGAACTGCATACACCAATCCTGGTTGTCTCGCCTCAAAGCTTCCACTGCCTCTGCCTAAAGTTCCGCGACCTCTACAGGAACCATTGCCCCTTCCATTTGGACCACGACCTCTTATCTGCTGCTGTCCACCTCTATCAGCCTGATTAGCACCGACTTCTTTGAACGGTTTTCTCCGAGTTCATCGGGCAATCTTTGATCATGTGATCCTTGAACCGCACTTGAAACATCTGCTGGTCTTTTTCCGGCATTCTCCAAGTGCATTTTCCCACATTGAGAACAAATCGATTTTGTACACGAAGCGATCTGTTGACCTCATGGTCTATCATTCCTTGATTTCTTCGAAAGTTTAGGACGACCTCAAGACCCAAAGCTTCTCTTATTCTTGCTCGACCTCTGTCCGGTTACATCTCTCGGTCAGTTTAGCATCTTGACAATTCTTGCCCTTTCCACTAAGATTGCAAAATCTCTTTCACGGTGTGGAGCAATCATCACTCTTAGCTCATCTCTAAGTCCATCTTCAAATCGACTAGCGTTCATATTCGTAGCCACTATCCCTCGGCATAACGGCTAAGTCGTAAAAATTTCGCTTCATATTCACTATCGACTTGTTTCCTTGAACGATTCGAAATGTCTTCCTCGAGAGTCGATATAGCTAGCTCGACATATTTTCCTCGAATTTCACTTTAAAATACCCCAATCCGAGACGATCCACGGGGTACTTTCCTTGATAGTGAGCCACCTTTGGTAGGCTTCATCACGAAGAAGTGAAATAGCACCTTTCAATTTCTCTTCATCGGTCACGATCTATATCGTCCATGATTCTCTCGACTGCCTCCAACCAATATTCAGCTACATTAGGAGCTACTCCAGATACTCCTCTAAAAACCTCAGCTCCATTCGATCTTAGTATCTCAGCTACCGACTTTCGAGACCCATTTCCAGAACTAGCTTCTGCTACTCATTCCAAAACTCGCAGCACAGCTTGTGATCTGCGCTTCACCTTCATTTTGTTCTTGAAAGTGCGCCTAACAGTAGGTGGTGGAGCTTCATTCTCGAAACCTTGACCGGATCGAATCGGTTTGAAAGAGTCATCCTTCCTCTTCCATGTCCACGACGACCTCGTCCCCTAGAGCTCATGTCTACTACGTATTTTATCTATTTTTACGAAAAGTCTTATGTATTAGAATCTTTTCACTTCTTATTAAAAGAAAGTTTTATGAAACATATATTTAGTAGTTTTTCCGTAGTAGTACACATACACCTAGGGTCCATGTCTCTAAAGTTTCCTTAGGCTTATCAAACATTCATATCATTTATCAAATAAAGGTACATACGATGGATCAAATTTGAGAATTTGAGTGCCATGCTCTTATAAAACCATTTAACTTAAGAAAATTTTCAAAAATTCTTTTGGGCCAAAATTTTGAAAACGTTGTGGGCTTCAAATCCCAAGGCCGAGAGTTTAAAGCTGGCTCGATACCAAGTGAAACACCCCAAACCCGGCCCAAAAGCCTAATCGGATTTGGTATGTTCCTCGAGTAAAACTTTAGCGGAATTCCATTGTAAAGAAATTTTGTCTTTTAAAACATTATTTTTAGGAGGAATTAATAAAATCAAAAGGAACCAAACTTAAGAAAATTTCCTTGAAAACATTTATATGTTAGAGACAAAAACCTTTTAAATAATTATTGAAAACTAATTTAGTTATTTAATAGATATTTGTTCATATTAAAATAAAATAAATCCACACACCAAATGAAAGATAGTTTATAGTGGCCTTATTACATAAAATTGGCAAATCCATAATAAAGTCTAAGTAATAAAATTTAACTTAAAGAGTTTAAGTTGGAAAATCTCCACAATACTTGATACGAAACCTCGCCACCTCGAAATCCTTGCTTTGATCCATCACACTACGAGTTATCGAAAAGTTATCCCATAAAATGGGTGAGTCATAAACTCAATGTATAACACATACACTAAAAAGTCCATTTTATCATATGCTTTAAAGCCCATAAATTTCACATATGGCCATAGGCCCATTTAATCAAATATTTAGCCCAAAGGCCCATTTAGCTCATATTTAGCCCAGAGGCCCATTTAGCTCATATTTAGCCCAAAGGCCCATTTCATAATGAGATCAAGTAATAATCATACAATATTACATAGTTATGTATATGAAATGAAATGCAAGCCCTACCCAACCTAAATATCCATCCACTACACACCCCCGTACCAACCAACACACCGTGGGGATTACTAAATCGACCCTCCATCCGCTACACACCATCGAAGGCAGTTGCTGCAGTCAACATGCACATCGCCCTTATTGTGGCAAAGCCACCAAAACAGATGTGACCGAAGTCACCTGACCGAAGTCCAAATTTCAAATACGTGACCGAAGTCACCGGAGCCAAATATGTGACCGAAGCCACCGGAGTCAAATATGTGACCGAAGCCACCGAGTCAAATTTGTGGCAAAGCCACCGGAGTCAAATATGTGACCGAAGTCACCAATTTCACATATGTGACCGAAGTCACCAGAATTGTGGTAAAACCACCAGAATACTTCCTCCTTTATTAAACATACCCATATGCCCATGCACATACATATCAAATCAGATTTTCATGCTATTTACCCACAAATCATAATATAGTCATGCTTATTTCATATTGATGCATATAGCAAAATAAAGGAAATATTGGGTAACATACACAATTTTGTATACCAATGATTGGTATCCACAAACAAAACATACTATCATATAATCACTTTTTTTAATAATATAAATCTATGGAAATTTTTAATGTATGGTTACACACCTAGTAAAGTGAGAACAATACCTCTTGCTCGTCCACACCTAATTGATTAACACACTCGGTTAGTATAAACTATTGTTAACAAAACTATACTTATAAAGCGATGGATCTAAATCCTTACCCTCTGATTCACGAATGGCAGTTATTTGTGGTTTTCTCCACTAGATGGATCAAAACCGCCGATATTCCACCAACGTAAAGTGGTTCGGTTATACGCACTACTTGAATAACCGATCCTCGTTAGCGGAGGGTCCACAACCCGATGGAAAATCTCTAACCCCGACATCTTTGCTCTTCGTTTGTAGTTCGATGGTAAAAGAATACCTCCTCTCTTCTAAACACTTTATGACCCTTTTCTTACCTATCTTGTTGATCTTAGATCGCCCTAAAATAACGTGAGATTAGTGATCCATCTAAAGAAATTGATATTATCTAAAATAGTAACCTTACCTTGATGATTCGAATGGTCACTTAAAGATTGTCTTCAACAAGGATCATTGAAAAATCTTTTCAAAAGATTCGGCCTAGGAGAGAAAATAAAAGATTATAGTTCTAAATTTATTAAAGTGAAAGGAAATGATAAAAAAATAATTGATAGAATTCTTACTTGAGTCCTTCAAGATTCAGCTTTAACAAAAAGAAAAGAGAAATAGTGGTTTCGGTTTGAGGGAAAAGAAGAAAGGGAAAAGAAAAGAGAAGGAAAGAAAGAAGGAAGAAAAGAGAAAGAGGAGAAGAAGATGATAATGGTGATTTCTCAAAAGAAAAGAGATGATTAGGAACTTTTGCACATTCGGCCAAGGAGGAGATTCTTGATCCTATGTGGTTTGACAATGAGAGGAAAAGAAAAGAGAAATAAAGTGAAAAGAAAAAGAAAGGAGAATTGATCAAAGAGAAGGAGATTAGTTTTGAGACTTAGATGCATTCGGCTAAAGAAGAGAAATGAAGAATTTGATTCTTTGAATTTTGTAGTTTCGGTTTCAAAAAGAAAGAGAGGAGAACGAAAATTGTATTTGGTTCAAATACAATTGAGGACTAAATCAAAAGCAAAAGTGTACCAAAGTGCCTAAGGTACATTCGGCCAAAGTAGAAGTTTTTGGAGAAAAATTGGTCAAAAGAAAGCTAAAACAAAGAGAAGATTTTTACCTAAACTCAATGTCAATTTCGGCTAGGAGAGAACTTTTGGAGAAAATGAGAAAAGATGGACAAAAGATTGTGTAAGACTTTTGGCTAACTCCCCCCTAATGGCAAAGCACAAATTCGGCCAAATCAATGCCAACATATCCCCCTTTTTCCTCCTTGTTTCCTCCCCATCATATCCAAAAATTTGCTACACAATTAAGCCACTCCCTTTAGCCTTCATGCCGTCTAGGTTCATGGTCAAATGACCATGAACACATCCCCAAAACATAGCCAAATATCATGCCTTTGTCCCCTTCATCTTATCACCAACTTATGATCCCATGCCTTAAGTTCTTTGCTTCCTTTTTCACATGGTCAACTAGCCAAAAATGAATGAAAGCTCATCCACTCTAGAACTTTCTTAGCCGACACTTATAAGGAAGAAACAAAAATTTAAAATCCTCCCCTAATGCTAGCTAGAAGATTCGAACCTTACACCTCAAGCACACATCCATGCATCTTAACCACTTTGCCAATTACTTAACTTATGCTTGAAATTCCTTGTCATTAATTCTTAAGGCCTAATTTACTTAGCTCTCTCTCTCTTAATAAAAATTAAAAGTTTTACTAAGCCTTCACTTAATTAATGAAGCTCAAATAACTTCTAAAAAATATACTCATTAATAAATAAACATGCAACATCATTCAATTAAGTAAAATGCATAACCCCTAATTATCAGGATGTTACACCTTGGGCTCCCATGTATCCTCTTCTACTCCATGTCTTTGCCATAGTACTTTCACGAGAGCTATACTTTTATTTCTTAACTGTTTGACTTCTCGTGCCAAAATCTTAACTTCGCTCTTCACCAAAAGTCATGTCCGGTTGAATTTCTACCTCTATTGGTACAATCACATGTGAAAGGTATGATCAGTAGTGACATAACATAGACATGTGGAACACATCATGAATCTTTTCCAACTCTGATGGCAAAGCCAAACGATAGGCTACTAGTCCTGTTCTTTCAGTAATCTCATACGGTCCAAAAAAAGCGTGGACACAATTTGCCTTTCTAGCAAAACCTGAGAACCTTTTTTCATGGTGATACTTTGAAACACTTTATCACCGACTTGAAACTCAATCTCTTTCCATTTCAAATTTGCATAAGAATTTTGTCTGTCCAAAGCAACTTTTAAACAATCACAAATTACTTTTACTTTCTCTGCAGTTTCTTTGACTAAATCGACCCCGGGAATTTGATTTTCTCTGAGTTCGGTCCAATACAAGGGCATTTAGCACTTACGCCCACATAATGCCTCATAAGGCTCCATTTTCAAACTCAACTGCAAACTGTTATTGTAGGCAAATTCCACCAATGATAAGTACCTTTTCCAATTACCTTGAAATTCCAAAACACAACACCGGTGTAACAGTCCGAATTTGACCCTAATTGGAACGGTGGTTTTGGGACCACAAATCTGAGTTTGAATAATTTTTTAATATTATTTTCTGTGTTGTTGATATGCGACTAAGCATGTGTTAAATTTTGTAAGCTAATTTGTTTGTCTGTGTGTTCAATTTTGACAAAAGGACTAAATTGCAAAATTTATAAAAGTGGCTTTATTTGATTAATGGCTAAATTAGTGTGGCTTTTAAGTGTTAAGGACTTATGTGGCACTTTAGCCACTATTTTGGTTAGTGGACGGCATGAGTAAGAAAATATGTATATATATGTGTGTGTTTATATATATATTAAACCTTAAAAGTTAAAGTTTTATTATATTTATTTTATAAGTTATATTTATATTATAATAAAAGAATCATGGTTAGTGGATGAATGAAAGACTATTATACCCATATTACATGTTTGTTTTATTTTTTTAATGAAGGGTTAAAAATGTAAATGAATTATTATGTTTGTATATTAGATAAAACATAGAAAAAAAATGGTCATTTTAGTTCATCCTTTAACTGAAATAAGAAAAAGAGAAATCAAGGGATGAGTTGTGCAAATTTAGCCATTTGGGAGCCAAATTAAAGATCAAGAACAAAGAAAAATGGATTTGGATCGGGGAAAAACAAAAATAGTTGAATAGTCGGTCTTCGTCGTACGCAGATAGTCGAGGTAAGTCTTTAAGCAATTTAATATCGTTAATATCGATTATAACCTTGAGTACATGTTGGAATTGAATTTATAGATTGAAAATTTGGCCAAAGCCGAATGTGATATAGTGTTTTAAAACAATGAAATGTAGTTAAACTTAATTGTGTTCATTATGTGAAAGTGATATTGAATTATGTGTGATATATGTGATATTGGTAATATGTGAAAGTGATATTGAATTATATGTGATATATGTGATATTGGTAGTATGTGATGTGAATGAGATTGCTCAATAATATGAATATTCAGGCTTCAAGCCTAGCAGGCCTTGTGCCGGTGAAGTTTATCAGGTTTATTGCCTAGTAGGCCTTGTGCCGGTGAAGTTTATCAGGCTTATTGCCTAGTAGGCCTTGTGCCGGTGAGGTTTATCAGGCTTATTGCCTAGCAGGCTAAATGCCAGTGATTCAATTTCAGACCTCGGTCTAGCAGGCTTAGTGCCGGTGAGTAATTCAGGCTTACGCCTAGCAGGTTTTAAACTGGTGATGAAATTTTAAGTTGCAAGACATAAATTTTTCTTGCTATGTAATCATCGAGGAATTAAGTTGATATTAAGAGTTATATATGTATATTCGGCCATACAGGTACGTGCCTACGAATTATTAAATTGATCTTCTATATTTGATCAATAAGGTAAGTATATATATGTGTTAAGTTATGGAACGCAAATTATACTAATTGATCCTATATATTCGGCCTTATGCTTATGTTTATGTGACCATATTGGGATTTCTTTGATGCCATGTATACGAATGTATGAAATGTCAAATGAATATATATAAATATATATGTGAATATATTTTCTTCTATGTTAAATTACTAAGTGTAAAGTATATACTTATTTGTATATTCATATATATGTAATCTTATTGAATTATGTGTATCGAAAATATGAGTACTTGGAGATGAGTTATTAATTTATATTTGAGCGACATGATGAGATAATAAATTGAAGTTTAAAGGTAAAATAGTGATGATGATTAAGCAAAATGAGGTATTAGTATTCGGCATTAATAGACCAAATGAATATTAAGCTTTAGATTTTTATGATATTATGTATGTTATTGAAAGGATTGAATGATTACTTTATTTAATACATTTGCTTAAGACTTACTAAGCTAGTAAGCTTACTCTATGTGTTCATTGTTCTGTTTTATAGATTTTTATCAAGCTATGAGCTCAGGGGATCGTCAGCAAAGTCATCCACACTATCAATCTATTTTGGTACCTTTGAGTTCGGATTTTGAACTAAAGGCATGTATAGGGTAGACTTTGTTTTGAATTAATAAATTTTGTCCTTGTATATGTATATAGCCATGTGAATATGGCTAAATATGATGCTTAAATCTAAGTATAATCGGTGTGTTTGTCATGTTTTGTTATGGTTTGTGTTTAATTATGTTTGATGGTGATTGAAACTCCTTTTAGAAAAATGTTAAATGGCATATGTGAATGGTAAATGTGAAGTGTTTGTTTTATATAAAATATTTGGCATGAAGTAGCTGTTTGTGGCTTAAGGTTATTATATTAAGTAAGTTTGATATAGGTGATTATGGATTTCATAATCGGTTATGAAGTGAAATATGAATGATGGTTGCGTACTACTTTTAATTTGACACTTATACTATGAACATGATTAATTGGTTTGAAATGATAGGTATAAGTAGAATAGGTATTTGGATGTTTGATAATGTGATTTAGTAAAATGATAAAATATGCATAAGTTGAAATGACCTTTATAAGTTATATTAAGCGTTTGTATATGAAATAAATTAGTTAATTTGATTGTATGAAATTGAATATATATATATATATGGTTTTAGGATAGATGATGAAATCTTATGTTATGTATTTAGATTGACATATTCGCATGTGGTTCAACTATGTGTATATACATCTAGTTTAAGTTTAGGTGTTTCGGACAAGAGAGGACATATATTATGTTCTAGTTGGATGTGAGTATGTTATTATAAATGTTTTGATTTTAGAATTGTTGAAAAATGCAAATGTATGAATTTGGCTTAGATGGATTATGATAAGTTGTTAATGTTTAAGCCTGCTATAGAAGTACAAACCCGTATTGCATTTGTCCATGTTTTTAATAATAGTAAATAAATGATATGACTTGTGCTATGCATGGTAATGCCCTGTAACCTTAATCCGACAACGGATACGGGTTAAGGGTGTTACATTTTATTGGTATCAAAGCTTATTGTTTAGTCGATTCTAGGACTACCGTAGCACATGTGAGTCTAGTTATACATGCCTTAATTTATACTACGATAATGTGATGACTTCTGACAACTAAATTGTGATTTTTATATAGTAAATGGATCCGAAAGAGCCGTAGCTGATGATGTTGAGAGTGTAGCGCCTGATCTCGCACATGGGTCAGCACCGATAGACTCTCGACCTGTCTCGAGTAGCCATGAGGGGGAGGCTAAGCAAGCCTTCTACCAGATGATGAACGAATGGTTTACTCAATATATCTAGACTAATCCAGCTGTGCAACAACCTCCACCCCTGAATAATCTATCTCCGATACCTGTGGTACCTCCGATAGTAGATCCGACGAGATTTGGCAGGCCTTCTGTGGATAAGATCAGAAAACACGGGACCGAAGAGTTTAAAGCTAATGATGATGATGCGGAACGAGCTGAGATGTGGCTTGATAATACTATTCGAGTGTTTGATGAGTTATCATGTACTCCAGAGGAATGTTTAAAATGTGCTATATCCTTATTACGGGACACTGCATATCACTGGTGGAATACACTAGTATCAGTGGTTCTGAAAGAGAAGGTGACCTGGGAATTCTTCCAGATTGAGTTCCGTACGAAATATGTCAGCCAAAGATTCATCGATCAAAAATGTAAAGAATTTTTGGAGTTGAAATAGGGTCGTATGATCGTGACTAAGTATGAACCAAAATTTGTGAGATTGAGCCGATATACTATAGAATGTATTTCAACTGAGGCTATTATGTGTAAAAGATTTGAAGACGGTCTGAATGAAGACATTAAGCTGCTGGTTGGTATACTTGAGATTAAAGAGTTAGTGGTACTTGTTGAACGAGCTTGTAAAGCCGAAGAGCTTGGAAAAGAGAAAAGAAAAGTCGAGTTTGAAGCTAGAGACACTCGGAAAAGATCATCAAGTAAGGCCTTTCACTTAGCATCAAAGAAGTTCAGAGATAAATCTAGTCGACATAAGGCTACTTCAGATTTTTTCCCGACGAGATAGAGATCGTCCACCTGCGGGCTCCCGAGCTACTTCGATGGCTAATGTTGGTAATGTTTAGCAGAACCGGTGAGTGCAAACACTGTGGAAAATGGCATTTTGGGAGCTGTAGATTGCATGATCGGTCCTATTTTAAGTGTGGATCAATGGATCACTTTATTAGAGAATGTCCGATGTTAGTTGAGCAAAACACTGTTCAGAATGTGAGACCAAACAAAGTGTCAGCACGAGGCTGACCACCCAGGCATTCGGGTAATGTAGGTGGCAGTCAAAAGGGAACAAAAGATATAGCGATTCGGTCAGAGGCTTGTGCACTTGCTAGAGCATATGCTATATGCGCTCGCGAGGATGCTTCTTCACTAGATGTCATTATCGGTACTTTCACAATTTATGATATTAGTGTAATTGCGTTGATTGATCCTAGTTCGACTCAATCTTATGTATGTGAAACATTAGTATCCAGTAAGACTCTGCCTGTTAAGTCTACTGAGTTTGTGATTCGAGTATCAAATCCCTTGGGTCGGTGCATCCTGGTTGACAAAGTGTACAAAGGTTGTCCGTTGATGATTCGGGACTCATGTTTCCCAATCGATTTAATGTTGTTGCCTTTCGATGAATTTGATATAATTCTGGGAATGGACTAGTTGATTTTGCATGATGCTGTTGTTAATTGTAAAAGAAAGACCATTGATTTGAGATATCAGAACGGTGAAATTATTCGGATTGAATCTAATGATTTGAATGGGTTACCAGCGGTAATATCTTTGATGTTAGCTTGAAAATATATGAGAAAAGGGTTTGAAGCTTACTTTGCTTATATGCTTGATAGTAAAGTGATAGAAAAGAAGATTGAATCCGTTCAGGTAGTGTGCGAGTATCCAGATGTATTTCCTGAAGAATTACCGGGTTTACCACCTATTCGAGAAGTAGAGTTCGGTATTGAGTTAGTACCGAGGGACGACATCGATTTTGATAGCTCCATATCGAATGGCACCTATCGAATTAAAAAGTTGAAAGCACAGCTGCAAGAATTAACAGATAGGGGCTTTGCACGACTGAGTTTCTCTCCCTAGGGTGCACCAGTTTTATTTGAAAAAAAGAAAGATGGGACTATACGAATGTGCATTGATTACCGGTCGCTCAATAAGGTAACTATAAATAATAAATACCTGTTGCCACGGATTGATGATTTATTTGATCAGTTGAAAGGGGCTTTAGTGTTTTCAAAGATAGATTTGGGGTCGGTTTATTATCAGTTACGAGTCAGAGATTTCGATGTGTCAAAAACTGCTTTTCAAACGAGGTACGGACACTATGAGTTTTTAGTTATGCCTTTTGGATTCACTAATGCACCTGTTGTTTTTATGGATCTGATGAATCGATTTTGATCGAGATTTGGATCGATTTGTAGTAGTGTTTATAGATGATATTCGATCTACTCCGGAGATGAAACCGAGCATCTTTGAGCACACAGACTGTGCTACAAACTTTGTGAGATAAGCAGTTGTATGCAAAGTTTAGCAAATGTGAGTTTTAGTTGAGTGAAGTCAGTTTTCTGGGCCACGTTGTTTTAGCATCAGGTATTCGGGTTGATCCGAATAAAATATCGGCTATACTCGATTGAAACCATCAAGAATTTTTTGAAATTGAAGCTTTTTGGAACTTCTTTGGTTACTACAGATGATTTGTGAAGGGTTTTTCTATAATAGTTACCCCGTTGACAAAGCTATTACAGAATGATGTTAAATTTGAATGGTCAGAAAAGTGTCAGAAAAGTTTCGATCAGTTGAAAACTCTTTTGACCGAAGCTCCAGTGTTAGTTCAGCCTGAATCGGGTAAAGAATTTGTTGTTTATAGTGATGCATCTTTGAATGGTTTAGGTTGCATTTTAATGTAGGAAGGCAAAGTTGTAGCTTATGCTTTGAGACAATTAAGCTTCACGAAAGAAATTTGGGTTATAGTGGACAAACTAACCAAATCAGCTCACTTTGTTCCAGTTTGTACGAACTATTCACTCGATAAGCTTGCATAGTTATATGTATCTCAAATTGTGAGATTACATGGTGTGCCGATTTCCATTGTTTCGGATAGAGACCCGAGATTCACGTTGTGGTTTTGGAAGAAATTACAAGATGCTTTAGGTACTAAACTACACTTTAGCACGGCCTTTCATCCGCAGACAGATGGTCAATTCGAACGAGCTATTCAAACACTTGAGGATATGTTGAGATGTTGCATCCTCGAGTTTGAAGGTATGTAGGAATGGTACTTACCTCTGATTGGAATTGCTTATAATAATAGCTTTCAATCTAGTATCAAAATGGCACCCTACGAAGCTTTATACGGTCGTAATTGTCGTACACCATTATATTGGACCAAGCTCATTGAAAACAAGATACACGGGGTTGATATAATTAAAGAGACTGAACATGAAACACCCCAAACCCGGCCCACAAGCCCTGACCGGATCTGGTATGCTTCTAGAGAAAAACCATTCAAAACTTATTTGGACTTTGCCCAAAATCTTGTGTGTTTTTGAAGAACCATTGATTTGGGTTGGGTTCAAAATTAATAACGGTGTTGATTAGGTGTCAAAAATTTAATATTTATATTTAAGAAAAATTAACTTTAAACTTTACTTTGATAATAATCATACCATACTAAATTAATTGAAATGCATGCATAAACAGTTCAATACTTATGGCCTTATTACATCAAAACAAAAACCCAAAATAATTCAAAATACTTAAGTATGGAAAATTTTAAAAATTAAACAAATTATGAGCTGAGCATGGCCACCGTTGAGCTCCTGCCGACCCAGTCCATTAATGTGTGTCACCTGAAAAATAATCCCACAACGGGGAGAGTCAAACGGACTCAGTGTATAACCACCAACACAAAGTCTCAATCAATTTAGGCATGTCAAATCATACATATCGAACATATATATTAAATGATGCAAACTCGAACCCAAGCCTAGATAACCATCCGCTACACATCACCCGTACCAACCATCACACCGTGGGGACTACTAAGTCGACCCTCCATCCGCTACACATCATCGAAGGCAGTCGCTGCAGACGACATGCTCATCGCCCTCATAATTTTGTGGCATAGCCACCAGATAATATTTTGTGACATAAGTCACCACATTCAGATTACGTGACATAAGTCACCACATTCAGATATTGTGGTATAAAACCACCAAACCACTTCCCCTTTACATATCACCCATATGCCCCATGTCATACAAATATGCATTAACCATGTCATAATCCTTATTCACATTCTTATAGTTTCACATATATGCCATAACAGATCAAATTATACTCATAGTAGGAGTAGGTAAACGTACTTGGGTACTTTGTACTTATTGCATGGATAGCCGTATTTCACATTATTATAAACACATATATATTAATTGATGCCATAAATCTATTAAGAGTTAGTGTGGGGTACACACCTGATTTACTTAGCGAATTCACATAAATCCCGAAAACCCGATCTAATGCTTTAGGTCCTTAGTTCCTTGTTGCCGATTTGATTACTAATCAAATCCCGAAAACTTTGTGATGACTCTTCTAGCAATCGGCTAGACACTAAACCACTGAACTAGTTAGTTTCGATTTTTAATCGAAGTAAGAAATAGATCTAAGTCACTAAGTATGGTCTTAGCCGAATGTCAGATTCACTTACCTTGTGGATCTAAATCCCGAATTAGCTTCTTGATTATGGTATTTGCTAAAATCCCTACAGATATATGTTAGATCCAATCTAACATTTAATCTCAATAAAATGACCTATGGCCAAAAGTCAACACTTCCTTACCTTTCAAAAACTAAATCCCGAATCACCACTTTTCTATGAAGTTGACGAAATCCCTGCATGCCATATGTCAGGTTCGGCTTCAAAACATAAATACTTATGAATAAAACCCTTGGCCGAAACTATGTTGCTTACCTTGAGCAATCGAATCCAAGAACTCCTTTAATGCTCCTTAACGTTGGCTACATACAAAAGAACACAATATTATGGCACTATGACATTTGGCCATCTTAGAATCAAGGCCTACTCACTTGATTCGGCACCCTCCTAAAAATGAGCCCAAAACTGATTGCTTAAGAAAGATGAATACTTACCACTATCACACGTTTTGAAAGGCCTAGGAGAAAGTAGTCAACCGCACTATGCCTTTAGCTAAACGACTTTTGAGAACCAAGGTGGAGATGGTGTTTTGGTACTTTAATGGTGAAGAGAGAAAAAGCAAGAGTGGGAAGAGTTTAATGATTAAAGAATTCAGCCAAGAGTAGAATTAACTCCAAGTTTTAGCTTTTGTCAATAATGAGAAAAAAAGATTGGTCTTGGGGAAGATGATGATTCGAATGAACAGAAAAAGAAAAAGAGAAAAGAATGAGGCTATAAGGTTCGGCCAAGAAGCGAAATAGAGAAAGAAGAAGAGAATGGATGTTCATTAAAAGAAAATTTAGCACTCACACCCTTGCCACACTTCAAAGCCGAAAAATGCAAGCCCCTAGAGTCCTCTATTCGGCCACTAGCTCCTTCTCTTATCATATCCCTTTTTCTGCTCCTATATTTTCTCTTCAACACTCATTCAAACAATTTTGAATGAGTCAACCTCCATCTACCTACCTTAGCCGAATTTCAAAATGAAACCAAGCCTTATCTCATCCTTTTGAAAGTCCACTTGCCGTCCATCTCTTCCTCCCCTCCTTGACGCAAAAATAAAACTTTTATTTGCTTCCCTTGTGACTCGAACCTAGGCCCTTTCCCTTGCTTGTGGCGTCACACTCTAAGGGACTAAGTGGCACCTCTAAGCCACTTAAACAAGCCCATGTTTGTGTCATATTTCACCTACTAGTTTTCTTAAGGCCTCTTAGGCTTAGCTCCCTCTTTTAAACTTAAAATCGAATAATTTCTAAGGCATTTTCTACACTTTAAAGTTCACAAAATTCATAAAACACCTTCATAATTTACACTGGCATACAAGCACATGCAATTAGGCAAAAATGCACAAGCCCTAATTCCCGGATATTACAGTTCTACCCCCTTAAAATAATTTTGACCTCGAAATTACCTGGCTAGAATAGGTGGGGGTATTGCTGTCGTATTGCTTCTTTCGGCTCTTAAGAAGCTTCTTTCGATCCATGGTTACACCACAACACTTTGACCAGAGGGACCGACTTCCTTCGAAGCACCTTCACATCTCGTTCTAGAATCTGAATCGGCTCTTCCTCATAAGACAAATTTGGTCTCAGCTTCACCTCTTCAATCGAAACTACGTGAGATGGATCTGATCGGTATCGATGTAGCATGGAAACATGAAATACGTCGTGCATCTGCTTCAATTCAAGGCAACTCCAACTAGTATGCCACCGGTCCAATTCGCTTCACCACCCGATAAGGTCCTATAAACCTTGGACTTAACTTCCCTTTGCGACCAAATCTCATCACCTTCTTCCAAGGTGAAACTTTAAGAAACACTTGATCTCCCACATCGAATTCTATTTCCTTCTGTTTAAGATCTGCGTATGACTTTTGCCGGTCAGATGCCTCCTTCAACCGTGTCTAAATCACCTTAACCTTTTCTTCTGATTCTGCCACAATTTTTGGACCCAAAATCTGACGTTCTCCTAATTCCGTCCAACATGTAGGAGTGCGACACTTTCATCCATACAGTGCTTCGTACGGTGCCATCTGAATACTTGCCTAATAGCTGTTATTGTAAGCAAATTCTGCTAGAGGCAAATATTCTTCCCAACTTCCTCTGAAGTCTATCACACAGCCTCTTAACATATCCTCTAACACTTGGATCACTCGTTCAGACTGGCCGTCCGACTGTGGATGAAAAGTCGTACTGAAATCCAATCTAGTGCCTAAAGCTTGATGTAGTGCCCTCCAAAATCGCGACGTGAACCTCGGATCCCTATCCAAGATAATCGACACTGGCACTCCATGCAACCTTACGATCTCAGCAACATACAACTTTGCTAATTTTGGAGAGAATAGTCAACCTGCACTGGAATGAAATACGCGGACTTTGTCAGCCGATCCACTATCACCCATACCGAGTCCTTCTTAGTAGGCGTAAGGGGAAGCCCACTAACGAAGTCCATGGTAATTCTCTCCCACTTCCACTACAGAATCTGTATTGGCTGAAGCAATCCTGATGGAACTTGGTGTTCAGCCTTAACTTGCTGACATGTCAAGCACTTTCCTACAAATTCGGTAACTTCCCGCTTAAGACCAGGCCACCAAAATTGTTCCCTTAGATCTCTATACATTTTACTGCCTCCAGGATGCATAGCATAAGGACTACTATGCGATTCCTGAAGAATTCTCCGCCTTAACTCCTCGTTCTTCAGCATACAGGTCCTACCCTTGAAACACAATACTCCATCGCCATTAATACCATAGTCCTTCAACTCCCCGCTCTGTACTTGCCAAAACTTAGCACTTAAATCATCATCAGCCAACTGTCCCTCTTTCACCTCATTCAGCCATGACGGCTTGACCTGCAACTCTACCAGCAAACTTCCATCGTCATAGAGGCTAAGATGTGCAAACATCGCGTGGCCAAATCCAAGTCATACGTCGGGTAGTTAACCTCGTGTGGCCTTAACTGTCGAGACGTATAAGGAACTACCTTCATGTCTTGCATCAATACGCATCCCAAACCTGTGTGAGAAGCGTCACAATACACCATGAGTTCTTTCCCTGCCTCAAGCTGAATCAGAACTGGAGCTTCAGTCAAGACTCTCTTAAGCTTCTCAAAGCTCTCTTGTTGCTTATCGATCCATATGAAAGGCACCTCCTTCCTCAGCAGCTTGGTCAAGGGTGCTACGATCCACGAGAACCCTTCTACAAACCATCTGTAATAGCCTGCCAATCCTAAGAAACTTTGAACTTTACCACAGACTTAGGGGGTTTCCAATCCAAAACTGCCTCAATCTTCCGAGGATCCACCCTTATTCCTTCAGTGGATACCACATGTCCTAAAAACGTAACCTCCTTCAGCCAAAATTCGCACTTGCTGAACTTGGCATATAACATTTTCTCCCTTAACACTTGTAACACAACTCGAGGTGCTCATCATGTTCCTCTTTAGACTTCAAATACACAAAAATATCGTCTATGAACACAACAACAAATCGGTCCAGATAGGGTTGGAAAACCCGGTTCATCATGTTCATGAACGCGATGGGGCATTTGTCAATCCAAACGGCATTACCAAGAACTCATAATGCCCGTACCTTGTTCGAAAAGCTGTCTTATGGATATCAGCCTCCTTTACCTTAAGCTGATGATATCCAAACCTTAGATCTATCTTTGAGAATATAGCGGCCCCCTTAAGCTGATCGAACAAGTCATCAATCCTTGGCAAAAGGTACTTGTTCTTGATGGTCAGCTTATTCAACTGACAATAATCTATGCACATGCACATAGTTCCGTCCTTCTTCTTTACAAACAAGATCAGTGCTCCCCATAGAGACACACTGGGTCGGATAAACCCACGGTCAAGTAATTCTTGGATCTGAGCCTTGAGCTCCACCAACTCCTTTGGCGCCATTCTATACGGGGCAATTGACACAGGAGCTGTACCCGGCAACAAGTCAATTCTGAACTCCACCTCCCTATCCAGGGGTATTCCGGGTAATTCCTCCGGAAAGACATCCACAAATTTTCTTACGGTTCTAACTCCACTAACTCCCCCTTCTTTCACATCCAAAGCACTAACGAAAACAAAAATGCCTTACACCCCTTCCGAACCATCCTATCAGCCTTTAATGCCGAAACTACGTTAGACAAGTAGTTTCTTCTTTCCCCTATCATAACTATCACTTCATCCTCTAGGGTCCTTAACTCCATTCGTTTGGATGCAAAATCCAATACAGCCCGATGCTCCACTAGCGAGTCCATGCCAAGAATAAGATCAAATTCTCCGAAGGGCAATTCCATTAAGTCGGCAGGAAACACCGCTCCCTGAAGCTCCAGAGGTACACTCCAAAACATTTTATTCACTACTACAGTTTGACCTAATGGGCTTACTACAGTCATCTCCCTATTAGATAGTTTAGAAGCTATTCCTAGAGTTTCAACTACTCTACATGCAACATATGAGTGGGTAGAGCCCACATCAATCAAAGCAAAGTAAGGCTTGCTAAATATAAGGAACGTACTGTTATGACGTCCGGTGTGTCTTCGTCCTCCCTCCGACGAATAGCATACACTAAACCCAGTTGTCTTGCCTCTGTATTATTAACACCACGCCCGATGTTCCCCGTCCTCTACCAGTACCATTACCTCTGCCAGCCGAACCACGGCCTCACGGTGGCTGCTGTCCTCATTTTCCAGCCTGGTTAGGACCTTGGCTTACTGGTCGACCCCCTTCGGTTCTCATAACACTATCCTTAATCATGTGGTCTTTGGACCCACACTGAAAGCATCCTCCCATCTTCTTCCAGCACTCCCCAAGTGCATCTTTCCACACTGGGCACAAGTACGATACTGCCTTCTAGTAGCAGCTTGTTGACCTCACGACCCATCAACTCTAGGCCTCTTTTACTCATTCTTGAAGACCCTGATGATCCAAAGCCTCTCTTTTGCCTATTACGATTAGTATTTTGTCTCACCGAGTCCTTAATCCCTTCGACAACCTTAGCCTTCTCTACTAATACGATAAACTCCCGCTCCTGTTGCAGAGCTATCAACAACCTTAGATCATCTCTCAGTCCGTCTTCAAATCGAACACACCGCTCATGCTCCGTCGACACGATACCTCGAGCATAATGGCTCAACCTTAAAAATTTAGCCTCGTACTCGCATGAGACTTATTCCTTGGACCAACCTCGTAAATGCCTTCCTCTGCACATCCACATAACTAGTTCCTATGTACTTCTTCTGATATGCCACCTTAAAATATTCCCATGTAAGATTGTCTGCGGCAGCACCATCCCGCACAGTGAGCCACCATTGATATGACTCATCACGGAGTAGTGACACTACCCCTTTTAATTTCTCCTCAGCGGTCAAGTCCAAGTCGTCCATAATCTGTTCCGTTGCCTCTAACCAATACTCAGCCGTATTGGGTGCCACACTAGATACTCCACGGAAAAATTTAGCTCCATTGGCTCGAAGTCGCTCAGGTACCGACTTTCGAGCTCCCATGCCTCCACCTGCTCCAGCCACCCTTTCTAAAACCCGCAGCATCGCCTGTGACACTGCGTCATCCCCCGTCTGATCCTAATATTCCACATCAGCGGCTGGTGGTGGTGGCATCTCATTTTCGGACCCTTGTCTAGACCTAACATGCTCCGACACGATCATTCGGCCTCTACCACGGCCTCGCACGTTACGACCACGTCCCTTAGAGTTCATACTTTCGAATCGCATTTATCTGGTTAAAGAATTTTTATAAATTAATTTTTGTTCCACTGATTTATCACGAACAGTCTTATGTTTAATAGTTCTCGGGAGTAGTTCTTTCGATTTCATACACATACAGTCTCAATTCATTCATTCAATCACATTCATGAACTTGCGTTCATTACAGAGAAATGTTGTAGTTGTCATTGTTTATTGTTTTCCACTACCAGGGGTATTTTCGTAATTTTATCCTACAAGGGTATTTTGGTAATTTTCCAAATTAGGGTATTTGAAAATTTCATAAAGTAAATTTTTTTGGTATATAGTTTTTTTTCAAAACTGAAATACTTGACAAGAAAATTTCAAGGGTAAAATGGTAATTTTATACACTAGGGGTATTTTTGTAATTTTACAAGCCAGGGGCATCTCGGTAATTTTTCGCAAAATATGGTTCCTGGTGACTTTTCAAAACAAGGGTATTTTTAAAGATTTCTAATTTGAGGGTACTTCGGTAATTTTCCTCACTGAGGGTATTTTGGTCATTTGTACAGGTTAGGGGTAATTCGATCAATTTACAAATCAGGGTATCTTAATATTTTGCAAAAATAGGGTTTTTGGATATTTTTATAAGGTAAGAAAAATCTTTAATAAAACTGTGGGTAGTATGGAAATTTTATGAACCAAGGGCATTTTAGTAATTTTTTTCAACTAGGGTTATTCGGATAACTTTGTAAATCAAGAGTATTTTGAAAAATTTTAAAAATAGATTTCCTACAAATCAAAGGGGTAATTTGGAGTTTTTAAAACTAGAGTTTTTATAAAAATATGGCTAGTCCCTTTCGGGTTTTAGTTATTGGATTTAGCCTGTGGCTGAGTCCTCTTGGCTAGGGTGAACCGTCACTACGCACCAGGTAGGATTCGAGTGGAGGGGAGGTGAGTCACTAGGACTGCTTAAATACCAAGCTCCCACCGAAACCAATCCTAGACATGCGCACGATGGTTGTCACACCCTAACTCGGCAACTTAGACACAGGTTTGTTTGATTGACTTTAGGTTTTATGTATCTTGGTGTTGGAGTAAACTAATCCCAGGGTTTATTCCTAATTTACTAATCTACGTCCCTATAAATCCCGCATACAAATCACAAAAGAGTTGGGAGTACTTACCTGGTGGACTTCGGGCCGGAGACTCAGGTGCCATGTCAGAAACCCTGCTCAATTTCTTATAAAACCCAATTTCAAAAGAAAGAAAACATTTTGGGCCCAAAAAGCCCTCAAGGCCGAGTTTTGAACCAGGCTCTGATAACAAACTAAAACACCCCAAACCCAGCCCACAAGCCCTGACCAGATCTAGTATGCTTCTAGAGAAAAACCATTTAAAACTTATTTGGACTTTGCCCAAAATCTTGTGTGTTTTTGAAGAACCATTGATTTGGGTTGGGTTCAAAATTAATAACGGTGTTGATTAGGTGTCAAAACATTTAATATTTATATTTAAGAAAAATTAACTTTAAACTTTACTTTGATAATAATCGTATCATACTAAATTAATTGAAATGCATGCATAAACAGTTCAATACCTATGGCCTTATTACATCAAAACAAAAACCTGAAATAATTCAAAATACTTAAGTATGGAAAATTATAAAAATTAAACAAATTCCGAGCTGAGCATGGCCACCGTTGAGCTCCTATCGACCTGGTCCATTAATGTGTGTCACCTGAAAAATAATCCCACAATGGGGTGAGTCAATCGGACTCAGTGTATAACCACCAACACAAAGTCTCAATCAATTTAGGCATGTCAAATCATACATATCGAACATATATATTAAATGATGCAAACCCGAACCCAAACCTAGATAACCATCTGCTACATGTCACCCATACCAACCATCACACCGTGGGGACTACTAAGTCGACCCTCCATCCGCTACACATCATCGAAGGCAGTCACTGCAGACGACATGCTCATCGCCCTTATAATTTCGTGGAATAGCCACCAGATAATATTTTGTGACATAAGTCACCACATTCAGATTACGTGACATAAGTCACCACATACAGAGATTGTGGTATAAAACCACCAAATCACTTCCCCTTTACATATCACTCATATGCCCCATGTCATACAAATATGCATTAACCATGTCATAATCCTTATTCACATTCTTATAGTTTCACATATATGGCATAACAGATCACATTATACTCATAGTAGGAGTAGGTAAATGTACCTGGGTACTTTGTACCTATTGCATGGTTAGCCGTATTTCACATTATTATAAACACATATATATTAATTGATGCCATAAATCTATTAAGAGTTAGTGTTGGGTACACACCTGATTTACTTAGCGAATTCACAGAAATCCCGAAAACCCGATCTAATGCTTTAGGTCCTTAGTTCCTTGTTGCCGATTTGATTACTAATCAAATCCCGAAAACTTTGTGATAACTCTTCTAGCAATCGGCTAGACACTAAACCACTGAACTAGTTAGTTTCAGTTTTTAAACGAAGTAAGAAATAGATCTAAGTCACTAAGTACGGTCTTAGCCGAATGTCAGATTCACTTACCTTACGGATCTAAATCCCGAATTAGCTTCTTGATTATGGTATTTGTCGAAATCCCTACAGATATATGTTAGATCCAATCTAACATTTAATCTCAATAAAATGGCCTATGGCCGAAAGTCAACACTTCCTTACCTTTCAAAAACTAAATCCCGAATAACCACTTGTCTATGAAGTTGACAAAATCCCTACATGCCACATGTCAGGTTCGGCTTCAACACATAAATACTTATGAATAAAACCCTTGGTCGAAACTACGTTGCTTACCTTGAATAATTGAATCCAAGAACTCCTTTGATGCTCCTTAACGTTGGCTACATACAAAAGAACACAATATTATGGCACTATGACATTCGACCATCTTAGAATCAAGGCCTACTCACTTGATTCGGCACCCTCTAAAAATAAGCCCAAAATCGATTGCTTAAGAAAGATGAATACTTACCACTATCACACATTTTGAAAGGCCTAGGAGAAAGTAGTCAACCGCACTATACCCTTAGCTAAACGGCTTTTGAGAACCAAGGTGGAGATGGTGTTTGGCACTTTAATGGTGAAGAGAGAAAATGCAAGAGTGGGAAGAGTTTAATGATTAAAGAATTCGGCCAAGAGTAGAACTAACTCCAAGTTTTGGTTTTTGTCAATAATGAGAAAAAAAGATTGGTCTTGGAGAAGATGATGATTCGAATGAACAGAAAAAGAAAAAGAGAAAAGAATGAGGCTATAAGGTTCGGCCAAGAAGCGAAATAGAGAAAAAAAAAGAGAATGGATGTTCATTAAAAGAAAATTCAGCACTCACACCCTTGCCACACTTTAAAGCCGAAAAAATGCAAGCCCCTAGAGTCCTCTATTCGGCCACTAGCTCCTTCTCTTATCATATCCTTTTTTCTGCTCCTATATTTTCTCTTCAACACTCATTCAAACAATTTTGAATGAGTCAACCTTCATCCACCTACCTTAGCCGAATTTCAAAATGAAACCAAGCCTTATCTCATCCTTTTGAAAGTCCACTTGCCGTCCATCTCTTCCTCCCCTCCTTGACGCAAAAATAAAACTTTTATTTGCTTCCCTTGTGACTCGAACCTAGGCCCTTTCCCCTTGCTTGTGGCGTCACACTCTAAGGCCCTAAGTGGCGCCTCCAAGCCACTTAAACAAGCCCATGTTTGTGTCATATTTCACCTACTAGTTTTCTTAAGGCCTCTTAAGCTTAGCTCCATCTTTTAAACTTGAAATCGAATAATTTCTAAGGCATTTTCTACACTTTAAAGTTTACAAAATTCATAAAACACCTTCATAATTTACACTGGCATACAAGCGCATGCAATTAGGCAAAACTGCACAAGCCCTAATTCCCGGATATTACAGAACAGAAAGTGGCAGTGATCCGTGATAGTTTGAAAGCTGCATCAGATCGTCCAAAGTCATACGCGGATTTGAAACGTAAAGACATTGAGTTTCAGATTGGAGATCGGGTATTTTTGAAAGTTTCTCCGTGGAAAAAAGTGCTTCAATTTGGACGTAAAGGTAAGTTAAGTCTGAGGTTCATCGGACCCTATGAGATCATCGAACGTCTCGGGACTATTGCTTATAGATTAAGGTTGCCCTCTAATCTAGCAAAGATACACAATGTATTTCATGTTTAGATGCTTCATAGATATAAATCAGATCTGTCACATGTAATTGCCCCGTCTGAGATTAAAATTCGATTTGATATGACGTATGAGGAGGAACCTATCCGTATCTTAACTCGTGAAGTGAAAGAGTTGAGAAGCAAGAAGATTCCATTAGTAAAAGTATTATGGAATTGACATGGAATAGAAGAGGCTACGTGGGAGCCTGAGGATTTAATGAGACAAAAATATCCGACTCTGTTTAACGGTAAGATTTTCGGGGGTGAAAATCCCTAAGGGGGGAGAGTTGTAACAGTCCGAATTTGACCCTAATCGAAATGGTGGTTTTGGGACCACAAATTCGAGTTTGAATAATTTTTTAATATTATTTTTGTGTTGTTGATATGCAACTAAGCATGTGTTAAATTTTCGTAAGCTAATTTGTCTATCTGTGTGTTCAATTTTGACAAAAGGACTAAATTGCATAATTTGTAAAAGTGCCTTTTTATTTGATTAATGGCTAAATTAGTGTGGCTTTTAAGTGTTAAGGACTTATGTGGCAATTTAGCCACTATTTTGGTTAGTGGACGGCATGAGTAAGAAAATATGTATATATATATATATATATATGTTTTTTTTATATTTATATATATATATTAAACCTTAGAAGTTAAAGTTTTATTATATTTATTTTATAAGTTATATTTATATTATGATAAAAGAAACATGGTTAGTGGATGAATGAAAGACTATTATACCCATATTACATGTTTGTTTTATTTGTTTAATGAAGGGTTAAA
The DNA here is from genome assembly GCA_025506655.1 of Gossypium rotundifolium. Lineage (NCBI taxonomy): Eukaryota > Viridiplantae > Streptophyta > Magnoliopsida > Malvales > Malvaceae > Gossypium > Gossypium rotundifolium. Next base: position 80,302,063 of record CP106725.1, read on the forward strand.
ATGTAAATGAATTATTATGTTTGTATATTAGATAAAACATAGAAAAAAATGGTCATTTTAGTTCATCCTTTAACCGAAATAAGAAAAGGAGAAATCAAGGTATGAGTTTTGCATATTCGCCATTTGGGAGCCAAATTAAAGATCGAGAACAAAGAAAAAAGGATTTGGATCAGGGAAAAACAAAAATAGTTGAATAACCAGGTCTTCACCGTACGCAGATAGCCGAGGTAAGTCTTTAAGCAATTTAATATCGTTAATATAGATTATAACCTTGAGTACATGTTGAAATTGAATTTATAGATTGAAAATTTGGCCAAAGCCGAATGTGATATAGTGTTTTAAAACAATGAAATGTAGTTAAACTTAATTGTGTTCATTATGTGAAAGTGATATTGAATTATGTGTGATATATGTGATATTGGTAATATGTGAAAGTGAAATTGAATTATATGTGATATATGTGATATTGGTAGTATGTGATGTGAATGAGATGGCTCAATAATATGAATATTCGGGCTTCGAGCCTAGCAAGCCTTGTGTCGGTGAAGTTTATCAGGCTTCTTGCCTAGCAGGCCTTGTGCTGGTGAAGTTTATCAGGCTTATTGCCTAGCTGGCTAAATGCCGGTGATTCAATTTCAAACCTCGGTCTAGCGTGCTTAGTCTTGGGTGAGCAATTCAGCTTACGCCTAAAGGTGTTTTAAACCGGTGATGAAATTTCAAGTTGCAAGACATAAATTTTTCTAGCTATGTAATCATCGAGGAATTAAGTTGATATTATGAGTTATATATGTATATTCGGCCATACAGGTACGTGCCTACGAATTATTAAATTGATCTTCTATATTTGATCAATAAGGTAAGTATATATATATGTTAAGTTGTCAAAGCGAATGATATTAATTGATCCTGTATATTCGCCTTATGCTTATGTTTATGTGACCATATTGGGATTTCTTTGATGCCATGTATACGAATGTATGAAATGTCAAATGGATATATATAAATATATATGTGAATATATTTTCTTTTATGTGAAATTGCTAAGTGTAAAGTATATACTTATTTGTATATTCATATATATGTAATCTTATTGAATTATGTGTATCGAAAATATGAGTACTTGGAGATGAGTTATTAATTTATATTTGAATGACATGATGAGATAATAAATTGAAGTTTAAAGGTAAAATAGTGATGATGATTGAGCCAAATGAGGTATTAGTATTCGGCATTAATAGACCAAATGAATATTAAGCTTTAGATTTTTATGATATTATGTATGTTATTGAAAGGATTGAATGATTACTTTATTTAATACATTTGCTTAGGACTTACTAAGCTAGTAAGCTTACTCTATGTGTTCATTGTTCTGTTTTATAGATTTTTATCAAGCTATGAGCTCAGGGGATCGTCAGCAAAGTCATCCACACTATCAATCTATTTTGGCACCTTTGAGTTCGGATTTTGAACTAAAGGCATGTATAGGCTAGACTATGTTTTGAATTAATAAATTTTGTCCTTGTATATGTATATAGGCATACGAATATGGCTAAATATGATGCTTAAATCTAAGTATAATCGGTCATGGCATATAAATGAGATGTGTTTGTCATGTTTTGTTATGGTTTGTGTTTAATTATGTTTGATGGTGATTGAAACTCCTTTTAGAAAAATGTTAAATGGCATATGTGAATGGTAAATGTGAAGTGTTTGTTTTATATAAAATATTTGGCATGAAGTAGTTGTTTGTGGCTTAAGGTTATTATATTAAGTAAGTTTGATATAGGTGATTGTGGATTTCATAATCGGTTATGAAGTGAAATATGAATGATGGTTGTGTACTACTTTTAATTTGACACTTATACTATGAACATGATTAATTGGTTTGAAATGATAGGCATAAGCCGAATAGGTATTTGGATGTTTGATAATGTCATTTAGTAGAAATGATAAAATATGCATAAGTTGAAATGATTTTTATAAGTTATATTAAACGTTTATATATGAAATAAATTAGTTAATTTGATTGTATGAAATTGAATATATATATATGGTTTTAGGATAGATGATGAAATCTTATGTTATGTATTTAGATTGACATATTCACATATGGTTCAACTATGTGTATATACATCTAGTTTAAGTTTAGGTGTTTCAGACAAGAGAGGACATACATTATGTTCTAGTTGGATGTGAGTATGTTATTATAAATGTCTTGATTTTAGAATTGTTGAAAAATGCAAATGAACGAATTTGGCTTAGATGGATTAGGATAAGTTGTTAATGTTTAAGTTTGCTATAGAAGTACAAACTCGTATTGCATTTGTCCATGTTTTTAATAACAGTAAATAAATGATATGACCTGTGCTATGCATAGTAATGCCCTATAACCTTAATCCGGCAATGGATACAGATTAAAGGTGTTACAACTGGAGCATGTCTTCAAGTATCTGTATTATCCTCTTTGACTGTCCGTCAGTTTGCTGATAGAAAGCTGTACTAAAACTTAACTTTGTGCCCAAGGCTTCTTGCAACTTTTTCTAAAATCGTGATGTAAATCTTAGATCTCTATCCGATATAACCGACAAAGGTACCCCGTGAAGTCACACAATTTCTGAAACATACAACTTCGCTAGCTTGTCAAGTGAATCTATTAACCACAACCCATATGGCATCCTTCTTTTTTGGTGTCAAAGGCAAACCCGTCACAAAGTCTATAGTAATACGGTCCCATTTCCACTCGAGAACCATAATAGGCTGAAGTAGACCCGATTGTACTTGGTGTTAAGCTTTCACTTGCTGACAAATCAAGCATCTCGATACAAACTCGAAAATATCATTCTTCATACTCAGCCACCAATACCATTTCTTCAAGTTATTATACATTTTTGTGTTACCTGGATGTACAGATAAACATCCACTATGTGCTTCATGTAAAATTTTTCGAATAAGTTCCCCATCTCTTGGTGCACAGACCCTATCTCGAAACATTAAACATCCATCAGAACTAATACAAAAATCTGACTCAACACCCGACTCACACTGAACTCTTTTGGCTTGCAAATCACTGTCGCCTTTCTAAGCTTCACAAATCTCTTTCAGGAACATCGGTCTAGCTCTCAACTCTACTAGAATAGAACCATTATCCGATAAAGCCATTCGTGTATTCATGGCTCTCAATGCAAACAAGGAATTCCTACTCAAGGCATCGACAACCACGTTCGCCTTTCCCGGATGGTAGTTAATCACTAGCTCGAAATCATTTATCAACTCTAACCATCTCCTCTACCTTAGATTCAATTCCTTTTGAGTCATCAAGTAGTTTAGGATCTTATGATCAGTGAATATTCGATATTTTTTGCCATACAAATGGTGTCTCCATATCTTCAATGCAAACACAATAGCGACTAACTCCAAATAGTGGGTCGAGTAATTCTTCTCGTGCGGCTTTAACTGTCTAGAGGCATATGCTATCACCTTGCCCTCTTGCATAAGTATACAACCCAATCCTTTTAAGGATGCATCACTGTAAACCACAAATTCTTTTCCCGGTTCAGGTTGCACTAAAACTGGAGCCTCAGCCAACATTGCCTTTAGTTTCTCGTAACTCTGTTGGCACTTTTTTGTCCATTCAAACTTTGCATTTTTTGTAATAGCCTCTTCATCAGAGTAGCTATCAAAGAAATTCCCTTGACAAACCGTCTGTAACAGCCAGCTAGGCCTAGAAAACTTCTAACCTCGGATACATTCCTCGGCGGTTTCCAATCTGCAATTGCTGAAATCTTACTCGGGTCAACTCGAATATTGTCACTCGAAACAATGTGCCCCAAAAAATTGACTTCCTTAAGCCAAAATTCACTTTTACTAAACTTGCATATAACTAATTATCTCATAAAATTTGTAAGACCGTTCTCAAGTGCTTACCATGTTCATTTTCATCATAAGAGTAAATCAATATATTATCAATAAAGACCACAAAAAATTTATCCAATTGATAATATCCAGACCTCAAGTCTATCTTGGAAAACACAATGGCTCCCTTCAATTGGTCAACCAAATCATCAATCCTTGGCAATGGGTACTTATTCTTTATGGTTACCTTATTAAGCTGCCGATAATCTATACATAATCTCATAGAATCATCCTTCTTTTTCACAAATAATATGGGAGCACCCCACGGAGAATAACTTGGTCTTGCAAAACCTTTATCTGTTAACTCTTGTAATTGTACCTTCAGTTCTTTCAACACGATTGGAGCCATCCTGTATGGAGCAATTAAAATAGGCACAGTACTAGGGACTAACTCAATTCCAAATTCAATCTCTCTAACAGGAGGTAACCCGAGCAATTCTTCTGAAAATATATATGGATACTCACATACTATCGACACTGACTCAATTTTTAACTCAGTCTCTTTGGCATTCATCACAAAGGTAAGATAAGCTTCATATCCCTTTTTTACATATTTTTGGGCAGACATATGAGAAATCACTACAGGCAATCTGTCCTGTTCATCAGATTCAACATGAAGAATATCCCTACTTTTACATTTTATCTCAATAAATTTCCTTCAACAATTTACTATCACATCATGAGCAGTTAACCAATCCATACCAAGAATTACATCAAATTCATCAAATGGCAATAGCATGAGCTTTGCCAGAAAATAATGACCTCTAATCATCAAAGGGCAATCTTTGCATACCTTGTCAACTAACACACATTTGCCTAGGGGATTTGACACTTTTATCACAAATTCTGTAGACTCTATAGGCATTTTCATACTAGATACCAATTTCATACAAACATACGAGTGGGTAGATCCCGGATCAATTAAAGCAACAACATGAGTATCATAGAGAGAAAACGTACTTGTAATCACATCAGGGGAGGACGCCTCTTCACTAGCGCGAATAGCGTAAGTCCTTGCAGGAACTCTACCTTCAGATCTTGCAGTCTGCTCTTTAGGTGTATTCTTACTACTCGTTCCATTTCCTGGATTTCTCTATGACCTTCCTCTAGTAGTACTTCCCGATCTTGCACTCTGAAATTTCTCTTTTTCAACCATATCAGGGCAATCTCTAATAAAATGATCCAGGGATCCACACTTAAAACAAGCTCTCTCATTTCCTCGGCACTCACCGGGGTGACATCTGCCACACTGTGGACATTTCGGTCTCCTTGGTTGAGCGTTACCAACACTAGCAATCGAAGTGGTCTGAGCTTTAGAACCCGAGTACTATTTACCCTTACTTCTGTTTGAAAACTCAGCTGAAGCAGCTGATCGAGTAGTGAACTCTCTTGATTTATTGGATGAGGATTGAAATGACTTGCCCAATTGTCTCTTCTTTGAGTAACGAGACTCAATTTTAGCCTTTCTTTTCTATTTGGCCAACTCTTCGGCCTTACAAGCTCTATCTACTAACACAATAAACTCTTTTAGTTCTAGGAAACCAACAAACAATCGGATATCCTCATTTAACCCGTCCTCAAACCTTTTACACATAATGGCTTTACTGGATACACGCTCTCGAGCGTATTTACTGAGCCTTACAAACTCATGCTCATATTCAGTTACCATCATTCGACCTTGCTTTAGCTCAAGGAATTCCTTTCTTTTCTGGTCGATGAACCTTTGGCTAATATACTTCTTTCGAAACTCTTCTTGGAAAAATTCCTAATTAACTTTCTCCCTTGGTACAACCGACACAAGGGTGTTTCACCACTGGCAAGCCGAATCTTTTAAGAGAGACACAATACATTTCATGCACTCTTCAAGTGTGCAAGAGAGTTCATCAAATACCCTGATGGTATTTTCAAGCCAAAATTTTGCTCTTTTCGGATCATCATCTTTATTAGCTCGAAACTCCTCAGCTCCTTGTTTTCAGATTCTATCAACAGGGGCTTTTTCCTTCTTACTACTTCTACAACTTGGGGAGAAACAGGGGTAGGCTGAGGAATTGGTGGGGATGGAGGGGGTTGCGTGTTCGGGTTCGTTCGAACGAACTCTGTATACCAAGTGTTCATCATATGGAGAAAGGTTTCTTAGCCTCTTCTCCTCCTCTCTGACTCACAGTATTTGGTCTATTCTTATTTTCAATCGACAACGTCCCTTGGCGAGAGCCGACGAGTTACTTTCTACATCATCCGCAACTGCTCTTTCTGGATCCATTTGCAATATAAAAACATAATTTAAGTTATCAGGAGTTGTCACACTATCATTATATAAATACTCATACGTATGGCATGTATAGCTAGACTTGTGCTTATGCTACGTTAGTCTGAGAATCGACTAAACCATAGCTCTGATACCACTAAATGTAACACCCCTTACCCGTAACCCGCGCCAAAACTGGGTACGAGACATTACCAAACTTAACATACATAATCATTTAGTATCGGGATATAATTTTTTGTTCCAACTTAAAACTTTTCATTTGAAATCATAACGTCCCTATTATAGGTCTACAAGACCCAAAACATACATATGGAATAGTTCGGGACTAAACTGGAAACTTACGAACACTTAGAAAATTTCTGCTCAAAACAGGGCCACACGCCCATGTGGAAAGGAACATGCCCGTGTGGGCAGGCCGTAGTCACACACACCCATGTTCCTAGCTCGTGTTGATTTTATTTTTCATTTTGAACCCACAGGGGTTTGCATATGGCCTAGCACATGTCCGCGTCTATGGCCTGCGTCCCTCACACGGCAATGACACGCCCGTGTCTTAGCCCGTGTGTGAAGACCTTCACATTTTATTTATGACATCAGCAAACCTATAAGGACACACGGCCTAGTCACACGCCCGTGTGCTAGTCCGTGTGGCAAACTAAATTTTTTGTAATTTAAATACAAGGGACACACGACCAATCAACACACCTTCAGGGTTGATCGTGTGTCACACACGGCCTAGACACACGTCCGTGTGCCTACCCATGTGGACAATTATAAGTCTATTTACCAAGCCAATTACCACCCTAAAAAAACCACACTTAAACATTTCAAGCAACATATAGCATAACAATATTCACTACTTCACCATGCATCTGCTTCAGTCATTACTCATTACTCATTCAATTGTAAGAACTTGCACTTCATGAATTTCATCATCATTGAATAAATATAACTTAACTAGTACCGGCCAATTCCAATGGCCATTTACAAAATGAATTAAGTAACATTAATAACCATCACCTTAGCTAACCAATATGGCATATAACAAAATAAACAAGTTCCTATACATACCATACCCAAAATAATCAAACTTTACTATACCAAAAGAATAACTTGACAGTGTGAACCGAGCTCCGACGTCTTATGATCCCCAAGCTAGCTTAGCGATACTAAAAGGAAAGGGAAAAGAGAGGGAGTAAGCATAAAGCTTAGTAAGTTTGCATGTAATAGATAGCCACATAAAATCTTATGGTACATTCATACATCATATTTAGTGATAACATAAATTCTTAAGAACATTGATATAACTTACTCATGCTTACTCTTACCAATCACATAACATATATTAGACTCATTTCTCGTGAGTTCTCATATGTACCTGTATCACTTCATCACATAAATTTAGTACTTTTACCATCTTGAACATAAACTTAGCTCTTTGTCTCATTGAACCACTTGATATACTAAATGATACTCGAACTCGCCTTACACGTAATAAGATGCTAATGCCATATCCCAGATATGATCTTACATGGGATCACATTTTGATGTCAATACCATATCCAAAATATGGTCTTATACAGGATCTCTTCTCGATGTCGACGACATATCCCAGGTATGGTCTTATACGAGATCTTATATCGATGCCATGTCCCAAACATGGTCTTACATGATTTTCATATCGAAGTCAAGTCCTAGATGTGGTTTTACACGGAATCTCTATTCAATACTGATGCCATATCCCAGATATGATCTTATACGGGATCTCAATTCGATGCCGAGGTCATGTCCCAGGCATGGTCTTATACGGGACCTTATAAATCTCATGTCTTGGCAATGGTATCATCTCACTTCCAAGGTTCAACCGGGACTTCAACATCATAAATCATCATCGTATCTCATCGAAATGTTATTGATAAAATTCATAGAAAAAATATACATCTTCATGAAATTTTTAAGCATTTTAAAGCATAATAACATGATGTTGAAATATTTGCACACAAACTTACCCCGGTACCAAAATATGTATAGTTGTACAACTTAGTCCACCACCTTGTTCTTTCCTTGATTTAGGTCTGAACTTCATGTTTCTTGATCCATAATGGTCCCATGAATCATACTTTGGAAAAATTAAAATTTTACCCCTAAACTTTCACATATTTACAAAATGGTCCCTAGGCTTGTATAGTGAAATATACCTATTTCCTTGGTTACCTAAACCTAGCCGAACATTATTGAGCTTATAACAGCTCACACTTTCCTTCAAAACCAATTTTTATTACATATTTTATCCTCTTTACAAATAGGTCCTTTTTATGTATTTTCCATGAAAATCACTTAGAAAAAGATGTTTATCACATATCAAACTTTCATATTCCTCCATTAATCATCAAAATACATACATGTCATACATGGGTAAATTTTTGAACATGACCTTTAGCTTAAAAGATAGATAGAAATAGCTAAATCGAGCTACGAGGATCTTAAAAATACGAAGAACATTAAAAACGGGGCTAGGAGATACTTACAATCAAGCTTGAAAGTTGAAGAAACCCTAGCTATGGTGTCCTTGAAATTTTCAGCAATGGGGAGGAAGACGGACATTAATTTTGACTTCTTTTTCCCTTTTTATTGAATTATTAACATAATGACCAAAATGCCCTTAAGGCCCATTCCTTGAGATTTTTCCCATGTCTATTTTTGTCCATCTTAACATATAATTGTCTAATTGCTAAATAAGGACCTCTAATAATTTTTCTAATGCTATTTCATACTTGAATCTTCTAAAATCTCATATTTTTCAATCTTTGCAATTTAGTCCTAATGAATAAATTGATCACTAATTTATGAAATTTCTTCATGAAATTTTCACAAAATTATGCAAACATATCATAAGCCTCATAAAAGCCATAAAAAACATATTTTTACTACGAATTTGTGGTTTCATAACCACTATTCTTACTAGGCCCTAAATCAAACTATTACATTATGTGCTAAAGTTTTGTAACTTGAAGCAGAGGTATCGATATTAGGAATTTTAAAATGATACCTCTATATTTTCAAAAGTGCAGGGAATCAGAATACCAATTTAGTATCGATACCTTGGCCCAAGTATCGATACTCGGGGTGTAATTATCAATACCTTTTGAAATTTACCGTTATTTTTTGATGTTTTGACACTTGGCGAGAAACAGAATGCTTGTTTGGTATCAATTTTCAAGGTGGTATCAATACAATTTAAAGGAAATATCGATACCATAGAGGCTGTATCTATACCTACGTAACATTTTTTGGAAAATTTGATAAGTGGTCTTAATGTATGATTAACACCCATGCTATGCTATTTTATGAATTCTTGGAATGGTTTATCAACTTAAAGTGAATGTATGGTTTATAATTCATGATAATGTTAGGTTGCTATTAATCGAGAAAAAAGATGTATGAGAAATAACATATCGTTTTAGATGAACATGTAGTAAGACGGTGGTATGTCATCTTAATATTCAGCTTGGCGCCCAGGTCGGTATGAGGTGTTACACTACATGGTGAGCCCGTGTGGTCCACACAACCTGGCACACAGCCGTATGGCTCATCTTAGTGCCTCACATGATCCAAGCCATAGAGTTACACGGCCTAAGACACGACCGTGTGACTCAAGTCAAAGAGTTACACGGTCTAGACGCACACTCATGTCATTCACCTGTGTGTCTCACAATCAAAATAGCCCCTCACACGACCTGGATACATGCTAGTGTGACCCAAGTCAGAGAGTTACACGGCCTACCACACGACCTGATGCATGGTCGTGTGGTTCACACGGCCTACCACACGGCCATGTGGCATCGATAGTCATGGTATTCGACTTTTACCATTCACAAAATCTCGAGTTTTCATTACACACCTGGTATATTTTCGATAAAGAAGCAATATGAATGATTTCGAAACCTAAAGCGATGATCAATTGGCCAATTTAGACAAATTAACAGAGCCAAAATGCCAAACTGACATTAAAAATCAAAGTGACATGAAAGAACTTCGAAAAAACCCCAAGTCAAAATTAAACACTTACCCTTGCGTAATCGAAAATTACAAGAATCCTGCATCGATGGAAGATTGTTACTCTCGAGAAATTTTCCTAACAAAAACCCACACAAGTTAGAAATTCATTACAAATGAGAAAACTGCAACAACGACCATTATCAAACTCAAGTAACAAAATGGAATATAGAAAACTTACGCGATCCAATTAACAATTGATAGCACAACAAAACTTAGATTCACAGATACGAATAGATTCAACAACAAATTAACAAGGAAAAAGAAAATAAAATCACAAGGAAGAAGAGGCAAAAAAAAAAACAAAAGAAAGGAAAGAACAGAAGAGGAGAAACATTTTGGGGGAAATGTGGAAAGGTTGAGGACAAGAAAAAATAAAAATAAAACATTAATTATTTTTTAAAAAAGAAAATAAAGTTAATTTATAAAAGGGCATAAAAATATTTCCCTAACACTTACACAAAGACTCGAACACAAGACCCCCAAGGGTATACAGAAGCTTAACCATTAAACCAACAGGCTCATTATTGACACAATTTGACACAGAATTAAATTTAAGTCGAAAGCTTAAAGATGAAGATTAAGTCAAAACAAATAGAAAAATTTTCCAAAATTGGAACTTGAACCCTTGATGAACAATTAAGGCAGTAAACCACTGAAGTAGATATTTAATTATTGACAAAATTTAACAAGCAAAGTGTAATAGCTCGACTTAGGGCCTAGTTGGAATAGTGGTACAAGACCACAAATCTGAAGTAGAAATATGATTTTTATGATTTCTATAAGGTTTATGAGGTGATTTCATGATTGTGTGAAAATCTCATGAAGAAATTCTATTAATTAGTGATTAAATTGTCCATTACGACTAAATTGCAATGAATGGAAAATATGAGATTCTAGAAGATTTAAGTATGAAATAGAATTATGAAAATTACTAGAGGTCCTTATTTAGCAATTAGACCATTAAATTTGATGATAGAAAAAATGGAAATGGGAAGGAAAACTCTCAAGAAAGGACCATTAAGGGCATTTTGGTCATTTGGTTAATAAAAGAATTAAAAGGGAAAATAAAGCCAAAATTGATGTCCATCTTCTTCACCATAGCCGAAATTCTCAAGCTATCCATAGCTAGGGTTTCTTCAACTTCCAAGCTTGATAGTAAGTGCATCCTAGCCCCGTTTTCAATGTTATTCGTATTTTTGAAACCTTCGTAGCTTGATTTAGCTATTTCTAGCTATATTTTGAGCTAGGGTTGCATGTTCAAAAATTTACCCATGTGTGACATGAATGTATTTTGATGTTTTATGGAGGAATATGAAAGTTTGATGTATGATAAACATCGTTTTCTAAGTGATTTTCATGAAAAATGCATGTAGGGACCAAATTGTAAAAGTTATGAAAATGGTCATACATGAGTGAAATAGTAGAAATTAAAGGTTTCTATAGCTGAGAATATGATTCAGCTAGGCTTGAAATACAAGAAAGTTGAATGAAAATCATTTTACGAGCCTAAGGGTAAAAGTGTAATTATGTAAAAGTTTGGGGGCAAAATTATAATTTTGCCAAAATATGAATTATGAGTCGATTTAGTCAATGTGTGTACTTAACAAATGAAATTGTTATTATAGATCAAGAAATGCAAAGCTCGAATCGAAACCAAGGTAAGAACAAAATCGAGGACTAAATCGAGCATCGATACCCATTTTGAGATTTGAGGTAAGTTTGTATAAAGTTAAAGTTTTATAATGTTTTGATGTTTGAAACTAATTAATATTATGACAATGTATGTTATTTCTATGAATAATCGAGCGATAAAGCCTCGATGAAGAAATGGTGAAAATAAATTAAGTGAAATTCTGGATAAAGATTCGGAATAATGAGGATACTTATGTTATAGCATTGAATAAAGAAGCTCTCGTGTAAGACCACGTCTGGAATATGGCCTCGGTACCAAAAGAAGATCTCATATAAGACCATGTCTGGGGCATGGCATCGACATTCATGTACGATCTCGTATAAGACCATATCTGGGATATGGCATCGACATCGAGCTATAAGATCCCGTGTAAGACCATATTTGGGATATGGCATCAGCATCAAGGGGTGATCCCATGTAAAACCATATCAAGGATATGGCGTTGGCATCAAGATTTATGCATGATGAGTTCGAATATCCTACGATAATCTGATTTGTTTATAGGCAAAAGAGTTAAGTGTGTGAAATGGTATAGAGCCAAATTCGTTTAGGGATGACTTTAAGTTTCATTCATAATAAGCATGATGAAGATTTGAATTTATGTTTCTGTTAGCATATGTGCTAAGTCATGTGATTAAGTGATATAGGTACTATGAGTAAGTACGAGTTTCTAAATCATAATGTGATATGAGATGGGTAAGAATGAATGTGAGTAAGTATGTTTAAGCATTTGAGACATATGTTGCTATTGTTTTATGAAAAGAATGAATTTGGTTTGAGAAATTATGTTGCTTTAGAATTTCATGCAAACTTACTAAGCTATATGCTTACCCCTCTCTTTTCCTTTTCCTTATAGTTTAGCTAAGTAGCTCAGGAATCATAGAACGTTGGAGCTCGGATCACACTATCAGCCATTCTTCTGGTATAGTAAAGTTAATTCATTTTGAGTATGACATGTATAGGAACTTGATCGTTTTGTGTCATGTTATGTTTTAAGGCCAAAAGGTTGGCTATTAATGCTTCACATTCATTTTTGTAAATGGCCATGATGAATTGGCCAATATTGTCATGTTCATGTTCCAAGTTTGATGGATATAATGAAATGAATGTTCATGCAAGATATTGAGTAAATTTTGGATGAAATGAGTGATAATTTAAGGGTTCTTAATAGTTTGATATTGTCATATTATGTGTTTCTTGCGATGAAATGAACGAGTTTAAGTTTCAAGGTGGCAAATAGGCTTAGAAAATAGCCCTAAATTGTCTACATGGGTAGGCACACGGGCGTGTGTCTAGGCTGTGTGACACAGTCAACCCATATGGGTGTGTTGATAGGCCGTGTGTCCCCTGCATTTTAATTACGAGAATTCGATTCGTCACATGGGCCACCATATGGGCGTGTGCCTTGGACATATGCTATTAAGAGTTTGATGACGTTATAAACAGAGAGATCTATGGGTGAAGGATACGGGCGTGTCTAGGACGTGTGAGGGACATGGTCTATTGACACAAGCGTGTGTCTGGCTGTGTGAAATTGTCTGTAGGTTCGAAATGAAAATAAATTCTACACGGGCTAGGGACATGGGCGTGTGAGACTACACGGCCTACCCAGACGGGCGTGTCCCATGTCACATGGGTGTGTGACCCATGTTTGAGTAAAAATTTTCAAAGAGTACTAAAGTTTTCGAATGAACTCGAAACCTCCCGGAAGTAAGTTGAGGGCCTCATAGGCCCATAATGTACACGCTATGATTAAAAAGGAAAAGTTTTAAGTTGGAACTAAATTTTATAGCCGATGATAAACCATAATTTATACATATTTTGACCCTATGCTTGATTTATTTTTGGATGAATTTTCATTAGATTTGATGAATCCGATGCTCTTAATCCTTTAATTTCATGTTTTACACTCAGGAGAGCTTAGGGAGTTGAAAAAGAATGATAAACGGGCCAAAAAGGGACAAAATGGGCATACCTTAGAAACCAACACGGCCTGGGCTATCAAACATGGCCGTGTGTTACGAGTAGAATCGAACACGGCCTGGATCAATGTACACGGGCAGACCACACGGCAGTGCGTGGTGAGCAGAAGTGAGCATGGTCTAAGAAATCGAACATGGGCGTGTCCCTACAGTATCAAAGTTTAATTCCATTTGGAATAGGCCACTTGTGGGCTAAGAAAGGTGTTCCAAACCCATATAAACACCCTATAGGGAAACCTAAACAAGGATGCCGAGTAGAAGGTAGAAAATACTTGAAGACAGCCATCGGGAGCAGCTCGAAGAAGGATCTCCATCAACACAGAAGATCTCCTATTAATTTCTCTTAAAGTTTTTGGGTTTTCTTATGTTTTGTTGTTTTCCTTATTTTAAGATGTTTCCCTCTATCAGTATGAACTAAATCTCTCAAATACCTGAGGGGATGAAACCTAAGACGAATCTTATTACTATTTGATTTATAAGATAAATACTTGTTCTTATTCTTAATTGTGAGTTCTTATTCTTTTTTGATAATCCAGGTTATTGATTCAAGTCGAATGTGCTTATTCAGAGGAGCAAAAGTCCCTGTTTAAGAGTAAATCAATGCAATTAAGCAGAGTTGATTGCAACCTAGAAATAGGGAGATGAAAATCTATCGGATTAGGGTCAAACCGAATAAGGGAATCCATGGATCGAGTTAATGCGACAAAAGGGTTTTAATTAGAAAGTGATTTTATGTAATCAACCTAAAGTCAATTGTTTTTAGTCTCGAAAGAGATATTAACATAAATCAGGGATTTCTACGGATTAAGTCAAGTGAATAAATCGTATCTATCGAAAGTAATAAGTGAAGTCTAGGTGGATTCTTCCTTAAGTATTGCCTTTATCATATAAGTTGTCTAAAAGTATTTTCCTAATTCATTCTTTGTCGTGCTTTTAATTAGTTTAGTTTAAAAAGAAATCACTCCAATTCTTAGGCTAGATAATAAAAATATAGTAATTACTAGGACTCTTGGTCCTTGTGGATACGATATTACCAGTCTTACCATAACTATACTATTGAACGATAGGTGTGCTTGCCTTATTGTGATCATAGTTACTTTGAGACACATCAAGTTTTTGGCGCCATTGTCGGGGACTAATTTATTAGGAACGCTAAATTTTTATTACTTTAGCCATTTATTATTATTGCAAATTATTATTATTATTATTATTATTATTATTATTATTCTAATTTTACACTTTCTTTGCTTCTGGCAGGAGTCTCTAGTTTATGACTAAAAAAAACCCGTCAGGACCATTACTTTACGACAGTGAGATAGGAGTACCGGTCGCAGAAACCAAAGATAAATAAGGTGAAGTCTACAATACATATAGGAAGAGCAAGAGGAAGATACCAATACTACCGAGGATATGGCTGAGAATAATCTGCTACCTCTTGTGGTCGCAGCAAATCTAGTGAATCAAAACCCTGCTCCTCGTACTATGTATGATTATGCTAATCATACTTTAACCGGAACTGAATCAAGTATTGTTAGACCTGCTGTTGCTACAAATAATTCTGAACTGAAACCTAACACTATTCAGATGATTCAACAGTTTGTTCAGTTTGATGGTTTGTAGGATGAGGACCCAAATATTTATTTGGCCAATTTCTTAGAGTTTTGCGATACTTTCAAAATAAATGGCATTTCTGACGATGCCATTCACCTTGATTGTTTTCCTTCTCGTTAAGGAACAAAGCTAAACAGTGGTTGAACTCATTACCATGAGGATCAATCACTACATGGGAACAAATGACTAAAAATTTTTTACTTAAATATTTTACGCCAGCTAAAACGGTTAAGTTGAGGAATGATATTTCTTATTTTGTGTAGATGGATTTAGAAACACCCTACAATGCATGGGAGAGATACAAGGATCTACTGAGAAGATGCCATCATCATGGATTACCATTATGGCTACAGGTTCAAACCTTTTACAACGGTGTGAACCCCTTAACTAGGAAATTAATTAATGTAGCCGTCGGAGGTACATTAAACAACAAAACACCTGAGGCTACCTACGAATTCATTAAAGAGATGTCATTGAATAACTATCAGTGGCAAGTTATGAGGACAAAGCCGGCAAAAGCCGCTAGTGTTTTTAACCTCGACGCAGTCACAATGCTATCAAACCAGGTAGAACTTTTAAGTAAAAAGATTGATGGTTTGTGTTGTTCTTCGCAGATACATCCAGTGATGCAATGCAATGCAAATAGAGGAGGGACGAACAATATAGAATATCCATCCTACAACCCTGGCATAGAAAGCGAACAGATGAACACTTATAATCCAGGTTGGAGGAACCACCCAAACTTTTCATGGGGTGGTTAAGGAAATCAGAGACAACAACCCCCTCAGGTGTGTGTCCCCTACATCTTAGAAATAAGAAATAGAATGCTCAGAATTGGCACATGGATAGAGACATGGGCGTGTGTCTCAACGTGTGGTTGACACGGCCTTGAACACGGGCGTGTTACACAGCCGTGTGAAAACTGCACCTAAAATTTAAAAGTGAAATTCGCCACATGGCCTAGCACACGGGCGTGTGACTTGGCCCTGTGACTTTAATTACTTCATACCTTATAAGTCAGAGAGTTACATGGGTTAGGGACACAGCCGTGTGTAGTCACACAGCCCGACCACACGGGGATGTCCCTAGACCACACGGGCCTATGGGCACTGTATATAAGGAAAATTTTAGAATTTTGCAAAAAAATTTATGAAATCCCGATTTGATCCGAATCAATTCCACTGTTATTATTGGGCCTCGAGGGTCCATTTAAGGGACAATATGATTGATGTTGCATATGAATAGTATTTCCAACTCGATTTATCTATAATTGTTCTATAAGTCTCGGTAATACCCGTAACCATATTTTAGAGACAGATATGGGGTAGGGGTGTTACAATCATTTTCACCATTCCCTAATGTTTGTCTTTTATTGGGATTAGAATTTTCTTTGAAAATGATCACTGAATACTTCCTTGAATCAAGAACATTTCCATCTAAAGCCATCACCATTCCTTCTGATTCTTCAAAAGTAGGATTGAAAGCGTAGTAGTCACAAAGGGCCATCTAATAAATTAGAGGATTGTAGGGGTCATTAAATAAATTCCCCAATTGTTTAATGGCATTCAAATCAATCACTGTCATTTTTGGTTCGTTACAAATCTCGTGCAACCCAACAATTTTACCATTAAGAATGTCCATGGTACTAGACCCAACAATATTTAGCCAAGTCCCATTATCTATTGGACCACCTACTTTAGTCTACCTTTTGCCTAGGTCCTTAGCCACTTGTTCCATGGGTCTTAAGCCCAAAACCATCTCACCCTCATTATTCTACCCGGCTTCCTTAAACCTTCACACTATTTTTCCCGACCCAAACTGGTATCACTGCTTGCACTTTTATTAGAAATGCTAGGGCCGCCTCTATTTAGGGTTTGGCCCAAACCTCTATTTATTTTCTCACCTAACCCATCAGGCCCAGAACCATTTTCTTGTGATCCACTGCCCACGCCCTCAATTGGATGCACCATCAGTCTAGGATCTCCTTTCTTTAAAGCTGACTTACCTTTCCCCATTAAACGCGCAGAAAATTTTTCCTTACCCTTTAATTTTGTAGTAGAATCATCGGAGATAATCACATCCCCATCCCCATCACTTATATTCAGATTGTCCATTCCATTTAAAGTCAAAAATATTGACCCCCAAAGTTACCTTTTTTTAACCCCGTCCCTCTATTTATGCTAATTCCTCTATCCTTGCCGTATTTTCCACTCCATCACCATTTATGGTCCAAACACCGATCTCTTACCACCGATCGTCGAATTTGATGGCTTCAAGTTATCATTGGTTATCCTAGTCTTAAGGCTCATCTTTGCCGTCAACGAAGGATACGTCTCCTTTAGGTGATCATATTTTCCACACGAAAAGCATATGGTTGGCAAGGCTTCATACTTCACCCTTATCAATTCTCCATTCACCAACACTTGGGACACCAACGGTCTATCAAGATCAACAAAAATGACTATTCTAGCGAAATGACCCCTGGTTTTGTTATCAATGTTGAAATCAAGTTTGGCCAGTTTGCCCACCAATCCTCCCACTGCTTCCAGAATTCTCTTTTTGCACACAAAACCCGGTAGACCGGTATTTTGATCCATGCCAAAACTACATTCAGGTAAGGTTTTTTAGGGTTGAAAAATTTTGTCCATGGATGAATGATAATCCATAATTTATACATATTTTGACCCCATGCTTGGTTATTTTTGGATGAATTTTCATTAGATTTGATGAATTCGATGCTCTTAATCCTTTAATTTCATATTTTACACTCAGGAGAGCTTAGGGAGTCGAAAAGAATGCGAAACGGACCAAAAGGGACAAAATAGGCCTACCTCAAAAATCAACATGGCCTGGACTATTACACACGGGCAGACCACACGGCCGTGTGTGACGAGTAGAACCAAACACGACCTAAGCTATTGCAAACGGGTGTGTCACATGAGCGTGTCCCTGCCGAACCCAAGTCTAATTCTATTCGAAAAAGACTACTTGTGTGCCAAGAAAGGTGCTCCAAAGCCTATATAAACACCCTAGGGGAGGACCTAAAAGGACACACAAGGTAGAAAGCAGAAAATACTCAAAGACAGCCATTGGGAGCAGCTTGGAAGAAGAATCCCCATCAAGACTGAAGATCTCCTATCAATTTCTCTTGAATTTTTTTGGGTTTTCTTATGTTTTGTAGTTTTCCTTATTTTAATATGTTTCCCTCTATCAGTATGAACTAAATCCCTTAAATACCTGAGGGGATGAAACCTAAGATGGATCTTATTACTATTTGATTTATAAGATAAATACTTGTTCTTATTCTTAATTATGAGTTCTTATTCTTGCTTTAATAATTCAGGTTATTGATTCAAGTCGAATGTGCTTATTTAGAGGAGCAAAAGTCCCTGTTTAAGAGTAGATCAACACAATTAAGCGGAGTTGAATGCAATCCTAGACATAGGACGACGTAAATCTACCAGATTAGAGTCAAACTAATAAGGGAATCCATAGATCGAGTTAATGCGACAATATGGGTTTTAATTAGAAAGAAATTTCAATTAATCAACCTAGAGTCAGTTGTTCTTAGTCTCAATGGAGATATTAACAAAAATCAGGGATTTCTATGGATTAAGTCAAGTGAATAAATCGTATGAATCAGAAGTAATGAGTGAAGTCTAGATGGATTCTTCCTTGGGTATTGCCTCTTTCATAAAGTTGTCTAAAAGTATTTTTCCAATTCATTCTCTGTCGTCCTTTTAATTAATTTTAGTTTAAAAGAAATTATTCCAATTCTTAGGCTAGATAATAGGAAGATAGTAATTACTAGTACTCTTGGTCATTGTGGATATGATATTTTCAGTCTTACCATAGCTATACTATTAAACGATAGGTGCGCTTGCCATTATTATGATCATAGTTAGTTAGAGACACATCAAGTTTTTGGCACCGTTTTGGGGACTATGATATTAGGAACACTAATTTTTTTACTGTAGCCATTTTTATTTTATTGCAATTTGTTTTTATTTTATTGTTACTTTTTTAATTTTTCTCTTACTTTTCTTCTGGCAGGTGTCTCTAGTTTATGACTAGAAGAAACCCGTCAGGACCTTTGCTTTACAATAGTGAGATTGAGAGTACAGCTCGTAGAAATCGAAGAGAGATAAGGCGAAGCCTACAATAAGACAAGAAGAGTAAGAGAACGATCACTAATACCGAGGAGATGGCTAATCCCCAGAATAATCCGCTACCTCTTGTGGTCGATGCAGATCCAGTAAATCAGAATCCTACTCCTCGAACAATGTATGATTATGCTAAGCCTACTTTAATAGGAACCGAATCAAGTATTGTTGGACTTGCTCTTGCTGCAAATAATTTTGAACTGAAACCTAACACTATTCAGATGATTCAGCAGTTTGTTCAGTTTGATGGTTTGTAGGATGAGGATCCAAACAATCACTTGGAAAATTTTGTAGAATTTTGTGACACTTTCAAGATTAATGGCGTTTCTGATGATGCCATTCACCTTCGTTGTTTCCCTTCTCGTTGAGGAACAAAGCCAAACAGTGGTTGAACTCATTACCACGAGGAACAATCACTACATGGGAACAAATGACTGAAAAATTTTTACTTAAATATTTTTCGCCAACTAAAACGGCTAAGTTGAGGAATGATATCTCTTCTTTTGTGCAGATGGATTTAGAAACACTTTACGATGCATGGGAGAGATACAACGATCTACTGAGAAGATGCCCTAACCATGGGTTACCATTACGGCTACAGGTTCAAACCTTTTACAATGGTGTGAACCCCTTAACTAGGCAATTGATTGATGCAGCCATCGGCGGTACACTAAACAACAAAACACCTGAGGTTGCCTACAAATTCATTGAAGAGATGTCACTGAATAACTATCAGTGGCAAGTTATGAGGACGAAGTCAACAAAGGCAGCCGGTGTTTTCAACCTCGACGCAATTACCATGCTATCGAGCCAGGTAGAGCTTTTAAATAAAAAGATTGATGGTTTGTGTGGTTTTCGCAGGTACATCCAGTGATGCAGTGCTATATGAATGGAGGAGGAATGGGCAATACATGTTGGAGGAATCACCCAAACATTTCATGGGGAGGACAAGGAAACCAAAGACAAAACCCCTCTAGGCTTTCAACCACCTTACCTGTGATAGCCCGAAATAGGGCCTAAATAGAATAGTGGTTTTGAAACCACAATTATGAAGTAAAAAAAATTATTCTGATTAATTTTTATAATTTATCGAGTGATTAGTTGCATGTGTTAGAATGTTGATAGAAAATTTCATGAATTGCATGTCTAATTTGCCTATTAGGACTTAATTACAAAAGTTGATAAATATGAGTTCTAGATATTAAAGGATTTAATTGAAGAGCATAATTGAAGTAGAGGTCCTTAAATGGTAATTATACCATTAGGCTTTCATGGACAAAAATGGATATACATAGGTAGAAATAACCAAAGGTTTTAATGAAGGGTATTTTAGTCATCTAGTAATTAAAAGATTAAAAAAAGGAAAAAAGATGACAAAATATGTCCATCTTCTTCATTAGGACGAAATTTCAAGGGTTCTCCATAGCTAGGGTTTGTTTCAAGCTTCCAAGCTCCATAGTAAGTGATTCCAAGCCCCGTTTATAATGTTCTTTACGTTTTTGAAGTCTCGATAACTCGATTTTGCTTATACTAGCAATAATTTAACCTAGAGTTCATATTTGGAAAAATACCAATAGGTGAAATGTGTTTATTTTGATGTTTTGTGATAGATTATGAGGTTTTAAATTATGTTAAACAACTTTTGCTAAGCGATTTTAAGTGAAAACGAGTAAGACGGCTTAATCGGTAAAAATACCTAATGTTCATAAGTATATGTTAGAGTGAGAATTTGATGTTGTTATGGCTTGGAAAAATAATCAACAAGTCATAAAACATAAGAATAAGGAACAAAGTTTAATTTCTGAGCTTGGGGCAAAAGTGTAAATATATGAAACTTTAGGGGCAAGAAAGTAATTTTGCCAAAATATTGTGTATGAATTGTAATTGAATGGAATGTTGATAAAATATATTAAATTGTGTTAATATAGATCAAGAAACAAGGAATAATGAAAGTGATCGGGGAAAAGAGAAGGTTATTGACTAATTTACGAAAATAGTCGTTTTGCATCCGAGGTAAGTTATGTGTAAAGAATAGCAATATATTTCTATAAATTGTGAATTGTATTTGATTTGTGAATTAATATTGAATGTGGAAGAAAAATTATTCATGTGATAAAGTGTTTAAAATAAGTTTTAAGTGTAAATTCCCCGTTGAACTTAGGAATAGAAGTGGATACAAGTGATATATCACTAGAGACTAGTGTTCTGAGTTGTTACGATGAGTCCCGGTCTTTGGGTGATCTAGCATGTGTTGCAGACACCTGACAGCTTGTGTGAGCAGGCCCATAGACATTTCCAGTGTCATTGATCAGTGATAGCTCCGGCTACATTTCAGTGGTAGCTTCGAATACATTTAGTGGTAGCTTCAGCTACATTACAGTGGTAGCTTCGGCTACATTACAGTGGTAGCTTTGGCTACATATCAGTGGTAGCTTTGGCTACATATCAATGTGGCAGTTATGTGCTAATTCTCTACGTATCTGTGTATATTCTGAGTGTTCAATGGGATTAATAATGAATTAAAGTGAATATGAAATGAAGTGTGAATGCAGGTATAATTGAAAGAATGAGCACACGTGATAAAGGTTAAGTGTATAAATGTATTGCAAGTGAATTGGTAAGATTGTACATGTGTATGTGATTAAATTTGCTAATAAGTATATTGATTAGTTATATGTAAAAATTTTAATTATTAATTGAGTGCTTATTGTTTACATGTAACTTACTAAGCTATTAGTAGCTAACTAGTTCTTTTCCTTTCCATTGTTTTATGGTGTATTGAACTTACTTGAATTGGAGATCATCGGAGCCTCGTATCACACTATCAATCCTTTATTTTGGTATATAAATGTTTTTGAAATATTTTAAATTATGGCATGTATAGGGATCAAATTATTTTGTATGGGTACCTATGTGATGTTTACTACAATGAAAGTATGAAAAAGTGAAAATTTGTAATGAAACAGTTTTTGGATAACAGCAGTGACGTGACTTTGAAAAATCACAAAAAAATAGGAGAAATGGAATTAGAAGGTTAATAAGATATATAATTAAATATTATTGTGTCTACTTTCATATGAAAGAAAAGCAAAGAAATTTTATATTCTGTGATATTTGAATTTTAGTGAGACAGGGTCAGAATGGTATTTGAAGTCCCCTGTTTAGACTTTATAAAATCATTTAAAATTTTAAAAAAAGAATTATGAGTTATAATTTATATTTATAGATTCCTTAATGAGTCTAATTTCAATATAAATAAGTGGGAACAACATATAAAACTTTTTCATTGATATAATTGATTTTTTGTGAGGAGTGGTCAGAACCGTTGGACAGTGAAACAGGGGAGACTTTAATGAATAAACTGTACTAATTGGCCAAACTAAAAATTCTGAAAATTTTTTGGTGAAAATATATATGAGTCTAGTTTCAGGGAAAATTTATGCATCTAAATTTCAAGTTTTTTAACTCGAGTTATAATTAAATTAATGACTGTTGCGTAGATGGACAGATTTACTATGAATGATGAAATAAATTATTTTTATACCCGAAGTAGTAAGCTAAGTTAAATAACGCCTCGTGCTCGACTCCGGCGATGGTCTCAAGTAAGTGGTGTTACATTTATTGGTATTAGAGCTACGGTTTAGTCAATTCTCAGACAAACGTAGCGAGTGTAATAGACTGTCTATACATGCCATAATTGAATAATGATAGTGTGACGACTCCTGACATCTTAAAATGTTTTCTTTCTTATAGTAATGGATCCTAATGGAGCTATAGCTGATGATGCTCAAAGTAATGCGCCTGCTCCCACGCAAGGGATGGTGCAAGATAAAAATTGATCCGAGACTCAAGACCAAGGAGATGAGGCTCGAGAAGCCTTTCTCCATATGATGAGCAATTGGTATACCAAGTTTGTTAGAACTAATCCTAATGTTCAACCTCCTCCGCCCCCTCCTATTCCTCAAGTTGTTCCCATAGCTCCTCAACAAACTGAAGTGTTGAGATTGTCAAAGCCTCCAGTGGACAAAATTTGAAAGTATGGAGCCGAAGAGTTCCGAGCTAATGTAAATGATGATCTTGAGAGAGCAAAGTTCTGGCTTGAAAATACCATCAGAGTGTTGGATGAATTATCTTGTACTCCAGAAGAAAGTCTCAAATGTGCTATCTCATTATTGAGGATTTGGTTTATAATTGGTGGAAAACTTTAGTGCCAGTGGTGCCTAAAGAGAAAGTTACATGGGATTTCTTTCAAGAGGAATTTCGGAAGAAGTACATAAGTCAGTGTTTCATTGATCAAAAGAGAAAAGAGTTTCTTGAATTGAAATAAGGGCGCATGACAGTAGCTGAATATGAACGAGAATTTGTCAAATTAAGCAAGTATGCCCAAGAGTGTGTATCTAATGAAGCTACATTGTGCAAGAGGGTTGAAGATGGATTGAACGAGGATATCCGATTGTTAGTGGGGATTCTTGAAATTAAATAATTAGTGGTACTAGTTGAAAGAGCTATCAAGGCTGAAGAGTTGAGCAAAGAGAAAAGAAAGGTGGAAAGTGAAGTAAGAGATGCAAGAAAAAGATCAATGGGAAAGTCATTCCAGTCTCAAGCAAAGAATTCTAGAGAAATGAATACTCGATCGAATGTTTCTAGTGTGAATTTTAAAGAGATCGAGGAAGACAAAATCCAAGTTCTAAAGCTCAAGCGACCTCTATGGCAAGTGTAGGTAGTGTTAAACCTATTAGACCGAAATGTCAACATTGTGGAAAATGAAATTTGGGAGAATGTTATTTTATCAGCCGAGCTTGTTTTAAGTGTGGGTCTCAAGATCATTTGGTGAAAGATTGTCCAGAAGAGAAAAGATAGAAAAGTTTCAAAATGTGAAATCGAGCAGTGTGACTACTAGAGGAAGACCACCAAGAAATGTGGGGACTAGAACTAGTGGTAAAGGTGTAACAAAAGACACTACCGTAAGATCCGAAGCGAGAGCTCCAGTGAGAGCTTATGCCATTCGAGCTAGCGAAGAAGCAGCTTCCCTTGATGTGATCACTGGTATATTTTCTCTTTACGACACTAATGTTCTTGCATTGATTGATCCTGGTTCTACTCATTTGTATGTATGCATGAATTTAGTGTCTGATAAGAATTTGTGTGTTGAATTGACTGAGTATGTGGTTAAAGTGTCGAATCCTTTAGGCAAGCATGTGATAGTTGATAAAATATGTAAAAATTATCCTTTGATGATACAAAGTCACTGTTTCCCTGCCAACTTGATGTTGTTGCCATTTGATGAGTTTGAAGTTATTTTGGGAATGGATTGGTTGACATTACATAAGGCCAAGATAGATTGTAGTCAGAAAATTCTTGAGTTGAAGTGTAGTAGCGGTGAAGTTCTTCAGGTTAAAGCAGATAAGTCAAATGTGATGCCAATTGTGATTTCTACCATGTCTACTCAAAAATGTTTAAAAAATGGTTGTGAAGCATATATTGCTTATGTGTTGAATACAAAAGTGTCTGAAAAAAAATAGAATCAGTGTCGGTGGTATGTGAGTATTTAGATGTGTTCCCAGAAGAGTTGCCAGGTTTGCCTCCGGTTAGAGAAGTGGAATTTGGTATTGATGTAATGCCCGGTACTGCTCTAATATCGATTGCTCCCTACAGAATGGCACCAACCAAACTGAAAGAATTAAAAGTGCAATTACAAGAGTTGAATGATAAAGGATTTGTGATACCAAGTTACTCCCCGTAGGGTGCTCCTGTGCTATTTGTGAAGAAAAAAGATGGGACATTGAGATTATGTATTGATTACCGTCAACTTAACAAAGTGACAATGAAAAATAAGTATCCATTGCCTCGAATAGATGATTTGTTTGATCAGTTAAAGTATGCCACCGTGTTTTTCCAAAATTGATTTGTGATCCGGATATTACCTATTGAGGGTTAAAAAGTCAGATGTGCCAAAGACTCCTTTCAAAACCAGGTACGGTCATTATGAGTTTCTGATTATGCCATTTAGGTTAACTAATGCACCCACAGTATTCATGGATTTGATGAACCGGATATGCAGACCGTACTTAGACAGATTTGTGGTAGTATTCATTGATGATATTTTGGTTTATTCTAGAGATTAAGAAGAACACACAGAACATTTGAGAATTGTGTTGCAAATTATGCGTGAGAAGCAGTTATATGCTAAATTCAGTAAATATGAATTTTGGCTTCGAGAAGTGGGTTTTCTTGGACATATTGTATTTGCCGAAGGCATCAGGGTAGATCCAAGTAAAATCTCAGCTATTGTCAATTGGAGTTCACAGAAGAATGTATCCGAGTTAGATGTTTCTTGGGTTTAGCTGGTTATTATCGGAGATTTGTACAGGGATTCTCTATGACAACTTCTCCAATGACTCAATTATTGCAAAAAGATGTGAAGTTCGAGTGGACTGATGAATGTTAGTAGAGTTTCGACCAATTGAAAGATCTACTAACGAAAGCACCTGTATTAGTGCAACTGAACTAGGTAAGGGATTTGTTATTTACAGTGATGCCTCATTAAATGGTTTAGGTTGTGTCTTGATGCAAGAAGGTAAAGTAATAGCCTATGCTTCAAGACAACTTAAACCACATGAAATAAATTACCCAGTACATGATCTTGAATTAGCTGTTATTGTATTTGCGCTGAAGATATGGCGGCATTACTTGTACGGTGAAAAATGTCATATTTATACTGATCATAAAAGCTTGAAATATTTGATGACACAGAAATATTTGAATTTGAGACAGCATAGGTGGCTTGAATTGATAAAGGACTATGATTTGATTATTGATTACCATTAGGTAAGGCTAATGTTGTGGCTGATGCTTTGAGTCGAAAATCTCTATTTTCTTTATGAGCTATGAATACCCGGTTGTCACTAACTGATGATGGTTCAATCATAGCTGAATTGAGAGCTAAACCGATATTTCTACAACAAATATGTGAAGCTCAGAAGAATGATGAGAAATTACAGGATAAACAGGTACAGTGTGAGTCAGGTAATGATTCAGAATTTCAGATTGGGACTGATGGTTGTTTATTATTCAGAGGCAGGGTTTGTGTACTGAAAAATTCAGAGCTTGTACAAAAAATTTTACACTAGGAACACAGTGGTATTATGTCCGTACATTCGGGAAGTAATAAAATGTATAATGATTTGAAAAAGATGTACTAGTGGCTAGGTATGAAACGTGATATTTTTGAGTTTGTATCAAGATGTTTGATATGTCAATAGGTCAAAGCTGTAACAGTCCGAACTTGACCCTAATCGGAACGGTGGTTTCAAGACCACAAATCTGAGTCCAAAAAAAATTAAATATTATTTTCTATGTTTATGATATGTGAATTGATATGTGTGAAAGTTTCGTATAAAAATTTAACTGTTTGTGTGCTCAATTAGTCAAAAAGGACTAAATCACGTAAGTGGTAAAAGTGACCTTTTATTTGATTTAGGGCTAAATTGATGTGGCTTTATTTTAGTGAAGTCCTTAAAGGGCAATATGCCCATTTTAAGTTATAGTGGATGGCAACATGGTGATATAACATGTTTTTATGCATTATTTTATATGTTAAAGGTTATATTATATTTATTTTATAATTTATAATTATATTATAATAAAACCAACATGAAAGTGGAATTTTATTCATTCTTTCTTCCACCGAATAACACAAAGAAAAGAAAAGGTTTTGGAGCTTTGTACATTCGGCTATTTACAAGCTAAATTAAAGGTTAGCTTTTAATCGGTTTTCGATAATTTTTACGTTTTTGTGATCGTTGCTAAGTTATCTTCAAAGCCCATGTCTTAATTTTTGAATTTGATGATGATTTTGTGTTTTGCCATTGATGAGCTTATGAGTTTTATGATATTTGATGATGAATTATGAAATATATGTATTAGATTAACATGTTTTGTCTTTGGATTTTTGGATATTTTTGAGTAATTTGGACTAAATTGTGAAAATAAATTTTTGAGGGGATAAAATGAAAAATAAATGAAATGCATGGACTTATATCGCTATGTGGAAGATTCGGCCTAGCTATAGTGTTGGGAGATTTTGTATATTTTGTGTTTTGTGCAAATAGGACTAATTTGTAAAAATGTGAAACATTAGGGGCAAAATGGTAATTTGCCCATTTTGGCATTTTTGGATTAAATTGAAATGAAATGTGTTTGAATGAGCTCAAATTGAATGTATTTAGATCAAGAACAAAGAAAAATGGACTTGAATCGAGGAAAGGCGAAAGTTAACGAATAGCCAGTTATTGACGTCCAAAAGTATCTAAGGTAAGTCTTTAAGCAAGTTAATACCGTAAATATTTCTCGTAACCAAATTTACATGCTGAATTTTGATTATTGAATATGAAATTGATCAAAGCCGAATGTAATAGGTGATGTTAATAATGAAATATAGCTAAATGAAATTGAGTTTGATATGTTAAAGTGATATGAATTATGTGTGTTACATGTGATATTGATAATATGTAATGTGTGTAAGATGGTTTGATAATATGAATATTAGGGCTTCGAGCCTAGCAGGCCTCGTGCCGGTGAAATGTATCGGGCTTATTGCCTAGCAGGCCTCGTGCCGGTGAAATATATCGGGCTTATTGCCTAGCAGGTGCTAAATGCTTATTGGTGATTAAAATTGCCTGTGACCTCGGTCTAGCGTGCTTAATGCCGGTGATTTTTAATATGAGCTTATGCATATAAAATGCTGGAATTATGGTGACAAAAGAACCAACAAAGGTTTATTCATATGAATTAATCTACTTGGCCATACTGGTAAGTGTCTATGAACTATTTAATTGAGTTTCTATGATCGTTCAATTATGAAAGCATATATGTGAGCTTTGTTGGACAAGAAAGTGATGTATGATTGTATAGGTATATTCGGCCTTCTTAGTTATGTGATCATATTATCATTATGTGGATATTGAATATTTGGAGTTATGAAAGGTTATATGGATAAGTGTATACATATATATGTTCTTGTATATGATTCTAATGAATGAAGTGTATATGAAGTGAGTGTATGGTTGGAAATTGATATTTACCATTTGAATCTTGAAGTTGAGATAGTGAGTTAATGTTGAAGGAAAGATAAGGAAAAATGTTAAATTATATAAGGTATTGAAGTTCAAGGTAATGAGATATCATATGTGGAGTAAACACATCTTGAGGGTGTTTGGGCACAAGAGTGATCTGAGCGGATTAGCCCCTGAGTCCTATCGTGTGCAACTCTCTCTACTCTAGTTGTAGAGCAAGAATGTCGAAATGCCTTACACTAAGATAGTAGCCACACGAGCGTGCAGACCGCACGTGGGGCTTCACGTGATAGTTGAGGCCATCAAGAGTATTCTCGTGGGTTGGGGTCGCTTGGGCCTCGATGGGCCAGTATATCCAATGGCCCGTGGGCCCATATGAGTAAATTGTATGATTGGTTAGTATATGTTGAACTAGACTAGGTGGAACTTATATACGTGGCTAGATTTGTGCTACGTGGGCCACACAAGCATGTGGGCTTGGATGGGTAGAAATCGGTTTTAGGCTCAATCGTCCCAAGATTTAATCGAAAATGGTAATGAGTCGCTAGTGGCTTACATTAGCCTTTAAAGGCCATTATGATTTGTGAATTTACTTAAAATACCCTTGGTAGGTAAATTACGAAAATGCCCTGGTAGGTAAAATTACTGTTATACCCTTAGAGGTTGATTAGCATGATTATTTTGTTTAGTTTTGGCCGATTGTAGGGAAGGCGTAACCTTTTAGAGGCGATAGTCAAGATTTTCAGAGTGATCTAATCGAGATTTGGAGACTTGAGACTTTTAGTGAGCCACGGTGATTTCGAGGTTTAGTCAATCAGGCTAATCAAAAGCGTAATCATCGACTTGTTTCTCTAAGTTAATTGTTTATTAATGTGTATACTTGAGTATGATGTGTGATAGCCGACAATAAAGGCTAAAGT
Organism: Gossypium rotundifolium; assembly: GCA_025506655.1. NCBI lineage: Eukaryota > Viridiplantae > Streptophyta > Magnoliopsida > Malvales > Malvaceae > Gossypium > Gossypium rotundifolium. The sequence continues at coordinate 80,331,743 of CP106725.1, forward strand.
GATGGATACCCATGTGGGGTAATCGGTTAATGTGTTAGTAAATTGTGATATTAAATTATTTATGGTGCTTGTGTGATATAATAATGAGCATGTGAGGTATACTCATTCGATATGATGATTTGACATGATACATTTGCATATTTGCATGGGGATTGGTTTTGATTAAGGAAGGACGGTGTACATATTATGTACTTTTGTTAAAGTTTAATTGTTATTAAGTATATGATCTAAAGTGTTTGAGTGTTAAATCGAATCACTTTTAATTGCTTAAGGTAAGAAAATGATAATTACTATGGTAAGTATGGTAATGACATTCTACCATAATGAACTTTTGAGTTAAATTAATTGTATTCAATGTTATAAACAAATTGTTTATAATGCTTGAAAGTTTGAATGCCATGCTAAAATTTTTTAAGGGATTTGTATATGACTTGATCCAAATGTTAAAATAGTTTATGAATAAGGTTTTGATTGTGTATGGCTTGTTCTTAAAGCTAATATTAGATGTTTAAATAAATTTTGGTCATTCTTAGGTGTGTGGTAGTTAATATTTGATTGATGGTTAAGCTTTAGTTGTGTATCGTTAATGATGCTATGATAATGATTCTTTAGTCATGCATTAACTTAATTTGTAAATATAGATAATAGACTTTATATAAAATGTGGTTCTACCATAGTGGTTTAATTACATAGATAATTGCTAATAATGGATTTGGTTGAATCAATATGTATTAACTATGCTATATTATGGTTATTTGTCAAATTGAAATGGTTCAAATCGTTATGGTCGTATGTATATATATTTGCAATAAAAGATGAAGTTATTAAATGTTGAAATGATGCTTGATTAAGTGTGTGTGTGTATATACGTATGGTTAATATGTAATGTGGTTAATCTATCTTATATTAATGCATATAGCATGTGAATTGTTATAATCAATGATTGATTAAGGGAATGAGTTGGTATGGATTCGCAATTATGTTAGATATGGTTTTGACTTCGTGAAAATATGCTAATGGTATATTGGCAACTAAAGTTAGTTTGGTTATGTTTTATATCACCAATATCGTTTAAATGAGTGGAATTTTAATAGTGATCGAGATCATTTGATGTTTAAATTAGTACTGTTTTAAGGTTACATAACAATATGGTTTAATAGATTGGAGTATGGTTTAATTATGAAAGTTATGTTTTTTTAATTTAAAGACTTGATATTTGTTTAGGTTTCAAATATTGAAGTAATTAGATTTTGAGTTATGAAATGTAATGAATATCTGTGAATTATGACATGATGAATAATGCCCGTAACCCTAATCTGACACGGACTGGGTTGGGGTGTTACAAAAGCGTAACATCGTACCTTCGTGATTACTCCACCAATTACTATACCGAATGGAAATGGGAAATAATTACTATGGATTTTGTGTCGAGATTACCATTGTCACCAAAAAGAAAGACTCAATTTGGGTGATAGTTGATCGATTGACAAAGTCGGCTCATTTCATTCCCTCGTATGAATGAATTTTCACTTGACAAGTTAGTCAATTGTATATTGCTAAAATAGTCTTATTACATGGTGTGCTTATGTCTATTATATCCGATCGAGATCCATGGTTTACTTCAAGATTTTGGAAGAAGTTACAAAAGGCATTGGGTACTAAGTTGAATTTTAGTAAAGATTCCAACCCCAAACCGTCAGACAACCGAAAGAGTAATCAAGTACTCAAGACATGTTGAGATGTTGTGTATTGAATTTGAAGGTAATTGGGAAAGATATCTACCTTTGGTGGAATTTGCATATAATAATAGTTAGCAATCGAGCATAAAAATGGCACCTTATGAAGCGTTGTATGGACGAAAGTGTTGGACTCCATTATCTTTGGTGAACTTAAAGAAAATCGGTTGCATGGAGTTGATTTGGTAAAAGAAATCAAGAAAAAGTAAAGATAATCCGTAATTGTTTGAAAGCTACATCGGATCGATGTAAGTCGATCACGGACTTGAAAAGAAAAAGATTGAATTTCAAGTGGGTGATAAAGTATTTTGAAAGTGTAACATCCTAAAAATATGAGTATCGATATGTTGCATGTTTTTGGTGTTTAGCTTGTGAATGATTTTATTTGTGTGTTTAATATAGTCTTGAGAAGGCTCGGGTTTATTCAGAGTAAGAATAAATTTTAGTAAAGAGTAAGAATAAATTTTAGTAAAGAGTACTTTACTGTAGAGGAATCAGGTGACTATGAAGTTTAAGTTAATTAAAGTGGTAAAAGATAGCATAAGTTGAGTTATTGATTAAGTGGATATGCACTACATGTATGGTATTGAGGGGAGAGGTTCGAATCTCCTAGCATGCAAATTGTGAGCATTTATTTTGCTCTTTCCTAGCAAGTGTCTGCCAAGCTTCATTCATGGATAAGATGGACAAATTCTTTTATGGTAAGGAGGCTAAAGGTTATGGCAAGCATGAATTTAGGATAGAATCAACTTGATTTTAGGGATAGAATTTTAATCTTTTGGAAAGTGGAGGATCACAAGGCATGATACAAGGATGATGTCTTGGAAACTTTTGAATGGATATTTTGTCCATGAATTTGACTAGCATTGTGGACTAAAGGGGAGCCAATTTTGGGTGGCAAATTTTGGTGATAGGTTTAGTTTGATTGGTAGCTTTGGGTACCATTTGGTCACTTTTGTTTTGCTAGACATTTTTCCTTTCATCTTTCCCTCTCTTTTAATCTGCTTGTGTTAGGAGGAAGCAATCTGTTGTTTTGTTTCTTTTGGTCATTTTTTGGCCATTTGGGTCATTTATTTTGCAAAACCTCTCAAGTGCTTCATCTTGTATTCTCTCCTAGTGCTGAAATTATCAACACAAAAGCCATTTCTTTTTCCTTCTCTTCCCCATTGTCAATGCATTTTGTACTTACTAAGCTAGTAAGCTTACTCTTTGTGTGTTCATTGTTCTGTTTTATAGATTTTGATCAAGCTACAAGCTTAGGGGATCGTCAACAAAGTCATCCACACAATCAATCTATTTTGGTACCTTTTTGAGTTTGGCTTTTAATTAAAGGCATGTATAGGCTAGATTATGTCTGAATTAATGAATGATGTCCTTGTGTATATATATATATATAGCCATGCGAAAATGGCTAGATTATGGTATTTTAGTCTTAAGTGTATTCGGTCTTGGTGCTTGCTCATTATGATAATAATTTTTGATAGAGTAAGTATGCTTGTGTTGGTAGCATGGTTAAGTATAATGCTATTCATGGTATATTTTCGATTAGGTACTTAACTCTCATTAGAAAAATATCATATAGTTTAATATATGTGATGGATTTGTATATGACTTGATCCAAATGTGAAAATAGTTTATGAATAAGGTTTTGATTTTGTATGGCTTGTTCTTAAAGCTAATATTAGATGTTTAAATAAATTTTGGTCATTCTTGAGGTGTGTGGTAGTTAATATTTGATTGATGGTTAAGCTTTAGTTGTGTATCGTTAATGATGCTATGATAATGATTCTTTAGTCATGCATTAACTTAATTTGTAAATATAGATAATAGACTTTTATATAAAATGTGGTTCACCATAGTGGTTTAATTACATAGATAATTGCTAATAATGGATTTGGTTGAATCAATATGTATTAACTATGCTATATTATGGTTATTTGTCAAATTGAAATGGTTCAAATCGTTATGGTCGTATGTATATATATTTGCAATAATAGATGAAGTTATTAAATGTTGAAATGATGCTTGATTAAGTGTGTGTGTGTATATACGTATGGTTAATATGTAATGTGGTTAATCTATCTTATATTGATGCATATAGCATGTGAATTGTTATAATCAATGATTGATTAAGGGAATGAGTTGGTATGGATTTCGTAATTATGTTAGATATGGTTTTGACTTTAGGAAAATATGCGAATGGTATATTGGCAACTAAAGTTAGTTTGGTTATGTTTTATATCACCAATATCGTTTAAATGAGTGGAATTTTAATAGTGACTATAGATCATTTGATGTTTAAATTAGTACTCGTTTTAAGGTTACATAACAATATGGTTTAATAGATTTGGAGTATGGTTTAATTATGAAAGTTATGTTTCTTTTAATTTAAAGACTTGATATTTGTTTAGGTTTCAAATATTGAAGTGATTAGATTTTGAGTTATGAAATGTAATGAATATCTGTGTGAATCGTATATGACAAATAACGCCCGTAACCCTAATCGCGGCGGACGGACGGGTTAGGGGTGTTACAAAAGCAGAACATCAGGTACCTTCAGGATTACTCCAGCCAATTACTATACCGGAATGGAAATGGGAAATAATTACTATGGATTTTGTGTCGGGATTACCATTGTCACCAAAAAAGAAAGACTCAATTTGGGTGATAGTTGATCGATTGACAAAGTCGGCTCATTTCATTCCTGTGCGAATGAATTTTTCACTTGACAAGTTAGCCGAATTGTATATTGCTAAAATAGTCTTATTACATGGTGTGCTTATGTCTATTATATCTGATCGAGATCCATGGTTTACTTCAAGATTTTGGAAGAAGTTACAAAAGGCATTGGGTACTAAATTGAATTTTAGTACAGCATTCCAACCCCAAACCGCTGTACTGTCTGAAAGAGTAATTCAAGTACTCGAAGACATGTTGAGATGTTGTGTATTGGAATTTGAAGGTAATTGGGAAAGATATCTACCTTTGGTGGAATTTGCATATAATAATAGTTAGCAATCGAGCATAAAAATGGCACCTTATGAAGCGTTGTATGGACGAAAGTGTTGGACTCCATTATACTGGACTGAACTTAAAGAAAATCGGTTGCATGGAGTTGATTTGGTAAAAGAAACTGAAGAAAAAAGTAAAGATAATCCGTGATTGTTTGAAAGCTACATCGGATCGACAGAAGTCGTATGCGGACTTGAAAAGAAAAAAGATTGAATTTCAAGTGGGTGATAAAGTATTTTTGAAAGTGTAACATCCTAAAAATGTGAGTATCGATATGTTGCATGTTTTTGGTGTTTAGCTTGTGAATGATTTTATTTGTGTGTTTAATATAGTCTTGAGAAGGCTCAGGTTTATTCAGAGTAAGAATAAATTTTAGTAAAGAGTAAGAATAAATTTTAGTAAAGAGTACTTTACTGTAGAGGAATCAGGTGACTATGAAGTTTAAGTTAATTAAAGTGGTAAAAGATAGCATAAGTTGAGTTATTGGTTAAGTGGATATGCGCTACATGTATGGTATTGAGGGGAGAGGTTCGAATCTCCTAGCATGCAAATTGTGAGCATTTATTTTTGCTCTTTCCTAGCAAGTGTTGGCCAAGCTTCATTCATGGATAAGATGGACAAATTCTTTTATGGTAAGGAGGCTAAAGGTTATGGCAAGCATGAATTTAGGGATAGAATCAACTTGATTTTAGGGATAGAATTTTTAATCTTTTGGAAAGTGGAGGATCACAAGGCATGATACAAGGATGATGTCTTGGAAACTTTTGAATGGATATTTTGTCCATGAATTTGGACGGCATTGTGGACTAAAGGGGGAGCCGAATTTTGGGTGGCAAATTTTGGTGATAGGTTTAGTTTGATTGGTAGCTTTTGGGTACCATTTGGTCACTTTTGTTTTGCTAGACATTTTTTCCTTTCATCTTTCCCTCTCTTGGCCGAATCTGTTTGTGTTAGGAGGAAGCAACTGTTGTTTTGTTTCTTTTGGTCATTTTTTTGGCCATTTGGGTCATTTATTTTGCAAAACCTCTCAAGTGCTTCATCTTGTATTCTCTCCTAGTGCCGAAATTATCAACACAAAAAGCCATTTCTTTTCCTTCTCTTCCCATTCTTAGAATGCATTTTGTTCCTAAACTCATCACTTTTCTCTTTCTCTTTTCTTCTCTTTGAAAACCAAATCATAAACACCTACTCTCCATTCTCTTTTCCTCTCTATTTTATTTATCATTCAAACACCTTCTCCACCCTTTTCTCCCCATGGCCAAATGGTACTAATACCATTTCCTTCAATTTTCCTTCAAAGCCGAATCTTCTATTCATCTATATTGTTTTGTTGATTATTCCTTCAACCTTCGTTTAAGCAATCGTGTTATAAAGAAGGCCGAACTTGGAGTATTTGTTATCATCGTGATTCGTTAGAAATCAAGTCGAAGTGTTAAGGGGACGTTATCACTCGATTTTCATCTTGTGGGATAAGGATATTTTGTGACAATCAAGATAGGGACAAAAAAGGTTGTGAATAGTGTTCGAAGAGGGGTGGTTCCGCTATTCCCGCGAAATTTAAGCGAAAGGCTGTTTCGGGAATCCGAGATATTCCATAGGGTTGTGGACCCTCATCCGAGGAGAATCTATTATTTGAAGTCGTTTGTACTCTTGAACCTTTGTTTGTTCGTGGATATTCATCGAGAAACAAACCAAAAATCAGGGAAAAACCGTTTAGAAGTTGTTTGAAATTCCAAGGGTATCGACGAGCGGGAAAGTCTAGTTTTCACTGTAACCAGGTGTGTAACTTCACACTTATCTCTTGGGTTAGATACTATACCATAAGTATTGGGATAAAATCGTAAAGATGGCAAAATCGGAGAAATACAAAATAATTAACACTTTTGTGTAAATGCATGAAAACGGTTAAAGTCATGGAAATTACGAAAACGCCCTCAATGGGTTATTTGATAAATAGTAAAATTTTATGCCTCATGTGATATATGGACCAACAACTGCTAGATCGATATATGGGCCAAAAACTGCTAGATCGATACATGGGCCAAGGTTTGCTAGATCGTTAAATGGGCTAAAATGCTATTTTGCCTTATGGGCCAAAATGAAAATTTGAAATATGGACCCACTTGTATTATGGGCCTTTTGTTAAATTAATCATGTGAATGTATTGTTATGTTTTATATATAAACATGATTGCATGGGTTGGGAAAATTGACGAAGAGAAGAAAGGCTGTTGCCAAAAATCTAGTTCGGTGGCTTTGCCACAATCTAGTTCATGGTGCACCACAATATTATTTAAAATGGCTTTATGCCTGCGATTGGTGTGTTGGCGGGGTGGGTTGACTTGATCCCCACAGGTGTGTTGGTTGGTATGGGTGGTGTGTAGCGGATGGAAAATTTAGGATTGGTTCGGAATTTTATTCTACATGCATTATTATTATATTGTTAAATCTGTAAATGGGCTCAAGCCCAATATAATGTCTTGATGATTTGGCCCAGTGGATATGGTAAGTGGGTTATACACTGAGTTCTGAGTAACTAAGTCTGCTTTATTATCCTTCTCAGGTAATGGCAATTGATGGAGGCTTGGGCTGGGGATGACTTCGTGGAGGCCATACTTCGAACAAGAGTATTATTTTATGGATTTTATGTGTGGATGGATTTAATTATGCTTTAGACACTTAATTTGGACTAATACTATTTTAATAATGTTTCCTTAAATGTTTTTTAAACATATGAGATTCTTTAAATATTCTTGTTTTGATTCTTTTGAACTCTTTGAAAAATTACTTTAAAGTCTTTAACAATTAAATATTAAATAATAAGATTTCAAACTAGTACTACTTTATTCATCGATTTTAAATCAAATTATTGGTTTTTACTTATCTTTATTTTCAAGAGGTTTTGTAGAACTGTTTTACCTAAATCATTAGATAATTAAATGGATGTTCGTTATGTGTGACAAACCAAATCTCGTCTTAAGGCATAGACCTGGTTTGGGGTGTTACAGAAAGTGTCTCCATGGAAGAAAATTTTGAGATTTGGCCGTAAAGGTAAATTAAGCCTAAATTTTATTGGTCCATATGAAGTAATAGAAAGAATTGGTTTAGTGGCTTATCGATTGTCTTTACCATCAGAATTAGAAAGAATTCATAACGTGTTTCATGTTTCTATGTTGAGGCGATATCGATCGGACCCATCGCATGTGATTTCACCAACTCAAGTGGAAATTCGATCGGATATGACATACGAAGAAGAGCCAATTCGAATCTTAGAACGAGAAGAGAAACAGTTGAGAAACAAAGAAATTGCTTTAGTGAAAGTGTTATGGCAACGACATGGAGTGGAAGAGGCAACATGGGAAACTGAGGAGGCTATGAGGAAACAATATCCCAAGTTATTCACTGGTAAGATTTTCGGGGACGAAAATCTCTAAAGGGGGGAGAGTTGTGATAGCCAAAAATAGGGCCTAAACAGAATAGTGGTTTTGAAACCACAATTCAAAAGTAGAAAAAATTATTTTGATTAATTTTTATAATTTATCGAGTCATTAGATGCATGTGTTAGAATGTTGATAGAAAATTTCATGAATTGCATGTCTAATTTGCCTATTAGGACTTAATTGAAAAAGTTAATAAATATGAGTTCTAGATGTTAAAGGATTTAATTGAAGAGTATAATTGAAGTATAGGTCCTTAAATGGTAATTATACCATTAGGCTTTCATGGACAAAAATGGACATACATAGGTAGAAATAACCAAAGTTTTTAATGAAGGGTATTTTAGTCATCTAGTAATTAAAAGATTAAAAAAAGGAAGAAGATGGCAAAATATGTCCATCTTCTTCATTAGGACGAAATTTCAAGGGTTCTCTATAGCTAGGGTTTGTTTCAAGCTTCCAAGCTCAATGGTAAGTGATTTCAAGCCTCGTTTTTATGTTCTTTACGTTTTTGGAGTCCCGATAACTCGATTTAGCTTATCTAGCAATAATTTAACCTAGGGTTCATATTTGGAAAAATACCCATAGGTGAAATGTGTTTATTTTTATGTTTTATGATGGATTAAGAGGTTTTAAATTATGTTAAACAACTTTTGCTAAGCGATTTTAAGTGAAAATGAGTAAGACGGCTAAATCGGTAAAAATACCTAATGTTCATAAGTATATGTTAGAGTGAGAATTTGATGTTTTCATAGAAGGGAAAAATAATCAGCATGTCATAAAACATAAGAATAAGGGACAAAGTTTAATTTCTGAGCTTTGGGGCAAAAGTGTAAATATATGAAACTTTAGAGGCAAGAATGTAATTTTGCCAAAATATTGTGTATGAATTGTATTTGAATGGAATGTTTATAAAATGTATTAAATTGTGTTAATATAGATCAAGAAACAAGGAATAGTGAAAGTGATCGGGAAAAAGAGAAGGTTATCGACTAATTTATGAAAATAGTCGTTTTGCATCCGAGGTAAGTTATGTGTAAATAATAGCAATCTATTTTTATAAATTGTGAGTTGTATTTGATTTGTGAATTAATATTGAATGTGGAAGAAAAATTATTCATGTGATAAAGTGTTTAAAATAAGTGTTAAGTGTAAATTCCCTATTGAACTTAGGAATAGAAGTGGATACAAGTGATATATCACTAGAGACCAGTGTTCTGATGTTACAGTTGAGTCCTGGTCTTTGGGTGATCTAGCATGTGTTGCAAACACCTGACAGCTTGTGTGAGCAGGCCCGTGGACATTTCCAGTGTTATTGATTAGTGGTAGTTTCAGCTACATTACAGTGGTAGCTTTAGCTACATTATAGTGGTAGCTTCGGCTATAGTATAGTGGTAGCTTCGGCTACATTATAGTGGTAGCTTCTTCTACATTACAGTGGTAGCTTTGGTTACATATGAGTGGTAGCTTCGGCAACATATCAGTGTGGCACTTATGTGCTAATTCTCTACATATCCATGTATATTCCGAGTGTTCAACGGGATTAATAATGAATTAAAGTGAATATGAGATGAAGTGTGAATGCAGGTATAATTGAAAGAATGAGCATACGTGATAAAGGTTAAGTGTATAAATGTATTGCAAGTGAATTGGTAACATTGTACATGTGTATGTGATTAAATTTGCTAAGAAGTATATTGATTAGTTATATGTAAAAAATTTAATTATTAATTGAGTGCTTATTGTTTACATGTAACTTACTAAGCTATTAGTAGCTAACTAGTTCTTTTCCTTTCCATTGTTTTATAGTGTATTGAACTTACTTAGATTGGAGATCGTCGGAGCCTCGTATCACATTATCAAGCCTTTATTTTGGTATATAAATGTTTTTGAAATGTTTTAAATTATGGCATGTATAGGGATCAAATTATTTTGTATGGATACCTATGTGATGTTTACTACAATGAAAGTATAAAAAAGTGAAAATTTGCAATGAAATAGTTTTTGGATAACAGCAGTGACGTGACTTTGAAAAATCACCAAAAATAGGAGAAATGGAATTAGAAGGTGAAAAGATATATAATTAAATCTTATTGTATCTACTTTCATATGAAGGAAACAGTGTAAGCAAAGGAATTTTATATTCTGTGATATTTTAATTTTAGTGTGACACGCCCATGCCTATAGGCCGTGGTCGATACTAATTAATTAACACGGGCGTGTGAACCTCTACACTGGCGTGGGAGAAACGAACGAAGCATTACACGACCGTGCTATTCGGACATGTGACCCAACACACCCAGGGAACATGGGCGTGGGCAAAGACTCAGACACGCCCTAAACCAACATTTACGAAACACACAGGCTAAACGCAGAGCACACGGGCGTGGGCCGCGACCATATGCCCCAATCCCTATTTAAACCCTCGTCTACTGTTCACCTTCTCCCCCAAATTTCCCCCCAAAACCCTAGCCGCTCTCCTACCCAAAAACCCTCTCTACTCCTTCTCCCCTACACCGACCACCACCTCGACAACCCACCAGTGACTGAACTATCCCCTATATCATCTCCTTCTTTTCCTTTCCTCTTCTCCTTTCTTTTCCACGTGCACCAGCCCCCGCAGTCCACGCCCATTCTCTACCACCATGCCTGTGTGCCACCATCATGTCGGTGAGCCGCCTTAATACCTCCATTGGCACATAATGACTCCCCCACGTGGGAAAAAAGACTGCTATCCCCGATTCGAAAAAGCGAAAGGGACCCGAAGTGACCTCTTCGAGTGCATCTGCCGAAGTGTGCCATCCTTTTCTACGGTTTTCCCTGGGACCCCAGGAGGAAATTTTTCAGATACTTCATGCTTGACCCCTTTGCATGGGGAGATGTATTGATTGGGCTGCCTTAGAGTAGGTCCAACTAGCTGACGCAGTTCGGACCCTATTGACTACTAACCCATTGGGCATTTTTTCGAGATTGTCCAGCCGACCTACTTAGAGCATACGTTGGAGCTCTGTTCCACCTTTCACCTTTAGGCGATCATGACAAACTTTGACGACCCAAGCACAGTCCAGTTCCACCTTAGAGGCCTAGTACGTAAGTTGAGTATAGGAGAGTTTGGGGTCACTTTAGGACTTTATACCGAGGAATTCATGAAGGACGACAACTTCGAGAACCTTCATTTCCACATCCACTACTCCCCTTCTTCCTGTTGGAAAGCCTTAGTTCCTGCCTCGGCTACCTACGATCCCAGTCGCTCCAAGGCATCAGCTCTTGCCCCATCCTTAAGGTATTTACACGCTATCCTAGCTCACACTTTGACAGGTAGACGAAAGAGCACTAGCGTCATCAACACTCACAACGCCTACTTTTTATGGAGCATGGCGTATGGCACGTGTTCGATTCAGAATCAGACAGAGTGCCAAAGGAAAGGGGTCCTCTCCATTGGCCCATATGTGACGCGCTTGGCTCGATACTTTGGCCTCCTCAACACCGCAGCTTAGTCCTCCTCGCTCGCGCTTATTGGGCAGATGTCCCTACAGGGCATCTCGATGATGCTTCATATGAGGATGATTGAGCGTCATCATGGGCTTGATCCTCCTCAGCACCGTCTATCGCAAGCCACCAATCAGAATGACCTAGAGGACATTATTAATGATGTCCCTTTACATAATGAGGAGCCACCTTCTGCGCCACCACCAACTCATCGACCAGTTCATGCGACTGCTTCATTGACTGACATATCTGAGCGCCTCACTCGTTTTGAGTAGTACTGCACTCAACAATTCAATGACAACACTCAACGATACGACGACCTCGAGGTGACTCTACAACAAATTTATCAGTACTTCCACATATCACCACCATCCCCATCTCGCGAACCATCTGTTGATTAGGACCTTTGAGTCCATTTATTTTTTCTTTTTCTTTTATTTTAATTTTAAACCCTTTCTCTTTATCTTTCTTGTCTTTGATTTATATTAGTATATTTTGATTTCTTTATATCTCTGGCTCCACAGTTTCAAAAGGCTCAAGGTGCTACTAAGGAATGAACAAACTACTAGAGTATTCTCCCCCACCTTCACCTCTGCCTAGTTCATCATGCTTCTCATTGGACCTATTTCTACAATTTTTACTTTCTAAGGATTTCATCCATAATTCAAGAAGTTTCACATCCTTCCCTCTCTTATGATTTTTTTTACTTACATTGCTATTATCTATCTTTGTACATTGAGGACAATGTACATCTTAAGTGTGGGGAGGTTATTTAATTGACTATCATAAAAATCCCTGAATTTTATCTTGTTCTCAAGTAATCTACTCATATTACTATTAGACTAAATTTGGATTGATTTATAATTTTATTGATATGTTTTAGATTAAATCATAGGTAATTGTGTATTGATTTTTAAACTTTAAAACATTAAAGAACCAAGTATGATAAAGTTGATCTTTTGAGAATTAAAATTTTTAGGATATTTCCCTAAATTGAGGTATTATCTTGAAATTTTAAGTTTACAGGATTGACATCAAAAACCCATAATTTTTGTGAGATTTTGAGCCTTTAGAGCATATATTCTTTCTTGCTCACTTCTTTTATTGGTTATGAGTATGTCAACACTGAATCGTTATTCTAGAACTTGCTTCGGCTATGCATGCCAAGACCACACTTTTGATTTGATATACTGAGATGATAAAGGTACCTAAGATTTAACCCACTTACTCCATAAAAAGCCTACCCACATAATTAACCCTTAGTGAACCCCTTTGAGCTTTAACCATCGTCTCTTGATTTTCCCCTTTAATGATAACCCACAATTTAACTATTTTTGATTCATTAAGAATTTTTCCCTTTTTATTGACTCCCTTTTTATCGAGATTTAATTTGATTTGTTACCTAACTATGTTCGTCAATTCTAGTTGCTGAATTATTTCTTTTTAGGTACTACCTACGTATAATCATTACTTTTTCTTATTCTTAAAAAAAAAAATTCATGTAATTACATTCTTTATAGAGCTTGTACAAGTTAAAGTTATTATTTCAAAGGAAAGCTTACGTTCTAAAGTGTGAGTAGTTTTAATTTGGGTACTTATTTGTAATTCAGTAATTAGCACTATTTTTCTAGTTGATAATTTATTGCATTAATCTTGATTCTAACCATCTTTTTCAGCCTTTATCCATACCTTTAACCTAAGCCCCATTACAACCTTGCTAAAGACCTTTTGATTTGTGTATCATCTCATTTATAGTGGTGGAGATTTGATTTTCATGCAAGCCTATTGTAATAACTTTTCATGATTAACTTTTGAGTGCTTAATTATTGAACCTTAAACATTTCGAGTGATTTGAGTGAATCTTTAGTGAGGATGTCAACTCTTGTCGATTTGGAATTAAAGGTAATTACTTAGATGAAGGGGAATACCTATCGATTTTATGATTCAAATGTTTGACTTGGATTGTTTGAAACTTTGATGCTCTTTTAAGTAGAATTCTCAATACATGATTATGTATGAATTATTTCAAAACATTATTGATGAAAATTATAAGTTAGAAAGAATTTATTTTGATTGTAAGTTGAGGATTTTGCTTGAGGACAAGCAAAGGCTTAAGTGTGGGGATATTTGATAAACCATAATTTATACATATTTTTACCCCATGCTTGGTTTATTTTTGGATGAATTTTCATTAGATTTGATGAATTCGATGCTCCTAATCCTTTGATTTCATGTTTTACACTCAGGAGAGCATAAGGAGTAGAAAAGAATGAGAAACAGGCCAAAAAGGGACAAAATAGGCCTACCTCAGAAATCAACATGGCCTAGACTATTGTACACGGGCAGACCACACGGTCATGTGTGACGAGCTGAATCGAACACAGCCTAAGCTATCGCACACGGGCGTGTCACATGGGCATGTCCCTACTGAACCCAAGTCTAATTCTATTCGAAAAAGACTACTTGTGGGCCAAGAAAGGTGCTCCAAAGCCTATATAAACATCCTAGGGGAGGACCTAAAAGGACACACAGGGTAGAAAGTAGAAAATACTCGAAGACAGCCATTGGGAGTAGCTTGGAAGAAGGATCCCCATCAAGACTGAAGATCTCCTATCAATTTCTCTTGAAGTTTTTGGGTTTTCTTATGTTTTGTAGTTTTTCTTATTTTAATATGTTTCCCTCTATCAGTATCAACTAAATCCCTTAAATACCTGAGGGGATGAAACCTAAGATGGATCTTATTACTCTTTGATTTATAAGATAAATATTTGTTCTTATTCTTAATTGTGAGTTCTTATTCTTGCTTTAATAATTCAGGTTATTGATTCAAGTTGAATGTGCTTATTCAGAGGAGCAAAAGTCCCTTTTTAGGAGTAGATCAACACAATTAAGCGGAGTTGAATGCAATCCTTGACATATGACGACGTAAATCTGTTGGATTAGAGTCAAATTTAATAAGGGAATCCATAGATCGAGTTAATACGACAATAGGGGTTTTAATTAGAAAGAAATTTCAATTAATCAACCTAGAGTCAGTTGTTCTTAGTCTCAACGGAGATATTAACATAAACCAGGGATTTCTACGGATTAAGTCAAGTGAATAAATCGTATGAATCAGAAGTAATAAGTGAAGTCTAGATGGATTCTTCCTTGGGTATTGCCTCTTTCATAAAGTTTTCTAAAAGTATTTTCCCAATTCATTCTTTGTCGTCCTTTTAATTAATTTTAGTTTAAAAGAAATCACTCCAATTCTTAGGCCATATAATAGGAAGATAGTAATTACTAGTACTCTTGGTCATTGTGGATACGAAATTTCCTGTCTTACCATAACTATACTATGAAACGATAGGTGCGCTTGCCATTATTGTGATCATAGTTAGCTAGAGACACATCACTGAACAATGAGATATTTACCATATATTATCCATGGTCCTTACTTGAGCACTTTATTATAATATTCAATAAACTGAAGTTTAGCTAGGAAATAACTGTTGTCAATATCATTATATGGAATGGTTTAAAAGGATGCCATAAGCTACTGACCTGATTAAACAAGGTGGTGTAACCAATATTACGCCCCAATAGCTTCACCACAACCGTTGTCTCCATATCCTTAAATAGGATCTATTGGATACAATCCAAGAACTCTATCTCCGGAAGTCCATTGACCATGGATTTTTTAACATCTCCTTCTAGAAATTCCAAATCTTCAACAATATCAATTTCATTAGATTGGGGCCCTTCCTCTTGAGCTGAAACCCCTTTCCCCAACAGCATCTGTTTCCAAGATACTTTTGGTAGCGAAATCAGATCTATAACAATTTCAGCATGAACATCACCATCCCACTCTTTAAACCGAATTTTTTTCGTTTATCGGTCATCAACAAACCGAGATTTAGAAAGCTTATCGTTTTCCAAAGAAATATCCATCTTGATTTGCATGCTAAATTTAGTAGCATTTTAACTTTAAATCTCATTAAATTTATAATTTAATATATTTATCACATTTTTAATCAATTAAATGAATATATTTATTATGATATTAATGTTTTCCATTATATGTTAAGAAAAGTTAAACCATTGCAACATTTAATACAAATTATTTTATTTTTAATGCATGTAACATTATATTTTTAAAAGATAATTCTATACTTAATTTAATTATTTTACTTAATATTTCTGATTTTGAATAGTAAGATTTTAATCAGTATAAAATTTTTACATATACAACTAATAATAATGTTGACTATTTTCATTAATATAGAATTAGGGTCATGAGCAATTTATACCATTTGAAGTTAAACACGCAATTTAGTTTTTAATTATTCAAAAGACAGAGAAAAGATAACTGAATATGCTATTAATAAAAGAAAAAGATAAATATAGTTGTGAAAAATATGCATCCTAAATTTGGTTGGTTTAAAAAAAAACATCATACAATATTCAACATATTAATAAATATCTCCAAAATCTTGGAAAAAAACAATTTTAAATTATTCTTTAAAGAATTTGTAATTAAAATATTTTTATTGTTTAAAGAGAGAAATTATTTTATGAACTTTTCCCACCATATTATTTATGACCTCTTTTAATTATTTCTCAAACAATAAATTATTTTATGGATTCTTTCCACCGCATCATTAATGGTCCATTTTCAAATTTTAATTATTTAATGACATTTCAGTAACTTTTTTCATGTCATTGATACATAATTTTAATAATTTTTTTTATCCTGAATCTTGAACCTTATTCAGGGTCAGGATTTTGAGTTCAAGGTTTAATTTGTTTGAGGTTTAGGTTTGGGGTTTCGAGTTTATAATTTAAGATTCATGGTTCAACGTTTGGGTTTAAGGTTTGAGATGCAAGATTTGAGTTTAGGGTTTGGGTTCAAGAATAGGGTTTAGGATTCTATGTTTGAGATTCGGGGTTTAGAATTTAAAGTTTAAAGTGTTGGGTTTGGGATTCAATGTAAAAGAATTTTCAAAATTATATATCAATGACATGAAAAAATAATTGAAATGTCATTAAATAAATGCAAAGAGATCATAATGTGATGGGAATGATCTATAAAATAATTTCTCGTTTAAAGAACTTATTTTTATTTTACCAAAATTTTGCAACTAATTATTTAATTTTGAATTTTTAATAAAATTAATTTTGAAAATATTTTATAATTTTTAAAATTTTTGGAGGTTAACCAATTTTACATTTACACATGATCACGTTGATATATATATGCTTTGGCCGCGTTTGTTTTTTTTTTTAACGGAAAAAAATAAAGCTTTAGTTATCTTTATTTGTTCAATTTTGAATGCTACAAAGAATATATTAATTTGTTTATTTTGACGGAGATTAAATTGTTTATAGTTTATTAATGAAAATATTTAACACACACTGTCATCAAATGTCTTTTTTTTAACTGTTTAATAGTTCATAAATTAAATTATATATATGAGTTAAGGTAATAATAAAATTATATTTTGACCTCCTTACAAATTTATAATTTTCTTTTTCTTTTTTTTTTTTTTTTTTTTTTGCTTCCCTAATACAAGTATCTCTATGTATCTATTCCTTAATTATTAAGAGTAGGTTTGTATTTCCTTATCCATATTTTTTTTTAAAAAAAAACAAAACAAAACTATAATAGGTAGAAAACGATTATATATTTTGTTATCTACTTGCTTTGTGGAAAAGAAAAAAGAAAAAAATGTGGTTATAATGGTATGGACGTGGAAGCACATGATCATGGGTGTAATTACATACAAAATGTTAAACAAAAAAACAAAATCTAGTAAGGTATCCAGGATGGAGTGAGCTCAAGTTGAAGCACATGGCAAAGGATGGTCTTTATATAAAAGAAAGGAATATAGGATATTGCACATGGTTAGCTAGGTTTGGTCTGGTTTGATGACGCTCATGGGCTGGCTAATCGTAACCGCCACTCACCTCTACTGCACATTATAGCCACGTGCTTCAGACAGAGGGATGATTACAATTTACTGAATTTAAAAATTTTAATTTTCATTTTACATTTAAAATTAAATAATTAGAATTATATAAATTTTTTAATCGATTTGAATAACTAGTTGGAGTTAAATGGTTTATCTAAGATTTTTCTTTATCATAAAAGAAAAAGTATCATTGAAAACAGAAAATACAACATATCAACAAGATTAATATAAATCTCACCCTTAATCAAAGAGCTAATCGGCTCACTCTAACAAAAAAGCCCCAAGGCTAAATAGACACAGACCCAAACTCTTGGAGACAAAGCCAAAGCCAACAAAACCCGAACCCTCGGATAGGGAGTTGAAACGGACAGACCATCCGCTTGTCACACGTATCACATAAGGAAAGGGCGAACAAGGAGCAAAATCATAATCATGAAGAAAAGGCAAGTCCACCTTGATGAAACTAAATATAGCAAGATCAGAGGCTAAGGTTGGTATCATGTCATGTCACTGGAAAAACAAGTGAGGGGGAATCAAGCCTAGAAGCAAAGACGTTGACTGCATGATCCAAAATATCCCAAAGAGATCTCAAGATTCTAGGTCCAGTTCTCACACTCTCCTGACTGATCGTACCTTCGTTGATCAACTTTAAATGAAGAAGCACAAAATATAAAACAAACCTAGAACAAACAAACATAAATAAAAATAGCATAACACAACATAACACAAAAAGCAAATAAAGCCATTAGATAATGAACACAATGGCGAAGACCACGATCAGAAGGAACCACGGGTACCTAAAAAAACCCATCCAACCCTGTACAACGAAGAGACGACAATAGGGGTATCCTAACAACATTTAAGTTTTAAGTGGCCGAAAGGGAGGTCACTGGAACATTTGACCGGTACCGTTCAGGCTGGCGAAGTTTGCAATGCTAGAAAGCAAGGAGGGAGATGACAACGCCCACACAAAACATGAAAAACAAAGCAATAAAAAAAAATAAAAAATTAGAAGATTGCAAGGTGAGTGAAAACAAGGGCAATGAAGCATGGAAAAGAAGATTGATCGGGAAGACGGTGAGCGATGTTTGTTGGTAATGCAAAGTGGGTAATCTCACATTGGTTGAGAAAAGGCTTCTAAGAGAGTTTAAATATAGCCTTGCCTCTTATTTTTATTGAGTAATTGGGGTTAAATGCCCAACACATGTGTGTTGTTGTTGCCCAATTTGGTTCGTGTTAACACTTTCTTTTTGGATACTTTTTTTCCTTTTATAAATTATTTTTAGAATATTTTTATTTGCTAAAAATTCTCTAACCATTGCAGAAAATCTGGTCAATTGCACTTTTAAAAAAAAAAAAAACTGCCTTTGTGTGTTTTATCGTTTTGCCCCTTCAAAAAATAATATAAATAGCAGGTCATTTTCCTCATTTTACACAACAAGAAAACAACAATATTTCTCTCATTTTCTTTTCTCTCACCTATTTTCTTTTAGCATTTTTTCAATCAAAATTTCGATTACATTTTCTGCTTTGTTTTCTGAATCCTTTCTAGAAGAGCACTACCAATTGAGTTCCACCTTTTTTATGTGGGTGTACGAATACTAAATTATTGTGTTAACCTTGAAAGGTGATGTCCTCTACACAATTACACCAATCAGGGTAGATTTGCTTCTAAGGTAGTGGTTCTTCCACAACACAGTAATTATGTAACACCCCATATCTAGTGGGTCCAAAGTTTCAGCGTATAGCCGTAAATAGTTTGTCTGACGTAGTGTTATCCACCCAAAAGATTGTTTTAGCGTGTACATGTGGACGTATAGTAATTACCATAAGAGTAAGAAAGAATTTGATTTTCTGTTATTCTACCATGTATTAAGGAGAAGTTATTGTTAAGAAATTAAGGGTAATATAGGAGGAGTATTCGCCAAAAGTATAGTACACTTGATTTGTATGGAATACTGTGCTAGTTAGATTTTAAGTAACATAGTTAGGAATCAACTAAATAGCCAATCTGGATAATTGTGATTGCAAGACATTTATTAATAATTATCTCGAAAACTATAGGTTATTAAGAAGACAAGTTCTAAAACATATGACACTTGTTCAATTCCACTAAGTAAGTTAAGTGTGATAGATGAATTCTAAAAGGGTTCTTCCTTCTTCTTTCTTTTTCTTAAGTGGTATTTACTGATACCTTCTTTAAGTTTGGATGTATCTCTTTATCGATAATCTAGAAGCTATGATTATGTTATGATCAGTGGTTATTCTATTCAAGGGTGAGTATTACTATTCAAGTGGTGCATGAACAATAAGATGTATGTATAAGGCTTTGCATGGGAGTTGTCAGTGTTTGAATTGATGGTTAATAGTATACGAATGAGTCTTAATAATGTTCTTATCTTCTGAAAGCAGTGGTTGTTGCTAGTTTGAGATGGATATCCAAATTTTGAGTTTTGAACTATCGTTAGTGAGAATTAGGTGAGTCTCTACTCTGATTCTTGTATGTATACTGTTCATACTATAGTATATTTATATGAAAGTGATCGAACTAGACACTGGAAATCATGGATAGTATAGTATGAATATGTTACTTATACAACTATAAGAATAATGATATGATTAGATTAAGAGATAAGTTACTCTACTTGGAATTAAGTTCTTCGGGATGTATGGAGAGTGTTATGAAATTATAAAATCTTGGGTCTGCATATGTTTTGTTCGTAGAGGTTGTAAAATAAGTCGAGTCCCCGCGGTGGTAAATAAGGAAGTTCGTTGGGACTATAAACATGAACTTTGATATGGAATTCTGAAAGGAAAAGTCCATGGCCATGACATACTTTAAAAGGAACAGTTGAATGACATCTTATCTAATGGGGTTCTCTACGTGTCCCAGGGCGATGATAGGCAAACCTCACTCAATGTGAGTTTAGACAAATCTATATGGCAAACACGACAGTTTTGGGATGCCTATATGGCATCCTGTTAACCGTTGTGGCATACTCTGTATGAATTGCCTTTGTGGCATACTCTGTATGGATCGCCTTTGTGGTGCATTTTGTAATAATGACTTATGGTGTGTACGGTATATCGTTTGTTTGTGTAACAAACCTAACCCGTAACCATCGTCGGTTTAGGGTTAAGAGGCATTACCAGACAATCAAAAACTTTTACAGATATTTCATAACTTAATATTACAAATTACATCAAAGTGTCGCTTAAATAGGTCTTTGAGACCTTTAACATGCTTTAGAATAGGGCCGGGACTAAACTGAACACATACAGAAATTCTCAAAAATTTTGAAATTTTTCTAAGTTGCAGAGGTCACACGCCCGTGTGGGTAGGCCATGTGCCTCCCACGGCCTCAGACACGCCCATGCATCTAAGCCATGTCAAAACAGGGCATACATACTAACTTGTCCACACGGCCTAAGACACGCCAGTGTGCCTCACCCGTGGTCGACACTGACTTGCACCACACGGCTAGTCACATGCCCGTGTGTCTAGCTCGTGGTCGAGTCTGACTTAATTTGAAATGCAACCACGAAGGACACGGTCGAGCCACACACCCATGTGCTAAACCATGTGGGCAATTATAGGCCATTTGCAAGGCCAAATTGCCACCCACACATTGGGTCATCCCTACAAGCAACATACCAATACAATTTTTGCCTAAATAACCAACTTTTCCAAACATTCAAAAGCATCTCAAGCACAACATCTTATATAACAATTAGCTCAATCAATTCACATTCATTTTCAAGTATATTTCATCACAAACATACCATTTCCTTATAACAACCATTTCTAAGAAAGTTTCATTCACAATTTACC
The DNA here is from genome assembly GCA_025506655.1 of Gossypium rotundifolium. Lineage (NCBI taxonomy): Eukaryota > Viridiplantae > Streptophyta > Magnoliopsida > Malvales > Malvaceae > Gossypium > Gossypium rotundifolium. The sequence goes on from CP106725.1 coordinate 80,353,199, forward strand.
ATCATATTATAAGACACCTTCTCATCAAACATATACCAATTTTGCATCATCAAGCTTACCATTACCTTGACAATTCATTAGCTAACAAACCATACCAAACTAGACATCATAAGGCTTGATCACTCATACATATCACCAACATTTATCTAGTCATATCACATGGCTATTACATATCATAAATATAATCTATTTTAACTAGACTATACATGAAATACTTAATATATACATGCACATAAGGTACCAAAATGTTATTTGAGTAGTGTGATGGTAATCCTCGACGATTCTCGAGCCCTTAGTAGCTTTGACGATCTATAAAACAGAGCAAACACACAAAAAGTAAGCTTTCCAAAAGCTTAGTAAGCCATATACAAATAAATTTAACATAAAATGAATATAATCACATTGACACAATGACATTAATATTTCACATTTGTAATGTCATAACATGATCTTTAGCTCATTTGTTTAGCCATAGATTGCCAACATTTCACATCTACAAGCATCACTTATGCTCATAGCACATTCAAACATATATCACATATTAACTCATCAAGTCCATACATATATTCACCTTGGGTAAGTTCATATATATACTTACCTTTTATACACATACATAGTGTATCTTTCAAACGTACCAGACTTGTTTATACATTTCACGTTGTCTTTCATTTCTCAGATTTTCCCGTTGAACCATTCAGAATCAAATAGGAAGTTTGGAATACTCAGAATGGTCGTACAATGCCAACGTCCCATACTTGGTCTTACATGTATCTAGATATCGATTCCACTGTCCCAGGCAGGGTCTTACACGAATCAATACGATGCCAATGTCCCAGACATGGTCTTACACGTAAATCTCAAATCGATGCCAACATCCCTGACATGGTCTTACACGATGTCTCATATCGATGCCAACATCCCAGACGTGGTCTTACACGATATCACATATCAAACACTTATGTCATGACATATGCAATCCCATCTATTACTAGGTTCGTACGGGACTTTTTCGGATATTGACACCACATCGATACTATCTTGGAATTCATGTACTTATCATCTCATATACATTCATCATTATGAATTTTCATATAAACGTACATATATCAATGTAAATATGTTTATTTGTATATAGACTTACCTTGAATTCGGATAAACAGAAACGAACTCGGCTATTCAATTACTTTCGATCTCACACGATCTAAGTCCGTTTTCTTCGGTTATTGATCTATATATATTCAAATTTAAATAATTTATTCACTAATTCATTCAATTCAATCCAAAAACACATATTTAGGAAAATTACAAATTAGCCTTCATATTTTCACATTTTAACATTTTAGTCCCTATTTCACAAAATCACAAAATACACTAAATTTGCATACAGTCATGCTTAGCCAAATATCACCCATGCTCATTTAAGTCCATATTTTTCATTTATTTTACAATTTAGTCCCTCAAAATATTATTTTCTCAATTAAGTCCATATTACTCAAAATCACCAAAAACTCAAAGACAAACTATGTTAATCTAACACATATCTTTCATAATTCATCTTCAAACATCACAAAATTCATGTGTTCATCAATGGAACATTTCAAAACTTTCATCAATTCACAAAATTGAAGCATGGGTTTTGAAGAACACTAAGCAACGATTACAAAAACGTAGAAATTATCAAAAATCGAACAAAACTCATACCTTAATTTGCTTGAGCAAGGGCCGAATACCTAACAAGATTTTCTCTTTTCTTTTCTTTATAATTTCGGTGGATGAACATGCTATATTAGCTTATTTTTAAGCTTTTGTTTTAATTATATTAACTTTATTAATATAATTACTAAATTAGCCTTGGGAATTTAATTAGTAAACCTTATAACATATGCCCTTAACTGTCCATCCTATAGTTCAATGGCGTATTTGCAACATAAAACCCCCACATTAAAAGAAAAACCATTATTCAGCCCTTCTAAAAATAACCACTAAATTTTCATGTTATGCGATTTAATCATTTTCTCAAATTAAAGCACACAAATGACCAAATTAAATCACAGAACTTTCACACATACTAATTCACATGCTGAAGACTCGAAAAATAATATTAAAATATTCTTCTATCTGGTATTTGTTGTCCTAAAATCACTATTCGACTAGGGCTTAAACCAGATTGTTATAATTCTCCCCCTTAGGGATTTTCGTCCCCGAAAATCTTATCGTTGAATAGGTTCAGATATTGTTATTTCATTATATCTTCAGGCTCCCACGTAGCCTCTTCAACCCCGTGTCGATGCCATAACATTTTCACTAATGAGATTTTCTTATTTCTCAATTCTTTCACTTCACAAGCTAAGATACGGATCGATTTTTCTTCGTAAGTCATATCGGATCGGATTTCTATCTCAAACGGAGTAATCACATGTGATGGATCATATCTGTATCAACGAAGCATTTACATGTGAAATTCATTATGAATATTTTCTAGTTCCAGTGGCAATAACAACTTATAAGCAACTGGCCCAACTCGTTCGAGGATCTCATACAGTCCGATGAACCTCGGACTCAGTTTGCCTTTACATCTAAATCGGAGTACTTTCTTCCACAGAGATACTTTTAAAAATACTTTATCGCCGTTTTTGAATTCAATGTCTTTTCTTTTCAAGTTTGCATAGGACTTCTGAAGATCAGGCGCTACTTTCAAACTATCTCGGATCAATTTCATTTTCTGTTCTGTATATTTTATCAAATCAACCCCTGTATATTACTTTCACTGACCTCAGTCCAATACAGAGGTGTTCGACATTTGCGTCCATACAAAGCTTTGTAAGGTGCCACTTTGATACTCGACTGAAAACTATTATTGTACGGAAATTCAATCAATGGAAAATATTGTTCCCAGGCACCATTAAGCTCAAGAATACAACATCCCAACATATCCTCGAGAATCTGAATAATCCGTTCAGACTGACCATTAGTCTGTGGGTGAAAAGACGTACTGAAATGCAATTTAGTACCCAAAGCTTCTTGTAATTTCTTCCAGAAATGTGAAGTAAATCTCGGATCTCTATCAGACACAATAGACAATGGCACTCCGTGCAATCTCACAATATCAGAAATATAAAGCTCAGCTAACTATCAAGTGAGTAATCAAATCGTACTGGAATAAATGGGCTAATTTCGTCAATCTGTCAACTACAACCCAAATTGCATCTTTCTTTCTCGGAGTCAATGGAAATCCAGAAACAAAGTCCATTGTCACTCTATCCCCTTTCCACTCGGGAATCAGAATTGGTTGTAGTAAACCAGATGGAACCTAATGTTCGGCTTTTACTTATTCACAAACTAAACATTTGAAACAAAGTTAGAAATGTCTCGTTTCATACCAGACCACCAATAGTGTTGCTTCAAATCATGGTACATCTTTGTACTACCCGGATGAACAGATAAGCGACTATTATGGGCTTCATTCAAAATTAACTGTAATAACTTTGGATTTCTCGGAACACGGATTCGATCTCGAAATCTCAAGCTATCATCACTATCAACTCGAAAATCAGAATCAAAATTTGATTCACATTGAGCTCGCTTCGCTGTCATTTCATTATCAACTTTTCGAGCATCACATATCTGTTGTAAGAACAACGGTTTTGCTTGTAATTCAGCTAAAACTGAACCATCATCAGATAAGTCTCAATGGGCATTCATAGCACACAATGCAAATAATGATTTCTGACTCAGTGCATCAGCAACAACATTTGCCTTACCCGAATGATAGTCTATCACAATCTCGTAATCTTTCAACAGCTCTAATCATCTTCTCTGTCGCAGATTTAAGTCTTTTTGAGTCATCAGATACTTCAAACTTTTATGATCTAAAAACACGTGGCATTTCTCACCGAAAAGATAATGGGGCCAAATCTTTAATGCAAACACAATCATAGCTAGCTCAAGATCATGTGTCAGATAGTTCTTTTCATGCGGCCTCAATTGTCTCGAAACATAAGCTATAACTTTGCCTTCCTGCATCAAAACACATCCCATACCATTTAACGAAGCATCACTATAAATCATGAATTCTTTACTCGATTCTGGTTGTACCAAAACTAGAGGTTCAGTCGACAAAGTTTTCAACTGATCAAAGCTTTTTTGACATTTATCAGACCATTCAAATCTCACATCTTTCTGAAGCAATCTAGTCAATGGAGTAACTATCATTGAAAAGCCTTTTTACAAACTGACGATAATAACCAGCTTATCCTAGAAAACTACGGATTTCAGACACATTCTTTAGAGGTTTCCATTCCAAAATAGCAGAAATCTTACTCGAGGCAACTCATATTCCAGAGGCTGATACAATATGTCCCAGAAAACTAATTTCTCGTAACCAAAATTCACATTTACTGAACTTTGCAAACAATTGCTTATCTCGCAGAGTTTGCAAAAAAATTTTCAGATGTTCAGCATGCTCAGTTTCATCTTGTGAATAAATCAAAATGTCGTCAATGAATACCACAACAAATCAATCTAGGTACGGTCTAAAAATTCTATTCATCAGATCCATAAAAATAGTAGGAGCGTTTGTTAGTCCGAAAAGCTTAACTAAAAACTCATAATGCCCGTACCTCGTTCTGAAAGTAGTCTTTGGAATGTCTAAATCTTTTACTCGCAACTGATAGTATCCCGATCTCAGATCTATCTTTGAAAACAAAGTGGCTCCTTTTAACTGATCAAACAAATCGTCGATTCTTGGCAGGGGATATTTGTTCTTTATAGTCACGTTGTTCAACTGACGATAATCAATGCACATTCTCATTGTACCATCTTTATTTTTCACAAATAGAACAGGAGCACCCCAAGATGAAAAACTCAGTCTTGCAAACCTTTTGTCAGTCAACTCTTGCAACTGTGACTTTAACACTTTCAACTCTGTTGGTGCCATTCTATACGGAGCTATCAAAATAGGAGTTGTTCCCGGTAACAAATCAACACCAAATTCAAGTTCACGTATCGGAGGTAATCCCAGCAATTCTTCAGGAAATACATTAGGGAATTCACAAACAACTAGCACTGATTCAACTTTCTTTTCTGACACTTTCAAGTCTATTACATAAGCAAAATAAGCTTCCTAACCCTTTTTCACATAACTCTAAACTTTTAACACAGATATCATAGCAGGTAACCCATTCAAATCATTAGATTCAATCCGAACTATTTCATCATTCTGACATCTCAAATTAATAGTCTTTCTTTTGCAATTCACAACGGCATCATGCAACGTCAACTAGTCCATACCCAAAATTATATCAAACTCATCAAATGGTAATAGCATCAGATCAGTCGGAAAACAAATATCTCTAAACATTAACGGACAGTTCTTGCATACTTTATCAACCAGGACACTTTTACCTAAGGGGTTCGATACTTTAGTCACAAACTCAGTAGACTCTACATACAAAGTCTTACTGGATGTTAGGTTCATGCATACATAAGAATGTGTAGATCCTAGGGTCTATCAATGCAATCACAGAAGTATCATAAAGAGTAAATGTACACGTTATAACATTTGGAGATGAAGCTTCCTCACGAGCTCGGATGCTATACACTTTGGCAAGCACTCTGACTTCAGATCTCGCAATAGTGTCTTTCGTAGTTCTCTGACTACCATTGACATTTCTTGCATTTCGAAAAGGTCTACCTCTTGCTGAAACATTAGCAAATCTCGAATCTGAACAATCTCTTGCTCAACAGACTTTAGGCAATCTTAGATGAAATGATCTAATGATTCACATCTGAAACAGGATCGATCATTCAATCTACAACTTCCTAGATGTCTTTTACCACAGTGCTTACATTCAGGTCACTCAGATCGGACATTTCCAACACTGGCCATTGAAGTAGTGAGAGCTTTGAAATTTGACTGTGATCTAGCTCGATCTCTGTTCGAATGTCCCACATTAGCCTTCAATCGGCTTTGTTCATCTTTGAATTTCTTTGAAGCAGACTAAAATGTTTTACTCAGAAATCTCTTTCTCGCATCTCTAGTTTCAAAGTCAGCTTTTCTTTTCTCTTTCTCTAGTGCCTCAGCTTTGCAAGCTCGTTCAACCAGTATTACGAACTCTTTTATCTCAAGTATGCTAACTAACAGTTTAATATTCTCATTCAGACCATCTTCAAATCTTTTACACATTATTGCCTCAGTCGATACATATTCTCGAGCAGACTGACTTAATCTCACGAACTCTCTTTCAATATACAGTGATGGACATGCGACCCTGCTTCAATTCCAGAAACTCTTTTCATTTTTTGATAAATAAATCTCTGACTGATGTTTTTCTTCCGAAACTCAGTCTGAAAGAAATCCCATGTGACCCGTTTTTTTGGAACAACGGAAATCAAGGTCTTTCACCACTGATAGGTTGCGCCTTGTAGCAAGGAAACAACACATTTTATGCATTCTTCAGGACTTAGTGACGTCTCATCAAATACTTGGAATAACCAAAACTCGGCTTTTTGAGCATCATCATCACTATTGGCCCTGAACTTTTCAGCCCTATACTTATGGATCTTGTCAACTGAAAGTTTATTCAACAAATTCAAGCTCAAAACCGGAGGTATAGCAGAAGTCTCAAAAGGATTAGGCGGGGGCAGACGTTGCGAAATAGCGGATTATTTCTTACATACTAAGTGAACAACTCACTTATCATTTGGAAGAAAGCTTGTTTAGCCTTTCCTTCTTGACAGCTAGTAGCCGGTCTCAAATCAGATGGCGTTGTCCCTTGAGCAGGAGGAGGCACATTGCTTTCAACATCGTTAGCTATGGCTCTTCCGGGATCCATTACTATACGAAAACACATTTTACACGTCAGGATTCATCACACTATCACATTTCATTTATATGGCATGTATAGCTAGACTATCATATGCTATGTTAGCCCGAGAATCGACTAAACTGTAGCTCTAATACCAACCAAATGTAACACCCCTAACCCGTAACCATCGCTGATTTAGGGTCAAGAGGCATTATCGGACAATCAAAAACTTTTACGAATATTTCATAACTTAATATTACAAATTACATCAAAGTGTCCCTCAAATAGGTCTTTGAGACCTTTAATATGCTTTAGAATAGGGCCGGGACTAAACCAAACACATACAAAAATTCTCAAAAATTTTGAAAGTTTTCTAAGTTACAGAGGTCACACGCCTGTGTGGGCAGGCCGTGTGCCTCCCATGGCCTCAGACACGCCCGTATATCTAAGCCATGTCAAAACAGAACACACATACTGGCTTGTCCACATGGCCTGAGACACACCCGTGTGCCTCACCCGTGGTCGACACTGACTTCCACCACACGGCCAGTCACACGCCGTGTGTCCAGCCCATGGTCAAGTCTAACTTACTTCAAAATGCAAGCACGAAGGACACGGTCGAGCCATACGCCCATGTGCTCAACCGTGTGGGAAACTATAGGCCATTTGCAAGGCCAAATTGCCACCCACACATTGGGTCATACCTACAAGCAACATACCAATACAATTTTTGCCTAAATAACCAACTTTTCCAAACATTCAAAAGCATCTCAAGCACAACATCTTATATAACAATTAGCTCAATCAATTCACATTCATTTTCAAGTATATTTCATCACAAACATACCATTTCCTTATAACAACCATTTTAAGAAAGTTTCATTCACAATTTACCATCATATTATAAGACACCTTCTCATCAAACATATACCAATTTTGCATCATCAAGCTTACCATTACCTTGACCATTCATTAGCTAACAAACCATACCAAACTAGACATCATAAGGCTTGATCACTCATACATATCACCAACATTTATCTAGTCATATCACATGGCTATTACATATCATAAATATAATCTATTTTAACTAGACTATACATGAAATACTTAATATATACATGCACATAAGGTACCAAAATGTTATTTGAGTAGTGTGATGACAATCCTCAATGATTCTCGAGCCCTTAGTAGCTTTGACAATTTATAAAACAGAGCGAACACACACAAAGTAAGCTTTCCAAAATCTTAGTAAGCCATATACAAATAAACTTAACATAAAATGAATATAATCACATTGACACAATGAAATTAATATTTCTCATTTGCAATTTCGTAACATGATCTTTAGCTCATTTGTTTAGCCATAGATTGCCAAGATTTCACATCTCCAAGCATCACTTATGCTCATGGAACATTCAAACATATATCACATATTAACTCATCAAGTACGTACATATATTCACCTGGGTAAGTTCATATATATACTTACCTTTTATACACATACATAGTGTATCTTTCAAACATACCTGACTCGTTTATACATTTCACGTAGTCTTTCATTTTTTAGATTTGCCCGTTGAACCATTCAAAATCAAATAGGAAGCTCGAAATACTCAGAATGGTCGTACAATGCCAACGTCCCAGACGTGGTCTTACATTTATCCAGATATCGATACCACTGTCCCAGACAGGGTCTTACACGAATCAATACAATGGCAATGTCCCAGACATGGTCTTACACGTAAATCTCAAATTGATTCCAACGTCCCAAACGTGGTCTTACACGATGTCTCATATTGATTCCAACGTCCCAGACGTGGTCTTACACGATATCACTTATCGAAAACCTATGTCATGACATACGCAATCCTATCTATTCCTAGGTTCATAGGGACTTTTTCGAATGTTGACACCATATCAATACTATCTCGAAATTCATGTACTCATCATCTTATATACTTTCATCATTATGAATTTTCATATAAATGTACATATATCAATGTAAATATGTTTATTTGTATATAGACTTACCTCGGATTCGGATAGACAGAAACGAACTCGGCTACTCAATTACTTTCGATTTCCATAATCTAAGTCAATTTTCTTTAGTTCTTGATCTATACATATTCAAATTTAACTCATTTATTCACTAATTCATTCAATTCAATCCAAAAACACATATTTAGGGCAATTTACAAATTAGCCCTCATATTTTCACATTTTGACATTTTAGTCTATATTTCACAAAATCACAAAATACACCAAATTTGCATACACTCATGCTTAGCTGAATACCACCCATGCTCATTTAAGTCCATATATTTCATTTATTTTACAATTTAGTCCCTTAAAATATTATTTTCTAAATTAAGTCCATATTACTCAAAATCACCAAAAACTCAAAGACAAATTATGTTAATCTAACACATATCTTTCATAATTCATCTTCAAATATCACAAAATTCATGTGTTCATCAGTGGAACATTTCAAAACTTTCATCAATTCACAAAATTGAAGCATGGGTTTTGAAGAACATTAAGCAATGATTACAAAAACATAGAAATTATCAAAAACCGAACAAAACTCATACCTTAATTTGCTTGAGCAAGGGTCGAATACCTAACAAGCTTTTATCTTTTCTTTTCTTTATAATTTTGGTGGATGAACATGCTATATTAGCTTATTTTTAACCTTTTGTTTTAATTATATTAACTTTATTAATATAATTACTAAATTAGCCTTGGGAATTTAATTAGTAAACCTTATAACATATGCCCTTAACCGTCCATCCTATAGTTCAATGGCATATTTGCAACATAAAACCCCCACATTAAAAGAACAACCATTATTCAGCCTTTCTAAAAATAACCACTAAATTTTCATGTTACGCAATTTAATCCTTTTCTCAAATTAAGCACACAAATAACCAAATTAAATCACAGAACTTTCACACATACTAATTCATATGCTGAAGACTCAGAAAATAATATTAAAATATTTTTGTCTTGAATTTGTGGTCTTGAAACCATTATTCTAACTAGGGCCTAAACTAGACTATTACAGTTTGCCTCCATTGTGTTTTGTGAAGTCTACTAGGACAGTAATTACGAGACTCTGTATGATTACTTGTATGAAGTGTTCTGTTAGGTTTATGTGGCATGAACTGTTAAGAATGTCTAGTAAGATATGATGAAATCCTTTCAGTTATTTATTAAGTTAAGGTTAAGACGAGACATAGATATGTTCTGGGTTAAGAGTGAATAAATCTTAAGGTTTTCCATGAAAAAGATATGTATATGTCTATTTTAAGAATGGTATCTATTATGATGACCTATGAAAATGGAAAGTGAGAGGTATTGTATCTTTTTCCAGAACTATTCTGAATCTGAGTTAATATTATCTTGAGTTATGTGATTTTGATATAAACGATATGGAATTCGTTAGAATGGTCTAAGTTGTGATTTATCAGAATGTATATGTGTGGTATTAAATCAGGGTAGATCTGAGTATGAATTGATCGCATTAAATTTTGCATAAGTATTCGCATGTGATAAATGTCAATGAACAACTGTTTGAAATAAGAGTACGGGTTAAGGCATGATTTGTTAAAAGTGATTTCTATGGGTATGTTCTGTTAAGAAATTGCTATGGAACAAGAGGTTTATATAACATTTGGAAAGATTTCTCATTTAGTTAAATAAGGAAGATTGAGTATGACAAGAGCATGACAACTGGTGTATAAGAATTATAAAACTATGGTGGTATCCGCTGAAATAAATGATATAGAATGATGGTTGGCACATAGTAGTTCGAACAAGATTGCAAAGCATCCATTAAGGTATTGTTAATGAGCTCATTAAATACTCCTATACTTATAAGAATTTTTATTTCTTTTTAGGTATCTGTGAGGAGACTTCGCCCAGAGGGACGATTCCAAAAGTACACCAAGGTGGTGGTAGGGTGGGCTATTATGCATATAGTGGCATTGTGACGTAGTTTAGGAATACGCCCTTTGAGTCTGTAATAAATAAACATCCATTTTGTAAGGATTTGAATGGAGCTATTGTAATAAGATTATTTTAAGTTATTTCCTTTGTTTTCATACATTAAGTTTTTAATTGAAATGCCAAAGAATATGTTTAAATAAATAAGAAAATTGTAAATTATTTTTGTTAAATGTTTAAGTTTTGTATAGTAACACCCGAAATCCAAACTAGGTGAATCGGGTTAGGTTTGGGGCATTACAAATTATTTTTATTTGTTTACGCTTAATTTAGTTTCCTCTAAATGGTAACGGTTTTGTTTTACATTAGTTTATTTCCAACAATTTAAAAACAAATCCTATTACTGTTTAAACATGTCTGTCATGATGAACAAGTACATTCCTGATCTCTTCAAGCTCGTACCTCTTGATGAAACCAACTATCGTCACTGGTCTCAGAGGTTGGTTATATTTTTCGAGCAACTTGAAGTCGACTACGTCCTCTTCAATGCACCTGTCACCGAAGAAGCCGAATATTCTACTACTATTCTTGAAGACTAGGACATTGGTGCCACGACGAAAGCCAAGAATGAGAAAGATAAAAAAATGGTAAGAGGGCACATGTTAAGACACATAGCTAACAACCTTTTCGACCTATTTGTCAAGAATAAGTCAGCTAAGTCATTCTGGGATACCTTGGAGAAAAAGTATGGAGCTGATGATACTGGGATCAAGAAGTATATCATTGGAGAGTGACTCAAGTTCCCAATTACTAGTGATAATCAAATAATATATCAAGTACATGCCTCTGAGAATTTAGTTTCCTACATCCTAGCTGAAGGGATGAAGATGTGTGAAATTCTCCAAGCAAACTTCCTAATTAAAAAGTTGCCAAAGTCCTGGTCCGACTATCGCAATCTATTAAAGCATAATAAGTGGGACATTTCTTTGAAGGAACTAGTTTTGAAACACCCACACCCTACCACGAGCCCGAACAGGATCCGTATGTTCCTAAAGTAAACCGATTTCAAAATCACTTTCGATACTTAGAGAAAATTGTAAATTTTGGAAAAACTATTATTTTCAGTTGGGCTTAGATTGAAACCCATTTATTTGGTTTTGTAAGCCCATTTAATTAAATACAACCAATAAAGTTCTTAGCAAAATATTAAAAGTAATGTAAAACAAAGAATAATCCACTTGGGCCTTATGGCCTTATTACATCAAATAAACCCCAAAATAAAAGAAAATATTAAAATTAAATAAAGTCCAAATTCGAATAAATTCTTCAAGTGATGCATGGCCTCCTCATGGTCTACCGGCCGGTCAAATCCTTTGCTCATCACCGAAAAATAATTCCCACAATGGGGTGAGTCAGCAGACTCAATGTGCACACAATACTATCATTCAATAAATCAGCATTCATGTTCAAATCATCAAGTCCATATAATAACGAAATTGTGATGCAACCCAAACCCAAAACCTATAAGCCATCCGCTACTCTCCACCAGTACCAACACACTGACACCGTGGGGACTACTAAGTCGACCCTCCATCCGCTACTCTCCACGTTGTGTCATTAGACACTATTGTAACCGAAGTTACCAAAATTTCATAATGTGACCGTAGTCGACATATTTCGTTGGTGAGACCAAGTCAACACCTAAATTTCGCAATGTGACCGTAGTCAACATGTTTAGTTGGTGAGACCGAAGTCAACACCTTAGTTGGTGAGACCAAGTCAACACCTGTTCTCCCCCTTTCACATAAAACCCGAATGCCCCAAAAACATATATTGCATAACTTAATTTCATGTTTATATTCATATATTCGCATGTTATTAAAATAACATTTTTCACAATCCTATCAGAAGTAGGAAACGTACCTGGGTACTTTTTGCCACATTTGTGGTACATAGCCACATTTACATTCTTATTCATAATCATATATTAAAATATTTAGCCATAAAATATCGAAGGTTAGTAAGGGTACACACCGATTTGCTTAATAGATTCCTTGAAATCTCAAGAACGATCTACCGATCTAGATCTTTATCTCCTAAATTCGCCAAATATTAAAACATATTAACAAACCTATTTGGCTTAAAACCAAATCCTAGTAGGATTTGTATTACTTACCTTGTTGCCGAATTCAATACTAATTGAATCCGAAATCTATGCTATGCTCCTCCTTGTATTCGCCAAGCACTAAATCTCATCCGGGGTTAGTTTGGCTTTTTAAACAAACAAGAATTAGATCTAATTATCAAAATAGGCCTTAGCCGAAAGCTATAGACACTTACCTTGTGGATTTTAAATCCGAAACTCACCGAATAACTAAGGAACACGTGGCCTATGGTGTACCTTCGGAAAGAACTTCTCCTTCCTTGTAGCCTACACTTAGTAAATCCCGAAAGATCTCTTCAAAGTTTCGCAACCATGAACAGATAATGGGATTAGCCCTAGATTTCGATAAGTCTAAAATATAAAAGAAATCAAACCAAACTTAGATCTTACCCTTATTTGAAGGAATCGATTGCACCTTCGCTTCAACCTTCAGAAATTTGGCTTAGAGACTTGATGAACAATCGGCTATGATTCCCTTATGTATTCGATTTCAAAGATGAAAGAAGAGAGGAATAATAGGCTTAGAAGGAATCGGCTAGGAGGCTAAAACAAAAGAAGAAAAAGAATGGATGCTCAAGAAGAATATTCGTAAGAAAAGAGAGAGGAGAATGAATAATGAATGGCCCTAGTCTCATCCTTTTATAGCCGAAATTACTAGGCCAAGAATCCTTAACTTGGCCACCACTCTTCCTTATTTTCCTAATTAAAGAATAATTCTTCATTTATCTCTTATTATTCACATATTTATGTGAATAAAACTCCTTTATTTATCTCTTATTATTCACATATTTATGTGAATAAAACTCTTTATTTATCTCTTATTATTCACATATTTATGTGAATAAAACTCTTTATTTCTCTCTTATTATTCACATATTTATGTGAATAAAACTCTTCCTTTCTAGAAACCCATGCCGTCCACCTCATTTTACGGAAGCAAAAATAAAGCCTTCATTATTTGCTTCTGGATGACTCAAACTAGGGCCCAAAACCTCTTGTATTTGGGCCATTTCCTAAGACCTTAGGTGGCATCTTCAGCCACATTTCCAAGTTCGTTATTGGGGCAAATGTCATGTATCTTGTATATTTTAGGGTCACTTGGCCCTAAGTTCCTTTTGGCTCTCAAATTCGACATTCGGGGTCATTTTAAGTTTCCTAAAATTTTCATGCTCTGATTTTCCGTGTTTCCAAAATGTTTAGGTTTCCAAAATGTTCGGGTTTCCAAAAAGATTTCAAAAGTATCCATGAAAAGATTAACTGAAATGCAAGGCCAATTGTCTTAAAGATAAGGCTTTAGTTACTTCAAGTGAATTTCATTTAAAAGTTAGCCTTGTGGAATCTAGTTATGGTCTCAAGTTTAATAGGTTAAAAAATACTTAAGATTCAAAGAAGAATGCAAAACTCTAGAATTAAAAGGTTGTCAACCAGTTGAAAATCCAGATGATATAATAGCCGTTGTGGTTTCCGAAATGAACCTAATTGAGAAAAATGTCGAGTGGATTGTAGACACGGATGCTTCCAAACACTTCTGCACCAACAGAGAAATGTTCACCGAGTTTGAAAGTGTAGCTGAAGGTGAACAAGTCTACATGGATAATTCAAGAAATTAAGAAGTACTCGGTAAATGAATGATCTAACTCAAACTTACTTTTAGCAAAACATTAGCATTGAATAATGTTCTTTATGTACATGTCTTGCATAGAAATTTGATCAGTGGTGGATTACTGAATAAGAAAGGCGTTAAATTAGTACTCTCACATATCATACATTACCTGAATACTTACCAATCAACTTTATATTCAGTCAGTACTTCTAACACTCCATCATCACACATGTAACATCTTTATTATACTTCATACACTTACCAGTTATCTGAGATGTCATCATCATTTATATATATACATTTATTTGAATAGTTCACATGAAAGAGTCAGGATAGAGACTCACCTAATACTCACATAAATAGTAGCTCAAAACTTCAGACTCAGACATCTTTCTCAAACCAGCAGATAGAACATGAAACCATCATTACAAACCCACTTGCAGACAAATTTCTAAAATTCCACTTACAAATGACCCCCATGCAAGGTCTCTTATTCAAAACCTATTGTTCATAAAATTCTTAATAGCTTTATTCTTTCAAAAGCTTAACATGTAGAGTTATCAGAGTTATCAGACTTATCAGAAGGTGAAACACCTACTGATTAACTTAAAAACTCTAGCTTCCAGCTTACTAAATAAGAAAGGAACTCATAAGTTTGAAAAGAACCAGAAAATAGTATTTTAAAGGAAGAAAACCTTTTAAATAAACCATTGTCATTTTATATATATACCTTCAGTTCTCGCTAGTGGAACTCGAAATGTGTTAAATGTGCCTAGAGTTTGTCTCAATAAATGGTTTACCAGGTTTGGAAGAAACATAAATGAAAATCCTGCACAAATGGTGTTTGACTAGTCAATCTAGTTGACTCCTAACTAGATCACATTACAAAACCCAACTAACACAATACTCATGCAAACTAGGTGTACTATGCATTTGGCGATAACTCACACCACGTTTACTTTTCGCTTGAAACATTCTTTTCTTGGATAACAAAATAACCCGCAATAAAATCTTTTAATTACTTATACAATGGGTACCATACGCCAACTCTTATTCGCCAAAAGACTGCAAATGGGCAAACTACACTACGCCAAACAAATAATTTCACAACTACACACGTTATTCGAATATCCATCAAACTTGGGGTGTGACATGTTTGAATAGATTATTCAATGAAAAGATATGTAGAATTGTATATTGATGTGATAGTGAGATTACATGGAGTGCCAACATCTATCATTTCTAATAGATACCTAAGATTTACTTCAATATTTTTAGAGAAGCTACATGAAGCTTTGGCACCCGATTGAATTTCAGTACTACATTTCATCCTCAAACATATGGACAATCAGAGTGGATAATTCAGATTTTTGAGGATATGTTAAGAAGTTGCATCATTGAATTTGAAGGAAATTGGGAAAGATATTTACCATTTGTTAAGTTCACTTATAATAATAACTATCAACCTACTATTAAAATGACATCTTGTGAAATGTTGTGTAGAAGAAAGTGTAGAAATCCTATTTGTTAGACATGACTGAGTGAAAACAAGCTAGTGGGGTTGAACTTGATCAGAGAAATAGAAGAAAAAATGAAGTTGATTAGAGGTCAATTTAAAGTAGCTTCTGATAGACAGAAATCCTATGCTCATCTTAAAAGAAAATATATTGAATATAGCATGGTGGAAAAAGTATTTTTGAAGTGTCTCCATGGAAAAAAGTTATTCGAGGTTTATAAGGTCATATGAGATTTTGGAGTGTGATGGTCCAGTGACCTACCAGTTAACTCTACCACTTGAGTTTGATATAATCTATAATGTCTTTCATGTATTAATACTAAAAAAGATATCGGTCTGGTCCATCATGTAACACCCCTTACTCCGTGCCCGAGGACGGGACAGGATGCGAGGCATTACCATGATTAACCTTACTTGAATGTGTAGTAACGGGCTATAACATTTTGTTCAAAACCCATTTCTTGCTCATTCTTGGCCGACGTGGCCCTAAACATACCTCAGAGAGGTTTCAGGATTTAACAGAGGACTTTTACAAACTTGGAAAACTTTTCATCAAAACAGGGGTCACATGCCTGTGTTGAACTAGGGACACGCCCGTGTGCCCCTAAACATGCCCGTGTCTTCCACTCGTGGTCGACACTGACTAATTTCACACGGCCTTGTCACGCTCGTGGCCTTGGCCCGTGTGCCAAACCTTGTCATTCTAACTTATCCACACAGTCTATACACACGCCTGTGTATGTCAGTCGTGTGGTGATTTAAATTTCAAATGCAAGGTGCAGACTTCACACGGCCTGGGCATACACTTATGTGCTAGTCGTGCCTCCCACACGGTCTAGACACACGTCCGTGTGTCTACCCATGTAGACAATTAGCAGGCTATCTACCAAGCCATTTTGCCACCCTACATTGCACACACACAAGCTCCAATTCAAATCATTCCAATTTGAAAGATGACCAATTAATATCTCTAGGAATTTAAGAAAATTGAGACATACACAAGAGCATACACTTCATGAAATTTACCTTCATTGAGCAGAAGAATTTGCCAAGTATTGGCCTAACTCAAGACCATTTACAAAATGACTTTAGTAACATACATAGCCAACACTTTGGCTAAAAATTACAACTTAACAAAATACCCGAGTCCTATACATGCCATACTCAAAATAAGTCAAAATTGTTATACCAAAGTGATGTCGATAGTGTGATTCCGAGCTCCGACGTCCAATGATCCTCGAACTAACTTGGTGAAACTACAAGGAAAATGGAAGAGAGAGGGTAACCATATAGCTTAGTAAGTTTGCATGAAACTCTAGGATGACAATTTACTCAAACTATAATCATTCACATCATGAAACAATGGCGACATAGCACCAATGAATAAAAGCACTTACTTGTACTTATTCACACATATTCTTACCCATCTCATGTTAATATGATCTTGTAACTTTTACTTACTCAAGATACCTGTATCACTGATTCATGTAGTTTAGCACATTTGTTAACATAACCATAAACTCACATCTTTATCATTCATACCATGAACATCACTCAAGGCCATACATAAATAGACTTGGATATAGGCCAGCTCACATACTTGACTCTTTTGCTTATAAATAAATCGGATCATCATGAATCATTCAAAGTTAACATACATAAACTTTGTTGCCAACGCCATATCCCAGATATGGTCTTACATGGGATCATTCCTTAGTGCCGACGCCATATCCCAGATATGGTCCTATACGGGATCTCATAACTCAATGTCGATGCCATGTCCCAGACATGGTCTTATACGAGATCGTACTTAGATGTCGATGCCATATCCCGAATATGGTCTTACACGAGATCATTCTTTGGTGCCAAAGCCATATCCCAGACATGGCCTTATACGGGACCTTTCTTTTCTCATATGCATACGTAGGTAATATACCTACTACGGAACTATAACCGTAGCTACAAATTTAGTCTGTTCTCATCGTTTACTCATCGAGACATTATAGCTCGATTTCATTCACAATAACATGCATTAACATAATAATGAATGATTTCAAATATAGAACATTATGAAATACTAATTTTATACAAACTTACCTCGAATCTCAAAATGTAACTCGGTGCTCGATTTAGTCTTCAACTTTGTTCTTGCCTCGATTTCAATCTGGGCTTCGTGTTTCTTAATCTATAATAATAAATTTCCCTTGTTAAACACATGCATTGACTAAATCGACTCATAATTCATATTTTGGCAAAATTACGACTTTGCCCTTAAACTTTTACATAACTACACTTTCGACCCTAGGCTCGTAAAATGGTTTTCATTCAACTTTCTTACATTTCAAGCCTAGCCTAATCATTTTCTCAACTATAGCAACATTAAATTCCTACTATTTCACTCATGTATGACCATTTCTATAACTTTACAATTTGGTCATTTTCATGCATTTTTCATGAAAATCACTTAGAAAAAGATGTTTATCATACATCAAACTTTCATATTCTTCCATAAAACATCAAAATACATGCATGGCATACATGGGTAAATTTTTGAACATAAACCCTAGCTCAACAAATGGCTAGAAATAGCTAAACCGAGCTACGAGGGTTTCAAAAATATGAAGAACATTAAAAACGGGGCTAAACTGCACTTACTTTAAGCTTGAAAATGAACAAAACCCTAAATATAGAGTCCTTTCAAATTTTGGCACCTTGGGGAAGAAGATGGACATGATTTTTGACTTATTTTCCCTTTTTATTCTTTAATTAACCAAATGACCAAAATGCCCTTAATAACCCTTTCTTAAGATTTTTCCTTCCCATGTACATTTTTTTCCATCATCAAATATAATAGCCTAATTTCTAAATAAGGACCTCTAGGATTTTTCATAATTCTATTTCATACTTGAACCTTTTAGAGTCTCACATTTTCTATTCTTTGCAATTTAGTCCTAATGGACAATTTATTCACTGATTAATAAAATTTCTTCATATGGCTTTCACACAATCATGCAAATACCTCATAATCCTTGTAAAATCATTTAAACACATATTTTCTACTTTGGATTTGTGGTCTTGCACCACTATTCTAACTAAGCCCTAAAATGAGCTATTACACATCACATGTGATTACACAGAAAGTTATTAAAATTCAACCAGATTTGATATATGAAGAAGAACCAATTAAGATTATTGCTCAAGAAGTAAAGGAAATAATAAATAAATGAGTTCCTTTAGTGAAAATATTATGGATACATCCTAATATGGAAGAAGCAATATGGGAAAGTGAAGCAGTAATAAAACAACAATATCCACAGTTATTCGAGTTAGGTAAATTTTAAGGATGAAATTTTATATTAAGTGGGGGAGAAATGTGACATTCTTAACATTCCCCTGAGTTATGAACAGTATTGAGTCGGGCTAAGCATGTTTTAGAATTTTTGAAGTGGATAAAATAAGAATTTTTAAGTGTTAGTAGAGAAGGTAGTAGGAGGTGATAAGACATTAAAAATACTTTTGAATTGAGAGAAATAAATTTTAGGTATTGACTGGATTGTAAGAGAGTGAAAAGAGTTGAGGAAAAATTAAGAAATCAAGAATTAAAATGATTAAATTAAATTGTAGTAAAAAGGAGGAGGGGCAAAAAGTGAAATTTTACCAAAATAGAGTATGACTAATGAATAGTATTATAGAAGAAGTTAAGGGATTGAATGGTAATTACTCAATTTACATAACTATGGAAAGATTAATGATTAAGACTTAAATTGTGTAAAAAGATGATTGGTGGAATATTTTAATATTTTTATTAAATTAATAAGATATTAATTTAGAATATTTTAGAAAGATGATGAAAATCATTTATCTTTCCCCACTTCCCATGCCATTTCCATTTTCTCCATCCTTACAACTTTTTTTTTTATTACAAATATGTCATTTCCACCATTTTCAAGCTTTTTAAGCTTAATCCTTCCAATTTCTTTCATAAATACTTAGTGAAATCAATAGAGAAGCTTAGTGACTATCTTAGTCTCATGAGAAGTACATCTAAAGTTGCCTTGGATGAGAAAGAAAATAATAATTAGGGTTTGATTACAAGAAAATCAAGGTAACAATGATAAGTTTTTCATGAAATTAATGTTAGTTTTATTTAAAAGAAAATAGATATGTTATTTGATTCTGGGTTTAATAAGAAATATTGTATGTCTTGATATGAAAAATGAAGAAATAAAAGAAGAGAAGTGAAAATCAAGTTGGTGACATAGGCAATGAGGTAGCAGAAGAGTGAAGGAAGAAGAAAGGAGTTTTTCCAAACATTAGTTGTAAGTACTTCAAGAATTTTACTTTATTTAATTTAATCTAAACATAAATTGTGTTAAAATGGTTAATTTATTTGTATATATTGGATTTATTCATAAAATTTATTAATAAGTAGTGAAAATGTTATTTGAATTTTAATTATAGAATGAATATATTTGGTATATTGAAATAGTAGAAAGAAAATATTAAATTGTGAAAATACAAAACTTGCTATGTGAAATAGAATATGTGATGTTATAGTGAATGGATGAAAAGTTGATGTTATGTATGTTAGTATTAAATATATATATATATATATATATATATATTAACATTAGTTAAATTTGAATGTAAAGTTTAATTCTTGTTGTACTTATTAAGTTGTCACAAGCTTAACGCATTATTTTTCCAACACATAGGTAAAGGCTAAGCTTGAAGCTCTAGAGTGAAGATCAATCTCTACTCATCTCATCACACCCCAAGCTTGGAAAAAGTACAATTTGACATTTTTTTAATAATTATGGCATGTACATAGTTTAAATCAAGTATGTGAAAGTAAGACTCTTAGTAGACACACCTATAGAATTCTGATCTTATTAATCTTATAAACTTATTTATATTTTATTGATTAATATGTTCAATTCTATGATATTTGAGATTGAAAATTTACATATGAGAATGGTATGTTGACTGAATTGGTTGAAATGTGGTAGATAAACATTGTTTAGGGTGTCAAGAAATGAAGCATAGAAATTTTATGAAAATAGAGTGCAGTCGCGATAACCGACTTCTCATGTCGCAACGAAATCAAGTCAGTAAATGATGTCATGACGTGAAGCCCCCGACGTTGTGATGTTAGTCCAATAGTTTGAAACATTATACATTGGTCCTTGATCGACTCTAGACTATTAAATGAGCTATCGTAAGCTCATATAAAAATCAAATATGAGTTTGAATTTTTTTTATAAATGCATAATGATCCTAACAACTTAAATGAAATGATGAATTGAAATTTTTTTTTTTTGCTCCAGCGATGAATGTGGCATCCCAATACCTTAACCAAGTGATCGAGTCAGGTATGGGGGTGTTACAATGATATATTATATAATATTTTATAGTGCTAACTGTCAAATAATGATGATGTAATTTGTCTCATCAAACTCAAGACTTAAAATTATACCAAACGTTAGGTCGAGTTTCCATCATGGGTGACTCAAATAGTACGGATTTGTACCTCATCCCCAAATTTCTAAATTTCCAACATAGTCAAGCTAAATATTTATACCACAAGGTGAAGCTTTATATTTATTTATGTCTTAAAAGTTCACAAGACTAACATCTCCACCATGTTTAGTTACTCACTCTTTAGAAAAATAATGCTATCAAGGTTATCCACCCGGCATAGACGTTATGGCCAAATCTAAGAATGTTATGAAGGAGTAAAAAAAATTTAATCTTATCGTTTTGAAAATCTCGTATAATTTATTACTAAAAGAGTCCACTTACTTAAAAGCATGTTATTGTACTCATTAGAAAAAATAATCAAATGTATATTCTTTCAAAAGACAATAATTTGCATCGGAAGTTTAAAAGTCATTATATTTTGAAAACCGAATTTGTGTTCTCAAGAAAAACATTTATTTGATAAAACAATTGTTTTCGTAAAATCTTTTTTCGAACATCGCAGGAAAATTCAAAACAAAACCAAATCCAAAAATTAAAAACCAAAAAGTCTAGAGAGTCCCAAAATTACAAAACTCTTAAAAATCAAAAAATTAGGTAAACTTTTAAAGTAGATGAAATTTATGACAAGTGGTCAAATCTGAGCCTCCATTGCTCCGACCTACCTAAGTCTGAGGATTACTTAAACAGAACAGACAAATGGAAAGTGAGTTTTAAGAACTCAGTGTGTAACTCAACGGAAACATAGTTCAGATTTTATCGCATAACAGAACAGATACAAACATAAATCACTTTTCAGAATCAGATTTTAAATAGAGTCATACAAATACAAATAAGTATAATCCTACCCCAATCCTCTACACACTAACTTCGATCATCCCATCACACCACGTGGGGTATAAAATACCCATCCAACCTTACACACCACATAGTGTCCATACGACACTTATCAGAATAATTGTAGCTATACTGCCAGTATATTGGCAAGATGTCACCTCATACATAATACTTCCTCCACATAAACATATCCTGCTCCATAATAGACACAGATAAAACAGAATAATAGATATTATACATGCTTAAACATAATAGATATTGCACATGCCTAAGTGTGACAGAATAGATCATACATACCATGTCTCATAAATCTCATATAAACATTATATAAGTTATTTTTAGTCTAACAGAGTAAGAGGTTTCATGCTTTAAGGCTTATACCACACATACTAACCCTACGAAAAACCCACAGTCGATTGGAATGACGTGTACGACCTTAGGGAAAAATTTTGAATTTTGGGCTCATATGTCTGTGTGGCTTGCCAGTATGGCCCACATGCCTGGAATGCCTTTGCCTATGTGGCCCACATGGCCTGGCTGATGGCCTACATGCCCGTGTGGCCTACACAGCCTAGCTCACGGTCAACACACCCGTGTGGTTTGCCCGTGTGGACCCACACGCCCGAATAGCCTAGGTCGTATGACCCACACGACCACACACACGATCGTTTTTCATACAAGGCCTACCACAGGGCCAAACCCATGCCCTTGGCATCGACAGACCAGATTTTTGGCTTTCTTTGGTCGTCATTTTCTCTTATTTTTGTTAAACACATGTTTAATTTTGATGCAAAAGTAATTTCAAGGCCACCGAACCCTAAAGATAGAATTCTAACACCCAATTTCAGTAAAATATTTAAGAACTAGAATGAAAATTATCTAAAATGAAGCCTCACAATAACATCTAGTACATTCACATACTTGCCAAAAATTAACAGAAAACACCTACATTTAATTCGCTAGAGAAGCACCAACCGTTTCTTGTCTTTCCCCTAAACGAGAAATAATGAAACACCATCAATGAATTTCATTAAAACATAATTAGAATCCCCCAATGCATGTAGTTAAGAAATTACTCAGTAGCTTACCTATTTAGAATGGATCAAAGAACCCAAATGCACAATGATTACAACACAAAGGATGAACAGAGTTAAAGAAGGAAGCAACAGAAAGTTTTACAGAGGAAGGAAGAAAGTAGAGGTGATCATGGGTTGGGCTACCCAACCCGACCCAAAGGCCCGCCTGAAAAATGGGAGGGTTCAGGTAAAAATATAGGCCCAAAATATGGGTTTGGGAAAAAAATAAAGCCCATTTAGAAAATGGACCAAGCCTCGGGTAAAACTTTTTTGGACTGGCCCTGCCCAAATTATATACTAAGTATTTATTTTTTAATCATATTTACTTTTTAACTTTCATGTTTCATTTTCGTCAGTTCATGCCCTCCTTCATTTTTTACCAATTCCAAAATCAAGCTTTAAAATCCCTAAGCCCTAACTGACCACTTCCACCGATCCACCTCCACCCAATTCCAGAATCAAGTTTCAAAATCCCAAATTCTAGAATCCAATCACCACATTCTCTCATTTTTCTCTTCTTTCTTTGGTAAAAATCGTGTTATAAAAGCTTCTTTGATTTGCTCCTTTATTACTTGCGTAAGTCTAAATTTTCCTTTTTATTTTTTTTATTTTTTTTTGAGTGATATTATTATGTCTTCTTCTTTACCACTGAAAATGCTTGTGAAGATTTTGGTATTTCTTTCTTTTTCTTCTTCTTCTTTTTTTTTAGTTCATGTTTTGTTAGGCAGGCTCTACCTAATAGCGAAAAGGACCAATAGCTAGCCAACCCTTTTCTTCCGTTCTATTGCATAAGTGTATGTATGTATGTATATATGTATTATGATAACACTCCATAATACTCTTCTGGTAACATAGACCAACCACTCAAATTCCTATTTCTGACTTTCATATGTAGATCTATATATCAAATCAGATCATTGCTACATTTTTTGCTCTCTTATCATCATAGCTTAAGTTGTTTCTATTTTTACAAGTTCTTTTCTTCTTGTTTCGTGGATTAAGCTTTTTGTTGTAATATGGCCACTTGGCGTAAACTCTAGTCATTCCCCCCCCCAAAAAAAACAATAAATTCCTATTGTCTATAGATCAAAATGGCCTCTAATCAGGTTTAGGTAAATATTAATTCATGTGTGAAGATTCTGGTATTTCTTTCTTTTTCTTCTTCTTTTTTTTAGTTCATTTTTGTAATTATTATTTGTTTGGATTGTAGATAATAAAAAAACGTGAGCTTCCGGCGAGATTGGATCGGGTTTTTTAGAGTCTCTTCGGTAATATTTTTTGTTTTTATTTATATTTTTCTCTTTTTACTGATTCAAGTACTGTTCTTTTTTGGCTTATAGAAAATGATAATATAGTTTTTTTTTGTTTTAATGCAATAATATAGTTTATTGAAGTAGCTAAAAAGGGCTAAACTAATTTCAGCTAAATCCAATCTCCACTGAAATAAGTTTACTTTTAGCAGGAAATATCTATAAGCCCAAGTTAGTTTATTTATTTTCCCTATTCCACAATTATGTCTATATATGTTTTGTCTGCATATAAGTAGCCAGTTGTCTCATTACTCTTACTATTTTATATGCATGTTTATGATGTTTTCTATATATATACATGTAGTTGCATGGGACATGTAATGTCCTATGCATTATTTTTGGTGCTAAGCTAGTTAAATTATTAATTTTGTATGTCTAAGGGAGGTCCTGAGAAGGCTCGGGGTCTATTTGGACCTAGTAAAAATTTTGGCATTTAGCACTTTAAGGAGATAGAGTAAGTGACCTTAAAGCTTATGGAAATAAATGAGTAAATTGCTTGCATAAATGAGCAATTAGAAAAGAGGTTATGGCATCAAGTGAAGTACCTTGAGGGAAGAGGTTCGAATCCCATTGTGTGCAATTTTTTACTTTTATTTTTGCATTCTTTCCTTAAGTGTCGGACAAGCATACAAATAAGGTAAGGTGGACTTTTTATTTTTGGCAAGATGGCTAAGGAGAGTAGGAAAGAATGAAGGTGAGGAAAGAAATCAAGAGAAAGGGAAAAGTAAGGGGAACAAGTGGCCTTTTTCAAGGGAAGTGTTATGGAAAGTGTGGTTGGCCAATTTTGACCATTATAGCCACGTATGTGGACGGTTTTTGGGTAAGAGAGGTAGCCAAAATTTTGTTGGAGTTTTGGTAAAGCTTTAGTGCTTGGTTGGTCAAATTCCTTTAGCATCAAGTTTGCCATTTTTTTCTCCAAAATACTATTCTCTTAGCCGAATTTTGTCTTTGGCAATTGGTAAAAGTTTTGGTGTTGTTTTGGGCAAATTCCTATTTGCAACTTTGGTGTCATTTTTCTTTTCTCTCCAAATTTTCCTTCTCCTCCTTGCCGAAATTACAAATTTTGAGGGTGCATATTTTCTTCCTTTCTTTCTTCTTGCCAAATGTACACAAACATTGAGACCAAAATTTTGTTCACTCATCTTTCTTGAAAACCGAAGCTAGTCAAACATTCTTCTTCTTCTTTCTTTTCTTTTTTACAAAATCCTTCAAGCATCTCTTCTTTTCTAATCCTTTTCACCATAGCCGAATATTTTTCCCATTATTCCTCCATAGCTGAAACCTTTCATCTCTTCATTAATCTTTCTTTTTCATTCGAGTTGTCATTCACCCCTTGATCAATCAGTAAGTGTTTTTTTTAACTTTTTTATTTTCTTTCTCTTATTGCCGAATCTATGTTTAGGTTTGGGATGGTCATTTTGACCGAGACCAACACCTTATTCTCTTTCAAACAAGATCTTTTTCTTCTCCGTAGTGATATAGTGGAAGGTCAAAACCTTGATTCTTCCGAAGTCATCGTATAATCGTTGGGAATTGGTCCTAAAAATCTTCAAAGTAAGGAGTTATTAAAGGATTCTATAAATCATTCTTTATTTGTTAAGATGCTATTGGAATGGTGATGATTAACCGATTATAATTATAGGGATTAAATCACTTGATCTATCCAACCGTTGATCACTCGAAATTAGTGGTAAGCCAATCTTTACCCTTTTGATAATCCATATTTTATCATAATAACGATCTATATAAGATCTAACCGAATGGAGGCTTGTGGTACCGATTCGAACGGAAAGTCGAGTGGGGATCTCAAAAGGAGCGGATTAGCGATCCCTACTCCTAAATTCAAGCGAAGGGCGATTTTGGCGATTCAGGACTTTCCACCGGGTTGTGGACCCTCATCCGGTGAGAATCGACTATTCGAGGTCATTCACAATTTTGAGGCATCAGCGATTCAAGATTTTCCATCGGGTTGTGGACCGTCAACCGTGGAAAACCGAGAAATTGTAGTCATTCACGATCTCGAGGGTAAAATTTTAGATCATTTGTTTTAAAGTAGATTTATTAAATCGCGTACGTTGACTAATCGAGCGTTATAATATTTTAGGTGTCGACGATCAAGAAAGCTTAGTGCTTACCATAATCAGGTGTGTAATCTCACACCGTTTTCCGTGGGTTAAAGATTTATATCATATTGGTAGTAAATCGCTTGATTAAAATCATGTTATGGTGGAGCCGGGAAAATTGGCTTAGATCTCACTATTTTGATAAAATTGATAAAATCGGTATTAACATCGTGAAAGATTATGAAAATGCCCCTAATAGGCCAAATCGAAATAATTTGTTATAAGGGCCGATCTAATAATTTGTTATATGGGCCGATTTGATAATTTGTTATATGGGCCAATCTGATAATTTGCTATATGGGCCAATCTGATATTTTTCTAAATGGGCCAATCTGATATTTTGCTTAATGGGCATATTAGATAAATTGTTATAATGGGCCATAATTTTGTAATAAATATCTGAATAAATTACTGTTGTTATATTGTGATTTGTTATGCATTATATACATGATTTTGCATGGGATGGGATACGATTGAAGAGAAGTTCTGGTGGCTCTGCCACAAATTTGTATAGTGGCAATGCCACGTAAATTCTGTTATTCTGGTGGCTTGTCCAAAATTAAATTTGTTATAAATGGTTTAATGCCTGTGATTGGTGTGTTGGAGGGGTGGGTTGACTTGATCCCCACAGGTGTGTTGGTTGGTACGAGGGGTGTGTAGCGGATGGATTACTAGGTTTGGTTTTGGAATTGCATTTCATACACATGTTATAATTGATACATTAATATTTTTGTAAATGGGCTTAGGCCCAAATTATTGCTTAATGGGATTTTGGCCCAGTGGACAACGATAAAGGGTTATACACTGAGTTCTAATACCTCACCCTATTTTTCCTTACCCTTTTCAGGTAATGATCAGTGATGGAGACTTGGGCCATGGATGACACGGAGGAGGCAATACTACAAAAACGGTTTAAATTGGAGTTTGGATTTCTTTTCAGTACTTTTAATTACTTTGCTATTTTGAGTTAAGGTTGTAATAAGGCCTCTGGATTAATTTTTTTGTTTTGTTTTATGTTTGACAAATTTATAAATTGCTCTAAGTATTTCAAATTGAGATTTTCTAAAACTAAAATAAAATGAATAAACAAAAAGGGTTTCATAATAAACTTTTATAAACATATTTTTAACTCGAAAATTTCTCAAATAATTTTCATCAACACCTTTCGAAAATTATTTTCAAATTCTTCTCAAACCATTAACGATATTTTCAAAGTCACGATTTATAAGATTTTCATATCTCAAATTTATCGAATTATCAATTAATCTTTTATTCAATAATACTTTATCAAAAATTTTTAAATGGGAGTTGTTTTAATTGATCTATTTATGAAAAAGGACTTGTAGTATTGTTCTCATGTGACATGTCAATCTGGCCCTAACGTATAGGTCAGGTTTGGGGTGTTACATTTTATGGTATCAGAGCCAAGTTTAAAACTCGGCTGTGGTTTGGGTTCAAAAATATTTTTCAAAACTATTTTGAAATGTAAAAAAAAATTTAGAATGCATGTTTTAAAGGGAGTATGGCACCACGGGTATCCGGCACCAA
Source organism: Gossypium rotundifolium (assembly GCA_025506655.1). Taxonomy (NCBI): domain Eukaryota; kingdom Viridiplantae; phylum Streptophyta; class Magnoliopsida; order Malvales; family Malvaceae; genus Gossypium; species Gossypium rotundifolium. Next base: position 80,381,608 of record CP106725.1, read on the forward strand.
GTCAAGTAAGTGTATGTTATTATTGAATGATTATAATGATTATAATATGACTGTAGGAATACTCTAGAACTTCTAGTTTTAGGTATTGAAGCTATAGAGATTGAGACTATAGGATGCAATTACGAAAACGACTTTACTTCTTATGTTTCATAAAACATTGTGTAATAAGCACTGAAATAGTATACTGATTCATAAGACTTTTAATCAGATTAAATTGAATTACCCAATATGAGTGCTAGAGGACGTGGACGCAGTAGACGTGGCGTGGTAGAGGCCGAGGCGCTAGAGTTGCATCTGAAGCGTCGGGACATATGTCAGAAATGGACGCACCTGCATCACCCGTAACATAAACTGGATCGAATGACCGTATTAGGGAGTACATCGCTCTGTCCCAAGCAATGTTGCGAGTCTTGAAAAGGGTTGCTGCGGCTAGAATTGGGCCAGCAGCTCGTGGGTCAAGTTCGGAGTGACTCAGATCAAATGGTGCTGAGGTTTTTAGGGGTATCTCAGGTGTAGCCCCAAATGTCGTGGAGTACTGGCTTGAGGCTATGGAGCGGATCATGGATGATCAGGATTGCACCACCGAGCAGAAACTGAGGGGAGCTGTGCCCTTGTTAAGAGACGAGGCGTATCTGCTCACTGTTCGGGAAGACACTCGGACTAATCGTGTTACTTGGGATTTCTTCAAAACTGCATTCCAAGGAAAGTATGTAGGGGCTAGCTATGTAGATGCCCAAAGGAAGGAATTCATAAATCTAGTCCAAGGAGGTAAGACTGTGGCAGCTTACGAGGCGAAATTTCTACGTCTAAGCTGTTATGCCTAGGGTATAGTGCCAACTGACTACGAACGCTGCGTGCGTTTTGAGGACGGGTTGAGTGATGAGTTGCTGGTACTGATAGCCCCACAACAAGGAAGGAATTTTGCCACACTTGTGGAGAAAGCCAAGATAGCTGAAGAGGCTAAGCACTCGGAGTGGCAAAACTGAGAAAAAGATAGAGGCAAGAGCAAGAGGGACTTTAAGTACTCAGGTCCTGCTAGAAGGTTTCAGAAAAGGCCCAGGAATGACGAGCCAGCTCGAGCTAGTGTACCAGCTGCTACCAATCAGATACAACCATGTGTGAACTGTGAAAAATGACACCCGAGTGAATGCTAGAAGAGAATCGGTGGTTGTTTCAAATGTGGTTCTAAGGACCAGCAACTCAAAAATTATCCTCGACAGACTGCTCAGACTCAAGATGCACGTAACTATGATACACAGCCAGCTAGAGGCGCTCAGCAGTCACCGAGAGGCCGTGGGCTAGGTCAAGGTGGTAATGGCGAAAGAAGAGGTCAGGGTGCACCGGGTAAAGGTACTGGTTTCAGGGTAACGCGAAGGCGAGGAGCCAGGTTTGGTTTATGCGGTCAAACGCCGAGAGGATGGTGATGTACCTAATGTGATAACTGGTACGTTCTTCATATTTGATGTACCTATTACTACTCTGATAGATATCGGATCCACCCATTCGTATGTTGCTAGTGCTGTATCTGGAAATCTGAATATTAGATTTGAGATTACTGCTAGAGAGATGACGGTAATTAGTCCTTTAGGACAGTCAGTGATAGTAAATAAATTGTTTAGAGTTGTACCTTCAGAAGTTCAGGGAGAAACATTTTTAGTGAATTTGATGGAACTGCCATTCAACGAGTTCGACCTTATTTTGGGCATGGGCTGGTTGGTGAAACACCGTGTGAACTTGGATTGTGCTACAAAGTAGATGACACTAAGAACTTCAGAAGATAAGGAAATGGTAATGATAGGTGAAAGGAGAAACTATCTATCAAATGTGGTATCTGCCTTAAAGGTAGAAAAGTTGGTGCGAAAAGAGTGTGGAGCATTCCTAGCCTTCATTAATGCGTTGGATGCCAAGGAATTTTTGGTGGAAGGTATTAGAACGGTGAAAGATTTTTCAAACGTCTTTCCCAAGGAACTTTCTGGATTGCCTCCGGATCGGAAGGTAGAGTTTGGCATTGAGTTATTGCTAGGAACGGCTCGGTGTCCATTGCTCCTTATAGAATGGCGCCGAATGAGTTAGCGGAGCTTAAAGCTCAAATTTAGGAGTTGTTGGATCAGGGATTCATTCGACTGAGTGTGTCACCATGGAAAGCACCAGTCTTGTTCGTTAAAAAGAAGGATGGGTCGATGCGTATGTGCATCGATTATAGGTAGTTGAATAAGTTGACATCAAGAATAGGTATCCATTACCGAGAATCGATGACCTGTTCAATCAATTGTGAGGAGCTTCAATTTTCTCGAAGATAGATTTGAGATCTGGTTATCACCAACTTAAGGTCAAGGAGGCGGACATTCATAAGACTGCATTTCAAACTCGTTATGGGCATTATGAGTTCTTGGTGATGCCATTTGGGTTGACTAATGCACCAGCCGCATTTATGGACATGATGAATCGAGTCTTCCAACCCTATTTAAACTGATTTGTAGTCGTGTTCATAGATGACATCTTGGTATACTCGAAGAATGAAGAAGAGCACGATTCGTATCTGCGGGTGGTATTGCGGATATTGCGGGAAAAGCAACTTTATGCCAAATTCAGTAAGTGTGAATTTTGGCTGAAGGAAGTGACCTTCTTGGGGCATGTTGTATCGGTCGAAGGAATTAGAGTTGATCCCGAGAAGGTAGAGGCTGTGTTGGATTGGAAACCACTGAAGTCAGTGGCTAAAATTTAGTGTTTTCTAGGGTTAGCTGGTTATTACAGGCATTTCATTGAGGGGTTTTCGTTGATTGCTGCACCCCTAACTAAACTATTGTGCAAGGGTGTACCATTTGTGTAGTCAAATCAGCAACAAGAAAGCTTTGAGAAATTGAAGAAGATTTTGACGGAAGAGCCAGTACTGATTCAACCTGAGGCTGGAAAATAGTTTATTATTTATTGCGATACGTCACACACGGGCTTGGGATGTGTGTTGATGCAAGGTGGAAAAATGGTGGCTTATGCATCTCGTCAATTAAGGCCGTATGAGGTGAATTATCCCACTCATGATTTAGATTAAGCTGCAGTGGTGTTTGCTTTGAAGATTTAGAGACACTACCTGTACGGAGAGAAGTCGATATCTATACCTATCATAAGAGTCTAAAATACCTCCTTTCCCAAAAAAGAGTTGAACTTAAGATAGCGAAGGTGGATAGAACTGTTGAAGGAATATGACTTCTCAATCGAGTATCATCCCGGAAAGGCTAACTTGGTGGCAGACGCGTTAAGTTGTAAGATGATATCAAATTTAAGAACAATGTTCTCTCATCTCAGCTTGTATCAAGATGGTAGTCTGCTAGCCGAACTTCAGATGAAGCTTGCGTGGGTAAGCCAGATTAAGGAAAATCAGTTATTAGATGAAAGGTTGGGTTCCTTACTTCAGCAAGTGGAAGGTGGTGTAATAGGGATTTTGGATTGAATAGTGATGGAGTATTGTGTTTCTACGGAAGAATTTGCATGCCCAAAGATTCAGAATTGAGACAAATTATTCTGCGTGAGGCTCATAGTAGCCCATATGCTATGCACCCCGGGGGAATAAAATGTATCGAGACCTCAATGAGTAGTATTGGTGGCCAGGGTTGAAACAGGAGGTTACTGATTTTGTGAGTAGGTGCTTAACATGTCAACAAGTGAAGGCGGAACATCAATTACCATCGGGATTGCTACAACCGGTGAAGATTCCATTATGGAAATGGGAACGGATAACGATGGACTTTGTTAGTGGGTTACCCTTAACGCCTACTAAGAAAGATTCCATTTGGGTAATAGTGGATCGATTGACGAAGACTGCTCATTTCCTACCTGTTCGTACGGATTACTCATTGCAGAAGTTGGCCAAGTTGTAAGTAGCAGAGATCGTGAGGTTACATGGGGTACCAGTGTCTATTATATCGGACAGGGACCCTAGGTTTACATCACTGTTTTGGAAAGCCTTACATGAAGCTTTGGGAACCAAGCTTTATTTCAGCATGACATTTCATCCTCAGACAGATGGTCGGTCAGAAAGAGTAATTCAGATTCTGGAAGACATGTTAAGGGGCTGTGTAATTGACTTCAGGGGTAGTTGGGAGGATTTCCTACCATTGGCAGAGTTTGCATATAACAATAGCTATCAATCCAGCATTCAGATGGCACCCTATGAGGCGTTGTATGGTCTTAGGTGTCGTACTCCTACTTGTTGGACTGAATTGGGGGAGCGACAGTTATTGGGTCCTGAACTGATATCGAAGACGGAGGAAAAAGTAAAGGTAATTCGGGCACAGTTAAAAGGGACTTCGGATAGACAAAAATCATATGCGGATCTGAAGCGTAAGGATATTGAGTTTACGGTGGGAGATCAAGTCTTTCTAAAGGTCTCACCTTGGAAGAAGATCTTCAGATTTGGAAGGAAGGGCAAGTTGAGCCCTAGGTTCATCGGACCGTATCGTGTGTTGAAGCGTGTTGGGTCAGTAGCTTATCAGCTTGAGTTACCTCCGAAATTGAGTCAGATACATAGTGTATTTCATGTCTCAATGTTAGGGCATTACCGATCGGATCCGTCCCATATCGTACCGGTAGAAGAAGTTGAGATAAGACCTAACTTGTCTATCGGAGAGGAGCCAGTTCATATTTTAGATCGGGACATCAAGGTACTGAGAAGGAAGTCGGTACCGTTAGTCAAGGTATTATGGCAAAATCACGAGCGGAGGAAGCTACGTGGGAGCCTGAGGACACAATTCGACAGCAATATCCTCATCTCTTTTAATCAAGTAAATTTCGAGGACGAAATTTTCTTTAAGGGGTAGAATTGTAACGTCCTAAAATTTGGAATTTTATGTGTTGCATTAATTTTGGTGCTAAGCTAGTTAAATTATTAATTTTGTATGTCTAAGGGAGGTCTTGAGAAGGCTCGGGGTCTATTTGGACCTAGTAAAAATTTTGGCATTTAGCACTTTAATGAGATAGGGTAAGTAACCTTAAAGCTTATGGAAATAAATGAGTAAATTGCTAGCATAAATGAGCAATTAGAAAAGAGGTTATGGCATCAAGTGAAGTACCTTGAGGGAAGAGGTTCGAATCCCATTGTGTGTAATTTTTTACTTTTATTTTTGCATTCTTTCCTTAAGTTTTGGCCAAGCATGCAAATAAGGTAAGGTGGACTTTTTATTTTTGGCAAGATGGCTAAGGAGAATAGGAAAGAATGAAGGTGAGGAATGAAATCAAGAGAAAGGGGAAAGTAAGGGGAACAAGTGGCTTTTTTCAAAGGAAGTGTTATGGAAAGTGTGGTTGGCCAATTTTGACCATTATGGCCACGTATGAGGACGGTTTTGTGGGTAAGAGAGGTAGCCAAAATTTTGTTAGAGTTTCGGTAAAGTTTAGTGCTTGGTTGGTCAAATTCCTTTAGCATCAAGTGTGCCATTTTTTTCTTCAAAATACTATTCTCTTAGTTGAATTTTGTCTTTGGAAATTGGTAAAAGTTTTGGTGTTGTTTTGGCCAAATTCCTATTTGCAACTTTGGTGTCATTTTTCTTTTCTCTCCAAAATTTCCTTCTCCTCCCTGCCAAAATTACAAACTTTGAGGGTGCATATTCTCTTCCTTTCTTTCTTCTTGCCGAATGTACACAAACATTGAGACCAAAAATTTGTTCACTCATCTTTCTTGAAAATCGAAGCTAGTCAAACATTCTTATTCTTCTTTCTTTTCTTTTTCACAAAATCCTTCAAGCATCTCTTCTTTTCTAATCCTTTTCACCCTAGCCGAATATTTTTCCCATTATTCCTCCATAGTCGAAACCTTTCATCTCTTCATTAATCTTTCTTTTTCATTCGAGTTGTCATTCACCCCTTGATCAATCGGTAAGTGTTCTTTTCAACTTTTTATTTTCTTTCTCTTATTGCCAAATCTATGTTTTGGTTTGGATGGTCATTTTGACCGAGACCAACACCTTATTCTCTCTCAAACAAGATCTTTTTCTTCTTCGTAGTAATACAGTGGAAGGTCAAAACCTTGATTCTTCCGAAGTCATCGTATAATCGTTGGAAATCGGTCCTAAAAATCTTCAAGGTAAGGAGTTATTAAAGGATTCTATAAATCGTTCTTTATTCGTTAAGATGCTATTGGAATGGTGATGATTAACCGATTATAATTATGGGGATTAAATCGCTTGATCTATCCAACCGTTGATCACTCAGAATTAGTGGTATGCCGATATTTACCCTTTTGATAATCCATATTTTATCATAATATCGATCTACAAAGATCTAATCGAATGGAGGCTTGTGGCACTGATTCGAATGGAAAGTCGAGTGAGGATCTCAAAAGGAGCGGATTAGCGATCCCTACTCCTAAATTCAAGCAAAGGGAATTTCGACAATTCAGAACTTTCCATCGGGTTATGGACCCTCATCCGGTGAGAATCTACTATTCGAGTTCATTCACAATTTTGAGGCATCAGCGATTCGGGATTTTCCATCGGGTTGTGGACCGTCAACTAGGGAAACCGACAAATCGTAGTCATTCACGATCCCGAGGGTAAAATTTTAGATCGTTTGTTTTAAAGTAGATTTGTTAAATCACGTACGTTGACTAATCGAGCGTTATATAATGGGCCAAATCGAAATAATTTTCTATAAGGTCCGATCTAATAATTTGTTATAAGGGCCGATCTAATAATTTGTTATATGGGCCGATCTGATAATTTGCTATATGGGCCAATCTAATAATTTGCTATATGGGCCAATCTGATATTTTGCTAAATGGGCCAATATGATATTTTGCTTAATGGGCATATTAGATAAATTGTTATAATGGGCCATAATTTTGTAATAAATATCCGAATAAATTATTGTTGTTATATTGTGATTTGTTATGCATTATATACATGATTTTGCATGGGATGGGATAATATTGAAGAGAAGTTCTGGTGGCTCTGCCACATAATTTTGGTGGCTCTACCACAAATCTGTATAGTGGCAATGCCATGTAAATTCTGTTATTCTGGTGGCTTGTCCACAATTAAATTTGTTATAAATGGCTTAATGCCTGCGATTGGTGTGTTGGCGGGGTGGGTTGACTTGATTCCCATAGGTGTGTTGGTTGGTACGGGTGGTGTGTAGCGGATGGATTACTAGGTTTGGTTTGGGTATTGCATTTCATACACATGTTATAATTGATACATTTAGGCCCAAATTATTGTTTAATGGGATTTTGGCCCAGTGGACAACGGTAAGGGGGTTATACATTGAGTTCTAGTAACTCACCCCGTTTTTCCTTACCCTTTTCAGGTAATGATCAGTGATGGATACTTGGGCCATGGATGACTCGAAAGAGGCCATACTACAAAAACGGTTTAAATTGGAGTTTGGATTTCTTTTCAGTACTTTTAATTACTTTGCTATTTTGAGTTAAGGTTGTAATAAGGCCTCTGGATTAATTTTTTTGTTTTGTTTTATGTTTGACGAATTTATAAATTGCTCTAAGTATTTCAAATTAAGATTTTCTAAAAACTAAAATAATTGTTTTCTTAAAATGAATAGACAAAAAGGGTTTCATAATCAACTTTTATAAACATATTTTTAACTCGAAAATTTCTCAAATAATTTTCATCAACATTTTTCGAAAATTATTTTCAAATTCTTCTCAAACCATTAACAATATTTTCAAAGTCACGATTTATAAGATTTTTATATCTCAAATTTATCGAATTATCAATCAATCTTTTATTCAATAATACTTTATCAAAAATTTTTAAATGGGAGTTGTTTTAATTGATCTATTTATGAAAAAGGACTTAGTAGTATTTTTCTCATGTGGCATGTCAAATCTGGCCTTAACGCATGGGCCGGGTTTAGGGTGTTACATGACAAATCTACAGTGCTAGAATTCTCGCATATGTAGGACTAGATTTTGTGTTTGATTTGGTTTACCCCATCAATTAATGAACAAACCAAAAAAGATTGATATGTAAAACACTTGGTTTTGATTTTTGAAGCCAAAAAAAAAAAAGAGATCATATTATACAACTTTTACTATTAATTTGATGAGCAATTTCTCTCTATGTTAGGGAAAAGTGAGAAGGCCATGAACTGTCCAGCAATTCAATAAACATATACAGCTAGCTAGCTGATTAACCTATGATCATGATCTACATAGTTTTTGCAGCAAAACTTTTTTTTTTCTTTTCATCAATAGGCAATGATTTAAATGATGAAATTTGTGGTTGGGCTTTAAGTATTTTATATTTAGCTCTTTTCTTTTGTTCTTTTCTTTTTGTTCTGTCGATTGTTAATATATTGCAATATTGATCTATGTAAGGCCCCCACATCAATTCCTCTATCCTTCCAATTACAGTCATGTTCACACTGATGGAGATTCTACCTTCTAAGTTGTAATAAACTTAGTCCACGATCCCTTCAAGTAGTGATGAAATCCATGTATATATATTGCGTTAGGTAGCTAGGTTTGTTGTGCTCAAATTAAATTAATTGTTATTATCCAATACCTTGTGAAGCCTTGGAAAGCAATAAGAGTTAAGATCTATAAGCCCAAGTTAATTTATTTATTTCATCTTTATAAATTTCTATAAGCATCAAGTGTTTTGTTTAACAATTAAAAAAGTTGTCCTTAATGAAAAACTTAAATCTGAATTTAGAAATAACTTACTCTCTATCAAGATTCCTACTTAGTTCTTGTAAGAATTCATGAAAACTCATTTTCAATATTTCCAGCATTAAGCAGTTCTTTTGTTTACCAAAGTACTGGAAACTTAAACAGAAGCCAAAGTGGGTTAGTTTCCAAGTTTTGTGTTCATTATAACTCAGTATACCAACTATACCAGTTTAAAAATTTATTATTGATGATTTATTTCTATACAATAATTTTCTTAATGACTTTGTTTTGGTCAAGTTTAATTAATTGAAAGTTGAAACACTTGTCCACTTCAGTGTGACTAATGCATTGATAATTATCTGTAACTAAATAAGATGTAAAATATTTCAGGCTATTTAATTTTATATTTTTATTTAAAATTTTGATACTATAATATTTAGTTTTATGAAGCCACAAAATTACAGTGATAAACCTGCAACTTGTTGTAAAGCATTTATGTTACTACTCACTCCGAGTTTGGATAACATTGATAGCATATGTGTATACTATTTTTATGCATGCTCCATCCTATACTGTTATCACTGGTTAGTCCAAGTGAACTTCTTTTGATTCTCCATGCCTGACCCGGTTCTTCGCATCTTTTAGGTTCTTGCAAAATAACAATCTGACCGGCCGCATACTCGATATTTAAATGTTTGTCTTTTCTATATATATATGTAAATGTGTCAGATTCTGACACATATTTTCTCCATGTTTCTCTATCTTTCTTGTGTGATGCCAATCATGCATTATATACAATTGATTTTAATTTGGGCTAACATTTTATGATAGTAAAAATTTTTGGAATAATTTATATATTATATACAATTGTTGAACAGTTATATAATCTTTTGGTTTATTTGGATTTTAGGACTTGAGTTTTTATGACTATGGCTTGTTCGAACACTCCTATACCTATGGACGAGGGTTTAATAAGTATGAAAGTGCTCTCAAATGTCAAAAGTCTACCACTTCAAAGGTGTGGGATGAAATGACAAAGCTTGAATGGGTGAACAAAAATGAATTGAAGGCACAATGTAATCACTATAAGACTATCTTCTCTGCTAAATCTTCTAGTGGAACCTCTTATTTTAGACGTCATCTAAATAGCTAATTGAAAATTTTTAATAAGGACATTACTCAATACACCATAGCCACACAACCATTATTAGGAGGTGTTCCATCTATAAAAAAACTACAAGTTTGATACTGATGAGTGTCGTCAATTGTTTCTACTTTTCTTGTGTGTGGCAAGCATTCATTTAAGATATTTGAGGAAAAGGGATTTAGATACATGACGAGAATTGCTAGTCCTAATTTTAATGATATAAGTTGTAACAGTTCGATTTAGGGCCTAGTCAGAATAGTGGCTACAAGACCACAAATTCAAAGTAGAAATATATGTTTTATGGTTTTTATGAGGTCTATGACATGTTTTCATGGTTGTGTGAAAATTTCATGAAGAAATTTTATGATTTAGTGATCAATTTATCGTTTAGGACTAAATTGCAAAATTTGAAAAATATGAGATTCTAGAAGTTTTAAGTATAAGATAGCATTATAAAATTTATTAGAGGTCTTTATTTAGTAATTAGACCATTATATCTCATGATGGACAAAAATGAACATGGAAGGGAAAAATCTCAAAGGAAGGGCCTTAAGGGCATTTTGGTCATATGGTTAATAAATTAATAAAAAGGAAGTAAAAAATGGTATCCATCTTCTTCTCTAAGTTCCAAAAATTTGATGAGAAGCCAAAGCTAGGGTTTTTTTTTCATTTTCAAGCTCAAGGTAAGTGCATCCTAATTCTGTTTTTAATGTTCTTTACATTTTTGAGATCCTCGTAGCTCGATTTAGCTATTTCTAGCCATATTTTAAGCTAGAGTTCATGTCCAAGAATTTTCCATGTACGAAATACATGTATTTTGATGTTTAATGGAGGAATATGGAAGTTTGATGTGTAGTGAACATCTTTTTCTAAGAGATTTTCATGGAAATACATAAAAAGGACCTATTTGTAAAAGTGATAAAATGTGTAGTAAAAATCAGTTTTGAAGGAAAGTGTGCTATTATAAGCTTAAGATAGGTTCGGCTAGGCTTTGATAACCAAGAAAATGAGTACATTTCATTATACGAGCCTAGGGACCATTTTGCAAATATGTGAAAGTTTAGGGGCAAAATTATAATTTTTCTAAAGTATGGTTCATGGGTTTTTTTAGTCAATGTGATAATTAAATAAGTTAATTTTTTCATTATAGGTCAAGAAACACGAAGTCCAGACCTAAACCGAGGAAAGAATAAGGTGGTGGACTAAATTGAACAACTATACATATTTTGGTACCGAGGTAAGTTTGTGTGTAATAAATCAACATCATGTTATTATGTATTTAAGTGCTTGATATTATATGAAATGTATATTCTTTATATGAAATTGGTTAACGAGGTCTCGATGAAAAATACAATGAAGTTTTACTATATTGAAGTCTCGATTGAACCTAAGGAATAGAAAGGATACCCTTGTCATGACATTAGATTAATAAGGTCCCGTATAAGACCATATTTGGGATATGGCCTCAACACTGAATAGAGATCCCATGTAAGACCATATTTGGGATATGGCATCGGCATTGGATAATGATTCTGTGTAAGACCATGTCTGGGACCTGGCTATCGGTATGAAATCGTGTAAGACCATGTCTGAGACATGGCATCAATATACGATCTTATGTAAGACCATATCTGGGATATGGCGCCGACATCGATGTAAGATCCTGTTTAAGACCATATATGGGTTATGGCATCGGCATCGACATGTGATCCCATGTAAGACCATATCTGGGATGGCATTGGCATCTTGCTACTTGTATGACAATTCCTGAGTATCCTTCGATATTCCAAGTGGTTCAATGGGGTAAGAATTAAATTCTATGTTAAAGATAGAAAAAAGGCTAAAGTTATTTGATGAAGTGACACAGGTACACATGTAAAACTCATGAGAAATGAGTCCGATATGTAATATGTGGTTGGTAAGAGGCAGCATGAGTAAGCCATGTCAATGTTGCTTGAAAATTTTGTGTTAATTTATAATGTAATATGTAGATGTTTTCATAATATTTTATATTGTTGTTTATTATATGCAAACTTACTAAGTTTTATGCTTACTCCCTCTCTTTTCCTTTTCTTGTAGTATCGCCAAGCTAGCTCGGGGATCGTAGAATGTCGAAACTCGATTCACACTATCAAGCTATTCTTTTGGGTACAATAAAGTTTGATTATTTTGGGTATGGCATGTATAGGAACTTGGTCAATTTGTTATATGTCATATTGGCTAACCAAGGTGTTGGCTATTAATGTTACTTATTTCCTTTTGTAAATGGCCATTGGAATTGGCCAATACTAGTTAAGTTATTTTCAATCAATGATGATGAAATTCATGAAGTGCAAGCTTGTGCAATTGAATGAGTAATTAGTGGAGTATATGCATGATAAAATTAGGGTACAATTAAGGTATGGATGTCTTGATTGGGGATATTAGAAGTGTATTATTGTTATACTATGTGTTATTAGAAATGGTATATGTGTGGTTGCTTTTTGTATAGCCTGGTCGTGTGTCCCCTGCACATAATTTGCGAAAATTTAGTTCGTCACACAGACTAGCACAGGCGTGTGACTCAGCCATGTGCCCCTAAGCGTCTGCTGATGTCATAAATAGAAGGTCAAGGTTTTCACATACGGGTTAAGACACAGACGTGTCATGGCCGTGTGAGGGACACGGTCCATAGACAGGGGCGTGTGACAGGCTGTGTGAAAACCCCTGTAGGTTCGAAATTAAAAATAAAATCCATACAGACTAGGGGCATGGGCGTGTGTGATCACACGGCATGCCCAAACGGGCGTGCACCTTTCCACACAAGCGTGTGGCCCTGTTTTGAGCAAAAAAAATAAGTGTTCGTAAGATTCTGGTTCAGTCCCAAACCACTCTATATGTATGTTTCAGATCTCGTAGGCCCATAATAGGGACGTTATGAACGTGAATGAAAAGTTTTAAGTTGGAATGAAAATTTATGGCCCAATGTTGTATGATTAAGTATGTTAAGTCCGGTAATGCCTCGTACCCAGTTCCAGCATCGAATACGGGTAAGGGGTGTTACATTTAGGTATCAGAGCTACCGTTTAGTCTATTCTTAGGCTAACGTAGCATTCGCACGAGTCTAGCTATACATGCCATTTGTATGTGTATATACATAATGATAGTGTGACGACTCCTGATGATTTAAAATATGTTTTTCGTATAGTAAATGGATCCCGACTAAGCAGTGGCGAATGATGTAGAAAGTAACATGCCAGCCCCTGCCCAAGGAATGGTGCCAACTGAAAATGAAAATAGACCAGTGGCTGTGAGTCAAAGAGGAGGATAAGAGGCTAGGAAGCCTTTCTCTATATGATGAATGCTTGGTATACGGAGTTCGTTCGAACGAACCCGAACGCTCAACCCCCTCCACCCCCACCTATTCCTCAGCCTACCTCTATAGCTCCCCAAGTTGTAGAAACGGTAAGAAGGGAAAAACCCCCGGTCGATAGAATTAGGAAACAAGGAGCTGAGGGATTCCTAGCTAATAAAGATGATGATTCAGAAAGAGCAGAATTCTGGCTTGAAAATACAATCAGAGTATTTGATGAATTGTCTTCCACACCGAAGAGTGTATGAAATGTGTTGTGTCTCTCTTGAGAGATTCGGCTTACCAGTGGTGGAACACTCTTGTGTCGGTTGTACCAAGGGAGAAAGTTAATTGGGAATTTTTCCAAGAAGAGTTTCGAAAGAAGCATATTAGCCAAAGGTTTATCAATCAGAAAAGAAAGGAATTCCTTAAGCTAAAATAGGGTCGAATGACGGTAACCGAATATAAGCGTGAGTTTGTAAGGCTCATTAAATACGCACGAGAGTGTGTGTCCACTGAAGCCATCATGTGTAAAAGGTTTGAGGATGGATTAAATAAAGATATCCGATTTGTTGGTATTCTAGAACTGAAGGAATTTGTTGTGCTAGTAGAGAGAGCTTGCAAGGCCGAGGAATTGGCCAAAGAGAAAAGAAAAGCTGAAATTGGGTCCCGTGACTCGAGGAAGAGACAATTGAGTAAATCATTCCAATCCTCATCTAAGAAATTAAAAGAGTTCAATACTCGATCAGCTACTTCAGCAGGGTTTTCAAACTGAAGTAAAGGTAAACAACATCTGGGTTCTAAAGCTCAGACCACTTTGATTGCTAGTGTTGGTAATGCTTGAACAAATAGACCAGAATGTTCACAGTGTGGACGACGTCGTCCCGGTGAATGTCGAGAAAATGAGAGAGCTTATTTCAAGTGAGGGTCCTAAGATCACTTCATTAGAGATTGCCCCGATATGGTGGAAAAGGAGAAACTTCAGAGTGCAAGATTGGGAAGTACTACTAGAGGAAAACCACAGAGAAATTCGAGAAATGGAACGAGTAGTAAGAATACATCTAGAGAGCAAACTGCAAGATCTGAGGGTAGAGTACCTACGAAGATTTATGCCATTCGTGCTCGCGAAGAGGTGTCATCCCCTGACGTAATCTCTGGTACATTTTCTCTCTATGATACTCATGTTGTTGCTTTAATTGATTCAGGATCTACCCAGTCGTATGTTTGTATGAAATTAGTATCTAGTATGAACATGCCTATAAAGTCCACAGAATTTGTGATAAAAGTGTCAAATCCCCTAGGCAAATGTGTGTTAATTGACAAGGTAAGCAGGGATTGCCCTTTAATGATTATAGGTCATTATTTTTTGGCTAATCTTATGCTATTGCCATTTGATGAATTCGATGTAATTCTTGGTATGGATTAGTTAACTGCTCATGATGTGATAGTAAATTGTGGAAGGAAATTTATCAAATTAAAATGTGAAAATGGGGATATTCTTCGTGTTGAATCAGATGAACAGGATAGATTACCTGCAGTGATTTCTTATATGTCTTCTCAAAAATACGTAAGAAAGGGATATGATGCTTATCTTTCCTTTGCGATGAATGCCAAAGAATCAGAGTTAAGAATTGAATCAATTTCGATAGTATGTGAGTATCCAGATGTATTTCCGGAAGAATTGCCCGGGTTACCTCCGGTTAGAGAGATTGAATTTGGAATTGAGTTAGCCTCTGGTAATGTGCCTATTTCGATTGCTTCGTACAGGATGGCTCCAGTCGAGTTGAAAGAATTGAAGGCTCAATTACAGAAGTTGACGGATAAAGGTTTTGCAAGACAGAGCTATTCTCCGTGGGGTGCTCCCGTATTATTTGTGAAAAAGAAGGATGGGTCTGTGAGGTTATGTATAGATTATTGGCAACTTAATAAGGTAACTGTAAAACACAAGTATCCATTGCCAAGGATCGATGATTTGTTTGACCAATGAAGGGAGCCACTGTGTTTTCCAAGATAGACTTGAGGTCTGGTTATTACCAGTTGAGAGTCAAAGACTCAGATGTGCCGAAAACTGCATTTCGAACAAGGTATGGTCACTATGAATTTTTAGTTATGCCTTTTGGTTTAACCAACACCCCCACCGTATTTATGGATTTAATGAACCGCATCTTTCAGCCATATTTGGATAAATTTTTCATAGTTTTTATTGATGATATATTGATTTACTCTTGTGATGAGAATGAGCATGCTGAGCACTTGAGGATAGTTTTATAAATTTTACGGGATAAACACTTATATGCAAAGTTTAGAAAAAGTGAATTTTGGCTTAAAGAAGTCAAATTTTTAGGCCACATTGTTTCAGGCGATGGCATTAGAGTTGACCCAGCAAAGATTTCAGCCATTTTTTAATGGAAACCACCAAGAACGTATCAGAGGTTAGGAGTTTTATGTGCCTAGCTGGTTATTACAAATAGTTTGTCAAAGGATTTTCCATGATAGCTACTCGATGACGAGGTTGTTACAAAAAGATGTTAAGTTCAAATGGACAGAGAAGTGCCAACAAAATTTTGAGAAACTAAAGTCATTGTTGAATGAGGCACCAGTTTTAGTGCAACCTGAAATGGGAAAAGAATTTATGGTTTATAGTGATGCATCCTTGAATGGATTGGGTTGTGTACTTATGCAAGGGGGCAAGGTGATAGCTTATGCCTCTAGACAGTTAAAGCCGCATGAGAAGAATTATCCACCCATGATTTAGAATTAGCTTCCATTGTATTTGCATTGAAGATTTGGAAACACCATTTGTATGGCGAGAAATGCTGGGTATTCACTGATCATAAAAGTCTAAAGTACTTGATGACTCAAAAGGAATTGAATCTAAGGCAACGAATATGGTTAGAGTTGATAAAAGATTACGAACTAGCAATTGACTACCACCCGAGAAAGGCGAACATGGTTGCCGATGCCTTGAGTAGAAAATCCTTGTTTGCATTGAGAGCCATGAATACACAGTTGGATTTATTAGATGATGGTTCTATTCTAGCAGAGTTAAGAGCTAGATCGATGTTTCTCCAAGAGATTTGTGAAGCTTAGAAAGGTGACAGTGATTTGCAAGCCAAAACAGTTCAATGTGAATCGGGTATGGAGTCTGACTTTCGAATTAGTTCTATGGATGCTTGATATTCTGAGATAGGGTCTGTGTACCGAGAGATGATGAGCTTATTCAAAAAATTTTGCTTGAAGCACATAGTAGATGTTTATCTATTCATCCGAGCAGTTCAAAGATGTATAATGACTTTAAGAAATGGTATTGGTGGCCGAGTATGAAGAAAGATATTTTCGAGTTCGTATCGAGATGCTTGATTTGTCAGCAAGTGAAAGCTTAACACCAAGTACCTCCCGGCCTACTTCAGCCTATTATGGTTCTCGAGTAGAAATGGGACAGAATTACTATGAATTTTGTGACGGGTTTACCTTTGACGCCGAGTAAGAAAGATGTTGTATGCATTGTAGTTGATAGGCTTACAAAATTGACTCATTTTATACCGGTACTCATTGACTATTCGCTTGACAAGTTGGCGGATTTGTATGTCTCAAAATTGTGAGACTTCACAGAGTACCGTTGTCGATTATTTGAGATAGAGATCCGAGATTTACTTCACAGTTTTGGAAAAAGTTATAAAAAGCCGAGTGAGAAAGATGTCGTATGGGTTATGGTTGATAGGCTTACGAAATTGACTCATTTTATACCGGTACGTGACTATTCGCTTGACAAGTTGGCGGATTTGTATGTCTCAAAAATTGTGAGACTTCACAGAGTACTATTGTTGATTATTTCAAATAGAGATCTGAGATTTACTTCACGGTTTTGGAAAAAGTTGAAGAAGCCTTGGGCACCAAGTTGAATTTTAGTATAGCTTTTCATCCGTAAACTGACGGACAGTCGGAGAGAGTAATACAGATACTTGAAGACATGCTCCGATGCTGTATTTTAGAATTTCAAGGTAATTGGGAAAAGTATTTACCGTTAGTGGAATTTGCCTACAATAACAGTTTCAGTCGAGCTTGAAAATGGTGCCTTATGAAGCATTAGATGGGCATAAGTGTCGAACACCCTTGAATTGGATTGAACTCAGAGAAAATCAGATTCACGGGGTCGATTTAGTCAGAGAAACAGAAGAGAAGGTCAAATCTATCCGTGATTGTTTAAAAGTTGCTTCGGATAGACAAAAATCCTAGGCGATTTTGAAACTGAAAGAGATTGAGTTTCAAGTTGGTGATAAAGTATTTTTGAAAGTGTCACCATGGAAGAAAGTTCTCAGATTTGGCCAGAAAGGCAAATTGAGTCCTCGTTTTATCGGACTGTATGAGATTACCAAAAGGATAGGGCCGGTAGCCTATCGTTTGGCTTTGTCATCTGAGTTGGAAAATATCCATGATGTGTTTCACGTATCTATGTTGTGCCGTTACCGATCAGACCATTCACATGTGATTGTACCGACAGAGGTTGAAATTCAACCAACATGACTTATGGCGAAAGGTCGGTTAAGATTTTGGCATGGGAAATCAAATAGTTGAGGATTGAAAGTATAGCCCTTATGAAAGTATCATGGCAAATACATGGGATTGAAGAGGCTGCATGGGATCTGAGGAGGCTTTGAGAAACTAATATCCAAACCTTTTTACTGGTAAGATTTTTGGGGACAAAAATCCTTAAGGGGGAAGAATTGTAACAGCCCAAATTAGGGCCTAGTTAGAATAGTGGTTACGAGACCACAAATCTGAAGTAAAAATATGTGTTTTATTGTATTTATGAGGTCTATGACATGTTTTCATGGTTGTATGAAAATTTCATGAAGAAATTTTATGATTTAGTGATCAATTTATCGTTTAGGACTAAATTGTAAAAATTGAAAAATATCAGATTCTAGAAGTTTTAAGCATGAGATAGCATTAGAAAATTTATTAGAGGTCTTTATTTAGTAATTAAACCATTATATCTCATGATGGACAAAAAATGGACATGGAAGGGAAAAATCTCAAGGAAGGGCCTCAAGGGTATTTTGGTCATATGGTTAATAAATTAATAAAAAGGGAAAAAGAAGTCAAAAATGGTGTCAATCTTCTTCTCTAAGTGCCGAAAATTTGATGAGAACCCATAGCTAGGTTTTTGTTCATTTTCAAGCTCAAGGTAAGTGGATCCTAACCCCGTTTTTAATGTTCTTTACATTTTTGAGATCCTCGTAGCTCGATTTAGCTATTTCTAGCAATATTTTAAGCTAGAGTTCATGTTCAAGAATTTAATCATGTATGACATACATGTATTTTGATGTTTAATGGAGGAATATGGAACTTTGATGTGTAGTGAACATCCTTTTCTCAGAGATTTTCATGGAAATACATAAAAAGGACTTATTTGTAAAAGTGATAAAATGTGTAGTAAAAATAGATTTTGAAGGAAACTATGAGGTATTATAAGCTTAAGATAGGTTCACCTAGGCTTGGGTAACCAAGAAAATGATTACATTTCAATATACAAGCTTAGGGACCATTTTGTAAATATGTGAAAGTTTTGGGACAAAATTATAATTTTTCTAAAGTATGGTTCAGGGTTGTTTTAGTCAATGTGATAATTAAATAAGTGAATTTTTTCATTATAGATCAAGAAACACGAAATCCGGACCTAAACTGAGGAAAGAACAAGGTGGTGGACTAAATTGAACAACTATACATATTTTGGTTGTAACATCCCCAAACCCGGCCCACGAGCCTTGACCGGATCTGGTTATGTCACTGCGGAATGACGGTTGAAAATCTTTGTCTTTAGAATAAAACTTGAAAATTTTGTTAACTTTTGGAAAGTGTGTCCACTAAAAATTATTAAGTAATAAGCTTGGTTTGAATTAAAACTTTATTATATTTTATTAAAAGATAAATCATTTGTAAAAATATTTCTAAGTACGATATAAATTCTGTCATCCATAAAAAGAGTACTTTAAACAAAAGTGGCCCTTATTACAACCAATATTAAACAAAACACTTAGTATTAAAATTGCTTAAAAATAATTAAATAAATCTCCTTCTGCATGGGCCACCTTGCATCCCCTCCGACCCGGTCCGATCAACAAGTCACCTGCGATGTTGGACAAATAATTGGGTGAGTCACACGGACTCAGTGTGTAATTAAAACCACTGATATCCACCCACATGCTAGCCATAAATCAACCCAATTATCAAATGCAACATATAAATATAATCATTTAGACATTACCGCAATCTGGGCTTGGCCCACATTCAATCCACATTCAAGTACTGGCTCGGCCCTTTTCTCATTAATCCACTGATTACTGGGCTTGGCCCATTTCCACGTATGTTCCCAAAACATACCTATTCATATTTCATATTGGGCTTGGCCCATTTCCATATCAATTTATAACGAAACCATGCAATATGAAACCCAACCCAATCCTAAGGTCCATCCGCTACACACCCCCTTAACCAGCCTACCACACACCAGGGGACTATCGAGTCACCCTCTCCTTTTCCCTCCAAAAAGGCAACCAATGCCATCCACGATGTAGCGTATAGCTAACATCAAACCACGATGGAGCACACAGCAATCCATCAAGCCACGATATGGCATAAGCCGATATCAGTCAAGGTAACCACGCGAACTAAATCGCAAAGATCCACAACGCGACCTCAGTCAGCGCCAATCCACGATGTAGCACAAAGCTGACATCAACCACGTACTCGAAGTACACCCGTACCTTCTTTCAAAACCCACCCATGCACATGTAACATGATATAATGACAATATGATGCATGTGCATGTCATTCACAAACATAGGCATACACTCATATTTAAATAAATGACAACAATATTAACAATTTGCTATTTACGATCGATGTCATACCCTTTTAGGGTATCTCTTGCACTTTTACCATCGCACTTATTAGTAAGCATATAACATAGCAGATATCACATAAAACCCGAAAACAATGGCTAACTACACACCTTATAACCTGAAGCTCTAAACCATCGATCCCGACGCTATCGTTAAGCGAGACTACCGTTATCGCCTATCGTTTTTCCGTTGCACGCCCACACCGGTGACCAATCTCGAACTCTGAGACAGACCCTCTTTTGAACTTGGGATAGGACTTTCCTTGCCCACCTTGATTGGTCGTAGCCTCCATCAACACACTTAATCAGAACAACGGTTAAATCCCAACTCATACATCCAAATTTTAAACCTTACTAAATATCCTTACCTTAACTGGTCGAATCCCGAAACGCTACTTAATGCTTCCGCAACGCTGGCTAAACCACTCCAAAGAAAGTCTCCTGCGTTAGGCTCTTCTCCCCTACAATCGGCCTTAGCATCAAATACTTAACAACCTTAGTCTTAATCGAATACCAAATACATAACTTACCAAAATAAACCCTTACCAAGTCGACTGCTAGCAACTGAGGCTTGACTGAATACCTCAAAATCCTAGAGTACCTTCAACAACGATTGCAACGAAAACCCGAAGAGATCTATGCTAATATTCGGCCAAGGTGCTACCAAATTGAAGAAAGGAAATTTGGCACAAGGGTGGGGTGTAGATTCGCTAACAAAAGAAACCCAATGGAAAGGGAATAGGGTTTCGCCAAAAGGTTTGAAAAGAGGAAAGAAAGGTATAGGGGTGCACTTTTGATTTAGCACCAAATGGAAGAAAGAGATGAAAGGGTGAGTGATTTCGCCAAGGAAAAAAAGAATAGAAAGAAGGAAGATAGCAATGAAGGTTTCGGCTTAGGGGAAATGAGGAGAACAAATGGAGAATTTGTGAAGCAAAATTCGGCAAGAGGGCAAATGGGAAAAAGGCAAAAAGGTGAGCACCTCCCCCCTATTTAAAGAGTTCGGCACCCCCCTCCCCCTTGAAGACTCCAAAATCTGGCCACCACATACTAATTCAATCTAATTTGAATTAGTCCTCTTCTCCAATTTATCCCATATTCTATCTCCTTATCAAATTTAAATAAACCAATCACAACTCTTATTTACTAATTTAAACTAAATAAAATAATCCTACAATTATCTAAAATAAATAAAATAAATTATCACTTACTTACCAACCGAAATAAAAAATAATAATAATAAAACAGCAGAAGCTTAATCCAATGCAGCTCCCTGGTGCCCTCCACCTTCACGCCAAACAAAGAGAAAAAAGAAGAAAACCCCACCAGCCTCCGAGGTTCGAACACGGGACACAGGGAACCAAGCGACCAAGTAGCGCCTGTGCCATCACGGCCAAAGCGTTGTTTTGTGATATAAACGCACAATATATTCTTTTAAGCCCTTTCCATCTCCAACGCCACTTGCAAAATAATTATCAAAATTACGCCTTCCTGCGCCTCGAACTCGCGACCGCACCTAAGCGCCTTTCAAGTAGCACCTCACCACTTACCGACTTGACTTTCATGTCCATAAAGCCCCAACGCTTATTTTAACTCCTTCTTACCTCGGCCCATCACCAACTAACGAAAATAATAAAAAAAAACGTCGAATCTCACTTGCTCATTTCGAACCGGCGCCCTTGCTCTCCTTGACGCCTAAGTGGCGCATGAGTGCCACTTTGCCAACCGGTCTTTCATGTCCAATAACCTGCCATTTATTTATAAGCATACCTGGCCCAGTCCCCTAATTAGCGCAAAGATAAAACAAAATTTCTGCCTTAGCAACTCAAACCTTTGACCCCTTAGGCGTCACCTTCCCAAGCCCCAAGCAGCGCCTTCATGCCACTTTGCCAACTCCTTTCTTGTGTCCTAAATTCCACCAATTTATTTTAAAGCCTACTTTCCTATTTCCCTTTTTACACTAAAAATCAAAAATTTTCCAAAGCCTCCCCTTTCATCCAAACATTTCTAAAATCCCTAAAACTCATCCAAGCACTCCCAAAAACCTACTAACACTCGAATTACACACAACCTGCATAGCCCCTAAAACCAGGGTGTTACAATTCTACCCTCCTTAAAATAATTTCGTCCTCGAAATTACTTTACTAACGAACGTCCGTACAACCTATCTTACCACCTTACGCTTATGCTCTGCGCACTCTGATCTTACTAAGACTATCATACCTTCCCAACACAGCTTTTAAGTTCAGACTCAAAATTCAAACACCTCTCTTAGTATCACAGAAAAGGCTAATTCACAAGCAAGCAAAGCAATCAAAGCATGTACCAAAGCAAAGGAGTTACCTGCTATCACATCCTTGGTTGACTCTGACTAGAACCATTCCTTCCATGGTTTGGACCACGACCCCTCGTCGCCGAGGACAATTCTTAACCAAATGTGCCTTAGATCCGCGTCGAAAGCATTCTTTACTATTTCCCCAACACTCTCCTGTGTGAGGTCTTCCATACCGAGCACAAGGACGATTTGATCCATTGGTACAAGTGCACTTACATGTGGTTCTCGGTCCTTGGTCTTTTACGGGCATTACCAAGCGATCTCGATGGTCTAACATTTCTCTTATTCTCGTTCCTATTCTTCTCTCGGTTTTCCCTTATAGTCTTCTTAACCTCTTCAATGATCCGAGCTTTCTCCACTAAAATGGCAAAGTCTCTTTCTCATGCGGAGCGATCAACTCCGTAACTCGCCTCGTAGCCCATCTTTGAATCGAACACTCCTTTCGAATCGGTAGCCACGATTCCTTTGGCGTCTTGACTTAGTCGCCTAAACTCACTTCATATTCCGCTACCGACTTATTCCTTGCACTAGATTTAGAAACGCTTTCTTTGCGAGTCCAAATAATCGGCTCCTACATACTTCCCTTGAACTTGGCCTTAAAGAAATCCCAATCCAATCGATCCGCGGTACACCTTGTTTGACGGTGAGCCACCAACGATAAGCTTCGTCGAAACAACTAAACAGCGCCCTTCAGCTTTTCTTCATTGGTGCAATCCAAATCGTCCATGATTCTTTCGACTGCTTCTAGCCAATACTCCGCTACGTTAGGAGCTACTCCCGACACTCCTCTAAAAACTTCAGCCCCGTTCGACCTAAGTCTCTCGGACACCGACTTTCGAGCTCCATTTCCCTTACTAACTCCCGCTACTCGCTCTAGCACTCGCAACATGGCCCGCGATACTGCGTCATCTTCTCCTGTCTGATCTTGCTCCTCCATGTCCACTGCTGGCGGCACTTCACTTTCTGACCCACGGCCAGACCCTATCGGTTCCGATGCTGCCATTCTACCTCTACTGTGTCCCCTAGAACTCATCTCTATCGTCTTGATTTATCTGATTAAGAAGTTTTATGCATTAGTAATTGTTCCACTATTTAACCGCGAGCATATTTTATGAATGAAAGATTTTAGAAGTAGTTCTTTCGATCACACAAGGTTTCAGTTCGAGTTTTACTACCTTAATTCAGAGAATCACTTTCACATTCATCAATAGAGACACCTTCATTTCACAATGAAGCCACATTCCTTTCTCAACAGAGGCACATTCAGTGGTATCTACCACACACATTCACTATACGGACATTCCTGCCCGTTTCTACCCCAGGGGTATTTCCGTCATTTTGTCCTACAGGGACATTTTCGTAATAAACCAGGGAAATTTTAAAACTTAATAAACCAGAACATTTTGAAATTTCCACATCGGAGGGCATTTCTAAAATTTGTCAAATTAGAATCAAAGAATTTTGGAAACCAGGGTATTTTAGTAATTTTGTCAACAGGTAATTTTGTAAATTTCAAGAGTCGGGGTATTATTTTGAAATACAAAATTTGGATACTTTTGCAAAGTGAGAGAATTTTATTAAAGTTGGGGTTATCTCGTAAATTTTGAAAGTCCAGGGCATTTTAGTAATTTTTAACACGGGGTGTTTTCAGTAAATTTTCCAAATCGGAGTATATTGATATTTTGGAAACTAGAGATTTTGGTATTTTGCAAAGTAAAATCATTTTAACAAAAGTTGAGGGTAGTGCGGTAATTTTACAATACAGGGGCATTCTTTTGTAATTTTGCCGTTAGGGGCATTTTGGTAATTTTGGTAAATCGAGAAAATGTTTTTTAAAAC
The DNA here is from genome assembly GCA_025506655.1 of Gossypium rotundifolium. Classification (NCBI taxonomy): domain Eukaryota; kingdom Viridiplantae; phylum Streptophyta; class Magnoliopsida; order Malvales; family Malvaceae; genus Gossypium; species Gossypium rotundifolium. Next base: position 80,405,778 of record CP106725.1, read on the forward strand.
CAGATTTAGGGTTTACAAACCAAAGAGGTAAGTTTGAGAAATTTTTAAAACCAAGAATTTTAAAACAGCAAGGCTAATCCCTTTCGGGTTTTAATAATTGGTTCAGCTTGTGAACGAGTCCTCTTGGTTAAGGTGAACCGTAGCTACGCACAAGGTAGGATTCAAGTGGAGAGGAGGTTAGTCACGTGGATTTGCTTAAATACCAAGCTCCCATGAATTCCACTCCTAGACATGCGCACTTAAAGTTGCCACACCATAACACGGCGACTTACTTCACAGGTTTGTTTAGTAACCTTAAGTCTTATGCACATGTTTGAGTAGACTAGCCTTAGGGTTCAACAGATCCTAATTCACTAATTTACTGAGCCCAACAAAGCCCATATGATTCATATAACAAATTACTTCACAAGTCCAAGTACTTACAGTGGACTCGGTAGGAGAATGCAGTGCCATGCCGGAAAAAACTCAAATAAAAGCCCATATTTTGAAAAGCCCATTTTGAAAATATTTTGGGCTAAAAACCTCAAAGCCGAAGTTTTGAACCTGCTCGATACCAATCTATAACATCCCCAAACCCGCCCACGAGCCTTGACGGGATCTGGTTATGTCACTGCTGAATGACGGTTGAAAATCTTTGTCTTTAGAATAAAACTTGAAAATTTTGTTAACTTTTGGAAAGTGTGTCCACTAAAAATTATTAAGTAATAAGCTTGGTTTGAATTAAAACTTTATTATATTTTATTAAAAGATAAATCATTTGTAAAAATATTTCTAAGTACGATATAAATTACATCATCCATAAAAGAGTACTTTAAACAAAAGTGGCCCTTATTACAACCAATATTAAACAAAACACTTAGTATTAAAATTGCTTAAAATAATTAAATAAATCTCCTTCTGCATGGGCCACCTTGCATCCCCTCCGACCCGGTCCGATCAACAAGTCACCTGCGATGTTGGACAAATAATTGGGTGAGTCACACGGACTCAGTGTGTAATTAAAACCACTGATATCCACCCACATGCTAGCCACAAATCAACCCAATTATCAAATGCAACATATAAATATAATCATTTAGACATTTACATAAACTGGCTTGGCCCACATTCAATCCACATTCAAATGCTGGCTCGGCCCTTTTCTCATTAATCCACTGATTACTGGGCTTGGCCCATTTCCACGTATGTTCCCAAAACATACCTATTCATATTTCATATTGGGCTTGGCCCATTTCCATATCAATTTATAACGAAACCATGCAATATGAAACCCAACCCAATCCTAAGGTCCATCCGCTACACACCCCTTAACCACCTACACACACACGGGGACTATCGAGTCACCCTCTCCTTTTCCCTCCAAAAGGCAACCAATGCCATCCACGATGTAGCGTATAGCTAACATCAAACCACGATGGAGCACACACGGCAATCCATCAAGCCACGATATGGCATAAGCGATATCGATCAAGGTAACCACGCGAACTAAATCGCAAAGATCCACAACGCGACCTCGGTCGGCGCCAATCCACGATGTAGCACAAAGTCGACATCAACCACGTACTCAAGTACACCGTGCCTTCTTTCAAAACCCACCCATGCACATGTAACATGATATAATGACAATATGATGCATGTGCATGTCATTCACAAACATAGGCATACACTCATATTTAAATAAATGACAACAATATTAACAATTTGCTATTTACCTGATCAGTGTCATACCCCTTTTAGGGTATCTATTGCACTTTTACCACTGCACTTATTAGTAAGCATATAACATAAGCAGATATCACATAAAACCCGGAAACAATGGCTAACTACACACCTTATAACCTGAAGCTCTAAACCCTCGATCCCGACGCTATCGTTAAGCGAGACTACCGTTATCTGCCTATCGTTTTCCGTTGCACGCCCACACCCCGGTGGCCAATCTCGAACTGCCGAGACAGCCCTCTTTTTGAACTTCGGGATAGGGACTTTCCCTTGCCCACCTTGACTGGTCGTAGCCTCCATCAACACACTTAATCAGAACAACGGTTAAATCCCAACTCATACATCCAAATATTAAACCTTACTAAATATCCTTACCTCAACTGGTCGAATCCCGAAACGCTACTTAATGCTTCCGCAAACGCTGACTAAACCACTCCAAAGAAAGTCTCCTGCGTTAGGCTCTTCTCCCCTACAATCGGCCTTAGCATCAAATACTTAACAACCTTAGTCTTAATCGAATACCAAATACATAACTTACCAAAATAAACCCTTACCAAGTCATTTGCTAGCAACCGAGGCTTTGAATACCTCAAAATCCTAGAGTACCTTCACCAACGATTGCAACGAAAACCCAAGAGATCTATGCTAATATTCGCCAAGGTGCTACCAAATTGAAGAAAGGAAATTCGCACAAGGGTGGGGTGTAGATTCGCTAACAAAAGAAACCCAATGGAAAGGGAATAGGGTTTCGACCAAAAGGTTTGAAAAGAGGAAAGAAAGGTATAGGGTGCACTTTTGATTTAGCACCAAATGGAAGAAGAGAGATGAAAGGGTGAGTGATTTCGCCAAGGAAAAAAAGAATAGAAAGAAGGAAGATAGCAATGAAGGTTTTGACTTAGGGAAATGAGGAGAACAAATGGAGAATTTGTGAAGCAAAATTGACAAGAGGGCAAATGGGAAAAAGGCAAAAGGTGAGCACCTCCCCTATTTAAAGAGTTCGCACCCCTCCCCTTGAAGACTCCAAAATCGCCACCACATACTAATTCAATCTAATTTCAATTAGTCCTCTTCTCCAATTTATCCCATATTCTATCTCCTTATCAAATTTAAATAAACCAATCACAACTCTTATTTACTAATTTAAACTAAATAAAATAATCCTACAATTATCTAAAATAAATAAAATAAATTATCACTTACTTACCAACCAAATAAAAATAATAATAATAAAATAGCAAAGACTTAATCCAATGCAGCTCCACGGTGCCCTCCACCTTCACGCCAAACAAAGAAGAAAAAAAGAAGAAAACCCCACCGGCCGACCTCAGGAGTTCGAACACGGGACTGGGAACCGGCGACAAGTAGCGCCCAGCCATCACGCCCAAGCGTTGTTTTGTGATATAAACGCACAATATATTCTTTTAAGCCCTTTCCATCTCCAACGCCGACTTGCAAAATAATTATCAAAATTACGCCTTCCTCGCCTCGAACTCGCGACCGCACCTAGCGCCTTTCAAGTAGCGCCTCACCACTCGGCCGACTTGACTTTCATGTCCATAAAGCCCCAACGTTTATTTTTAACTCCTTCTTACCTCATTTCATCACCACTAACGAAAATAATAATAAAAACGTCGAATGTCTTTGCCGCTTCTAACTCGAACCAATAGCCCTTGCTCTCCTTCACGCCTAAGTGGCGCATGAGTGCCACTTGCCAACTCGGTCTTTCATGTCCAATAACTGGCCATTTATTTATAAGCATACCGCCCGGTCCCTAATTAGCGCAAAGATAAAACAAAATTGCTGCCTTAGCAACTGAACCTTGACCCTTAGGCGTCACCTTCCCAAGCCCCAAGCAAAGCCTTCATGCCACTTTGCCAACTTCTTTCTTGTGTCCTAAATTCCACCAATTTATTTTAATGCCTACTTGCCCTATTTCCCTTTTTACACTAAAATCAAAAATTTTCCAAAGCCTCCCCTTTCATCCAAACATTTCTAAAATCCCTAAAACTCATCCAAGCACTCCCAAAACCTACTAACACTGAATTACACACAACCCAGATAGCCCTAAAACCGTGGTGTTACAATTCTACCCTCCTTAAAATAATTTCGTCCTCGAAATTACTTTACTAACGAACGTCCGTACAACCTATCTTACCACCTTACGCTTATGCTGCGCACTCTGATCTTACTAAGACTATCATACCTTCCCAACACAGTTTCTAAGTTCGCACTCAAAATTCAAACACCTCTCTTAGCATCACAGAAAAGGCTAATTCACAAGCAAGCAAAGCAATCAAAGCATGTACCAAAGCAAAGGAGTTACCTGCTATCACATCCTTGGTTGACTCTGACTAGAACCATTCCTTCCATGGTTTGGACCACGACCCCTCGTCGCTCGAGGACAATTCTTAACCAAATGTGCCTTAGATCCGCACCGAAAGCATTCTTTACTATTTCCCCAACACTCTCCCTGTGAGGTCTTCCATAATGAGCACAAGGACGATTCGATCCACCGGTACAAGTGCACTTACAGGGTTCTCGGTCCTTGGTCTTTTCTGGGCATTACCAAACGATCTTGATGGTCCAACATTTCTCTTATTCTCGTTCCTATTCTTCTCTCGGTTTTTCCTTATAGTCTTCTTAACCTCTTCAAACGATCCGAGCTTTCTCCACTAAAATGGCAAAGTCTCTTTCTCGTGCTTGAGCGATCAACTCCGTAACTTCGTCTCGTAGCCCATCTTGAATCGAACACTCCTTTCGTAATCGGTAGCCACGATTCCTTTGGCGTCTTGACTTAGTCACACAAACTCAACTTCATATTCCGCTACCGACTTATTCCTTGCACTAGATTTAGAAACGCTTTCCTTTGCGAGTCCAAATAAGCTGCTCCTACATACTTCCCTTGAACTTGGCCTTAAAGAAATCCCAATCCAATGATCCGCGGTACACCTTGTTTGACGGTGAGCCACCAACGATAAGCTTCGCGAAGCAACGAAGCAAATACTTCTTCACTTTTCTTCATTGGTGCAATCCAAATCGTCCATGATTCTTTCGATCGCTTCTAGCCAATACTCCGCCACGTTAGGAGCTACTCCGACACTCCTCTAAAACTTCACTCCGTTCGACCTAAGTCTCTGGACACCGACTTTCGAGCTCCATTTCCTTACTAACTCCCCGCTACTCGCTCTAGCACTGCAACATGGCCCTTGATCTGCGTCATCTTCTCTGCCTAATCTTGCTCCTCCATGTCCCTTCTTGGCGGCACTTCACTTTTTCGACCCACGGCGGACCCTATCGATTCAAATCTTTGCCATTCTACCTCTCTGCGCCCCTAGAACTCATCTCTATCGTCTTGATTTATCGATTAAGAAGTTTTATGCATTAGTAATTGTTCCACTATTTAACATGAGCATATTTTATGAATGAAAGATTTTAGAAGTAGTTCTTTCGATCACACAAGGTTTCAGTTCGAGTTTTACTACCCTAATTCAGAGAATCACTTTCACATTCATCAATAGAGACACCTTCATTTCACAATGAAGCCACATTCCTTTCTCAACAGAGGCACATTCAGTGGTATCTACCACACACATTCACTATGCGGACATTCCTGCCTTTCTACCCTGTGGGTATTTCCGTCATTTTGTCCTCTGAGGACATTTAAGTAATAAACCTGTGGAAATTTTAAAACTTAATAAACGAACATTTTGAAATTTCCACATCGGGAGGGCATTTCTAAAAATTTGTCAAATTAGAATCTGTGAGAATTTTGGAAACCGAGGTATTTTAGTAATTTTGTCAACCAGGGTAATTTTGTAAATTTCAAGAGTCGGGGTATTATTTTGAAATACAAAAATTTGGATACTTTTGCAAAGTGAGAGAATTTTATTAAAGTTGGGGTTATCTCAGAAATTTTGAAAGTCTGGGGCATTTTAGTAATTTTTAACACAGGGGTGTTTTCGTAAATTTTCCAAATCGGAGTATATTGATATTTTGGAAACTAGAGATTTTGGTATTTTGCAAAGTAAAAATCATTTTAACAAAAGTTGAGGGTAGTGCGGTAATTTTACAATACAGGGGCATTCTTTTGTAATTTTGCCGTTAGGGGCACTTTGGTAATTTTGGTAAATCGAGAAAATGTTTTTCAAAACCAGATTTAGGGTTTACAAACCAAAGAGGTAAGTTTGAGAAATTTTTAAAACCAAGAATTTTAAAACAGCAAGGCTAATCCCTTTCGGGTTTTAATAATTGGTTCAGCCTGTGAACGAGTCCTCTTGGTTAAGGTGAACCGTAGCTACGCACCAGGTAGGATTCAAGTGGAGAGGAGGTGAGTCACGTGGACTGCTTAAATCTTATGCACACACAGGTTGCCACACCTTAACACGGCGACTTACTTCACAGGTTTGTTTAGTAACCTTAAGTCTTATGCACATGTTTGAGTAGACTAGCCTTAGGGTTCAACTGATCCTAATTCACTAATCTACGAGCCCAACAAAGCCCATAACAGTTCATATAACAAATTACTTCACAAGTCTCAAGTACTTACAGTGGACTCGGCCGAGATGCAGTGCCATGCCGAAAAACTCGAAATAAAAGCCCATATTTTGAAAAGCCCATTTTAAAATGTTTTGGGCCCAAAACCCTCAAAGCCGAAGTTTTGAACCTGCTCGATATCAATCTATAACATCCCCAAACACGCCCATGAGCCTTGACCGGATCTGGTTATGTCACTACTGAATGACGGTTGAAAATCTTTGTCTTTAGAATAAAACTTGAAAATTTTGTTAACTTTTGGAAAGTGTGTCCACTAAAATTATTAAGTAATAAGCTTGGTTTGAATTAAAACTTTATTATATTTTATTAAAAGATAAATCATTTGTAAAAATATTTCTAAGTACGATATAAATTCATCATCCATAAAAGAGTACTTTAAACAAAAGTGGCCCTTATTACAACCAATATTAAACAAAACACTTAGTATTAAAATTGCTTAAAATAATTAAATAAATCTCCTTCGCATGGGCCACCTTGCATCCCCCGACCGGTCCGATCAACAAGTCACCTGCGATGTTGGACAAATAATTGGGTGAGTCACACGGACTCAGTGTGTAATTAAAACCACTGATATCCACCCACATGCTAGCCACAAATCAACCCAATTATCAAATGCAACATATAAATATAATCATTTAGACATTACCGCAATCTGGGCTTGGCCCACATTCAATCCACATTCAAGTACTAGGCTCGGCCCTTTTCTCATTAATCCACTGATTACTGGGCTTGGCCCATTTCCACGTATGTTCCCAAAACATACCTATTCATATTTCATATTGGGCTTGGCCCATTTCCATATCAATTTATAACGAAACCATGCAATATGAAACCCAACCCAATCCTAAGGTCCATCCGCTACACACCCCCTTAACCAGCCTACCACACACCAGGGGACTATCGAGTCACCCTCTCCTTTTCCCTCCAAAAAGGCAACCAATGCCATCCACGATGTAGCGTATAGCTAACATCAAACCACGATGGAGCACACAGCAATCCATCAAGCCACGATATGGCATAAGCCGATATCAGTCAAGGTAACCACGCGAACTAAATCGCAAAGATCCACAACGCGACCTCAGTCAGCGCCAATCCACGATGTAGCACAAAGCTGACATCAACCACGCATCAAGTACACCCGTACCTTCTTTCAAAACCCACCCATGCACATGTAACATGATATAATGACAATATGATGCATGTGCATGTCATTCACAAACATAGGCATACACTCATATTTAAATAAATGACAACAATATTAACAATTTGCTATTTACCTGATCAGTGTCATACCCCTTTTAGGGTATCTATTGCACTTTACCATCGCACTTATTAGTAAGCATATAACATAGCAGATATCACATAAAACCGGAAACAATGGCTAACTACACACCTTATAACTGAAGCTCTAAACCTCGATCCCGACGCTATCGTTAAGCGAGACTACCGTTATCGCCTATCGTTTTTCGTTGCGCCCACACCACGGTGGCCAATCTCGAATCGCCGAGACAACCCTCTTTTGAACTTCGGATAGGGACTTTCCTTGCCCACCTTGACCGGTCGTAGCCTCCATCAACACACTTAATCGTAACAACGGTTAAATCCCAACTCATACATCCAAATATTAAACCTTACTAAATATCCTTACCTCAATGGTCAAATCCCAAACGCTACTTAATGCTTCCGCAAACGCTGACTAAATCACTCCAAAGAAAGTCTCCTGCGTTAGGCTCTTCTCCCCTACAATCGGCCTTAGCATCAAATACTTAACAACCTTAGTCTTAATCGAATACCAAATACATAACTTACCAAAATAAACCCTTACCAAGTCGACTGCTAGCAACTGAGGCTTGACTGAATACCTCAAAATACTAGAGTACCTTCAACAACGATTGCAACGAAAACCCGAAGAGATCTATGCTAATATTCGGCCAAGGTGCTACCAAATTGAAGAAAGGAAATTCGGCACAAGGGTGGGGTGTAGATTCGACTAACAAAAGAAACCCAATGGAAAGGGAATAGGGGTTTCGGCCAAAAGGTTTGAAAAGAGGAAAGAAAGGTATAGGGGTGCACTTTTGATTTAGCACCAAATGGAAGAGAAGAGAGATGAAAGGGTGAGTGATTTCGACCAAGGAAAAAAAAGAATAGAAAGAAGGAAGATAGCAATGAAGGTTTCGGCTTAGGGGAAATGAGAAGAACAAATGGAGAATTTGTGAAGCAAAATTCGGCAAGAGGGCAAATAGGAAAAAGGCAAAAAGGTGAGCACCTCCCCCCCTATTTAAAGAGTTCGGCACCCCCCTCCCCCTTGAAGACTCCAAAATCTGGCCACCACATACTAATTCAATCTAATTTCAATTAGTCCTCTTCTCCAATTTATCCCATATTCTATCTCCTTATCAAATTTAAATAAACCAATCACAACTCTTATTTACTAATTTAAACTAAATAAAATAATCCTACAATTATCTAAAATAAATTATCACTTACTTACCAACCGAAATAAAAATAATAATAATAAAACAGCAGCAGCTTAATCCAATGCAGCTCCCTGGTGCCCTCCACCTTCACGCCAAACAGCAGCAAAAAAAAGAAGAAAACCCCACCAGCAGCCTCCGAGGTTCGAACACAGGACCTGGGGGAACCAGCGACCAAGTAGCGCCCCAGGCCATCACGCCCAGGCGTTGTTTTGTGATATAAACGCACAATATATTCTTTTAAGCCCTTTCCATCTCCAACGCCAGCTTGCAAAATAATTATCAAAATTCTGCCTTCCCTGCGCCTCGAACTCGCGACCTGCACCTAGCGCCTTTCAAGTAGCGCCTCAGCCACTCGGCCAGCTTGACTTTCATGTCCATAAAGCCCCAACGTTTATTTTTAACTCCTTCTTACCTCAGCCCATCACCAACTAACGAAAATAATAAAAAACGTCGAATGCTGCTGCCCCAACTCGAACCAGCGCCCTTGCTCTCCTTCAGCGCCTAAGTGGCGCATGAGTGCCACTTTGCCAACTGGTCTTTCATGTCCAATAACCTGGCCATTTATTTATAAGCATACCTGGCCCAGTCCCCTAATTAGCGCAAAGATAAAACAAAATTGCTGCCTTAGCAGCTCGAACCTTTGACCCCTTAGGCGTCACCTTCCCAAGCCCCAAGCAGCGCTTTCATGCCACTTTGCCAACTCCTTTCTTGTGCCCTAAATTCCACCAATTTATTTTAAAGCCTACTTGCCCTATTTCCCTTTTTACACTAAAATCAAAATTTTCCAAAGCCTCCCCTTTCATCCAAACATTTCTAAAATCCCTAAAACTCATCCAAGCACTCCCAAAACCTACTAACACTCGAATTACACCCAACTCATAGCCCCTAAAACCAGGGTGTTACATTGGTACCAAGGTAAGTTTGTGTGTAATAAATCAACATTATGTTATTATGTATTTAAGTGCTTGATATTATATGAAATGTATATTCTTTATATGAAATTGGGTAACGAGGTCTCGGTGAAAAATATAATGAAGTTTTACTATATCGAAGTCCTAGTTCACCATGACCGTGTACTCTTAGGCTAGATACTGCTTTATTCACACGGCTACCTGGCACGTTTGTGTGTCATGGCCATGCACACGTAGGTTGGCTACTGACTTAATCAAACGGCTACTAGGCACACCCATATGCCATGGCCGTATACACTTAGGATAGCTACTAACTTATACACACGGCCACTTGGCACGTCCGTGTGCCACAGTGTGTAAGAAAAACAGACCATTTGCAAGGTCAAAATGCCACCCACACTAGGGTTATCTCTCCTAGTTACATACCAATTCATTTCATACACACTTAACATCCAAAAACATGTCAAACAACCAATATAACTTCATACTCAAACATGATTCTTTCACATTTACCTTTCATATAACCATTTCTTTACTCAATCATACATTCTCATAATGCATTCATATACTTACCATAGCCTTGACAATTTCATTAGCTATCAAGCCATATCAAACAACATCATGTATTATATTCACTCAAACATAATACCAACATTTACATAGCCACATCACATGGCTATCTACACATCTCAAGCATAACACAAAGTGACTAGCCTATACATGCCATATCTAGCTATATTCACATTACAAAAGTACCAAAAAGAGTTTGAGTAGTTTGATGACGATCCTTAATGGTCCCCGAGCCTTCATTAGCTTCGACGATCTATAAAACAGAGTGACAGAGTAAGCTTTCGAAAGCTTAGTAAGCCATATACAAATAAACTTAGCATATAAGCATTCAATACATATAATTAATATAAGTTCACTAATAGCTCAATTGCATAATCATAATTCTTCTTAGCACATTTACTTAGGCCATTCATCTTTCAATCTTGCATATCACTACATACTTTATTAGCTCATAGCTTTTCTATTCATATAACACACTTACATTCTCATATTCAAATACATAATTCACCTAGGTAAGTTTAAGAAATACTTACCTTCTTATACACACAAAGTGTACTTATCAAACATACCTGAAACAAATGTATAATTCACATATTCATTAATTTCTCGAACTTACCCATTGAATCGTTCGAAATCTAATAGGATACGCAGAGTGCCCGGAATAGTTATACAATGCCAATGTCCCAGACATGGTCTTAAATGTAATCAAATATCGATGACACTGTCCCAGATAGGGTCTTGCACGTAATCAAATATCGATGCCACTGTCTCAGACAAGGTCTTACACGAATCAATACGATGCCAATGTCCCGAACATGGTCTTACATATAATCAAATATCGATGCCACTATCCCAGAAAAGGTCTTACACGAGTTAATACGATGCCAATGTCCCGGACATGGTCTTACACGTAATCAAATATCGATGCCACTATCCCAGACAGGGTGTTATATGAATTAATACGATGCCAATTTCCCAGACATGGTCTTACACGTAATCAAATATCAATGCCACTGTCCCAGACAGGGTCATATATGAATTAATACGATGCCAATGTCCCAGACATGGTCTCACATGAAATCAAATATCGATGCCACTATCCCAGACAGGGTCTTACACGAATTAATACGATTCCAATGTCCTGGACATGGTCTTACACGTAATCAAATATTGATGCCACTGTCCCAGACAGGGTCTTATACAAATCACATAAAAGACACCTATGTCGTGATATAGACTACCCTATCTATTCCTAGGTTCAAACGGAACTTCTCGAACATTGTTACTATGTTGATTCCATCTAGGAATTCTTGTATACATCATTTCATATACATTCATCATTATCAATAATCATAAGAACATACATAATTCAATACAAATACATTTATTTATATATTTACTTACCTCAGATTCGGATATTCGTTCGGACTCGGTTATTCTATTACCTTTGCTTTCCTGTGATCTAAGTCCGTTTTCTTCGGTTCTTGATCTATAAATATTCAAATTTAACCCTTTCATTCATCAGCTTATTCAATTCAATCCAAAAACATACATTTAGGGCTATTAGCAACTTAACCCTCACATTTGCAAATTTTATCAATTTAGTCCATTTTTCATAAAACATCAAATATACAAGATCACCATATATCCATGCTTAGCCGAATGCTCATGTATCTCATATAAATCCAAACATTTCATCAAATTTATAATTTAGTCCCTCAAATAATCATTTTCACAAGTTAGCCCTAATTAGCTAAATTCATCATATATTCAAGAACAACATATGTTCATTAAACACAGATTTTCCATATTTCATTATAAAACATCACAAATCACATAAGTTCATCAAAGTCTCATTTCAAAAACATCATCAATTCTCAAAATTAAGACATGGGTTTTGAAGTATACGAAGCAACAACTGCAAAAACGTAGAAATTATCAAAAACCAAAGTCAAAACTTACCTCAATTTTGCTTAAACATTGCCGAAACCTACCTTGAATATTTTCTTTCTTTTCTTCTCTAATTTTAGCTAACTAGGGTGAACATATGGTTTATTTTCATATTATTTTCATTATAACATTACTATTATTTCATTTACTATTTTAACCTTCCAATTAATATTTAAAACAACCATACATTAAGGATATATTTTTCCTTTGTCCATCCACTAACCAAATAATGGTTTAATTCCCTCATAAGGCCTCCTCTTTTAAAAGCCACCACACAATAGTGCTTTAACAAATAGCATGCTAGTTTTGCATTTAATGCAATTAAATCCTTTTTATCAAATTGAACACACAGACAGACAATTAACTTATGAAAATTTAACACATGCTTAATCACATATCAACGGCACAAAAATAATATTAAAATATTTTTTTAGACTCGAATTTGTGGTCTCAAAACCACTTTTTGACTAGGGTCTAAACCGGACAGTTACAACTCTCCCCCCTTAGGGATTTTCGTCCCCAAAAATCTTACCGTTAAACAGATTCGGATATTGCTGTCTTATTGAATCTTCAGGCTCCCACGTTGCCTCTTCTATTCTATGTCGATTCCACAACACTTTCACTAATGGTATTTTCTTATTTCTCAACTCTTTCAAATCACGAGCTAAGATACGGATTGTTTCTTCCTCATATGTCATATCAGATCGGATTTCAATTTCAGACGGAGCAATCACATGTGACAAATCGGATCGATATTTACGGAGCATTGAAACATGAAATACATTATGAATCTTTTCAAGCTCAGATGGCAATAACAATTTCTATGCAACTGGCCCAACACGCTCGATAATCTCATAAGGTCCTATGAACCTTGGACTCAATTTGCCTTTACATCCGAATCGGAGTACTTTCAAAAACACTTTCTCACGAATCTTGAATTCATATGGTGTACGACATTTACGTCTGTATAAAGCTTCATATGGTGCAATTTTAATGCTCGACCGAAAACTATTATTATAAGCAAATTCAACAAATAGTAGGTAATGTTCCCACGTACCATCAAACACAAGAATGCAGCATCTCAACATATCCTCAAGAATTTTAATGATCCGCTCAGATTGACCATCCGTTTGCGGATGAAAAGCTGTACTGAAATGTTGTTTCGTGCCTAAAGCTTCTTGCAATTTCTTCTAGAACCGTGAAGTAAACCTTGGATCTCTATTGACACAATGGATAATGGCACCTCGTGTAATCTCATAATATCATAAATGTAAAGTTTGGCTAACTTTTCAAGTGAATAATCAGATTTCACAGGAATAAAATGGGCAAATTTTGTCAATTTATTAACTACAACCCAAATTGTATCTTTTTTTCTAGGAGTCAGAGGCAAATCTCGAAACAAAATCCATTGTCACTCTATCCCATTTTCACTCGAAAATCAGAATCGGTTGTAACAACCCAGACGGAACCTGATGTTCACCTTTAACTTGCTGACAGATTAAGCATTTCGACACAAAGTCAGAGATATCTCATTTCATACCAGACCACCAATAGTGTTGCTTCAGATCATGATACATCTTGGTACTACCCGGATGTACAGATAGGCGACTATTATGAGCTTCACTCAAAATTAGTTGAATCAATTCTGGGTTTCTCAAAACACATATTCGATCTTGGAATCTTAAGCAATCATCATTATCAATTTGAAATTCAGAATCAGAATTTAAATCACAATGAGCTCGTTTTACTAACAATTCATTATTAATCTTCTGAGCATCACAAATTTTTTGTATACATTTATAGAACTTTTCAGGATACACCTTTATCCCAAAATAACAAATAATCATCGATACCACATCTGAGATTCTGAGTCAAAAATCAATTTATGTTGAACTCCTTTTAACTTATAGTTTGCTGACACACTTCTGAATTTCACGACTTCACTAAATAAACATTTATTTAACTTCTAATTCAACTAATAACTGTTCATTACCTGATAAAATCAATCATGTATTCATTGCCAAATCAAAATATTCTAAACCATAATCATTTTCCTCGGACAAGACTCACTTATAGACTTAAAAGTTTTTCGACAATTGAAGCTAACCTTGCTATGCCAAGTTTAGATCTTTCATTTATTAACACAAGAACGAAGATCGTAATCTCTTTATTGAACTCAGACTGAACCAGAAGTGATATTTCGGTCAAAATTATTTTCGTGTAGAAGAAAACTTCAACAATCAAACTAACTTTAATTTATCACAACATTTCCCAAATAGAATCGTTCCTATAGATGTATTCAGTATCAAGTCTTTAAGAATACGAATTCTTCTTCCAGACTATCCCTCAATTTTCACATGTAAATTCAAAACTTGTTTCCAGTCAGATAGATAGATTCAGTCACATATAACCCATTCAAATCATTTAACTCAATTTGAACTGTTTCATCATTCTAACATCTCAAATCAATAGTCTTTATTTTAAAATTTACAATAGCAGCCTGTAGTATCAACCAGTCCATACCCAAAATTATATCAAACTCATCAAATGGTAATAGCATCAGATCAGCAGGAAAACAGATATCTCAAAATATTAATGGACAGGTCTTGCATATTTTGTCAACTAGAACACTTTTACTTAGGGGTTCGATATTTTTACAACAAACTTAGTAGACTCTACAGGCAAAGTCTTACTGGTTATAGGTTCATGTATATTATGAATGAGTAGAGCCAGGGTCTATCAATGCAATCAAAAAAGTGTCATAAAGAGTAAACGTACCCGTAATAATATCTGAAGATGAAGCTTCCTTACGAGCTCGAATAGCATACGCTCTAGTTGGCTCTTTAAATTCAGATTTTGCAATAGTATCCCTCGTAGACCTATGACTACCACTGACATTTCTTGTATTTTGAGAAGGTCTACCTCTCGTTGGGGCATTTTCGAATCTCGGATATTGAGTAGTCTCTTGTTCAACAAACTCTGGGCAGTCTTGAATAAAATGATCTAACGATCCACATCTGAAGCAAACTTTATTATTCAATCTACAATTCCTTGGATGTCTTTTACCATAACGCTTACACTTGAGTCACTCAGATCTGACATTTCCAACACTCGCCATCTTTCGGCAGTCTCGAATGAAGTGATTTCGTGATCCACATTTATAACAAACTCTATTGTTATACTTGCCCCAATATTTTCCCACATGTCGTCTTCCACACTGTCTACACTCAGGTTTGTTACTTTTATTACTTCCATAATTTGATTCAATTGGAGCTTGAGTTCTCAAACCAACACTTGGTCTCACACGATCTCAACTCTTACGTCCAAATGAAGCATTTGATCGATTGCTTGCATCTCTATATCTCTTCATCAAAGGTTGAGAAAACTTACTCATCGATCTTTTTCTTTCATTACAAGCTTCAGAATCGGCTTTCTCGGCATTATCATCATTAGTAGCCCTAAACTATTCGGCCCCATACTTATGGATTTGGTCTACCGGAGGCTTATTCAATAGATTCATATTCATATTCGGAGGCACAACTGAAGTCTGAGAGGGATTAGACAGGGGCAGAGATTGTGAAACAGTTGGATTATTTCTCATAAATTGAGTGAACCATTCACTTATCATCTATAAGAAAGCTTGTTTAGCTTCTCCCTCTTGACCACTCGTAACTGGTCTCGATTCAGAGGGCACTGTCTCTTGCACGCGATCAGGCGCATTACTTTCTACATTGTCAGCTACGGCTCTTTCGAAATCCATTACTATACAAAAATCACATTTTACACATCAAAATTCATCACACTATCACAGTTTAGATATATGGCAAGCATAGCTAGACTCTTACACACTACGTTAGTCTAAGAATCGGCTAAATCGTAGCTCTGATACCAATCAAATTAACACCCCTAACCCATATCCTTCACCGGAATATGGTTAAAGGGGTTACCAGATAGATCAAAAACTTTTACAGACATTTAGGAAAAAATTCACCAATCGCAATCAATGTGTCCCTTATATAGGTCAACGAAACCTTAGTCATGCTTTAGAGTAGGGTCGGGACTAAATCGAACACATACAAAAATTCTTGGAAATTTAAAACTCTTTCAAAACTATCAAGGTCACACTCCCATGTGACCAGGCCGTGTGCTTTCCACGGTCACTAAACACAACCATGTGTTCAAGCCGTGCCATAACAAAGCATGTATACTGACTTATCCACACGGCCACCAGGCACGCCCGTGCGCCATGGTTGTGTACTCTTAGGCTAGATATTACTTTATTCACATGGCTACTTGGCACGTTCGTGAGCCATGGCCGTGCACACTTGGGTTGGCTACTGACTTAATCGCACGGCTACTAGGCACACCCGTATGCCATGGCCATATACACTTAGGATAGCTGCTGACTTACCCACGGCCACTAGGCATGCCCGTGTGCTGCAGCCATGTAAGCAAAACATACCACTTGCAAGGTTAAAATGCCACCCACACTAGGGTTATCTCTCCTAGCT
Organism: Gossypium rotundifolium; assembly: GCA_025506655.1. Taxonomy (NCBI): domain Eukaryota; kingdom Viridiplantae; phylum Streptophyta; class Magnoliopsida; order Malvales; family Malvaceae; genus Gossypium; species Gossypium rotundifolium. The sequence continues at coordinate 80,422,470 of CP106725.1, forward strand.
ACATACTAATTCATTTCATACACACTTAACAACCAAAAACATGTCAAACAACCAATATAACTTCATACTCAAACATGATTCTTTCACATTTACCTTTCATATAACCATTTCTTTACTCAATCATACATTCTCATAATATTAATATACTTACCATAGCCTTGACAATTTCATTAGCTATCAAGCCATACCAAACATCATCATGTATCATATTCACTCAAACATAATACCAACATTTACATAGCCACATCAGATGGCTATTTACACATCTCAAGCATAACACAAAGTGACTAGCCTATACATGCCATATCTAGCTATATTCACATTACAAAAGTACCAAAAGAGTTTGAGCAGTTTGATGACGATCCTCGACGGTCCCCGAGCCTTGAGTAGCTTCGACGATCTATAAAACAGAGAAAACACACACAGAGTAAGCTTTCAAAAGCTTAGTAAGTCATATACAAATAAACTTAGCATATTAGCATTCAAGACATATAATCAATATAAGTTCACTAATAGCTCAATTGCATAATCATAATTCTTCTTAGCACATTTACTTAGGCCATTCATCTTTCAGTCTTGCATATCACTACATACTTTATTAGCTCATAGCTTTTCTATTCATATAACACACTTACATTCTCATTATCAAATACATAATTCACCTAGGTAAGTTGAAGAAAATACTTACATTCTTATACACACAAAGTGTACTTATCAAACATACCTGAAACAAATGTACATTTCACATATTCATTCATTTTTCGAACTTGCCCATTAAACCATTTGGAATCTAATAGGATACGTAGAGTGCCCAAAATAGTTATACAATGCCAACATCCTAGACGTGGTCTTAAATATAATCAGATATCGCTGCCACTATCCTAGATAGGGCCTTCCACGTAATCAAATATCGATGCCACTGTCCCAGATAGGGTCTTACACGAATCAATAAGATGCCAATGTCCCGGACATGGTCTTACACGTAATCAAATATCGATGCCACTGTCCCAGACAAGGTCTTACATGAATTAATACGATGCCAATGTCCCGGACATGGTCTTACACGTAATCAAATATCGATGCCACTATCCTAGATAGGGTCTTATACGAATTAATACGATGCCAATGTCCCAAACATGGTCTTACACGTAATCAGATATCGATGCCACTATCCCAGACAGGGTGTTATATGAATTAATACTATGCCAATGTCCCGGACATGGCCTTACACGTTATCAAATATTGATGCCACTGTCCTAGATAGGGTCTTATACGAATTAATACGATCCCAATGTCCCGGACATGGTCTTACACGTAATCAAATATCAATGCCACTATCCCAAAGGGTCTTATACAAATCACATAAAGACACATATGTCATCATATAGACTACCCTATCTATTCCTAGGTTCAAACGGGACTTTTCGGACATTGTTACTATGTTGATTCTATCTCAGAATTCTTATATACATCATCTTATATACATTCATCATTATCAATAGTCATAAGAACATACATAATTCAATACAAATACATTTCTTTATATATTAACTTACCTCAAATTCGGATACTCGTTCGGACTCGGTTATTCTACTACCTTCGCTTTCTCGCGATCTAAGTCTGTTTTCTTCGGTTCTTGATCTATACATATTTAAATTTAACCCTTTCATTCATCAGCTTATTCAATTCAATCCAAAAACATACATTTAGGGCTATTAGCAACTTAACCCTCACATTTGCACATTTTATCAATTTAGTCTATTTTTCACAAAACATCAAATATACAAGATCACCATAAATCCATGCTTAGCCGAATGCTCATGTATCTCATATAAATCCAAACATTTCATCAAATTCATAATTTAGTCCCTCAAATAATCATTTTCATAATTTAGTCCTAATTAGCTAAATTCATCAAATATTCAAGAACAACATATGTTTATTAAACACATATTTTCCATATTTCATTACAAAACATCACAAATCACATAAGGTCATCAAAGTCTCATTTCAAAAACATCATCAATTCTCAAAATTAATACATGGGTTTTGAAGTATACGAAGCAACAATTGCAAAAACTTAGAAAATATCAAAAATCGAAGTCGAAACTTACCTCAATTTTGCTTGAACATAGCCGAAACCTAACTTGAATATTTTCTTTCTTTTCTTTGCTAATTTTGGCTAACTAGGATGAACATATGGCTTATTTTCATATTATTTTCATTATAACATTACTATTATTTCATTTACTATATTAACCTTCCAATTAATATTTAAAACTACCATACATTAAGGATATATTTGTCCTTTGACCATCCACTAACGAAATAATGGTTTATTTGCCTCATAAGGCCTCCTCTTTTAAAAGCCACCACAAATTGGTGCTTTAACAAATAGCATGCTAGTTTTGCATTTAATGCAATTAAATCTTTTTATCAAATGGAACACACAGACGGACAATTAACACATGCTTAATCACATATCAACGGAACAGAAAATAATATTAAAATATTTTTTAGACTAGAATTTGTGGTCTCGAAACTAGTGTTTCGACTAGGGTCTAAACCAGACTGTTACAATATCTGGGATATGGCATTGGCATCTTGCTATGTGTATGACGATTACTGAGTATCCTTCGATATTCCAAGTGGTTCAACGGGGTAAGAATTAAATTATATGTTAAAGATAGAAAAAGGGCTAAAGCTATGTGATGGAGTGACACATGTACACATGCGAAACTCATGAGAAATGAGTCTGATATGTAATATGTGGTTGGTAAGAGGGAGTATGAGTAAGTCATGTCAATGTTGCTTGAAAATTTTGTGTTAATTTATAATGCAATGTGTGGATGTTTTCATAAGATTTTATATTATTGTTTATTATATGCAAACTTACTAAGCTTTATGCTTACTCCCTCTCATTTCCCTTTTCTTGTAGTATTGCCAAGCTAGCTCGGGGATCGTAGAACTTCAGAACTCAATTCACACTATCAAGCTATTCTTTTGGGTACAGTAAAGTTTTATTATTTTGGGTATGGCATGTATAGGAACTTGGTCAATTTGTTATATGTCATATTGGCTAACCAAGGTGTTGGCTATTAATGTTACTTATTTCCTTTTGTAAATGGCCAATGGAATTGGCCAATACTAGTTAAGTTATATTCAATCAATGATGATGAAATTCATGAAGTGGAAACTTGTGCAATTGAATGAGTAATGAGTAAAGTATATGCATGATGAAATTAGGGTACAATTAAGGTATGGATGTCTTGATTGGGGATATTAAAATTGTATTATTGTTATACTATGTGTTACTGGAAATGGTATAAGTGTGGTTGCTTTTCAGGGTGGCAAATGGCTTGGTAAATAGCCTTATATTTTTCTACACGGGTAGACACACGGGCGTGTATCTAGGCCGTGTGTGACACACGACCTCTCATGAGCGTGTAGCCTGGCCGTGTGTCCCCTACACCTAATTTGCAAAAAATCAATTCGTCACACAGGCTAGCACACGGGCGTGTGACTCAACCGTGTAACCCTAAGCGTCTGCTGATGTCATAAATAGAATGTAAAGGTATTCACACAAGGGTTAAGACACGGGCATGTCATGGCCGTGTGAGGGACACGGGCCATAGACACGAGCATGTCATGGCCGTGTGAGGGACACGGGCCATAAACACGGGCGTGTTCCAGGCCGTGTGAAATCCCTTATAGGTTTGAAATGAAAAATAAAATCCACACGGACTAGGGACATGGGCGTGTGTGACAACACGACCTGCCCACACGGACGTGTACCTTTCCACATGGACGTGCGGCCCTATTTTGAGCAAATATTTTCTGAGTGTTCCTAAGATTTTGATTCAGTCCCGAACCACTCTATATGTTTGTTTCAAATCTCGTAGGCCCATAATAGGGACGTTATGAACGCAAATGAAAAGTTTTGAGTTGGAATGGAAATTTATGTCCGATTTTGTATGATTAAGTATGTTAAGTCCGGTAATGCCTCGTAATCGATTCCGGCGTCAAATACAGGTAAGGGGTGTTACATAAGTAAACATACAACTGCTAGGGATGTCCTAATGTATTATGCAAAAGAGAGAGATCATGTTAAAGAAGAGTTGGCTAAAGCACCAAGTTTAATTTGTCTAACTTTCGATAATTGGAACTCGGGGCATACAAATGATGAATATATTTGCATTACTGCTCATTGGGTTGACAAATATTGGAAGCTACAAAAGAGAATCATAAGGTTTAGAGCTTTATTTCCTCCATATGATGGTTGAACATGGCGGATGAACTTGTTTTATGTTTATCTCAATGGGGTATAGACAAGAAAATTTTTAGCATCGCTTTGGATAATGCTTCTTATAATGATGTTATGGTTTCTTTTCTTAAAAATCATTTTCGTGCAAACCGAGCTATTTTGTGTGATGGTGCTTTTTTCCAAGTTAGTTGTTGTGCACATATATTGAATCTTATAGTTAAAGCTGGTTTAGAACTTGCTGATGATGTTGTTGGTAAGATTCAAAATGGAATTAAGTACATAAAAAAGTTGGGAATTTGTAGGAAAAAATTTTATGATGTGGCCGACAAAAGTTTTCATTTTAATGTGAACAAAAAGTTGCGTCAAGATGTGTGTGTGAGATGGAATTCTACTTATTTGATGCTTGAATCTTCTCTTTACTATAAAGATGTGTTAAATTATTGGGGCCAACGGGATAAAGATTATCAAATATTTTCACTTTATAAAGAGGAGTGGAGAAATGTTGCTATTCTTTGCAAATTTTTGTAAGTCTTCTATCTATGATGTGACTTGTGCTTTTTCTGGTTCTAATTATCCAACGACTAATCTTTATTTTAGAAGGGTTCGGAAGGTTCACAAGGTCTTGCTTGATACAGTGTCCTTATTCATTTTTAACTCCAATGGTTAAGCAAATGCAAGAGAAATTTAATAAATATTGGGCTGAGTATTCCTTGATATTGTCATGTGCTGCAATTTTAGATCCTCGTTACAAGTTGAATTATGTGCTTTATTGTTTTACTTCAATTTATGGTATTCATGCTTCAGATTTTGTTGAAACCATTTTTAGCAATCTTAGACTCTTGTTTGACGAGTATGTTAAGAAATCCAAATCCACGTCTTCCTCTTTGGCTGGGAGTTCTAATGTTTCAGATAAAAATCCTGTTGATTCTAGTTTGGATGAACACAATGTTAATAGTGCTGATTTTGAGGGAGATTTTGATTAGAGTGATTATTATAAATAGTATTTAAATGAATCTACCACTAAGAGTGAAAAGTCACAGTTGGACCTTTATTTGGAAGAACCGGAGCTTGAGTTGAATAGTTAAATAGATGTTTTGGATTATTGGAGCAAAAGTTCATTTCAATATAATGAGCTTTCATTATTGGCTTGTGATCTTTTGGCAATTCCAATATCGACTGTAGCTTCCAAATCAACTTTTAGCATGGGTAAGAAAGTTATCACACCTTTGAAGAGTTCACTTAAGCCAAAAATGTTTCAAGCCATTGTTTGCTTGGATGATTGGATATGAGCTAAGGGATTTTCAATAGGTAATTATTATTCTTGTTTTATTGTTTTAATTTTATATTATTTTTTATCAATTTGATTATCTAATTATTTATTCTTATTTCATGTTAGAAATTGGTTGCAACAATGATGATGACGATGAGGATAATGTTTCTTCGATTGCTTTCTAGGTTACCTTCCTTTCTAATTGTTGACAATTTAATTTAGCATACAATTTATAGTTTGTTATAAAATTTAATATGTTGATTGGTTAATGTATAGATATTCTGGTTGGTTGATTTTATTTTGCATGTTTTTGGTGCTGTTTTGATGTTGTTGGTGATGTTGTTTTTGTGTTGTTTGGTGCTTTTTTTTTATGTTGTTTTTATGCTATTTAGTGTTGTTTTGTTGTTGTTTTGGTGTTGTTTTTATACTTAGGTATAGGTACATGTTCGGAATGAATATAAGCTTTCCCCTACACTATACAACAAAGGTCATATTCTCACATTAGTATCTTCTTTGAAATGTCCATTATATATTTGACATGAATATGTTAGGCAAAAAAATGTAGACTAATCCATTTATGATGCAAACATCATGGTTTAATTAAAACTAACATGAAACTTTTTAAGTGGTATTTCTTTGGGTAGAATATGTTAAGTTAGGCCAAAAGAAAAATCATAATAGAACCTATGAAGTGCAAAAGAATAAAGTGTTGAACTTGGAATGGAGGAAATAATATTTTCTCCTAAAAAGTACATTTTTTCTAATATTCTTGCAAAATGATTTATTCAAGTACATGGAAGATTTGGCATTCACACATTCTACTTTCAGTTGAACTAGTATTTCATTTTAAATATTGAGTTCCCTATGCTGTAGTAAAGATTCTCAGAATCTCATGTTAGAGTTTTAGTAGCAATTTTATGATGCTATCAGTCTTTTCTCTTTCTTTTCTCTTTCTTTTCTTTTCCTTGTGTCTATGAACATGGGATCTCTTTCTCTTGGATGTGTAGGTTCTATTGTTTCTTATATTTTCTTTTTAATGGTACCCTTGTTCCAGATATGGAGAATTTCTCTTCATGGGGATCAGTGTGGGGATGGAGATTCAATTGATATTGACAGTCAACCGAAGGACTTGAGCCTTGCCCTTCTCTCTCCTGAGCTTGCTTTGGTTACAACTGACTTAGGAGTTGTTATGTTGCGTGGTACGAAAGTGGTATCAACCATAAACCTTGATGCTATTTTGGTGCTACCTTTTGTGGTGTTTTATTGTTCTTTTGCAGCTATTTATTATGTTGCATGTTGTCGTTTTTAATATTATTTTGATATTTTAAAACTTTTGTTTTATTATTAATTTTTTATTATTTTAGTTCTAATTTGTTTCAATTTTAATATAACCACTTTTTATTATATTTTCAATTTGTATATTGTTTTAAGAATTGTTTTAGTCTCATTTTTTATTTGTTTCTTGTTTTAATATTTGTTTTTATGTTTTTAATGTATTTGATTTATTATATTTTTAAATTTTTTATTTAATGAAATAAGCTAAAAAAATTAATATGGGTCGGGCCGGGCTTAGGCTTAGCAATTTTAATTTGGGTCAGACTTGGACAAATTTTTAGGCCCATATTTTGGGCCGGGTCTAGGCCTAAAAAATGGGCATAAAATTTTGTCTAGTTCCGACCCGGCCCGGCCCGACCCATGATCACCTCTAGAAGAAAGAGAGAAAAAAAAGTCAAAAAGGAGAGATTTTGGGAAAAAGAATAGAATAAAAAATTAAAATTAAAATTAAATCCCACAAAATCCCAGCTCCCCCCCACTATCCACTAACCAACCAACTCCCCCAAAATCAACCCACTAACTCATCATACTACTACAGAGTATCAGTTCTATCCAACTTCTACTGCACAACTACCACACACACAGAAGCAAAAATTAACATCCTTCGCTTACACAGGGGGTTCAAACACAAGACCCTAAGGCAAGCTAACACCTTACCACTTGAACCAGTAGGCTCATTCTAATATATGTTGACCGAAAATATAACATAAGCCCAACCAATAAGGATAAGGCTAGGATCAAAAATAGCAAAATTTTCCAAAAGTGGGACTTGAACTCAAGACCTCAAATACACACCCATATCACTTAACTACAGAAGTAGATACTCATTTATGACAGAATTCATAAAAACAAAGTTAAATAAATAAGGGCATTACAACTCTACCCCTTAAAAGAAATTTCAGTCTAAAAAATTACCTGATTCAAACATATGCAGATACCCTTAAAGAATCGAGTCCTAGGTTCCCATGTGGCTTCTTCAGTGTCATGATTAACCAATGGAATAGATTTCCTCCTTAATGTAACAGACCGAATCTGACCCTAATTGGAAAGGTGGTTTTGGGACCACGAATTCGAGCTCGAGAAATGTTTACATATTATATTTAGTGTTTATTATGTATGTATTTATATGTGTGAAAGTTTCGTAGAAAAATTTTATCGTTTAAGTGTCGAATTTGATAAAAAGGACTTAATCGCATAAAAAGTAAAAGTGGCCAACTAAAGTGAAATGTGTTAAATTGAGCATGGCTTTTTAATGTGAGGTATTAAAAGGGCAAATAGCCCATTTTAAGGTTAATGGTCGGCCACCTTGGTTGCATGTAATAGTGTTTGGATTATTATAATATATATATATTTACATTATATGTTAAAATAACTAATAAATATATGTTAATAAAACAATAAAATAAAAAGCCATTCATTTGTTCATCTTTGGCCGAAAGAAACACAAAAGAAAAGGGGAGAAAAGCCTTAGAACATTCGGCATTATTCAAGCAAAATTAGGTAAGAAATCTAGCTCGATTTTGTTAATTTTACGTTTTGAGATCGTTGCTTAGTATATTACCCGACCCATGCTAGAATTTCTAAGATTAGTGTGTATATATGAATCGGCCATGGATGAATTCTTGAGGTTATGATGTTTAATGATGTTAGATGAAAGGTAGGTTAAAAATTAGTATATTATGTGTTGGAAGTTTTGGTGAAATTGTGTTTTTAGGGCCAATTTGTAAAAATAAAATTTTAGAGGGGCTTGATTGCAAAATAAATGAAAGAAATGGACTTGTATAGTCCTTATACACATTCAACCTTTAAAGAGTATGGGGTAATTTGATGTATTTTGAGTTTTATGCAAATAGGACTAAATTGCAAAGTTGTGAAATACTAGGGGTAAAATAGTAATTTGCCTATTTATGTGCTTACGGACTAAATTGAGATGAATTGTGCTTGAATAAGCTAAATTTAATGTGTTTTAGATCAAGAGCAAAGAAAATGGAGTTAGATCGGGGAAAGACGAAGGTTCTCGAATAAATTGATTCGCACGACCTATCGACAACCGAGGTAAGTCCTGTTGAAATTTGTCAAAGAATTATTCATGAACTCATTAAATGATTATGTTTGATAAATTTTGATATATAATCATGTTATAGCCGAATGTATATATGTATATGAGATTGATTTCATAAATTGATAATGTGAAATGAATAAGTGTATCAATGCGAATTGTGGAATTGTACAATGAAGTAATGATTTATTTGTTTAAGGTGAATAAGTTAGTTGATTTGGATATGTAATATAGATATGAAGTGTGTGTGGAATGATTGATTATATTGATGTGTTCGGGCTTAGTGCCTAGCAGGCTTCGTGCCGGTGATATATTCGGGCTTAGTGCCTAGCGTGCTTCGTCTTGCTTGATATATTCGGGCTTAGTGCCTAGCGTGCTTCGTCTTGATATATTCGGGCTTAGTGCCTAGCAGGCTTCGTGCCGGTGATATATTCGGGCTTAGTGCCTAGCAGGCTTCGTGCCGGTGATATATTCGGGCTTAGTGCCTAGCAGGCTTCGTGCCGGTGATATATTCGGGCTTAGTGCCTGTGCTTCGTGCTGATATATCTAGCTTAGTGCCTAGTAGGCTTTATCTTTGGTGATATGCTATAAGAGGAGGTTCTGAACATCAAACAAGGTGAAATGTTGTATAGGGTTATGTGGTAAAAGTTCAGGTAAGAACTAACCCACCATTTTAGTAAGGAATGAAGTGAACAAAAGAATTCTTAATGTATAGTTAAAGATCAGTGATGAGTGTGATAAAAGTGCTTGTTCTTGTGTATAAATAGAAATAGAAGATCGATGCCTAGATTGATTTTCGATGTTATAGTAATGATATTTAAGTAAAGAGTATTACTATTATTCAACGATCTATATTTTACATAATGAAATAATTATGTTTTATACTATATGCTCATTATATTTATGTATGCTTGGGACTTACTAAGCTAGTAAGCTTACTGTGTGTGTATCTTTGTTTATCTTTGTTTTATAGATTTTGATTCGAACTACGGGCTCGAAGGATCATCCGTGAAGTCAACCACACTATCGACTTTCTTTTTGGTATTGAAAACTTAGTTTGTTATTTAAAAAGGGCATGTATAGGCTAGATTAAATCGTATAACTAATGTTTTGTAATAGTGTAAATATGCTAGCTATGCGAAAATGGCTATCTATTTTGAATAACTTGTTTCGGGTTTTAATGATATTGTTTGCTCATGCCATGAACTATTATTTATGCTTGATTATGGTTTAATCATGTGTGAGAGTGGCATTATTATTTATGCATGTTAGATTATGATAAGAAAGACTTATTAATTGGTTCATGTTAATGAGCTTAATATTTGGTATATACATTGATAATGTTTGGATTATGATTCGGCAATGAGAAATGGTAAATGATGGTTATGATTTAAGTATGTTTGGTTAGTTTTATTGGATAGTTAAAAGTGCCAAGTTGATGTTAATATTAATATGGGCATGCACACATGTGTGGTTGTAATATTTGGTTCATTTTGATATGCATATGACCTTGATTATGGTGTGGCTGAATCAATGATTAGTAATAAGATGAAAAATGAAGTTTAGGTATACTAATATACTTGCGAATTAGGAGTATAGTGAAATGTTATTTGTATTCAAATGTTATATGTGGCTTTTATTTTTAAGGTATAATGCACTATATATATATATATATATATATATAAACATCAATAGTATGTTCGGCCATATTGTAAGGTTACTAAAATCGCATATGTGATTGCATAATAATTAATGTAATATGGTTTGAATGGTTTGATTTGTGTTTGTGTAGTAGCAATGAATTGATAGGTTCGATATTCAATATATAAATAGATATATTGACATACATGTGATGCATGAAGTGAAATGATATATATATATATATATATATGCTGCAATATGTTTTAAGTATACAAACGCCATTAATATTTGAGTCATAGGTATTAAGTACATGAACATGGTTTTGTGGCATATTAGTTAATTCGAGTATGTGGATATATATAGATGATATTAATATGGTTGAAATTTTAAAGCATAGTTTGCATATGTATTATAAGTAACTAAGCATGATTAACTTTATCTAGTTGTGTGTTTCATATGTGCAAATTTAACTAATATGATTTAGTGGATGATTGCTATTGGATTTAGAAGTTATATCGTAAAGAAATTGATATAACCTTGTGTATGAAAAATGATAAATGATTGTGTGAAACTGTATTTGTCTGGTAATGCCTCGTAACCCTATTTCGACGACGGATACGGGTTAGGGGTGTTACACTTAAGACCTTAACGTCTCGATCCAGAATCTAAATCGGCTCCTCCTCAAATGTCAAGTCTGGTCTAACCTCAATCTCCTCAATAGAAACAATGTGAGATGGGTCATACCGATACTGCTTCAACATAGAGACATAAAATATGTAATGGATACGGTTTAACTCTGGAGGTAACTCCAACTAATAAATGACCGGTCCCACATGCTTCAGAATCCGATAAGGCCCAATGAACCTAGGGTTCAACTTGCCCTTATGTCCAAATCGCAGAACCTTCTTCAACGGAGACACCTTAAGGAATACGAAATCACACATAGAGTACTTAATATCCCTCCCTTTTAGATCTGTATAAGACATCTGTCTATTAGAAGCCGCCTTAAGACGATCTCGAATCAATCTAAATTTGTCTTCAGTCTCAAAAACCAACTTAGGACCCAAAACTTGATGTTCACCCAACTCAGTCCAACACAACGAGTACGACACTTATAACCATACAGAGCCTCATAAGGTGCCATCTGAATGGTAGATTGAAAATTGTCATTGTAGGCAAACTCAGCTAAAGGCAGAAAATCCTCCCAACTATCTCAGAAATCAATCACACAACTCCGAAGCATATTATCCAATATCTGAATTACCCTCTCAGATTGACCATTGGTATGAGGATGGAATGCAGTACTAAAGTCCAATCTTGAACCTAAAGCTTCATGAAGCTTTCTCCAAAACTGAGAAGTAAAATAAGGATCTCAATCCAAAATTATCAAAACCAGAACCCCATGAAGTCTCACAATCTTAGAAATGTACAACTTGGCCAACTTCTAAAGAGAATAATCTATCTGAACCAAAATAAAGTGGGCGAACTCGGTAAACTGATATACGATAACCCAAATAGAATCCTTTTTAGTAGGTGTTAAAGGTAACCCACTAACAAAGTCCATAGTCACACGTTCCCATTTCCATAAGGGAATCTTAAAGGGTTGAAGCAAACCCGAAGGCAACTAATGCTCTGTTTTAACTTGCTGGCATGTCAAACAACGAGAAACAAAATCAGTTACCTCTCATTTCAAACCCAACCACCAATACAATTCACGGAGATCTCGATACATCTTATTTCGACCAGGATGCATAGCATAAGGACTACTATGTGCCTATCTTAGAATCATCTATCTCAAATCAGAGTCATTTGGTACACAAACCCTTTCGCGTAACCAGAGAATTATCCCCTAACTATTTATCCCAAATTTGATCAATCCAAGTTGGCTTAACTTACAACTCGGCTAGCAGAGCCCCATCATCAAATAGACTTAAGTAAGAAAATATCACCCTCAACTCAGTCATTACTCTATGACTAAGAGCATCGGCTACCACATTGGACTTACCGGGATGATACACTATAGTGCAGTCATAATCCTTAAATAGCTCAATCCATCTACGCTGCCTAAGGTTCAACTCTTTTTTAGTAAGGATTTATTTAAGACTCTTGTCATTGGTGTAGATGATACACCTCTCACCATACAGATAGTGCCTCCAAATCTTTAAGGCAAAAACCACAACAGCCAACTCAAGATCGTGTGTCAAATAATTCCCCTCGTGTGACTTAAGCTATCAGGATGCATAAGCCACAACCTTACCATCTTGCATCAGAACACATCCCAAACTGACATGCGACGCATCACTATAAACCATAAACTCCTTACTAGATTCAGGCTATGTCAGAACAAGAGCCTAAGTTAAAATAGACTTGAGCTTTTTAAAGCTTGATTTTTGTTCACCAGTCCAAACAAAAGGATTACGCAAAAGCTTAGTCAAAGGAGTTGCAATTAACGAGAACCCCTCAACAAACCTCCGATAATAACCCGTAGGACCCAGAAAATTACAGATCTCCGAAACATTCTCAGGTTGTTTCCAATCCAGTATAGCCTCAATCTTTCTAAGATCAACTTAGATCCCCCTAATAGAAACCACATACCCCATAAAAGTTACTTCATTTAACTAGAATTCACACTTGCTCAACTTAGCGTAGAGCTATTTCTCTCGAAGTAACTAAAGGACTACTCTAAGATGCTCATCATGCTCATTCTCGGCCTTAGAGTATACTAAATTGTTATAGATGAATACCACGATGAACTAATCCAAACATGGCTAGAAAACCCCACAACGAGTCCTAAAAGTTGTCTTATGAACATCAACTTCCTTAAGCTTAAACTGATGATACCTAGAATGGAGATCCATCTTAAAAAATACCGAAACCCCACAAAACTAATCAAATAGGTCATCAATTCTCGAAAGTGGGTACCTATTCTTCACATTTAACTTATTCAATTGTTGGTAGTCGATACATATTCTCATGGTACCATCCTTTTTGTTTACGAACAAAATCGGTGTTGTAATAACCCATTTTGATGAAATCGGAACAGTGGTTTTGGGACCACAAATTCGATCCAAAAATAAAGTTTATTTTATTTTATCATATGGTCCGTTTTATGATAGACATGTCGTGTGAAAATTTTGATACAAAAACTTTATCGATTAAGTGTTTAATTTCAAGAAGAACTAAATCGCATAAAATGTAAAAGTTGAATTCTAGTAGCTATAAGGATTAAATAGCTATGGATTTCAAATCTAGAGGTCCTTATATGGTAATTATACCATTAAGAAAGGTATGTAGATTTTCTTAGTGACTCATCCATGGAAATATAGGAAAAGGGCAAGGACTAAATTGGAAATTAAAATAATTTTATTAATTAAAAGATGATAAAAAGAAATATCATCTTATTTTTGTCATCTTCAACCGTAAAAATACACAAAAACCCTAGGGGAGAGAGAGAGAGAAAAATTTTAAGGCCTAATTGGGTAACTTTTCTTGTCCTATTTTTAGTAATTTTGATATTTTTAAAACTGGGATAGTCTAATCTATCTATTTGGGGGATTAATTTGAAAAGTTATCGAAGTATGGAAAATGGGTCCTAGATGTATGTGCTAAAAATTAGAAATTTATGGTAGAAAATGAAAGGTTGTTGATAGATAAACAACTTTTACAAAGTGATTTTTTATGAAAACATGATTTAGGGACTAAAATGTAAAGTTGTAAAATTTGATGAAAAATTCTAAATTTTTATGAATATATGTGCTGTAAATTTTGTAATGGGGCTTTGGTTAGGCTTGGAATAGGGAGCAATTTGCAAAGTTTCATTTTCGAGCTAGGGATGAAAATAAAATTTATGAAAAAGTTAAGGGCAAAATGATAATTTTGCCTAGGACGTAAATTGAGTCCCAATGTGTATAAAATGTATGAAATTGATGATTAAAGCTATTTATATAGATCTGGACAACTCAAATTCGAGTTTAGATCGAGGAAAGGAAAAGGTTTCGAATTAGTAGATTTAATACGCGAACAAGTGTCGAGGTAAGTTCATGTAACTTAATAGGACATGTAAATATGTTTAATTGAATGTTGTACTTGTATGGAATGTGAATTATATTGATGTGCATTATCAGAATGTTACAATGAGAAAATTAATACATGCTTGAAAATGGTGAAAAAGGGTTATGTCCCGATTAAATATTTAATTCCGATGAATATATGTGCTTTCCCGTAATGGATAAGGTCCTGCATTTGTTGCTGACGGATTTAGCTCGGATGACCAATCCTATTGACCTCATTATAGAAATGATTTAGCCCAAACAAGTAATCCTAATATAATACCTCTCGAGTATACGTTATGATTAGGGTTTAGCCTGGACTAGTAATCTTAATCGATCTCCTCTAAGTATATGTTATATAAAGGATTTAGCTTGGATTGGTAATCCTGTTATACGATATGTGGCTCGAGAGTGTGTTCCTTGGTTAAGTTCCCTAATGGGTACCCATGAATAAGAATTGACGAATTATCAAAATGTACACCTTGAGTGTACTACTTGAGCATCCATCGGAATTTCAATGATTCAATGGACACAATTATTGACACGGCTTGAGGATTATAAGAAGAATTGATAATGACTTGAACGAATATTTCTTGATGAGCTCATCTATGGTTACTTGATTGATATGAAGATTTTGGTGACTAACATGTTTGATTGAGTGCATGTGTTTAGGCAATATTGCTAATGGATGAAAAACATGATATTGTATACTTAGACTTAATAAACAAGATTGGAAAGTTTAGTTTCTATTATACGAACATAGTATGTATGTAATGCTTACACTATTTTATTTCCCCTATTTTATAGGGCTTGGAAGCTCGCGAAGGTTGGAGATCATTGGAGCATCGTCCCACTATCAACTAGTCATTTTGGGTATACTTAGTAAAATCATTTTGGTATAATGGCATGTATAGGACAACTTGGACATAGGTGGCTTGAAAATGATGTTTTGTAACCTAGTCATTGGAATGTCTAGTAATGGTTCATTTCAGTATGACTAAGTAGGTTATTATATATATATATATATATATACACACACACACATGTGTTAAGTTAAGTATATGGGATCAAATGTTATTATTGCATAAGTTAAACCAAGGTAAGTTTGTAAACACTTGTGCTTGTAATGGTATGCCTTGATGAATGATGGAATTTGTTCAATTTGAATGCTCGAATTGGTTGGTATTGGATGTGTGTTTCAAGTGCAGGTCTTGGGTGTGATTTTGGGTGAAAAATGAAGCTAGAAATGGCTTTATTATGTACACACGGGTAGACACACTGGCGTGTGTCTAGACCGTGTGTGACACACGACTAGGTACATGGGCGTGTAGTCAGGCCGTGTGTCCCCTACACCTTAATTTTGAGAAACTGAATGCTCAGAATTGAGCACATGGGCAGAGACATAGGCATGTGCCTCACCTTGTGTGCTACACAACCTAGAACAGGTGTGTGTGTGTGTCTTGGCTGTGTGAAACCTGCACCTAATTTTGAATTGAATTAATTACTACGACCTAGCACACGGGTATATGGCATGGTCGTGTGCAAAAGTCATAGAGTTACACGGGTTCAAACACGGCCTATAGCACAGGCGTGTCTCTTAGACCTCACAAGCGTGTGAGCCCTACACCTTAGAAAAATTTTGTACTTTTGTGAAAAATTATTAGAGTTCCCGATTAAGTCCTGACTCATTCCTGATGCTTGTATTGGGCCTTGAGGGTCCATTTAAGGGACGTTATAAATAATATCGGTTAATGAATAGTGATTAACATGAAATGTCTGTAAATGTTTCAAATTTTTTTGGTAACGCTCTGTAACCCTATTGCGGTGACAGATACGGGTTAGCGATGTTACATTTAGTGGTATCAGAGCTATGGTTTAGTCGATTCTCGAATTTAACATAACAAACACGAGTTCAGTTATACATGCCATTATATAAATTGTGATAGTGTGATGACTCCTGATCATTTTAAATGTGTTTTTCATATAGTAATGTCATCCAACCGAGCTAGAGCTGAATCCAAGAAAGCTGAGAGCAATGCTTCAGCTTCAATTCAAAGAGTTGAGTCTACATCTGGTAGTGAAAGGCTCGTGTCTGGAGGCCGAAGTGAGGAGGCAAAACAAGTCTTCTTTCGAATGATGAATGAATGATTTACTCAGTACTTAAGAACAAACCCTGCTATACAACGACCTCCCCACCTATTCTTCAACCGGTTCCTAAGGTACCACAGGGTGCTGAACCCGTTAGAATTGGTAAGCCTCCGATAGATAAAATTTGCAAGCATGGGGTGGAAGAATTTAGATCTACTACAGATGATGATCCAGAAAAGGCTGAATTTTGGTTGGAAAATACCATTCGGGTTTTTGATGAATTATCCTGTACACCTGTTAAATGTTTAAAATGTGCAATGTCTCTATTAAAAGATACATCTTACCATTGGTGGAATACCATAACTTCAGTTGTACCGAGAGAGAACATTACATGAGAATTCTTCCAAGCTGAATTCAGGAAGAAATATGTTAGTCAGAGATTCATGGATCAAAAAAAAAAATTAGAACTCAAGAAGGGAAACATGACTGTATCTGGATATGAACATGAATTTGTTCAGTTGAGCAAATATTCTAGAGAATGGGTTCTAACCGAGGCTGAGATGTGTAAACTCTTTGAAGAGTGTTTAAATAAAGACATCAAGTTATTGATTGGGATTCTCAAAATAAGGGAATTTGCGGTGTTAGCCGGTCGAGCACACAAAGCTAAGGAATTGAGTAAAGAAAAGAAACAAGCTGAATTAGAGGCTCGGGTTTCTGGAAAAAGAACTATGAGTAAGTTACAATCATTTGCTTCTAAGAAATTAAAGAAGTAATATAATTGTGTGACCACCTCTACAAGATATTCTGGAAGAGAGCAGGGCTCTCAATGTTCTAACCCGAGGTCTTCATCCCCATCTGTGACTAGTGTGGGTAGTTTTGGTAATCCCAGACTGAAGTGTAAACATTGTAACAAATTTCATCATAAGGAATGTCAGTCCAGAAGTGGAGCTTGCTTTGGATGTGGTTCACTTGACCATTTTCTTAGAGATTGTCTAAAAAGAGTTGAAAAAGAGGTAAAACCAACTCCAAAGCCTAGTAATCCAGTCTCAAGAGGCAGACCACTCCGTCATCTCGGTAATCTTGGTGGTAGTCGAGGTACTACCAAGAATACAGCAGTTAGATCTGAGGTACGAGCACCTGCAAGGACATACGCTATTCGCACCAGAGAAGATGCCTCTACACCAAACGTTATTACTGGTACATTTTCTCTACTTGATACTGATATTACTGTATTGATTGATCTTGTTTCTTCACATTCATACATTTGTACGAACTTAGTGTCTGTTAAGAATTTACCTGTTGAATTCACTGAATTTATGGTTAAAGTTTCAAACCCCTTGGGCCAGTGTGTTATGGTGGATAAAGTCTGTAAAAACTATCCGTTGATGGTAAAAGGCTATTGCTTTTTGGCTGACTTGATGTTATTGCCATTTAATGAATTTGATGTGATTTTGGGAATGGATTGGTTAACCCGATATGATGCAGTGCTGAATTGTAAGCAAAAATATATTGTATTGAAATGTGAGAATGATGAATTACTTCATGTTAAATCTGATAAACTGGATGGATTACCTAATGTGATTTCAGCAATATCAGTACAGAAATATGTCAAAAAAGGTTATGACGCTTATCTCACATATGTGTTGGATACTAAAGTGTCTGAGTCGAAGATTCAGTCAGTGCCAATTGTATATGAATTCCCTGATGTATTTCCAGAGGAATTACCTAGTTTATCACCGGATAGAGAAGTATAATTATCTATAGATCTTGTTCCGGGCACAACACCTATATCTATAGCACCTTACAGGATGGCTTCTACTGAATTGAATGAGCTGAAAGTGCAGTTGCAAGAATTGATTGACAGGGGTTTTGCTCGACCTAGTTTCTCGCCTTGGGTGCTTCAGTTTTATTTGTAAAGAAGAAGGATGGGTCGTTGAGGCTGTGTATTTATTACAAATAGCTCAATAAGGTTACAATAAAGAACAAGTATTTTTTGCCTTGTATTGATGACTTGTTTGACCAGTTAAAATGTGCCACTGTATTTTCAAATATTGATCTCCGTTCTGGTTACTATGAACTACGAGTAAAAGATTTAGATATGTCAAAGACAGCTTTTAGAACCAGGTATGGACACTATGAGTTTCTTGTGATGCCATTCGGCTTGACAAATGCACCTACAGTGTTTATGGATCTGATGAACAGAATTTTTAGCCTGTATTTGGACAAGTTTGTGGTGGTATTTATAAATGATATTTTGGTTTACTCTCGAAATGAAAAGGGACATGCTAAGCATTTAAGAATAGTGTTGCAAACTTTACGAGAGAAACAATTGTATACCAAATTCAGTAACTGGGAATTTGGCTACACTAAGTTAGTTTTCTTGGGCATATAGTATCTGCTGAAGGTGTCAAAGTAGATCCGAATAAAATTTCAGCCATTGTTAATTGGAAACCACCGAAGAATGTCTCAAAAGTCTAAAGTTTTCTGGGACTAGCTGGTTATTATCGGAGGTTTGTAAAAGGTTTTTCAATAATAGCTTCTCCGATGATTCATTTATTACAGAAAGATGTGAAATTTGAGTGGACTGAGAAATGCCAGCAGAGTTTTGACAGATTAAAAGCTTTATTGACAAAAGCTCCTGTGTTAGTTCAGCTAGAATCGAGTAAGGAATTTATAGTTTACAATGATGCGTCATTGAATGGTTTAGGCTGTGTCTTGATGCAAGAAGGTAAAGTAGTAGCCTATGCTTCAAGACAGCTAAAGCCACATGAAAAGAACTATCCGACACATGACCTTTAATTGGCAACCATAGTGTTTGCATTGAAAATCTAGCGGCATTATTTATTTGGTGAAAAGTGTCAAATATTCACTGATCATAAAAGTCTGAAATATTTGATGTCATAGAAAGATTTGAATTTGAGACAGCGTAGATGGCTTGAGTTACTGAAAGATTATGATCTTGTTATTGATTATCATTCGGGAAAATCCAATGTCGTTACTGATGCTCTGAGCGGGAAATCCCTGTTTTCCTTGTGAGCTATGAATACGCGATTATCATTATCTGATGTGTAACACCCTAACCCGTATCCATCATCGGAATAGAGTTATGGGGCATTACCAGAACTTTTAGAACTCTTGCAAATATTTCATGTCAATCACTACTCATTAACCGAGATTATTCGTAATGTCCCTTAGATGGACCCTCGAGGCCCAATACGAGCATTAGAATCGAGTCGAGACTTAGTCGGAAACTCTAAGAATTTTTCGCGACATTTCAAAAAATTTCCAAGGTGCAGGGCTCACACACTGTGTGGTTTAGGGACACGCGGTCACACAAGCCCATGTCCCTTACCCGTGCAACTCTCTAACTTGCAAGGCATAAACAAATTGAAGACACACGGCCAAGTCACACGCTCATGTGCTAGGCCGTGTGGCAAATTTAATTTTCAAAATTAAGGTGTATTTTTCACACGGCCAGGACACATGCCCGTGTGCAAGGTTGTGTCCCTCACACGGCTGAGACACACGCTCGTGTCTCTTCCCGTGTGCTCAATTCTGAGTATTCTGTTTCTTTATTTTAATGTGCAAGGGATACACGGCCAGGCCACACACCCATGGGGCAAACCATGTGTCACACACGGCCTAGATACATGCCCTTATATCTACCTGTATGGACAAAATATAGGCTATTTACCAAGCCATTTTGCCACCCTCCTTTGCACACACCTACATAACTTCAAATGATACAAATCATAGCATAATTACACAGCCAATACAACCACAACGAAGGCTAAAACATGTCATTTCAACAACGACATCTAACATGCTCATAACATTATATTTTGTCAAACCAAATCATACCAAATCATAATCATTAAACATCTATGCTATTAAGTCACAATAGACAATTTAGCAAACAATTACAAACCACATCACAAAATACATTAGCACATATA
The DNA here is from genome assembly GCA_025506655.1 of Gossypium rotundifolium. Lineage (NCBI taxonomy): Eukaryota > Viridiplantae > Streptophyta > Magnoliopsida > Malvales > Malvaceae > Gossypium > Gossypium rotundifolium. The sequence goes on from CP106725.1 coordinate 80,443,132, forward strand.
TATATGTATACATATCCCAAAACATAATCATCACTAGCCATTCCAATGGCTAGATTACAATAATCATTTACATTTACATGCCAATATGGCCAATATAACCTATATATGCCATTATAACCATAATTGATTTACCATATTGTACCGACATGGGCCGATAGATAGTGTGAGTGAACTCCGCCAAGCTTCCAATCCAACGAGCTTCTGATTTACTCTAAAATAAGGAAATAAAATTAAGTAAGCATAAAATGCTTAGTAAGTTCATATAACATGGTACTTAACTTACCATTCATTCTATTTTGAGGTAGCTATGTAAGGCACATTCATTCAATTTGACTTCAAGCCCTACACATATTCTCATTGCCCTTGTTAGTCATATATTCCATAATAACCTCAAAACATGTTTGGGCTCAACAATAATCAAGTTTCCATGTACATTTGCATTCCACAACATTTGTTCATTTAACATGCATAAATCATCTCTTTATATTACAAGTATAATTTCATAATAGTTCATCTCAAGTTCAGATTATTTCATATCAGAACTTTATTCATATTTCTTGAAATATCAATGTCACATGAGTAGTAGTACACTGTAACATCCCAAAAATGGGGTTGTTTGGAATTTAATTATTTTTCTTATGTAAGAACTGCTATGTCATTATTTATGGAATAATAATGATCAATTTAAGGCTTTGTGTTGGCTCGATTTGGTAGGAAATTTTAGTTTTTAACTTTTAAGGTAGGGAGCCTTGGCAAGAGGGTGTTATAAGAATAAATGGGGATAATTTGGACATAAAATAAGCCTAGACTAAGTGGCAAAGTAAGCCCACTTAAGAGCTACATGTGGCGCCACCAAGGAGCAAGGAGAGCTTGTGTTCGAGTCATGAAGTCCTCTTTTGCACTTTGTTTTGACGGCACATGGGGGAGAGTTTCTCCTCTCTTTAAACTCTTATTATTATTTATTTATTGATGATAAATAATAAGTTAAAGAAGGATAATAGGGATTTTATTTTAAGGATAATAGGGATATTACATGGATTATTAAGAGATTATTACTTATTATTATTCATTAAATCATATTAGTTTGAATGGGTGGCCTAGAGTGATTCAAGGAAGATTGATGAATCTTGAACTCTTTGTTAAGAGAAGTGGATGGCAAGGACACTAGGGAGGGGTGCGAATTCTTATATAAGCACCTAAAGTGATCACCTTATTTTCTTTTTCCAAGTTTGCTAGCCAGAATCTCTAAACCCTCTCATCATATATTCTCTTTTCTTTTTACATCCTCTCCAAAACCTAGGCCGAAACCCTCCTAGCATCTCCCATTGCGAATTCCCTCCTCAATTCTTTCTTCTTTTATTTTCCTACTAGCCGAAACATCTATTCTCTACCTATCTTTCTTCTTTCACCAAAAGTCCGCCTTGAGTTAAACACCCCTAGCGAATCTAACTTCTATCAAAGTCGAAATCCCTTTTCTTTAAGCTCTACTTGGCCGAATTGTGTGCATGAGAAGTAGGCATCTTTTTGTTGACGATCTCAGAAGGTAAGGATCTTAGGCGAATGCTTATATTATTGGTATCTCATTATGTCGACTTTGGTAAAGATAGGCATGGGTTTGACAACTATTGATTAAGAATACTAATCCTTTGTAGGATCTTGGGATTTGGAGATAAGCAAGTAAGTGTAACGTTAGTCGATCAATCTTGATGAGGAGTTACATATAGATTGGTGTTCATTTAAAAGGGTTATGATTATTTATATTAACAGATTGTAGTTTGTGAATCAGTTAAGTGATTTGGGCAGAGGCTAGTATTCAAAGAGACTAGGTAAGGATTGGTACAAAAGGTTACCCTTTAAATAATTTGGTTTGGTAGAATGGCCATATTACTAACCTTGATAGTTGGTAGAATATAGGGGAAGGACTTAGAGGGTGGCCGATTGATTATCTTGAGGTTTAAGACTATCGTGGTAACGGTGTGTACATACACACTATATAATATATTAAATATGCTAACTTTGTGAATGCTCATTTTTATGAATGTAGCATTGGAATGAATACCAAATCGGTATAAGTGGTGATTCGGTAAGTACACATTAACGTGATTTATTATTATTAATGCTTTTGGTAAGCATGATGTGTTGACACATGAAATTTAAGAATGTGATGGCATGAAATATATGTATGTTTATACATTGTGGGATTGATGAGTGGAGGCGGTGATATTGTGTAAGCGGGCACAGTGTTTTGGTAACACACCGTGACTAAATGTCACGGAGGTTTGGTACCTCAGAGGTTTGGTACCTCAATAGCGACTTGTCCACGTGGTTAACACCAAGTGGGTTGGCCCACGAGATATGGGATCGTCGCGGTGATTTGGTATCACACGATGGGTTGGCCCCATCACCCGATTTGTGTCTCTGGACACCGGTGTTTTAGTAACACATTGTGACTATATGTCACGGTGGTTTAGCACCACCGGTGGTTTGGTACCACAGGGGTGAGCGATGGCGTATGGTTGGCTAGGTTGGGTACACATTATTTTGCATATTAGATGTTATATTTTGTGTATGAAATATATTTTAAAAGCAGGGAAGGGTTACATCTTGAGTCTTGGTGACTCACCTTCTCCATTAATTTTTCAGTGATGCTTAGATCGCGGACATGGGCCGGAGGGACTTGAGGAGGCCATGCGGTGGATTTAAATTTAAATAGACTTTGATTTTGTTATTTTAAATTTGGTCATTGGGTTGTTTTATTTTGGATGCAATAAGGCCTCATTAAACTTTACTTTGGTTACTTTCTTTTATGTTGGATATTTTATTTTAATTAAAATTTGAATCACACGTTTTCTAAATTAACACGAAAATGTTTTATCGTGCCATCGAGCACATCGAAAATTTGTGTAATAACTTGACTTAATTAAACTTTCAATTTGGACTAAGTATACTTTCGGTCAAGATAACTTAAAATGGCGATTTTCAACAAAACTTAAGTGGATTTAGAAAATGGGTTTCAAAACTTCTTCTTAGTAACGACCCATATTAGGTCCTAACGATTGGGTAGGGTTTGGGTATTACAAATTGGTATCGAGCGGGTTCAAAACTTCATTGTGGGGCCTGAGCCCAAAAATGTTTTAGTAGGCCTTATTAATTATTTTTGGGTTTTAAGCGGCATGGCCGAGTCTCAAAGACCGATCCGCCAGTAAGTACCTCTAAACTCCTTTGTGAATTATATTACGTAGAAGGGTAGGAAGCATGGAGCGTAGATAGACTTATAGGAATTTGAACCCTAGGATTAGATTACTCAAACACACAAACTAAACATAAGATCTAAAGAACTAAACCAATCTATGACTTAGTCATTTGAGCTAGGGTGTGGTAACCCCCACGCATGTCTAGGATTGGGCAGGAAGAGCTGGTATTTAAGCGGTCAGTGACTCACCACCTCTTGGTATCCTGCAGTGCGTAGCTTGGGTTCACCACGACTCGGAGGCTCGGTGGTGTGGTAACCTCATGCGCATGTCTAGAAAGGTTCGGTGGGAGCTTGGTATTTAAGCGATCCGCGTGACTCACCTCCTCTCCACACGAAACACACTGGTGTGTAGCTTGGGTTCACCACGACCAAGAGGGCTCGGTCATAGGCCAAACATAATGACTAAAACCCGAAGGGAATTAGCATGATTTTGAAAAAATGATGAAACAACAACACTTGGTTTTAAAACTTTTCAAATCACCCTTCAAAAGTAAGAACAACTCTTTTACAACGTTTTCCTCGAAAAGTTCTATTTGTGGAAAAAATTACGAAAATGCCCTTGGGGTAAAATTACTAAAATACCTTGGTCCATAAAATATCAAATCAATGATTTTGTCCAAAAATTTTAACTATTCTATAATTATTCAACAACAGCCTTGGACATCATCAAGCAAAATATTTGGTTTTGGAAAAATTACGAAAACGCCCTCAACTTATAAAATTACCAAAATGCCCCTGAGTACAAAATTTTTGCAACATTACCGTTTTAAGGAAAAAAATTTCTCAAAAGGGACCCTCAGAGTCTTACAATGGTTAAAACATCCTTTATTTACCAAAATTACCCTTGGAGGACCAAATTACCAAAATACCCCTGGTTTTGAAATAATGCCATAACTTCAAATCTTGTCAATTTTCAATAATACCCTCAGGTTTGGGAACTTCAAACAATCTACTCTACCAAAGTTTTAAATTTTCTTTTATTACGAAAATACCCCAGCAGGAAAATGCGAAAATACCACAGGTTAGAAATGGGCGAAATGTCAGAAGAGTGAAAAGGTATGGAAAGCATTAGGGAATGGATGCAAGAACTTCTTTGTGTGAACTAGGATAGAAGACTAAAACCTTGTTTGCACGAAGAATCTCGATTAAACTTTATCCATAAAATTTCTTGTGAGTAATAAAGTGGAACAAATGCTAAGCATAAAAATTTTCTTAATCAGATTAAAAGCGCAAGTAGATAGAATGAGTTCTAGAGGGCGTGGGCGCCGTGGACGTGGTAGGGGTAGGATAGCGGTGTGAACCCGTCAGTCGGGACAAGGTTCAAAGCGATGTACCACCGCCACCACCACCTCCACTTTTGGAGCAGAGGAGGCGAGATCGGGGAGGAGGAGGCGGTGCCATGGCGGTGTTCTGAGTCCTCGAATTGGTGGTGAGGTGGTGGAAATTTAGGAGCTCAAAATCTGTTCCGGCGGATTCGGTCCAATAATTTGAGGTGTTAAAGTGTGTGTCGAGTGGCACCAGTGTAGCGAGTATTGGTGGAATCTCTGAAAGGATAATGGATGATCTTGATCGTAGGAGGAAAAATTTGAAAGGCGGTGTCGCTTCTAAAGGATGAAGCGTACCGGTGGTGGTGACAGATTCGGGATGGAGCCACGGTGATGATCTTCGATGGGACTACTTCAAAGCGCTTTCGAGAAGAAGTATGTGGGCACCGGCTACTGCTGACCTTGCAGAGGAAGGCTTTTAAGGTCTAGTGCAAGGAACTAAGTCAGTGGCCAGAGTATGGGCGGAGTTTTAAGGTGAGTAGGTATGCAAGAGGCATCGTGGCTCTTGAACACACGTAATGTGTCCGCTTTGAGGACGGACTCAGAGATGACTTGAGGTTCTTGATTGCCCATGACAAGTTCGTGAGTTTTCATCTACGGTGGAAAAGGCTAAAGTAGCCGAGGGATTAAGGAGGGGCGTGGCGGAATTATAGTAGAAATAATCGAGAAGAGGATTTGGGTCGGTGGATCCGATGGTAATGATCGGAAGAAGGCTAGGCAGTGGGCCGTCGAGTGACAAGGCCGTAGCTAATAATCGGAGGCTGGCTCGGTGCAATCGTTGTGGGAAGTCCCATTGGGGAGGTTGCTCGACCGGCGATAGAGGATGTTTTGAGTGTGGGTCTTTAGAACATCGGTCGAGATTGTCCCGGGCGAGCTAGAAATCAGCGGAGGGCGAGCCGTCTTGGCGGAGAGGGTCGTGGTAATGGCGGAGGAAGCAATGGTCCTAGCAGAGGTCGAGGAACTCGAGGCGGAGGTTCGAGCAACCTGAGGCTAAGCGGCTGGCTTAGTCTATCGGCAAGGCGTCGCGAGGAGGTGACGTCTCGGATGTCATAGCAGATGCGTTTCGATTTTGGTCTTCCTTATTATGCATTGATCGATGTGGGGTCTACACACTCATACGTAGCCGATGGTGTGGTAGAGACTTTGAACCTGAACTCGAGGCTGCTGCTAGGGAGATGACTGTAGTGAGTCCTTTAGGTCACTCTGTAGTGGTAGACAAACTTTTTAGGGGCGTACCCTAGAACTCCAAGGGGTCGATTAGGGTCGATCGATGGAACTACCATTCGGGGAGTTCGATTTGATCCTGGAATGGATTGGTGGCTAAGTGTCGGCGAATTTGGATTAGCGGCTAAGCGCATGGTTCTTAAGACGGTGAGAATGGTGAAGTGGTTATGATAGGTGATAGAAGGAATTACCTATCAATGTGGTGTCTGCCTTGAAGGCGGAAAAGATGGTCAAGAAGGGTTGTAGGGCGTATTTGGTTCGAATTTGTGCTTTGGAAGCTAAGGAGTCGATGGTTGGAAAGGTCCGACGGTTGGGGAATTTCTTGATGTGTTCCCGGAAGAACTTAAGTGCGCCTCGGATCGGGAAGTCGAATTGATATAGACTGCTACCCGGGCAGCACTCATGTCTATAGCACCTTAGAATGGCACCAAAGGAATTGGTGGGTGAAGGCTCAAATTCAGAGCTCTTGGATAAAGGATTTATTCGACCTAGTATATCTCCGTGGGGGCGCTGTATTGTTTGTCAAGAAGAAGGGCGGATCTATGCGAATGTGCATCGATTCGTCGATTAAACAAGTTAACGATCAAAAACAAGTACCCATTCTGCGGATCGATGACTTGTTTGACCGATTGAAGAGGCGTCGGTGTTTGAAGATAGACCTTAGGTCGGGTTACCATCAACTTAAGGTGAAGGGGCGATGTTCACAAGGCGGCGTTTGAACTCGGTATGGGCATTACGAGTTTCTAGTAATGCCATTCGGGTTGACCAATGCCGTGGCGTTCATGGATCTAATGAACCGAGGTTTTCAACGATACTTGGACCAATTTGTCGTAGTGTTCATAGATGACATATTGGTCTACTCAAAACGGAGGAGAGCACGACAAGCATTTACGGATAGTCCTACAAGTGTTGAGGAAGCGGTTGTATGCCAAATTCGATAAGTGCGAATTTTGGCTAAGGAGGTGGCTTTCTTAGGTCACGTGGTGTCGTGGAAGGATTAGAGTGGATCCCATAAGATTGAAGCGGTATTGGAGTGGAAACCGCCTAAGTCGGTGGCGAGAGATCTGGAGTTTTACGGGTTTAGCGGTATTATCGAAGATTTGTGGAAGGTTTTCTCGATCGCAGTGCGTTGACTAAGTTGCTAAGGAAAGGTGTTCCATTTGTATGGACGGAGAAGCGACAGAAAGCTTTGATAAGCTAAGGAAAATTTTGTGAAGCTCGGTTCTAGTACAACGAAGGCGGAAATTATTCACGTCTATTGTGATGCATCTCACTTGGTTTGGGGTGTGTATTGATGCGAGATGGAAAGGTAGTAGCCTATGCGTCTCGGCAATTTGAGACCGCATGAGGTTAACTATCCAACTCACGACCTAGAGTTAGCGCGATCGTCTTACATACGAAAGTATGGAGACATTATCTTTATGGGGAGAAGTCGGTAATTTATTCGGACCACAAAAGTTTGAGGTATCTTCGACACGAGAGGATCGAATCGAGGCGGCCGATGGATTGAGCTGTTGAAAGACTACTGACATTCCATCGAATATCATCCGGGTAAGGCTAACGTGGTGGCGGACGCGTTGATAGGAAGGTCGTGGCGGATTTAAGAGCAATGTTTGCTCGATTGAGCCTCTATGACGATGGAAGCCTTTTGGCGAGAACTTCAAGTTAAGCCAGCGTGGATCGAGGAGATTAAGGATAAGCAGTTAGTGGATGAAGGGTTAAATCGAAAAGAATACAAGTTCGAGAATGGTGGTGTAGAGGGTATAGAGTATTTGGTGATGGTGTGCTATGTTTTCGGGGACGACCTTGTATGCCAAAAGATATGGAGTTGAGGCGGAAAATTCTCCGGGATGCTCATAGCGACCCTACGCTATGCATCTAGGAGGAAGCAAGATGTATGGAAATTCTGAAGCGATTACGGTGGCAGGGTTGAAGCGTGAGATAACGAATTCGTAGGGAAGTGTTTGGCGTGTCGTGAGTTAAGGTGAACACCGATTACCATCGGGACTACTTCAACGGTTAAGATCCCTCAATGGAAATGGGAGAGGATCACTATGGATTTCGTCGATGGTCTACCCTTACGCCCAGCAAGAAAGATGCAGTTTGGGTGATCGTAGGCCGTCGACTAAATCGACTCACTTCATCTGGGTGAAAATGGACTACTCACTCGAAGCTAGCAAAGTTGTATGTGGCGAGATAGTCGATTGCATGGTGTACCGTATCGCTTATCTCGGATAGGGACCCAAGGTTCACTTGAGGTTTTGAAGCGTTACATCAAGCGTTAGATGCAGCGGTTGGATTTCAAACCTGACTTTCCATCCTCGACAGACGAGCGATCGAGAAAAGGTCATCTGATCTTAGAAGATATCTTTGAGGGTTGTGTCTTGGAATTCGAGGTAGTTGGGAGAATTCTTACCTCTAATGAGTTTCGCCTACAACAATAGCTACTGGCGAGTATTGAGATGGCACCGTCTGAAACCTTGTATGGGCGGAAATGCGAACCCGAGCGTGTTGACGGAGTTGAGTGAACGACAAGTGTTGGGCCCGAATTGGTAGAGGTGAAGACAAAGTTAAAGTGATTCGGTCTCGTCTCAAGGAAGCTTGTCGATAAGCGAAGTCTTATGCCGATCTCAAACGCAAGGAAATGGAGTATCTTTGTGGGAGATAAGGTCTTCTGAAGGTATCGCCTTGGAAGAAGGTACTAAGATTTGGCGAAAAGGAAGCTAAGCCCAAGATTCATTGGCCCATATCTGATCTTTGAAGCGAATAGGACCGGTAGCTTATCGGTTAGAGTTACCGCGAAATTAAGTCGAGATACATGATGTCTTTCACGTATCAATCTTTGAGGCGGTATCGGTCGGATCCATCACATGTGGTGCCGTGATGTAAATCGAAGTTAACACGGACTTATCTTTTGAGGAAGAACTGTTCGGATCTTGGATAGAGATATAAAGGTTCTACGTAGGAAGTCGATGCCCTTAGTGAAAGTCTTTGTGGCGGAATCATGGTCTTTGAGGAAGCTACGTGGGAACACGAGGATGTGATCTGGCGGCAATACCCTCATCTGTTTTAGTTATGTAATTTGGAATGAAATTTATTTTAAGGGGTAGAAGCGTAACATCCCAAAATGGGGTTGTTTGGAATTTAATTATTTTCTTATGTAAGGCGCTATGTCATTATTTATGGAATAATAATGATCAATTTAAGGCTTTGTGTTGGCTCGATTTGGTAGGAAATTTTAGTTTTAACTTTTAAGGTAGGGAGCCTTGGCAAGAGGGTGTTATAAGAATAAATGGGGATAATTTGGACATAAAATAAGCCTAGACTAAGTGGCAAAGTAAGCCCACTTAAGAGCTACATGTGACGCCACCAAGGAGCAAGGAGAGCTTGTGTTCGAGTCGCGAAGTCCCTCTTTTGCACTTTGTTTTGACTGGCACATGGGGAGAGTTTCTCCTCTCTTTAAACTCTTATTATTATTTATTTATTGATGATAAATAATAAGTTAAAAGAAGGATAATAGGGATTTTATTTTAAGGATAATAGGGATATTACATGGATTATTAAAGATTATTACTTATTATTATTCATTAAATCATATTAGTTTGAATGGGTGGCCTAGAGTGATTCAAGGAAGATTGATGAATCTTGAACTCTTTGTTAAGAGAAGTGGGCGGCAAGGACACTAGGGAGGGGGTGCTTAGAATTCTTATATAAGCACCTAAAGTGATCACCTTATTTTCTTTTTCCAAGTTTGCTAGTAGAATCTCTAAACCCTCTCATCATATATTCTCTTTTCTTTTTACATCCTCTCCAAAACCTAGGCGAAACCCTCCTAGCATCTCCCATTGCGAATTCCTCCTCAATTCTTTCTTCTTTTATTTTCCTACTATAGAAACATCTATTCTCTACCTATCTTTCTTCTTTCACCAAAAGTCCAGCCTTGAGTTAAACACCCCTAGCGAATCTAACTTCTATCAAAGTCAAAATCCCTTTTCTTTAAGCTCTACTTGGCGAATTGTGTGCATGAGAAGTAGGCATCTTTTGTTGACGATCTCGGAAGGTAAGGATCTTAGGCGAATGCTTATATTATTGGTATCTCATTATGTCGACTTTGGTAAAGATAGGCATGGGTTTGGCAACTATTGATTAAGAATACTAATCCTTTGTAGGATCTTGGATTTGGAGATAAGCAAGTAAGTGCGCTAACGTTAGTCGATCAATCTTGATGAGGAGTTACATATAGATTGGTGTTCATTTAAAAGGGTTATGATTATTTATATTAACCGATTGTAGTTTGTGAATCGATTAAGTGATTTGGGCACAGAGGCTAGTATTCAAAGAGACTAGGTAAGGATTGGTACAAAGGTTACCCTTTAAATAATTTGGTTTGGCGAATGGCCATATTACTAACCTTGATAGTTGGTAGAATATAGGGCAAGGACTTAGAGGGTGGCCGATTGATTATCTTGGGTTTAAGACTATCGTGGTAACAGTGTGTACATACACACTATATAATATATTAAATATGCCTAACTTTGTGAATGCTCATTTTATGAATGTAGCATTGGAATGAATACCAAATCGGTATAAGTGGTGATTCGTAAGTACACATTAACGTGATTTATTATTATTAATGCTTTTGGTAAGCATGATGTGTTGACACATGAAATTTAAGAATGTGATGGCATGAAATATATGTATGTTTATCTGTTGTGGGATTGATGAGTGGAGGGCGTTGATATTGTGCCGACGGGCACCAAAGGTGTTTTAGTAACACCGTGACTAAATGTCACGGAGGTTTGGTACCTCAGGAGGTTTGGTACCTCAATAGCGACTTGTCCTTGTGGTTAACACCACCGTGGGTTGGCCCCACGAGATATGGGATCGTCGCGGTGATTTGGTATCACACGATGGGTTGGCCCCATCACCCGATTTGTGTCTCTGGACACCGGTGTTTTAGTAACACATTGTGACTATATGTCACCAGTGGTTTGGCACCACCAGTGGTTTGGTACCACAACGGGTGAAGCGGTGGCGTATGGTTGGCTAGGTTGGGTACACATTATTTTGCATATTAGATGTTATATTTTGTGTATGAAATATATTTTAAAAGCAGGGAAGGGTTACATCTTGAGTCTTGGTGACTCACCTTCTCCATTAATTTTCAGTGATGCTTAGATCGCGGACATGGAGCCGGAGGGACTTGAGGAGGCCATGCGGTGGATTTAAATTTAAATAGACTTTGATTTTGTTATTTTAAATTTGGTCATTGGGTTGTTTTATTTTGGATGCAATAAGGCCTCATTAAACTTTACTTTGGTTACTTTCTTTTATGTTGGATATTTTATTTTAATTAAAATTTGAATCACACGTTTTCTAAATTAACACGAAAAATGTTTTATCGTGCCATCGAACTTTGTCCGAAAATTGTGTAATAACTTGACTTAATTAAACTTTCAATTTGGACTAAGTATACTTTCGGCAAGATAACTTAAAATGAGCGTTTTCAACAAAACTTAAGTGGATTTAGAAAATGGGTTTCAAAACTTCTTCTTAGTAACGACCCATATTCGGTCCTAACGATTGGGCCGGGTTTGGGCTGTTACATACACTCAAAGTATACAAGTCTATAATCAAGGATGACATATTCATCAAATGAATTTCATGTACATGTATCATCATCTCATGTCAGGATTTTTTTACCCGTTGAATTTATTCAGAATATCGATGGATATACAGGTAGTACACACAAAGTGTACAAATCAGTATATTCATCAATTCATGTCAATGGTACCCATAGGGTACTATTTCAGATAGTACACTCTCGAGCCACATATATCTAAACAACAGGATTACCAGTCCAAGCTAAATCCTTTTTATGACATGTGCTTTAAAGAGCTTGATCTGGATTACCCGTCTGGGTTAAATCCTTTCTATAATGAATCATTAGCATTACTCGTCCGAGCTACATCCATGCTGCAACAAATGCAGGACCTCATTCATTTCGAAAATTACATTTATCCATCAATTTTCATTTATTCAAATGGGATTGAACATTTTCAAGCATTTTCTGGTATGTGATTATTTCATACCTCTATAACATCCATATAATTGAAATGGTCACATTCCACATCCATTCCAAGCATAAAAGTAACATTTTCATCGTTTATCCTTTATCATCTATCGGGCATTATCATTTATTTTAAACATTTTTATTTATCGGGCTCGATCGGATATGCAATAACTTCCCATATTCATGAAATTTATACAATTTACATAAACACAATCAATGCAAGCATGTAAATAAACACAATTTTGTTACACGAACTTACCTCGACAAATGTTCGTGTACGTAAATCTACTAATCCGACATTTTCCTCTTTCTCTCGTTCTAACTTTGAATTTGGTCTAGCCGAATCTATACGAGTAAATTTAACTTTAATTTATCACATTTCATATTCATGGGGACTCAATTTTCATCCTAGGAAAAATTACCATTTTGCCCCTAACTTTTCCATAAATTCCAATTTCGTCCCTAGGCCCGGAAAATAAAAATTTTGCAAATTACTCCCTATTCCAAGCCTAACCAAAGCCACATTACAAAATTTACAACACATGTATTCATAAAATTTTAGAATTTTTTCTTCTATTTTACAAGTTTACATTTTAGTCCCTAAATCATGTTTTCATCAAAAATCACTTTGTAAAAGTTGTTTATCTATCAATAATCTTTCATTTTCTACCAAAAATTTCTAATTTCCATCATATACATTCATGACCCATATTTCATACCTTGATAAATTTTCAAATTAATCCCCTAAATAGAGAGATTAAGCTATCCCGATTCCAAAAATATCTAAATTACTAAAAACAGGACAAAGAAACTTACCCAATTTGGCCAAGAAAGTTTCTTCTCTCTCTCTAGGTTTTCAATGTTTTTTTGGTTGAAGATGATGAAAATAAGATGATATATTTTCTTTTAATCTTTTAATTAATTAAGTATTTGCTATTTTCAATTTAGTCCTTGCCCTTTTTCTATATTTCCATGGATGAGTCACCAAGAAAAATCTACATACTTTTCTTAATGGTCTAATTACCATATAATGACCTCAAGTTTCGAATTCCATAGCTATTTAATCCTTATAGCTACTATAATTCAACTTTCGCATTTTATGTGATTTAGTCCTTCTAGTAATTAAACACATAATCGATAAAATTTTCGTATCAAAATTTACACATGACTTTTCTAACATAATACGGATCATATAATAAAATAAAAATAAATTATATTTTCATCTTGGATTTGTTGTCCCAAAACCACTGTTCTGATTTTACCGAAATTTGGCTATCACATGATGATGGTTCAATTATAGCCGAGTTAAAAGCTAGACCAAAGTTTTTGCAGCAGATCTTTGAAGCTCAGAAAAATGATAGTAAGTTGCAAGCAAAACGGATACAGAGTGAATCGACACCTGACTCAGAATTTCAAATCGGGACTGATGGTTGTTTGTTATTCAGAGGCAGAGAGTGTGTACCAAAAGGTTTAGAACTTGTACAAAAGATTTGGAATGAAGATCATAATGGTAACATGTCTACTCATTTTGTTAGTAATAAAATGTACAATGACCTAAAAAAGATGTACTGGTGGCCGAGAATAAAATGAGATATTTCTGAGTTTGTATCTAAATGTTTGATATGTCATCAAGTAAAAGTTGAACACCAGTTGTCTTCTAGACTATTACAGTCAGTTACGATACCGAAATAGAAATGGGAAAGAATTACTGTGGACTTTGTATCGGGGTTACCCATGTCCCCAAAGAAGAAAGATGACATTTGGGTAATTGTTGATCGGTTGACAAAGTCGGCACACTTTATTCCGGTACGTATGGATTTTTCCTTGGATAGATTGACTGAGTTATATGTTTCTGAGCTTGTCAGATTGCACGAAGTGCCTGTCTCCATTATTTCAGATAGAAATCCTCGGTTTACATCTCGATCCTGGAACAAGTTGCAGGAAGCTCTGGGTACTCAGTTACACTTAATCGGGCATGTAAATATGTTTAATTGAATGTTGTGCTTGTATGGAATGTGACTTATATTGATGTGCATTACTTGAATGCTATAATAAGAAAATTAATGCATGCTTGAAAATGGTGAAAAAGGGTTATGTCCCAATTGAATATTGAATTCTGATGAATATATGTGCTTTCCCATAATGGATGAGGTCTTGCATTTGTTGCTGATGGATTTAGCTCTGACAAGCAATCCTATTGACCTTATTATAGAAAGGATTTAGCCTAAATAGGTAATCCTAATATAATACCTCTCGAGTATATGTTATGATTAAGGTTTAGCCTGGACTGGTAATCCTGTTATACGATATGTGGCTCGAGAGTGTGTTCCTTGGTTAAGTGCCCTAATGGGTACCCTTGAATAAGAATTGATGGATTATAGAATTTGTACACCTCGAGTGTACTACTAGAGCATCCATCAGAATTTCAATGATTCAACAGACACAACTCTTGACACAGTATGAGGATTATAAGATGAAATGATAATGACTTGAAAGAATATTGTTTGATGAGCTCATCTATGGTTACTTGATTGATATGAAGATTTTGGTGACTAACATGTTTGATTGAGTGCATGTGTTTAGGAAATATTGCTAATGGATAGAAAACATGATATTTTATGCTTAGACTTAATAAACGGGATTGGTAAGTTTAGTTTCCTTTATACAAACTTTGCATGTAATTCTTACTCTGTTTTATTTCCCCTGTTTTATAGGGCTCGGAAGCTCGCAAAGGTTAGAGATCATTGAAGATCATCACACTATCAACTAGTCATTTTGGGTATACTTAGTAAAATTATTTTGGTATAATGGCATGTATAGGACAACTTGGCCATAGGTGGCTTGAAAATGATGCTTTGTAACCTAGCCATTGGAATGGCTAGTAATGGTTCATTTCGGTATGACTAAGAAGGTTATTATGATATATATATATATATATATGTGTTACGTTAAGTATATGGGATCAAATGTTGTTATTACATAAGTTAAACCAAGGTAAGTTTGTAAACACTTGTGCTTGTAATGGTATGCCTTGATGAATGATGGAACTTGTTCAATTTGAATGCTCGAATTGGTTAGTATTAGATGTCTGTTTCAAGTGTAGGTTTTGGGTGTTTTGAAAATGAAGCTAGAAATGGCTTTATTTTGTCTACACAGGCAGACACACAGGCATGTATCCCATGCAGCTTAATTTTGAGAAACAGAATGCTTAGAATTGAGCATACAGGTAGAGACACGGGCGTGTGTCTCAGTCGTATGTGCTACACAGCCCAGAACACGAGTGTGTGTCTTGGCCGTATGGAACCTACACCTAATTTCAATTGAATTAATTAACCACACGGCTAGCACACAGGCGTGTGGCATAACCGTGTGCACAAGTCAGAGAGTTACATAAGGTTGAACACGGCCTGTAGCACGGGTGTGTCCCTTGGACCACACAGGCGTGTAAGCCCTGCACCTTAGAAAAATTTTGTACTTTTGCGAAAATTTCTTAGAGGTCCCGAGTAAGTCCTGACTCATTCATGATGCTTGTATAAGTCCTAACTCATTCATGATGCTTGTATTGGGCCTCGAGGGTCCATTTAAGGGACGTTATGAATAATCTCGGTTCGTGAATAGTGATTAACATGAAATGCCTATAAATGTTTCAAAATTTTTTGGTAATGCTCTGTAACCCTATTCTGACAACAAATACGGGTTAGGGGTGTTACAGGTGCCCCATATGGAGGCACACTATGTAACACCCCTAACACGTATCTATCATCGAAATAGGGTTAAAGGTGTTACCAAAAAGATCAAAAACTTTTACATACATTTCATACAACAATTCATCAATCGCAATCAATTGTCCCTTTTTATAGGTCAACGAGACCTAAATCATGCTTCAGAATACGGTCGGGACTAAACCGAACACATATGAAAGTTTTCAAAATTTAAAAATTTTCAATATTACAGATGTCACACACCCGTGTGGGCAAGACGTGTGCCTCCCACAACTACTAGACACATCCATGTGTCTCGGCCGTGCCAAATCAAAGAAAGTATACTGACTAACCCACATGGCCACTAGACACGCTCATGCACCATGGCCACTAGACACGCTCATGTACCATGGCCGTGTGCTCATAAGCTATATACTGACTAAATCACACGGCCACTAGGCACGTCCATGTGCCAAGGCCATGCACATAAAGGCAAAACAGACCATTTGCAAGGTCCAAATGCCACTCTCACGAAAGGCCGTCCCTACAAGCAAATTACCAATTCATTTCATACACAATTGACAACCCAAAGCATGTTCAATAATCAATAAATCTTCACATTCAATCTCATTTCTAAACATGTTAATTTGCATACCAAAATGCACAACTAAAATATATACATGTTCAAGCATGATTCATCCACATTGTACCATGCATACAACCATTTCATTAATCAAACATGTGCACTTATATTGCATTCATATACTTACAATAAACTTGACCATTTCATAGGCACATACTCATATCAAACCAACACTATTATCCATAATCACATAAGTATTATACCAACACATAACTAGCCACATCACATGGTCAAGTTCACATCTCAAACTTATACCAAATAACTAGCCTATACATGCCATATCTAACTATATACATTTCCAAAAGATACCAAAATGAGCTTGGGTAGTGTGATGACAATCCTCGACGGTCCCAAGCCTTCAGTAGCTTTGACTATCTATAAAACAGAGCAAACACACACACAGAGTAAGCTTTCAAAGCTTAGTAAGCCATATACAATTAAACTTCACATACAATGCATATAATTAAATTAATACAATGGTACATATGGTTCTCATAACCAATTCATCACATATTCTTTGGTACATTTGCTTACACAAAGCTTGCCACATAAATTCACATATCACATATGTACTTAGCTCATTCAAGCATATTTCCATACATGCATCTCATTCACATTCTCATGTTCAAAAACACATTTCATCATAGTATATTCACATAGATACTTACCTTTTATACACACTTAGTGTACATATCAAATGTACCTAAAACGGATATACAGATCGCATAATCGTTCATATCTCAGATTTGCCTGTTGAACCATAAGAAATCTAGTAGGATACTCAGAATGCTTGGAAAAGTCGTACAATGCCAACGCCCCAGATGAGGTCTTACATGTACTTAGATATCAATGCCACTGTCCTAGACAGGGTCTTACTCGAATCAAATATGATGCCAATGTCCCAAACATGGTCTTACACGTAAATTTCATATCGATGCCAATGTCCCAGACGTGGTCTTACACGAAATCTCAAATCAACACCAACATCCCAAATGTGGTCTTACATGATATTACATAAAAGACACCTATGTCATGACATAGTTAATCCTATCTATTCCTAGGTTCGTACGGGACTTCTCGGATATTAGCACTATGTCGAATCTATCTCGAAGTTCATATGTACATCATCTCATGTGCATTCAACATTATCAACAGTCATATGAACATACATAATTCAATTCAAACACGCTTATTTGTATAATAACTTACCTCAAATTCGGATATTCGTTCGAACTCGGTTATTCAACTACTTTCACTTTCCGCAATCTAAGTCCATTTTCTTCGGCTCTTGATCTATACATATTCAAATGTAATCTATTTATTCATTAATTCATTCAATTTAATCCATGAACACATATTTAGGGTAATTTACAATTTAGCCCTCACATTAGCACATTTTATCAATTTAGTCCATTTTTCTCAAAACATCAAATACACAAAATCATTATATACCCATGCTTACCGAATGCTCATGTATCTCATACCAATCCAAACATTTCATCAAATTCACAATTTAGCCCCTCAAAATGCTATTTTCACCATTTAGCCTTAATTAGCTAAATTCATCAAAAATTCAAGAAAAAACATGTTCATTTAACATATATCTTTCATTTAACACTTAAGTTCATCACAAAACTCACTATTTCATCCATGGCATATCTCATAAACATTATCAATTCACAAAATTGAAACATGGGTTTTGGAGTATACTAAACAACGATTGTAAAAACGTAGAAATTATCAAAAACCGAATAAAACTCATACCTCAATCAAGTAATACAAAGGTCGAATGCTTCAAAGCTTAAGTTCTTTTCTTTTCTTTCAATATTCGATGGACAAGAAGATGATAATAGCCATTTCATGTTTTATTTTTATGTTTTAATTCATTTATTAATCAATTTACAACTTTAACCTTATATAATAAAATTATAAAACATAATTTTCAAGGTCATTATTGACCAAAACCGTCCACTATCTTCATTTATGGGTTATTTCCACTTTAAGGACTTCACATAACAAGAACAATAGCAATTCAGCACTTATTCAAATAGAAGGTTAATTTTACCTTTTATGCGATTTAGTCCTTTTATCAAATTAAGCATACAGACGGACAAATTAACTTACGGAACTTTAACACATGCTGAATCACATATCATAGAAAATAATATTTAAATATTCTACTGACTCAAATTTTTGGTCCCGAAACCACTGTTTTGACTAGGGTATAAACCGGACTGTTACACACTAGGACGAATAAACCTACGATCCAAAAGCTCCTGAAGTTGAGCCTTTAGCTCAATAAGCTCTTTTGGTGCCATACAATAAGGAGTGATGAACACCAAAGTTGTAGTCGATAGAAGCTCAATACCGAACTCAACTTCCCGATTCGGAGGTAAACCCGATAATTCCTCGGGAAAAATGTTTGAAAATTCCCTCACTATTTTGATGTTCTCAATAGAAGAGCCCATAGAAGTTAAAACACTTACATAGACTAGATACACTTCACACCCTTTTCGAACTAGTTTTTCGGCCACAAAAGCGAATATTACATTGAATAAGTAATCCCTACGCTCGCTGATCACAACTACTACCATATCATTCTCAAATCTCAGAACTACCCTCTTAGTCGCACAATCCAAACTGACTTGATGCTCTACAAACTAGTCCATGCCCAAAATTAGATCAAATTCTTCGAATGGTAGCTCCATTAGATTTTCCAAAAACACAACCCCTTGTACTTTCAACAGTACATTTGTATAAAGTTTATTTACCCGAACAGATTGACCCAACGGCCTCAGTATAGAAATCTCACCAGAAGTATTCTTAACAAGAATCCCTAAGTTATCAGAGATAGAACTAGCTATGTAAGAGTGTGTTGCCCTTATGTTTATCAGTGCAAAATATGGGGCATAAAAAATAAAGAACGTACCCGTAATCACATCCACGATGTCTCTATCCTTACAACGTCTAGCAGCATAAACCAACGCAAGCTACCTCACCTCAGTCTAATTATCACCTCTACCCGATGCTCTCTCTCCTCTACCCATACCATTACCACCCCTGGCTAGGCTTCAACCTTTAAGCGGCCGCTGAACTGCCCTCTAACGCTGAACAAAACTCAAAATTGAAGCTTGAATCTAATTAGAATACTGTGGGCAATCTCCAATATGATGCTCCATCAACCCACATCGTAAACATGCTCCCAACCTCCTCCAACACTCGCTTAGATGGTGCCTACCATAGTCACTACACGTTTGAGCTATAGTAGGAGCAACTGGAATTCCTACTCTAGAAGGCCCATCAGCTCTGGCCTATTTCTTAGGCCTCTGAATAGAATTAGAGGGCTCTGTATCCCTCTTATTCTTACCTCTCTCTCGATCCCTGTCCTGGCACTCAACGCGCTTAACCTCTTTCGGCGATCTTCGCCTTGTCCACCAGAATGGTGAACTCTCGCTCCCTCTGCGAAGCTATCAAAACTCTCAGCCTATCCCTCAGACTATCCTCAAAGCAAACACACTTTTCATATTCAAATGCCACCATCCCTCGAGCATAACGGCTCAATCTTAGAAATTCGGCCTTATACTCGGCCACAGTCCTATCCCTTAAGTGAGATTCATGAATTCATACTTGCGAGCATCCACATAACTTGCCCTTACATATTTCCTCTAAAAGGCGGTCTTAAAATACTCTCAATTAATCTGATCTAGCTGAGTACCCTCCTTAACCGATAACCACCACTGGTACGCCTCATCACGAAGCAAAGATACTACACCCTTCAGTTTCTACTCAGGAGTGCAGTAAAAGTCATTCATTATCCTCTCTGTGGCCTCCAACCAGTATTTGGCCATAGTAGGGGTGACTCTAGTGACACCCAAAAATAGTTCAGCACAATTAGACCGAAGTAGTTCAGTTACCGACCCACGGCTACCAGAACCAGAATGGGGTCCAAGGACCCTCTCTAATACTCTAAGCTTGGCTTGGGACAATGTTTCATCCCCATTTGAATGACTTTAAGACTCGGTCTAGGCAGTAGGTGTAGTCGGTGTCTCGATCGTATCTAAATTAGGCATACTGCCCATCGAGGAAGACTCAACTCGAGTCCCTCTACGGCTCCTGCCACTCCCACGAGTACCACTCCCACGCATTTCATGAGCGGTCATCGTAATCATAGTTTTATCTACATTATAAAGTTTTATGTATCGGTTTAGTATTTATTAACAAGTATTTTATGCTTCAAATATTTATCAGAAGTTTTAGAAATTTCATAAGGTTTTAGTCTCAAACTAACTCAGTGCAATTTCAGTCATTTCAAAGTTTTCTAACTAAAGTTTTCAAAGTTAGAAGTACTTATAGGATCGGCGACGGAGACTCAGTGTACCACATACTTACTTTTAAAATTGCAAAATAAACTTTACTTGAAAAATAGTTTTTACAAAATTTTGAACCCAAAATTTCACAACCCTAGTTTTACAACTGGCTCTGATACCATAAAATATAACACCCCAAACCCGACCTAGACGTTATGGCTAAATCTGAGAATGTTACGAAGAAAGAGTAAAAAAAAAATCTAATCTTATCATTTTGAAAATCTTGTAGAATTTGTTACTAAAAGAGTCCACTTACTTAGAAGCATGTTAATATACTCATTAGCGAAAAACCATCAAATGTATTTTCTTTCAAAAGACAATAATTCGCAGCGAAAGTTTAAAAGTCGTTATATTTTGAAAACCGAGTTTGTATTCTTAAGAAATACGTTTATTTGCATAAAACAGTTGTTTTCGTAAAATATTTTGTCGAACATTGCAGGAAAATTCAAAACAAAACCAAATCCAAAAATTAAAAACCAAACAGTCCAGAGAGTCCCAAAATTACGAAACTTTCAAAAATCAGAAAATTAGGTAAACTTTTAAAGTAGATGAAATTTACGAACAAGTGGTCACATCTGAGCCTCCGTCGCTCCGACCAACCTAAGCTTGAAGATTACCTGAACAGAATAGACAAATGAAAAGTGAGTTTTAAGAACTCAATGTGTAACTCAACGAAAACATAGTTCAGATTTTATTACCTAACAGAACAAATACAGACATAAATCGCTTTTCAGAATCAGATTTTAAACAGATTCATACAGATACAGATAAGTATAGTCCTACCCCCATCCTCTACACACCAACTCCGACCATCCCATTACACCACGTGGGGTATAAAACACCCATCCAACCCTACACACCACATAGTATCCATACAACACTTTACTGAATGATCAGCTGTGCTGCCAGTATATTGGCAAGATGTCGCATCATACAAAATACTTCCTCCACATAAACATATCCCACCCCATAACAGATACAGATAAAATAGAATAACAGATATTATACATGCTTATACATAACAGATATTATACATGCCTAAGCGTGTCAGAATAGATCATACATACCATGTCTCATAAATCTTATATAAGATTATATAAGTTATTTTCAGTCTAACAGAGTAACAGGTTTCATGCTTTAAGGCTTATACCACATATACTGACCATACGGAAAGCCTATAGTCAATCGGAACGACATGTACGACCCTAAGGAATAATTCTAAATTTTGGGCCCACATGCTCGGAATGGCCTTACCCGTGTGGCCCACACACTCGTGTGGTTTGCCTATTTGGTTTGCCCGTGTTGGCCTACACGCCTAGAATGACCTTGCTCGTGTGGCCCACACGGCCTGGCTCACGGCCCACACGCTCAAATGGCCTAGGTCGTGTGACCCACACGGCCAGGCACACGCCTGTGTGGCGTTGACAAGCTAGATTTTTGCTTTCGCCAATCTTCATTTTTTCGCATTTTCATTACACACCTGGTTCGATTCTAATGCAAAAGTAATCCCGAGACCATTAAACCCCAAAGACAGCATTCCAACGCCCAATTTTAGTAAAAGATTTACAAACGCGAATGAAAATTATCTAAAATAAAGCATCACAATAACATCTAGTGCATTCGCATACTTACCAACAACGAACAGAAAATACCAACACTTAATTCGCTGGAGAAGCGTCGGCTGCTTCTTATCTTTCCCTTAAACGAGAAATAACGAAACACCATTAATGAATTCTGTTAAAACATAATTAGAATCCCCCCAACGCATACAGTTAAGAAATTACTCAGTAGCTTACCTATTCGAAATGGATCAAAGAACCCGAATACACAACGATTACAACACGAACAATGAACAGAGTTAAAGAATGAAGCAAAAAAAAAAATTTACAGAGAAAGGAAGGAAGAGAGAGAAAAAAGTCAAAAATGAGAGATTTTTGGAAAAAGAACAGAATAGAAAAAAATTAAAATTAAAATTAAATCCCAACTCCCCCCACTATCCACTAACTAACCAACTCCCCCAAAATCGACCTACTAACTTATCCAACTACTACAGAGTATTAGTTCCATCCAACTTTTACTGGACAACCGGCACACACTCAAAGAAGCAAAAATTAACATCCTTCTCTTACACAAAGGTTCAAACATAAGACCCTAAAGCAACCTAACACCTTACCACTTGAACCAACAAGCTCATTCTGATATATGTTACTGAAAATATAACATATGCCCAACCAATAGGGATAAGGCTAGGATCAAAAATAGCAAAATTTTCCAAAAGTGGGACTTCAACCCAAGACATCAAACATACACCAATATCACTTAACCACTAAAGTAGATGCTTATTTATGATAAATTTTATAAAAAAAGTTAAATAAACCAGGGCGTTACATATACAATTATCAATTCATTGTCTCATAATATTCAAATTATCATTTCTAATAACATGATTTGAATAAACAAATAATTTCATATCTCAAGTTAAATATATATCATAAAAAGAATAAAACTTTTGTACTAAAAGGTTTCACTCACAAAATTTGATGAAATGAATTAAATTTCAATTCACCAAACTTATTGTTCATTTATTATGCACCGATAAATGCCTAAGTGACTTTTTAAAATGACATCACTTTTTGGTTTCAATAAATCATTTCAATTCAACCTTTTAAAAGTAATCATTGGATTCAATAACATAACTTTTTGGTTTGGTTTGGGAAGGTTCTCTCCAATGGTCATAATGCTTCTATTGTATAGAAGTCTGATCAACTAAAGTTCGAATAATGTCATTACCATTGAAAACAAAAGTATTGTTTCAATCGATTAATAGATCCTTTCTCAACCATACATTTTCCTTCCATCCATATTATTTCTTTCCTTCTTTGTTGCATGATATATAACATATATTATATAATTTTATACAAATAATTATGCATGTTAAAATATCATGCGTATAATGAACTAACATTTGATTTCTATCAAATAAATAGTCCATGATACAATCATACCTTTTGCGTAATACAATTACTATCAATAGAACTTAACTATTGAAATCTAATTCATGCAACATAAGTAAACAACAAATTTGACATACCTTTCCTCATGATAAAGATTCCTTCAAAATTAAAACTTGGCAAGATTATTGACCTCAATGTTACTCCAATGTTGATAGTCATCCTCATAGTACCATTCTTGTAAGGGAATGTGAATGTGCGGTGAACCATCATACTTCTCTAATTTCTCATAAATTTGCAAGGAATAGAACGTTAAAATTGTTGGTGTGTGAGGATAAAAATAAACTTATGAGAAATTAATGAAGGTTTCAAGGCATGTATCAATGCCACTTTCTTTAAGGTTTTATTCGCCCTCACCTATATTTTGGTGTGCAAATGAGTTAATAGCAAATGAACCTCGAGGATATAATGAAGCCTAATAACTGTTGACATTTGCACAGATAGAAATAGTCTATTGAGCATTGAGCGGAGCATAGCAAGAGTACCAATTTCTATAAAGAACTTTTATAGTAACTCATTATAAAACATTTTAGAGAAGATGAGGAGAATAGAAGGAAACTTTTGATGTGTTTTTAGTGTCCTAAACAAATGAAATTTGACTCCTCTTCATAGAAACATAACTATCCAAATAATAGTCATTTATTTTAGCAATAATCATCATTATTCAATAGATATCGACTTGAAAATTATGACTTTGTTATTAATTAACTAACATAACTTTTGGTAACAAGAGATATAACTCATCATTAATATTGACAACTTTTGATTAATAACCAAGTGACATAACTTTTGAACCACTTATAACATTTCATTTGTAACTATTGAAACATTATAAATATTTTGAAAATGTTCCAACAAAATCAACATGAAAAATCTCATAATCAAATAAAAAAATTTAATGATAATAGACAAGACATTTTTGGATTATTATTAGGTTTCAAATTTTAAACTTATTTTTTAAAAAGATAATATTCTTTCCATTTTACTTTTTACTAGTCTTGCATGTGGCTACACATGTTTATAATTTTAAAAATAAAAGATAAAGTAATAAAGAAAAAGTATAATTGGAAGTGAAGCTTTAACATTAAACAATGTAATATAGTGTTTTCATTAAAATCATTCTCAAGAATCTCTTTGTGCTAAAAAAATACTAAGTTAAAAATAAACACAATAGATTATACATAGTAAAATAATAATACTAAGAGAATAACAAAATTATACCTATTTGTTTTAGATCATAGAAAAACAAAATACTTTAATTAATAATGTAATTTACTTATTTAACAGTGGTATAAGAATACAAACACAATTCATATTTATTATAAACATTAATAAACTTACCATAAGAATATTCAATCACAATTCATATTTATTATTAACATTAAATTTTAAAATATTGAATTAATTAATACATATTACTATTAAAAATCATTGAGACATTTTAGAACTAAAATAAAAACTATAAAAATATTTTTTAAAAATCAAGTATAATATTATATTACCTCATCATCAATTAAAATAATCTTTCATTTCTCTTAAATGTCATTGTTGAGATACTTCTAACTTATTTCTCCTTCTTTTTACCAACATTTTTGGAATACTAGTTAATTAAATATGCTTAACTATTGAATGATATTTATATAGTTAAACTTAAATTTCAATTGATTATATCATTCTAATATTATTTAAGTAATAATTAATAGATAAAATCTTTTTATCTAATTTAGGCTTAGAATTCTATTCAAAATACAACTGAATTTTGCATCAATCTTTTTTTTTTAATTGAGGTATTCTACTTAAAAATATATATTTATCACAATTTTACATAACATTTTTGTAATTAATAATAATAATGGTCACATTTTATATTTTATGCTTAGAATTCTATTTAAATTAAAACTTGATTTTAATCATTATAAATTAAAATATCATCATTTTACGTTATTTATTTTATGTAATTTTAATTTATAATTATAATTATTTTAGATGTCAATTTAGTAATATAATAAAAATATATATCCTCATTAATTTATAAATTTGTTCAATTTTATATTTTTATATATATTATAGATTTTTTAAAATTTATTTTCGTAGTCATTAGCAATCATTTCATATTTGTTTTAAACAAGAATAATTTGATGTGTTAAAAAGATTTAATGATAATAGACAATCCTAAAATATGTATATTTTAATACGTTATACTCAAGGTCACTAAATTATTAGTAAGTTTATGTTTTGATCATTCGACTTTAAAAAATTATAAAATAGTCACTAAACTATTTGAAAGTTTTCATTTAAGTTACTAGGTTGTTAAATATTTTAAAATTTCAACTAATGGGCTCCAAATGATGATTCGACAATTTGGATGTTGAGTCAGTACTTATTAACAAGTAGAAGAACATACATTATATCTAAGTCAATCTGATGAATACTATTGGAGATTGGAGAAGAAAGTTGTTAGGATTTTAGTTCGCAAATTTATGATGTTTAAAGTTGTTTTATGAAAAAAAAAAAACTTGATTGTAGAAGAAAAAGAGAAAAGTATTTTGATTGGTGCAGGCAATGTGAACAAAGAAGGCCAATGTGTTTAACAACCTAATGAGTTAAATGAAAATTTTTGAATAGTTAAATGATAATTTTATAATTTTTTTAAAATTGAGTGATCAAAATATAAATTTACTAATAATTTTATGTATTAAGTGTGATTTACCGGTATATATTTTTGAGAGTTTAACTTAGGTTCAGAAACACATCATATTTTTAAAAAAGCTTATAGTAAATACAATACTCATTAACACTAAATTATCTCTTGCATCTTCCTTTTTCAAACATAAAACGGAGAAAAGTTGTCATAAACAAATACAATTCTATAGAAATTTTTAATTGAGGAGAGACAAGCAAGACGACATAATCAATTTTATATTTTTAAATGAAAAAAAAAAAAACCTGGAAGACTCAAGCTTTAGCCATTTTAGAAAGTACAAATATAGACTGGGTTCTCTATAGCAATTATATAATGGACAGGAAAATCAAATCTTAACAAATGAGGATCAATTCTAATCTCGAAACTTAAATTCAAAGCGAAAATGTACGAAAGAAAGCAAGGAAAGCTATATCCATGGCAGGTTTTAAGCACAGCATCAAGCTTTAAGCCTTCTTCTTCTTGGATGTTGACCCAAAAAAAAAATGCAGTGGCAAATTATTTTGGTGTATTATGATTTTATAAAGAATATTGATTTTAATTTTGTTATTATATGTTATTTATGTAAAGATTTAAAATTGAAAATTTACAGTTTAAAATTATTTTATTATTTTTATTAATTTTAATTATTCAACCAAAAAATAAAAATATGTAAGTTTTTCTTTTAATTTTAATAAAATTTATCCAAAAATTAGCAAGAGAAGCAACAGCGGGCGGATTTTCCGTGGGGATATGATATTATGAGTCAGCAGGCGGCAGGCCTAAAGAAAATGTTCCCATGGAGAACCATTGTAAGTTGAATAGTATTGGGACATTTACCACTAAACACCATCTTGTTCCTCCCTAACCAAAGAAGTGGCCAGTTGATTACAATACCAACCAACAACATTTGGTGGTAATTAGAAAGGAAAGAAATGGCATTTAACAAAAACACCTGCCTGCGCGGTTGTTCCCATTGCTTTCTTTGGACATAAACCTTAACACTCGTCTCTTGATTCAGCATTAAGCTCTTGGTATTCAACACTCTGGCTTCCATCCTCAACCACCGCTGCAGGGACCTTTTCACTATTACAAAACCAACAATCACAGTTATTGCGTCTCTTATTTCCTGTACAATGTTTTACAAGTCTGAAATCTTACGTTGTCGAATAGGTGACGAGTCCGATCACTACAACTCCAAATGCAACAAAATATAGCCAATCAACCTGCAATAATTATTTCAAAACAACCATTTTTCTTACCTTTCTTTTTTCACAAGGAAATCCATGCCATTTGCTCAATGATTAAACATGAAAATAGTACCTGCTGGCGATAGAAAAGGATGCGAACCACCACAGCCCACATATCAGACGTCAACAGCGACAGATTAAACATCGTGGCTCCACTCAACTGTGAGTAAAATACCTCTATTAATGCCCATTTAAACCTTTATATAGCCATTGATGAAAAGGAAGTCACCTTGAGAACAAAGGGCGTGATAGTGTAGAACATGAAACTTGAAAAGGTATATCCAGCAAAGCCTAGTATCTGAAAACAGAACCACAATAGACAATGTAACTTGGCAAAGCAATAATCAAACACAATATATGAATGTTTTAATAAGGCTAAATACAGCATCATGAAACTTGTAATAGTGCTTAATTAGTTATTTGTGAGCTAAATTCTTAAATTTGGCCTAAAAATGGAACTGATATATACTTCTACTGCATGGCATATTCCTATAAGAATAGATCACTTACTATATTTGTAGACCATGTTACAGATTCCAGGCTCTTTAGCTCAAATATGGATCTAAGCCAAAGGTTATGGATTCAAAACAATATATATATATATATATATATATATAATTTCAATGCCACACTGCAGATTCAATTCACAAGTCATAAATTAACCATATGCTACCCAGCATAAAGGATACAACTCGACACCGCTCACTAGCATCCCAAAAAGACCAATCATCGAAACCACTTCGATTCGGTCTTTCTTCTTAACACAAAATTCCTGCAATTTAGAAATGAAAAAGCAGATAGCTAAGACATAATCTTGAGATTGCCATTAGATACAGAACTAATGGGATAATAGTTCAATAGATTCACCAACCTCACCAACATTGCTCATGGCAAAGAAGAGAGTGCCAGCAATTACAAGTGCATCTCCAAGAATTGGTTTGAACCACCTGCATGTGCAGAGAAACAAGTACTTCACTCCCGAAAATTCGAACGAATTCCAGTAATGGCGTGCCGTTTACGAATTAAAACATCCATAAAGAAACAGAGTTCTATAACTATAAGAATATCTTCTGCATTAGACCAGAATGTTACCTCCACCGCCCACCCCTGCATCGGAGAGGAGCACTAGACCAAGGCCAAGCACACAAAGAGCAGCACCCCCTAGCTGCCATAGAGAATATCTAGTGCCTATGAAGAAATATGTGAGAAATATTGCCCATACGATGGTCCAGCAGTCCAACAGTGTCACACTAGTGATTGAGGAGAACTGGAAGGCTTTGTTAACTGCAAAAGAAAAATAAAAAAGGGAAAAGGAATGGCTCTTTTGTCACGGTAATTTTTGCAGTAACATATCAGACATATTCCACTTCCTTTTTTCCCCCAATTAAGAAAATGTTTTTGGGAGATCATGTTATGAGGTATTAGTGACTACTACAGACTCACCAAGATAATTCCCTTGAACATCAACAAAGCCGAGGGCGAGATACCAATACCAAGGAATCTGCAAACAGAACAGGATTCAAGTATCAAGGAATCCTTTTGAATATAAGATTAGTGGAGTTGATAAGTGATTACCCTTAGCTTTTGACCCCTATAGAGCAAGATGCTACAATAAACCACAGCTAAAGCGAAGTAAGTGAAGGAAGTCTGAGTGATAGGCGCATCCACACCTAGACAAAAAGCCAACACACAGATGAGCAAACAAAGAATATAAAATTCCAAATTCATCGGAACCTTTTTCATAACCAGAAGCAAGTTAAGAGTAAAGGGTTAAGTTGAGCTTACCAAGACTGGCTATCAAAGAAGAAGTAAAGCTCATAAGTGCAAGAACGAAAGAAACAAGTTGGCCCAGAAGAAGCCTGAACAAATTCTTTAAAGTTACTTGAGTTTTGAACCAGTTGCCGACACTACTCCAGCTCATTTTTTGTTTGTCAAAAAAATCGTTTGATAAAAGTTGTTCTTCAAGTACACAGATCGTCGAAAAGGGAATTGGGTAACATTCATGTCAACATCAAAGGATTTTAAAGCCTTCTTCTGTTTTTTTCCTTTATTTAATGATTGTCAGGTTTTGTTAACAGAGATCTGCATCTAGGCATAGCTACCATTCCAGGGTCATTTCCTTCGTAGTTGGACTGTTGAGACCACGTTCCTAATAGCTTCCACACCTCACCCGACGGTTACCGTTGGTAGTTGAAAGTTATCGTCTTTTTGCTCCCACGTGACAGTCCCCACCGTGTGCGATATCTTTTCAGATCTCATTTAGCTTATGAAGTCATACTTGACGCCTGTCCAATTCCATTTGTTTTTTTTTTAATTATATAAGGATAGTTAATTTTCAACTTTGATCCCTATACTTTGCTTAAATTTGAGATTTAATCTTTGTACTTAAATTCTAAAAGAACTCGGTACCTCAACTCTTATAATTCCATTAGTTAGTTGAAATTGTTATCCCAATTAAAATGTTGATGTTAATTTTTAAGATTTGTTAATACTGCTAATATTCTCTATTAAATTTAAATCCATTATGATGTCATTTTGTTATATACAAATCAAGTGAATATTTTTTAAATTTTAATTGATCATACCAAAAAATTAACAAATTTAGCAACAAAAACTGAAAAGTAAAAGAATTGAATTGTTGAAAATAAAATGAAAATATAAAACCTTTAAATTTCTAACTCAAACAAATAAATATTTAATCCCACATTCAATAATAAATCCCACCAAAATAAGCACCAACACTACGATATACATGTCTACAAAATATAAGAAAATTGGTAATTAAATAAGGGGTTTTTTTTGTGTGTGTGTGTGAGAGAAATCTAATTGAAGTTTGTTTTAAAGAATCGAACAAGTTTTAAATGTATAATGTTTGTTATTTTATTATATATCCCCGGATTAAAATATGATGCTTCCTTAAAATATTATTTGTGATTAATTCTTACTATCTTTATTTTTTTTTCTATTTTTCATGTTAGTTTTATAGTTTATGTGAAGCAAGTTTGGTTTTAGGGTTGTTTAAGAATATAGCCGCCTAAGGCTTAGGGTTTGAAGAGCCCAAAAACTATATTAAAATTGCGCTCAATTGAGCTTCTGCCATTAACTAAAATAATCAATTAAGCTCCTCCATTAATGATTTTTGTCATTTACCATGTTGACTGTTAAAATAAATTGACAAACCAATTAGATATTGACACATTTGTAGCTTTTAGTTTAATCTAATATTTTCCTAAAAAATAATTAAAGCTCACAAAAATCAAAAAATCAAAAAATATTAAAACTTAAAATCAATATAAACTTATAAAAATAATTAAAAAGTAATAAAACTTATAAATATTAAAATATATAAACTATATTAAATTATAAAAATTTTACAAAAGTAATAAAACATGTTTAAAATATTTAAAATTTTATTAAAACATATAAAAAATCTTTAAAACCTATAAAAACCAGAAAAATATAAAATTATTAGAAATATTAAAAATATTAAAAATCATAAAAACTTGTAAAGATTATAAAAATCTAATAAATTTTAATAAATTATTAAAATATATATAATTAATAAGATATATTTAAAATATTATAAAACTTATAAAAATTCATAAATAATTATAAATAATATAAAAATTCTAATAAATTATTAAAATATTAAAATATTAAAAATTATATAGAAATAGTCATTTAAATCTTTAAAATCATAATGAACACATAACACCACACCAATCGTTAGATAATAGGAATAGTCATTAGATCATTAATGTCATTTTCATGTTGAACAATAAGTTCTCGATATTCCAAAAATAAATCAATAATTGAGAGACCCTCTCCTTTTTATTGATAAACTATTACTTTTATTTTATAATTTTATCTCCAAATTTTAAGTACAGCAGAGTATTTTAGACCTTGAAAAGTTGAAAATCGTTTGCTTAGTATTGTATGGTATAAATATTTTTAGTACAATTAGATACTATCAAACCAAAATTTTATTATCCAACTATTAGCATATGTCAATATGAAATACTCCGACCAAGATTTTCAGAACTAGACCGGTGGTTGAACTAATCAGGCCACCAATTTGACAATTCAACCGGTCCATCTAGTTCAATTTAATAAAACATTAAAAAAATAATTGGTTGAACTGCCTAGTTCCAGGTCAAGTGGTCTAATGGCTTTCTCTAGACCGACACCCTCGTTGAGTTTACTCTAATCAACCCGACCAATTGATCAGGTCCAATTCAATTTTTTATGATTCTTTTTATATTTTTTAATATTTTATATCAATTTTAATATTTTTAATATTTTTATGAATTTTTATAAGTTCTTAAGAAATTTTATACGTTTTAAATTTTTTGAATATTTTAAATATGGTTTTATTAATTTTATAAATTTTTATAATTTATTAGATTTATTATATTTATAATATTTTTATAAGTTTATATCAAATTTAATAGTTTAAAGATTTTATTTTTTAATATTTTTCTAATTTTTAATATTTTATAGAAAAATATTAAATTCAACTAGAAGTCGCCATGTGTTACCATCTGCTTAGTCTGTCAATTTATTTTAACGGTCAATGTGGTCAATGATGGAAATCGTTAATGAAGGGGTTTAACAATTTTTTTTTTTTTTTTGGTTAAAGACAAGGGCTTAATTGGGTGCAAATTTAATATAGGAGCTTAATTGATTTTGTCTTATTTTCTTAAGGGTTTTTTTGGCATATAATCCTAGTTTTTTATAGTAAAATGTTGTTCTATCATTATAAACCACTACAAACAGGCCTACACTAGATGCAAGGGAGGTTTTTCTCTACACTCCGAAAAAAATTAGGAAAATGTTTTACCTAATTAATCGGTCATAAGTTAATATCAAAATTTCTAATGCAATATCGATATTTCTAATGGAAATCATTAGATATTTTGGTGTACCAAAATTTTCCTTTTCCCACTAATGTGCGGGGACCAATATTTTGTACCAAAATTTCTAATATTATACTGATATTGTTAGATATTTTGGCATATCAAAATTTCTAATGGATACCAAAATTTTTAATGCGATACCAATATTTCTAATGAAAATCGTTACATATTTTAATATACCAAAATTTTCCTTCTCATGCTTGTATGTGGGGACTAATAGCTTGTACCAAATTTTCTATCACTATACTAATATTTCTAACATGATGTAATACCTTATAGCCAACCCGATTTACCTATTCCAAATTTAGGATGTTACTAAACTTAAACACTTAACAAAAATTTTAAGATGGACAAGACTTTACTGAACGCGTTGCTTTACTATTTAATTTTTATTATTAGTCAAAGATTCTAAAGATAAACGCTTGTTCGATTACAACTGATTCTTAATAATAGTGAAAGACAATATCAATTAAAACTAAAAAAAAAACCTCAATCGTGGCGTATAGTTCTATTTGTCATTTAAAAACATATTTTCAAAGTGTCCTTCTGTATGCATAATATCGCTTTGTGATTATCCACATTGGCACATTCCTGGCTTGGTACCTATTGGCGAATTGGTTCAAACTTAAAAACCTACATTTCAAAATAATATCCATAAGTTCAATGGAACTTAGTGAATCTCCACTAATTTTACCTTTAAATGATGATGTTGAATTCCTCGACTTAAAAATTCTGGACTTCCTTTCAGGATTTGGAGAATATGTTTTTGATTCTTAGCGGATAACAATACGCCTGCCTCTACTTTTGAACACCTTATAGACGATCCATCTAACTGGCAGATTACAACTTTGCCCCATAGTCTAAATCTTATTTCACTATCCCATTGAATATAGCAGTTGAATTCATTCCCTAAGGTTTTATTCTATGGGTACTACTCTTTAACTGTCTCTCCTAATGGCTCTAGTGGTCATCAACACAGTTCACACCAAATCTTCCAGTTAAACCAGACAAACATACTTACTCGGATGAATGTAAGGTTTTGATCACCCAATAGAATTCCATATAACTTGATACATAACGTGAGGATTCCCAAGTTTGGCAGACTCTTACATCACTGTGCCTCCAAATACAACAAGCTTACCTTCTTGGTGGATTACTAAAGTGGATTTCTCAGTCGGATACAATACTGAGAACTCTTTTAGAATCTAATTCCAATACATGCCCCGATTACACAATAAGGGCGACCTAACCACTCGCCATTTAGGCTCTATAGAATTTTTCATATAGACTTTCCAGAAAATACGCCACAATGGCTTTTCATAAGATTAGCCACAAAGGCTTTCCGAATAATTCGTGTTTATTGTCTCGGCAGACCATCTTTGTGGATTCCACATGGCTTCTCCTACACGGTCTAATACATTTACGCCCTCTTGGCATATTATCATATGATGTCATGGTCGTGGACTTTCCACAAGTTTATTTAGTGACCTACCAGTCGGTTAGCATTATAGTTGCCCTATCGGAAGCTACACAATAAATCTTCATTTTCATAGTGATCTACCTATCCGGTCAATAATATACCTGCCCTACCGGAGGC
Organism: Gossypium rotundifolium; assembly: GCA_025506655.1. Lineage (NCBI taxonomy): Eukaryota > Viridiplantae > Streptophyta > Magnoliopsida > Malvales > Malvaceae > Gossypium > Gossypium rotundifolium. The sequence goes on from CP106725.1 coordinate 80,477,172, forward strand.
TACACAAACGGGTCTCTTTCTCACCTTTTTACATAACTCAGATTTGTTAGGTACTGGAATCATATAACAGGAAAATATTAGGCAATAACCACACACATGTGAGTAACATCTTATATCACACACTTTCTATCATGACGCACATTATTTACCTCATTTACATATTTGTAGATATCTTCTCTTTTATAATCATAACATGCAAAGCTGTAAAACTTACCAGAAGGAAAAATCATCTACTCATTAATGAGATCCTATTGATAACTCTTGGAAAGAGTTATATTTAATGTCTCTAAATAAAATTAATTGGTTGTAATTAAGTGAATACATTTGCATTTTTAGGATATTTTTAGAACATTTCATAACAAAGCTTGGATTGTGATATAATGGTCATTATTTGTTACTTTTATCAGTTGGGGGGGAAATGTGTGGTTTTGTGTGAATACAAGTGTAAGAAGAGCAAGAAGATAAAGAGGGAGAATAAAGGAAGTGAAATATTGTCATGGCAAATGGTGAAATTGATTGCCAACAGATTTGCCATGGTAATTCCAAGAAGATGACTCAGCACTTTATCCACGTTATTCTCAGCCAGCTATGTGTGTACCAGAAAATCCAACATGAAAGGAGGGATGAAAAGGGTGTGCTAAGGTGGGACGGATCTACCTAATAAAATAATGAGAGAGAAGAAGTAAAGAGAGAGGAGAATTTGTGTGAGAAAGAGATTGGTGACAGCAATCCTCTCTCTGCACAAAGAAAAACTCCATTGGAGAATATTAGAGAAAGAAAGGGTGGTAGCTACAGAGAGCATAATACAGATGTAAAGAAGAGGAAGAGACATCTATCTTAGATTCACGTACGATCAGAAGATAAAAGAGATGCTGGAGTGTGGCGAGAAATCCTGCAATCCTGCCTTTAGTTTTCCTAATTTCTGTGAGTCAAACTTCTTCAAATGTTGATGAATGATTTAAATTTGGTGTTTACCTTTCTGCCCATGAACTAAATCTTTTCTGGGTTAGAGTTATTTAGGTAGATGTTTATCATCTCTGATGCTCATGATTTGATATTGTCTATATCACTATTTCATTCGATTTATACCTATTTTAAATACATTCATGCAAGCTCTAGACATAGTTGATTGTATGTTGTGTTCATAGATGTATTTTTAATTCTGAAAATGTTAAATATATTGGATCTAGAATCGTTTGATGCAAGCGAATATTCAAAACAATATTCGTGGCACTCTAGACATAGATATTGTCAGTTGTGTAGAGAAGAACGTTCATTGCAGTTATTAATCCAGAGTTTTGTAGACATACAGTAACTTAGATTTTTAGCTTAAAATCTAGCTATCGAAAGAGGCAGGTTACAGTAGTAACTCTCTAGCAGTTGATTAGACAATATTTTGCCATGACATTATTTTGATATAAGTATTTCGCCTGAATAATTCCAGCCCTATTCATTCAACAATAGAATTACTCTTGTTTTTCTTTGTAATTTGACACTACATTTTATTTTCCATACCAATTCTTTGTTTTTAGCATTGAATTACATTAATTCATTATACCAACATATTATTCAATTTAGAAGTATTTCCTACTATTTAGTATGGTTAATAGGATTATAATAACTTAATCATTCTCTTACCAATTTTGATCCTTGTGGAGAAGATACTTACTTATCACTTTATTACTTGAATGACGTGTAAACTTGCACAATTGCATTAGTTATTTACACGCAACAAGTTTTTGGCACCGTTGCCGGAGATTGACAGCATTGGTGAAAATTTGATTTGTTATTATTCTTGTTATTTTTGTTAGAACAATTAGTTAGTATTTTATTTGATTTTTAGGTTTGTACTAGTGCATGAGAAGAAGTATTCAAGAGGATACAAAATATTGTTTTGATCCTAAGATTGAAAGGACATTAAGGCAAAGAAGAAAGCATTAAGAGAAATGGAGAAGATTATAAATGATCCAATCAGAGAAGATCAGGTACTCCAGAATGAAAGGAATGTTGATATTCCTCGAATCTTAGATGACAGAGATAGACCCATTAGAGAACATGTAGTGCCTACTTTGGGTGATCTAAGTCCAGGAATTGTTAGGCCACATATTCAAGCTCAACACTTTGAATTAAAACCAGTAATGTTTTAGATGTTGCAGACGGTATGGCAGTTTAGTGGTTTACCAACTGAAGATCTCAGATTGCACTTTAGACTTTTTCTTGAATTCTGTGACTCATTCAGGCAGTACGGTGTTCCTAAAAATGCCTTTAGATTAAATTATTCTCTTATTCATTGTGAGATTGTAACAGTCCTATTTAGACCCTGTCATAACAGTAGTTTCGGGACCACAAATTCGAGTTTGAAAAGTATTTTAATATTATTTTTTGTGCTTTGATATGTGAATTAGTATGTGTGAAATTTCTGTGAGTTAATTTATCCGTTTGAGTGTTTAATTTGAGAAAAGGATTAAAGTGCATAAAATGCAAAATTTGCATGCTAATTGTTGAAGCACCTATGTGTAGTGGATTTTGAATATTGTGGCCTTATGAGGCAATTAAACCACTTTTAAGATAGTGGATAGTAGTTGGACAAATATGCCCTTAATGTATGTTTGTTTTAATTATTAATTGAAAGGTTAACAAGGTAAATAGATAAATATATATGTTATAATAAAATAAAACATAATAGATGGCTTTTATCATCTCTTTGTGCCAAAATTGAAGAAAAGAAAAGAAAGAAAATACAAGCTAGATTTCGGCCTTATACAATCAAAATTAAGGTATGTTTTGATTTTAGTTTTTGATGATTTTTATGTTTTTGAGATTGTTGCTTAGTCTACTATCAAACCCATGTTATAATTTGAAGAATTGATAATGTTTATGAGGTGTACCATTGATGAAATGGTGAGCTTTATGATGAATTTTGGTGTTAAATGAAAGATATGTGTTTAATGAACATGTTTTGTTCTTGAATTTTTGATGAATTTAGCTAATTAGGGATAAATTGAGAAAATGATTATTTTAGGAACTAAATTGTGAATTTGATGAAAAATATGAATTTGTATGGTCCCTAGGGAGTTTCGGCTATGCATATGTGTGAACAAATGGTGTATATTTGATGTTTTGAGAAAAATGGACTAAATTGATAAAATGTGCAAATGTGAGGGATAAATTACAAATTTTCCTAAATATGTGTTTTAATTGAATTGAATGATTTGATGAATGAATCGGTTAAATTTGTATATGTATAGATCAAGAACTGAAGAATACGAATTTAGATCACGGGAAAGCGAAAGTAGTTGAATAACTGAATTCGATCGAATATCCAAATCCAAGGTAAGTCGATATACAAATAAATGTATTTGAATTGAATTATTTGTGTACATATGGATTTGAATTTCTATGAATATCCATTGAGATGGAATGAATGTGAAATCCGAGTTTACGAATAAGTTGATAAGATGTTAAAGTCAGAGAAGTCCCGTATGAGCTTAGGAATAGATAGGATTGCCTATGTCATGACATAGGTGTCTGTTACGTGATATCATGTAAGACCACGTCTGGGACATTACCATCGATATGAGATTTACGTGTAATACCATGTCTGAGACATTGGCATCGTATTTGATTCGTGTAAGACCATGTCTAGGATAGTGGCATCGATATCTGATTACATGTAAGACCACGTCTGGGACGTTGGCATTGTACGACTATTTCGAGCTTTCTGAATATCCTATTTAGTTTCGAACAGTTCAACGGGCAAGTCCTAGAAATGAATGACTATGTGATTTGAATATTTGTTTCAGGTACATTTGAAAAGTACACTATGTGTGTATGAGAGGTAAGTTTCTATATGAACTTACTAAGGTGAATATGTGTATTGAAATTATGAGATATTAGGTGAATATAAGCTTGGATGAGCTATGAGTATATGTGATATTAGAGTTGAAGAATGTGGCAAGTTATGGCTAAATAAATGAGCCAAGGATTATGTGATGCAATTGCAATGAGAACCTTTAATGTCATTGTATCAATATGGTTATGAGCATGTTATGATAAGTTTATTTGTATATGACTTACTAAGCTTTTGGAAAGCTTACTTTGTGTATGTTTATTCTGTTTTATAGATCGTCAAAGCTACTGAAGGCTCGGGACTGTCGAGGATTATCATCACACCACCTAAGCTCATTTTGGTACCTTTTGGAAATGTGTATATTAAATATGGCATGTATAGGCTAGTCATTTGGTATATGTTTGAGATATAAATAGCCATGTAATTTGGCTAGATAAATGTTATGATAAATGATGCATGTTTTGGTATGGATTGATAGCAAATGAAATGGTCAAGGCTATGATAAGCATATGAATGCAACATGAGTATGTATGTTTGATCAATGAAATGGTTACATGAAAGGTAAAATGTGGATGTATCATGCTTGGATATATATGTGTGTTAGTTGTGCAAAATGGTATGCAAATTATCATATTTAGAAATGAGATTGAATGTGAATATTAGATGATTATTTGACATGTTTTTGGTTGTCAATTATGTATGAATGAGTTGGTATATTACATTGTAGGGATGACCCTTGTGTGGGTGGCAATTTGGCCTTGCAAATGACCTGTTTTACATACATGGCTGTGGTACACGGGTGTGCCTGGTAGCCATGCGAATAAGTCAGTAGCTAGCCTAATTTTACACGGCCATGGCACACGGACGTGTCTGGTGGCTGTGTGGTTAAGTTAGTATACATGCTCTGTTTTGGCATGGCCATGACACATGGGTGTGTCTAATAGCCGTGGAAGGCACACGGCCTGTCTACACGGGCGTGTGACCTCTGTAACTTTGAAAAAGTTTTAAATTTTTGAGAATTTTAGTATGTGTTCGGTTGAGTCCTGACCCTATTCTAAGCATAATTAAGGTCTCATTGACCTAAACAAGGGACTCTTTGATTTGATTTGTTGAATAATGATATGAAATGAATGCGATTGTTTTTTATCTGTTCGGTAATACTTTTAACCCTAATCCGACGATGGATACGGGTTAGGGATGTTACAGAGATCATGCTAGATCATGGTTGAATGCATTACCATCTGGTACAGTGGCATCTTGGAATGAACTGTATCAGAGATTTTTGCTTAGGTACAAACCTCACAACATGAATGCCAAGTTGAGGAATGACATTACATCGTTCAGGAAATCTGAAGATGAGACATTATAATTTGTTAACATTGTAATTTAGGAAGAATTTGCAGGATATATACACAATAATTCTGATGCAGACTCTGTCAAATTAAATGAAATAAATTTGACTAAAGAACTGATGGAAACTCAGTAATTTGAAAATGGATACAGAAGGAGCTTTGAATAATTAGATTTATCAAGTCACTCTTTCAACCCTCCTCGCTCATCAATAGAAGATCCACCGGTGCTGGATTTGAAGCCATTACCAGTGCATTTGAAGTACGCTTATTTGGGAGAAAATGATACACTGCTTGTAGTTATTTCTACCTAGCTTACTACAATCCAAGCGATACAATTACTGGAGGTTTTAAAAAAATCCAAGAAAGCTTTAGGATGGCAAATTGCGACTATTAAAGGAATTAACCCAGCAATCTATATGCACAAAATAATACTTGAAAATGGCCATGGAAAATCTATTAAACAACAAAGGAGAGTGAATCCTATCACGAAGGAAGTAGTTAAGAATGAGATTATCAAATGGTCGGATGCCGAGATTATATACCCAATTTTTGATAGCTCTTTGGTGAGCCATGTTCAGTGTGTACCCAAGAAAGAAGGAGTCACAGTAGTCAACAATGATAACAATGAACTCATACTGTCATAGGTTGAAGAGTTTGTATGGATTATTGAAAGCTTAACAAAGCAACGAAGAAGGACCATTTCCCTTTGCCTTTTATAGATCAAATGTTGGACAGACTAGCAGGGAAAGCCTTCTACTGTTTTTTAGATGCCTACTCAGGGAAGAACCAAATTGCCGAATCTCCCACTGATCAAGAAAAAACTACATTCGCCTGTCCTTATAGAACATTTGTTTTCAGAAGAATGTCATTTGGGTTATGTAAAGCCTAGACAACATTCCAGTGTTGCATGAAGGCAATATTTTCTGACATGGTGGAGAAATTCCTTAAAGTATTCATGGATGATTTCTCGGTGTTCGGCAAAACATTTGAATATTGCTTAAAGAATTTGAAGTCAGTATTTGCCAATGTCAAGAAACAAATTTGGTGTTGAATTGGGCAAAATACCACTTCATGGTTTGTGAAGGCATTATTTTCAGCCACAAAATTTCACAGTAAGCAATTGCCATCGGCAAAGAAAAAATAGAAGTCATTAAAAAGTTGCCACCAACCACTTCAATGAAAGGAATCAGAAGCTTCCTCGGGCATGTTGGATTTTACTATCGCTTCATCAAGGATTTTTCTAAGATATTAAAGCCTTTATGTCAATTGTTGGAGCAAAATAGACCATTTTATTTTGATGAGTTATGCTCAAAGGCGTTCGAAGAGTTAAAGGAACGATTAACTACAGCACCTATAGTCACTGCACCAAACTGGACTCTACCATTTGAACTAATGCGATGCAACTACAACACATATAATCATTGCACCAGACTGGACTTTACCATTTAAACTAATGTGTGATTCAAGTGACTTTGCTGTCGGAGCAATGCTAGGGTAAAGAAAAAACCAAGATGTTTCATGCTATATATTATGCCAGTTGCATGTTGACAAATTCACAACTCAATTACACCACTACGGAGAAAGAATTGTTAGCAGTGGTATTTGCCTTTGAAAATTTTAGAGCTTATTTAGTGGGCACCAAAGTCATAGTTTATATAGACCATTCTGCCATCAAATACTTGGTAATGAAAAAAGAGGCCAAACCTAGACTCATTAGATGGATATTGCTACTGCATGAATTTGATTTGGAAATCAAAGTTAGGAAAGGCATTGAAAATCAAGTGGTTGATCACTTGTCACGACTGGAAGCAAGGAATGAGTATGGTAAGGGTCAAATGATTAAAGACAAATTCCCTGATGAGCAGACATTGTTGGCTATGACATTGCTATGGTATGTTGATATTGTTAACTTTCTAGCCAGTGGGTTGTTGCCATCTGCACTTAATCATCAAGGACAAAGGAAATTCCTTCATGATGTCAAGTAATGTTATTGGGATGAGCCATTTCTATTCAAGCAGTGTGCAAATCAAGTAATTCGAAGATGTATTCCAGATGATGAATTTCAAAGTATCTTGCATCATTGTCATTCTACACCTTATGGTGGACATTTTGGAAGCATAAGAACTCCTGCAAAGGTTCTCCAATCTGGTTTTTATTGACCCACCATGTTCAAAGATACTAATAAGTTCTATAAAAACTGTGATCGCTATCAAAGAATGGGTAACTTATCAATAAGACACAAGATGCCGCTGCAAAATATTTTAGAAGTGGAATTATTTGATGTTTGGGGAATTGAATTCATGGGTCCATTTCCACCATCATGGAGAAAAATCCTTATTCTTATCGCTGTGGATTATGTCTCTAAATAGGTTGAAACTGTGGCTTTACATACAAATGATGCCAAATCAGTTCTGAGATTCCATACAAATATTTTTACCAGGATTGGTACCCCTCATGCTTTAATTAGTGATGAAGGATCACATTTTGACTGCAGATTAGTTTCCAACACTCTGAACAAATATGGGGTTAAACATAAAATTACCATGACATATCACTCTCAAACAAATAGACAAGCTGAAATTTCTAATAGAGAAATCAAACTGATTCTGGAGAAATTTGTCAATCCCAACTGCAAGGATTGATCAGTAAGTTAGATGAAGCCTTGTGGGCTTATCGTACAGCTTTCAAGACAACGTTAGGAATGTCACCTTTCAATCTTGTCTATGGTAAGCCATGTCATTTGCTAGTTGAGCTAGAACACAAAGCATTTTGGGCAATCAAGAAACTAAACATGGACTGGGGTGTTGCTGCTACTCATCGCCTACTGGAGCTTAATGAGATGGATGAATTTTGAGCTCAAGCTTATGAAAATACGAGATTGTACAAAGAAAAGAAAAAGCATTGGCATGACATGAAAATTTTGCCACGACAATTTGTTCCTGGACAACAAGTCTTGCTTTTCAATTCCAAACTTAAACTATTTCCTGGCAACATAAAGACTAGATAGCCTGGACCATTCGAAGTCAAGCATATATATCCTCATGGAGTTATCGACGTTAAAGATGGAAAAATAGGATCCACTTTCAAAGTCAATGGTCAATGCCTGAAACACTATTTTGGAGCTCCTATAATGCATGACAAAAATTTCATTTCTCTTCAGAATAATTAACATTTCTCTTATGCATTTAAAATTCTCTTCATTTATTTTTATTTTTATTTTGTTCTTCATTAAACTTATTTAATTTTTCCTTCTTGTTACAAGTTTTTCTTTAGGCCAAAATAAGTACATGTTAGAGCCATTAGCCCAAATTATTTTAATCCTTCTAATTTGCGCTAATTTCATTTCCTTTTCCTGCTAAATGTTAATTGTTTTGCCTTGTCAGCACATGATTTAGGCCATTCTTATCGTACACGTCAATATTTCTTCTCCCCTTAGGACTACTTCTGCTGCCCCTCGACTTTTCACACTAAGTTTGAATAATGAATGATTGAAGCTGTAAAAGGTTTGACACAACAGTTTTGTGTTGAAAAAACATCAGAAAATGCTTGTCACTGACTTTGGCAAAGCTCAAGAGGAAATAGCCATCTTTTGAGGATATGTCTGCCAATGTGATATTTCCATTCGTAAATCCCTGTAAAAAAAATTCTCGTGCCCAATGCCACCATTTCTTGTTTTTCCTAAGGAACTGCTATTGAATCCTAAAGCAAAAGATGAAGAACCTACTACTTCCCTCACGCACAACCAAGACCCAGAGCAAGATGAAGCCAGGACAGAATATGTCCACATTGAATCTGATGATGATAGAAGGGATACCACTCAGACTACAGCACCTGCACCACAATCCAAGACTGCCCAGGAACGTGCGGTTCATCAACTAATTGATGAAATCACAAAGTCTAATTTCGATGATAATGAGGAAGAGGTGCCCATCAACTAGTTTAAGAGAAAAATATTTAAGAAGGTTGCTAGTAAAACTATTCAAGCTGACAGTGATAACTAGGACAGGCCGCAACGTTACAAGAAAGTTGCAAAGAAATCCACCCACCCCAAATGAAGTAATTTCTTTCCCCTCCAAGCTTTGATTTTTATATTTTCATGATCCTTCATTTTAGTTTTTATCTGTTTCCTGCATTCATGTAGCTTTTATTAATTTTACTTTGTCATTTCATCCATTGAGGACAATGCATCCCTTAGGTTTAGGGGTGTGTTATGCATACAGTTTTTTTTTACCATAATGTTCAATTGCCATTTAACTGCAGGATTATATGAGTATATAGTTATCAATGATGTTCAATAAGGATAATAACTCTTCTTTGTAAACTTAGAAAATAGGGTGATAATTGTTTATGCATATTTAGCATAGGACAATTATTGAAAATGACTTTCTTAAAGTAGAATAATTGAAATATAAATGCAATTAGGTTATAGTAGCATTCTTTAAATAAATTTAGGACTTCTTGACTTAATTTCAATATAGTAATAGGGTATAATTTTGTCATGGTAAAATAATATGAATACTCCAATGTTTGAACCTGTTGAGTAAGTTAGTAATATTTTGTTTGCTCCATTATATTGTTGACCAGAAAAATGAGTTCAAATATAAGTGTTTTTCTATAAAAAATATATATATGTACATATTCTAGGGACACTCCATTAAATCTTGAGGCTAAATTGCTAAGAAGGTAATTGTTTGCTCCATCCATATTTTTAGATAAAAGTTTTTGTTTCATGAGTGATTTATATTCAAATTGTGACATGATATAATACGTGGCAGTCTAGTGTATGCTTCATTGAGGTTGTCAAGTATATAATCATATGACAATATGAATTCTCTAGGAAATTGTGTTGAAAATTGAATAAGTGCCTAAAAAATGAGTTTAGGAGAGAGATAACCTAAGTATATTTAAAGAGATCTGCTATAGTTTTAATTGCTGAAATATTTAGAAAATTTTACCTTTATGAACCATTTTCTACACTGCATTTGCTAAATAGGTTTACAACAATTATAAGCATTTTTTCTTTGTTTTAGTAGAAGATTGCTGAGAATAGAGGTACACAATATGCTTATTACGATTTGGCAATACATTTGGTGACTGATTGTTTTGGCAATTCCATGCATTCATGCATATTCAAAATCATTTGCTTGAGGACAACCAATAATTCAAGTTTGGGGTGTGATAACTCTTGAAAAGAGTTATATTTAAGGCCTCTAAATAAAATTAATTCGTTGTAATTAAGTGAACACATTTGCATTTTTAGCATATTTTTAGAACATTGCATAACAAAGCTTAGATTGTGATATAATGGTCATTATTTGTTACTTTTATCACTTAGGGAGGAAAAGTGAGGTTTTGTGTGAATACATGTGTAGGAAAAGCAAGAAGATGAAGAGGAAAAATAAAGGAAATGAAGTATTGCCGTGGAAAATTGATAGCCAATAGATTTGCCATGGTAATTCCAATAAGATGACTCAGCACTTCATCCATGTCATTCTCAGCCAGCTGTGCGTGTACCAGAAAATCCAACCTGAAAAGAGGAATGAAAAGGGTGTGCTGAGGTGGGACAGATCTAGCTAATAAAAGAATCAGAGAGAAGAAGAAAAAGAGAGAGGAGAATTTGTGTGAGAAAGAGACTAGTGACAGCAATCCTGTCTCTGTACAGAGAAAAACTCCATTGGAGAATTTCAGAGAAAGAAAGGATAGCAACTACAGAGAGCAGAATACAGACGTGAAGAAGAGGAAGAGACATCTATCCTAGACTCAAGTACGACTGGAAGATAAAAGAGAAGCTAGAGTGTGGCGAGAAATCCTGCAGTTCTGCATTTAGTTTTCCTGATTTCTATGATTCAAACTTCTTTAAATGTTGATAAATGATTTAGATTTGGTGTTCAATTTTCCACCCATGAACTAAATCTTTTCTGGGTTGGAGTTATTTGGGTGGATGGTTATCATCTTTGATGCTCATGATTTGAGATTGTCTATATCATTGTTGCGTTCGATTTATGTCTATTTTAAATACATGCATGCAAGCTCTAGACATAGCTAATTGTATGCTATCTTCATAGATGTATTTTTAATTCTGAAAAGGTTAAATATACTGGATCTAAAATCGTTTGATGCAAGTGAATTCAATAGAATATTCATAGCACTTTAGAGATAGATGTTGCGAGTTGTGCAGAGAAAAACGTTCATTGCAGTTATTAATCCAGAGTTTTGTAGACATACAATAACTTAGATTTTTAGCTTAAATCTAGCTATCAAAAGAGGTAGGTTACAGTAGGAACTCTCTGAGCAGTTGATTAGACAATATTTTTCCATGACATTATTTTGATATGAGCATTGCATCTAAATAATTTCAGCCCTATTCATTCAACAACATAATTTCTCTTGCTTTTCTTTGTAATTTGCCACTACATTTTATTTGCCAAATCAATTCTCTGTTTTTAGCATTAAATTACATTAATTCATTATTCCAACATTTTTATTCAATTTAGGAGTATTTCCTGCTATTTAGTATAGTTAATAGGATTATAATAACTTAATCGATCTCTTACCAATTTACGATTCATGTGGAGACGATACTTACTTATCACTTTATTACTTGAATGACATGTACACTTGCACAATTGCATTAGTTACTTACATGCAACACCAGTTCCCATCTTAAAAAAGAAGAAGAAAAGAATGTTGAGGTTAGAAAAAATCTAAACGTTAAGCAGATAGAAAACCATTTGAAATGTCCCCTTCCCATAAATATACTTTTGATCCCCCAGATTTCCTTATCAAATCCAGGGTATTTAAAATTGTAAAATGTTGATAAAGGGTCAAATACATAAACTTAAATATTTTAAGGCATTTGAATTGGTTAATTGAGTTAAATTATTATATATAAATCAAGAAACGGATCAATCAATTGATAATCACGAGAAAGGAAAAGTAGTTGAGTAGTCCTAGTCGAGGTGTTGTTGCGAGAAATATTTTTAACTTTCTATTTGGCTTAAAAAGTCAGGTTGAAACCAAACACAAAAAAATTAATTTGTGTCGATTGAGTCTTAACCTGATTGTTATGGTCATTTTTGCCAATGCAGGAGAACGTGGGTTTGAGTGTACTGAAGCGAATTATCCTCCTATTTATGGGTTGGGGAGGGATTATGTGTAGTTCTAGGCATTGTGTCAAAAAGAGCAGATATGATCAGAACCTATAATGAAATTATTTTTTTTTTAAAAAAATTGTTTTGTTTTCAAAAGACAATTTGAATTATAATGCTACATGAGACCTTAGTATTATTATGGTTTAAATATGCCAAAGGTTTCTATACTTTTTGAAATTAAAATTTAATCTCTATATTTTAATTTTAAGTATTGAGTCCACATACTTTTTATTTAAAATTTTGACCCCTCCATCTAATTTTTCCGTTAAAGTTAGTGGTGTCAAAGATAAAATAAATTTTGAGCCCTAACATTTACAATATTTTTCAACTTGGTCCTTACCCTTTAAAAGTATATAGAAATTTTTTCATATTTTAAATAAAACATAAAATTTAAATATATATGAATAATATAAAAACACTTCAAAATTCAGAAAATAAAAAATATTTTAAATATATAAAACATTCAAAATTCAATGTTATCTAAACTAGACCCAAAATTAGCAAGGGTTTTCATATGGCGAGAGGTAAAAGTTGGTTGACCCGTGAACCAACAACCAGAATAAACTGGTTAAATCAAGCTAAAAATCGATTGAACTAGTAGTTGGACTGATTTTGAACTAGTTTGACCAATTGGTTCTTAGAACGATCGGTTTGATGGATTCAAAGCAAATAAATTATTAAAATTAAAAATTAAAAATATAAAAATCAATTCAACGATCAGTTCAATTGAGTTTTTTTTTTAACCTGATTCAATCATTTGTATCGGTTTACGGGTCAATTAGTTTTTTACCTCTCACAAGATTGATACCCCCAATTGATTTTTAATCCAATCAGTCTAGTCCGATCTAGATAACCTCGAACTTTGATATTTTTATATTTTTAAAATATTTAAAAATCATTTTAATTTTATTTTTTTAATTTTTTAATTTTAAAGAGCTTTTATCTTTTTTAAAAAAATTACATTTTTAAAACTTTTATGTTCTTTTGTTTAAAATAAGAAAATAATAACTTTTAATATTTTTTTAAAAATGCTTACTTTTAAAGGGTATGAACCAAATTGACTAAAATTTGTAAATGTTGAGGGCTAAAAAAGTTTAAAAATTTTAAAAACCGGTTGACTCACGAATCGATATGGACTGGTTGAACCAGACTAAAAATCAGTTGAACTAGAAATTGAATCGATTTTTATAATTTTTTATTTTTTTATTTTCAATTTTCAATAATTTATTTGCTTAAAGCGATCGGACCAGTTGTTTTGGGAATCAATTGGTCAAACTGGTCCAAAATTGGCTCAACTATCAGTTTAATCTATTTTTTAGCTCGGTTCAACTAGTCCATACTAATTCACGAGTCAATCAATTTTTTACCTCTCACTGGACCAATACCTCAATAGGTTCCCAGTCAAATTGGCCAGTTCGATTTAAATAACATTGAATTTTAGAATTTTTATTTATATTTTAAAATCATTTTATTTTATTTTTATTTTTATTTTATTTTTATTTTTATTTTTATTTTTAAAGAGTTTTTCCTTTTTTTCATAAATTTTTAAAATTATATCTTTTTATTTTAAAGAAATTATAGTTTTTAAATATTTTTATTTAAGATATGAAAAAATGATTTTTATTTTTAAAAAATTATGCACTTTTTAAGAGTAAAGATCATATTGGAAAAAAACATGTGAATGTTGAGAGAATAAAAAATTTCTGATTATACAAAAAAAAAAAAAAGAAAGATTGAGAAAAAAGACAAGGCCGAAAGAGAAAAATACAAAAGAGAAGAGAAAATGAGGATAAAAATATCAGAAGCTTGGGATAGTCTTTTACTTGCTCAAGTAATAAGGGGCTCCGTGTTAATAACCCAACCAATTCTTAGAAAATATATTATATTTCCTTAACTTATAATAGTTAAAAACATTGCCCATATGTTAATATTTCAATTTCCTGAGTGGTATGATGATTTAACGGATTGGAATCAATAAATACATGTTAAGTGCACTTATAATGGTGTTCAATTATCCGAAACAGAATTTCTAAAAACCTAGTTAACAGACGGTATTCAAATAAAGATCTTATTTCCTTTTTGTCTGAAACCTTGATACAGATTTCAACTATAACCCTCTCATAAAGATCTAATGAAAAAAGAAAGAAAGGTCAAAAGAATGATTTTTGCTTTTTAATAGTTTGGGGAATGGAAAGTGAACTATCTTTCGGCTCTCCTCGAGCTTTTTTAATATCATGCCTAAGCTATTATTCATAGCACATTCTCAATACTTATATAGGATGATGATACGTTTCAGTACACTTGAACCTACGTTTTCTTACACTAACAATAATTTCGATGTCAATCAAATTAATACTCAATTAGTCACCTTTAACAATGTTAACTTTTGGTATATTGAGACATTGACACATTTTTAAGATCCAAAGTTATTTCCTAATTTAATAAAAGAAAAGGAAAAGATAAAAAATGAAACTTTTAAAAGTTCGCAAACCACGAAATTATTTTATTGTCATTAATTTAAAATATATATTTTAATATCTCAAACTTATTCGGTCTCCTTTTTATATTAATACTAAAAAATTTAAATGCTACTTTTCTTTTTCTATAATAAAACCAAAGTAGCCCTCAATGATTAGGTGGTGAACCATGCCGCATATCATGCATCCGGCCGCATCACCCATCTTTCTCCCACCCCTAAATGCCGCGTCCGCGTATCAGGCAAAGCAAAAATACACGACCAAATCAATCCAGCCAGCTAAGCCAACCCACATTAACCTCCTCAATCAATATTTTCTTTTTGATATAAAATAGGGTAAATTACGCCGAAGTTATTTAGCTATGAGTTTTTTTTATCATTCAATTATTATTTTTTTAAAATTAGTCACCTAATTATGGATTTATTTCTTTTTTAGTTTATTTTTTTTAAATTGATCACTCAATTAACTAAACTGTTTTTCTTTTGTCCATTTTCGCTAATTACAATAACTAGATAGTGACGTGGTAATTAAAAAAGTAATATAATAATTGTTAGGCCTGAAAATACTAAGAAGGGGTTAATTAGTATTTTAAATTTTTTTTACAAACTTCTTTAAAAGATAGGAAGGAAAGAAAATCTTGGACAATTCAATTTATAGCGGTTCAACTCCAATTATCTATTTCTACTACTTTAACTTTTCACCACTAAAGTTTTTCCAATTCATTACTAAAATTGATACCTAGGAGAAGGTAAAACCTTTATAATCCATATTTTTTTCACAAGGCTAATATAAAATATTTTCTCCTAACTTTTATGGCTAAACTAGAACCCTTTCTTAATTTTTTGGCTTAACTAAAACCTTCCCAAATTACAATTTGTGAAATGAAAGAGACTAAACAAAGGGACCTCTACAAGTATGTGTTTACAAAAATAAGCTCTCATAAATGAAATGAAAGTGATAAAAGATCTAATAATAAGTTTGTAGAGAATATTTACAAGAGAAATGAAATAATAAATATTTGAATACTTTTCTCTTTATCTTGATGCTTGGATATTTCTCTCTTAGTCTTGAAGTGTATTTATATCACGAAACAAGTTTGTAGACATTTATGGCGTTGGGGATGAATTCTATCCACTAGAAACATTTGCTTCACGCATTTAATGCAACCTGCAACACTGTGTCTTGTGACATAAAATCCTTATTTGAGTCAGGAAGAAAAATATGACATTTATATAGTCGTTTGCAAGTTGTGTCTAGAGACGGGGCTAGTGTGTCCCGAGACATTTGGTCATATGTCTCGAGACAATTGCTCGAATGTCTTGAGACATGCCCCCTGAAGCAACTCTTAGCTTCGATGTTTATCTGTCTCAAGACAAACATGCTTATGGCTCAAGACAAGATTGTTGTCTCGAGACCAAAGTCCTTGAAATAAAATTTTGCATTCAAAACTTCATGCCATGGGACATATGTTCCAATGTCCCGAGACTTGCATACCAAAGTACCTTAAAAACATTTTAAACACCTTAGAGCACTTTGGTATTGACTTAAGAACATTTAGATAAATTTAAACACATTTAAAACATGTTTTTGAGTATATTTCAAGTCTTTGAAAATGCTTTGAAAATGTTTGATAAAATTTATATTTTCACTGAAAGAAATATAATACATATAAAATTTATCTTAAATATTGTTATATCAAAATGTTGGGGAATCAAAGTTAACAATAACAAACTTAGCCCTAAACTTTTGCATAGATTATCAATTTAACCATAATTTTAAAAATTAACCCCAAAATTTACAAATAGTCTCAACTTAATCCTAATTTTAAAAATTCAAAAAAATATAAAAACACATAAATGCTTTTAAAAAATTAAAAGTATTAAAAACTCATAAACCCAATGCTTCAATGGTATCGATTATCACAAATCTGTCTTTGATCTCTCTCATTTTTCCCTCACTTTCGTTGCTTTAGTTTCTTTGGGTGATTTGCACTTGTTTGAATCATCTTAGTTTTGGGTGGGTTTTTGCTTTGATTTGCTATAGCGAAAGAATTGGAGTCTTTGATGTTTGCTTTTGTTACTGTTTTGTGTTTTATTATTGTTGTTGCTTACAGTGGGGCAAAAGAAAAAGTACATACAAGCTTCTGTTTCTGTTGAAATTTCATGGTTTTTAGTGATCTCATAATGGGACTTCATTTTCCCATATTAAAGATTTCAATTTTTAGGATATTTTTTCACAGCGAGGAAATATGTATTTTTGAAACTCTCCATGGTTTACTCTTTCTGGATGGGGACCTTAATCTTGAAACACTTTCTCATCTACCTATCACTTTAATCCAAATATTGCATTTTATACTGTGCATTATTTGTGGTGAAGGAAGAGATGAGAGATGCTGCGAAAGAAGATTGACCAAGGGAGATGCTTTACTCCAAAATCATTTTTTTTATTTTTTTATATTTTTAAAAATATTTTTGTATTTTTATTTTATTTTTTGGAATTAGGATTAAATTAAGATCATTTGTAAAATTTGAGAGTTAATTTTTAAAATTATGACTAAAGTGATATATTACGTAAAAGTTGAAGACTAAATTTGTTCTTATACTAATTTTTTAATTGCCACATCACCCTTCTATTAGACATTCAATGACAATTAATGGAAATGGACCCAAAAAAAACAATCTCGATTAGTTGGATAACAAAAAAAAAAAATCCATAATTGGGTGACTAAAAAAGAAAACAACTCATAGTTGGGTGACTTGTGATTAGAAGTGATGGGCTAAGCCCATGCAAGGTATTTAGACCAATTTTCTAAGCTCAGGCCTAGCCTATCCTATGGGCTTACTTTTTTGCCCAAGTCCAACGCAATTTAAGAAATGTAAACTCGAGTCTGACCCGCCCATATTTAATTTTTTAAGTATAATATACTAAGTTTGTTGGATCTAGTGCAAGAGTGTAGTATATTCGTTTGTAAACTTATATTTTTTTTCAAATAGATTGATTAATAAAACAAATTCATTCATTAAATTAAGGGTAAATTACACCAACTTTGATGCAGCTGACAAAATAGTCACTCTGGTTTCAATTTAGTCACTCAACTTTTGAAAAATAACAAAACAGTCTTTTTAATCATTTTCCATTACAAACGTAACAAAAAAGTGACATGGCATTTAATGGAGGGATAGCTATCATTTAAACAGCCCCATAGCCCTAGTTAGGTAGAAAAGAAGAAGAAAAGGAATGGACATACCCTAGCTACGACCTTTTTGTTCCTCCAAGGTGGAGCCACCACTCAGTTCATTGCTATTCGTTGAATCTCTGTCCCTTTTTTTCTTCTCTTCTTCTCCTCTCTTTTATTTTTTTCTTACCTCTAGTCACCATCGTTCATGGCCTTCTCTGGCCAACCGTCATCACCAAATGGCTCCTTTTTGCCTATTCTCAAATCTCACTTCAGATTTCCCAATAGGCCTTCAAAATCCCAACATTAAGACCTCAAAGTTTTGAACAAGGCTTCAACGGATCTCCGCCGTCCACCGTCGAATCACCACCATATTCAGACCACAGCTTTTCTTCAACCAACCATGACTCTTGACCACTCAAATCATCAAATTGGTGGCTCAAGTTCTCCAACCTGTAAAACTCGAAATGGGTGTAGGTTTCTTCTCTTCTGATTCTCTTCTTATTTAGTTTTTTTACTTCTCTTTTTTGATGTAGGCCGATTTGGGATTCTTGTTCCTTTTTTTTGTTGGTTTGATTTTGGATGCTTGCTATTTGATATTTTTGTTTTTGCTGGTTTTTGTTGTTTTGTCATCAATTTTGATTTGAAGCTTCATAACATCGCCACAAGTAGGAGCTCTGACCAAACCAGTGCCGATGAATAGGCTATGATGGGATCTCCCTTGACGTTAGCCCATGAACTGTTTCGATGCTAACCTCAAGATTTTCACCGTCGGTTTTTAATTTTCACTACCAAAGAAAAAGTTTTTCCAGGTTTTGTTAGGGATTGTGTTTTGCTTGCTTTGTCATTGCCAAAAAATTTTCCCAAATTTCTTTTCCCATTCTGGGCCTTGATTTTGGGTAAACTCCACGTCAATCTGTCACGTTAGCTAATTGGGTTTCTAACATGGCAAGTTATCTGGCCATATCAGCTAGTTAACTGGCCACGTTAGTTGTCCTGTTAAGCCTGTGACAGAAAATGTTAATGGGTGACTGATTTGTCACTTTTTGATAATGTTAGTGACTGTTTTGTTATTTTTCAAAAGTTGAGTGACTGAATTGAAACCAGAGTGACTATTTTGTCAGCTACATCAAAGTTGAGTGAATGTTGGTGTAAGTTACCCTTAAATTAATATACTTTGTATAATTTTCCTCAAATGGTTTTTGCACACAAAGTAAAACGAAAGCAAATTGTAACACCCCTTACCCGGTCTGGTCTCCAGACTCGGGCAACAAAGTGTTACTGAAAAAAAAAACAAATATTTATAAACAAATTATAGATAAAAAATCTCAAATAGATATCAATTGATAACATACAAGTATATTATATATTTCAATTTAATAATGAGCTTACGGAAGGTTAAAACTAAGCAAGCAACTGTTAGGGATCAACTTGAACTAAAAAAACATATGAGAAAAATCTGTAAATAGTGGTCACAATCAACCAAATATACCATGCTTTGACCAATTCAAAAACACCAATTTATGTCAAAAACATTATTTAAATCAACCAACCAATTTACCTAACCAATATACCATAATTAGCACCTCAAACAACATATCAGAGCTAGTCAATAACCATATTTAATCATTCAACCATCTCACATTTGATTTCCTATTAACCTTATAACCTAGATACTAAAACTGCCAATTTTTTTTTTTCAAGCAAGGCATAAATATAATCATCAAACTTACTAGATCATTTCTAATGTATAACTTAACATACCATCCATCATATCATTTCCAAGCATTAACTAATACACTTAACATGTTATTTTCTCATCAATAAATCATTAAGCATATAAAAAATTACCTACCATGACAACAACAATATGGATATTACCAACTCATATATATATACACATACATATACCTATATACATAACAACCAAAATGCCATCAAGATGCAAAATATGTATTATAACCAAAAGACTTCCTAGGTACATGTCAAGACCCAAAATGCTCACATCACCAACTTTTTAGTTCGAGATTGCCGCTAGATGCTGAGTCAATGATTGAATCGCTAAGTACCTAACCTGTGTACAAAAAACAAAATCGTACATTGAGTACAACTCAATGGTATTTCTATAATCCAAACAATAAATCATAATTTAATTCAAAAGATATATAATTAAAAATTAAGATGATATGCAATATACAAATTAAATATGCCAATTCACATAATCTTTTATCACAACCATCTCATTTCACCAATAATTAAACATATCCATCACAATTCGTAAGTCATTTACTAATACAACTCATATAATGGTACATTCAAACTCAAATTCCAATTTCATGGATTCATTGGTCATAATCAATCATTACTTACATATCAACCCATATTTCATGTTCCATTTCACATTTTAATTCTATTTCTCATCATTTTCCATTTCAATATCGAATATATCAATTTTACCATTTATTTCCCTATTAACATAACTCAGACTCGGACAAATAAACGAATCCAACCAACACATCTGCAACACCCTTAACCCGTATCCGTTGCCGGAATAGAGTTACGAGATATTACCGATCACTATACAATATATAGCATACATTTCTCAAACACAAAACATTCATTCTCGTAAATCAATCACCACCAGTACATTGTCCCTTATAAGGGCCTACGAGGCCTTAAACATGCTTTAGAAGTAATTCGGGACTAAATCGATAACATGCAAAAACTTTGGAAAACTTAGAAATTTTTCATTCATACAGGGGTCACACGTCCGTGTGAACAGGCCGTGAGGAAACAGGGCATACATACTGACTTGGGTCACACGGCCAAACACACGCCCATGTGTCTAGCCCGTGTGTCCTTCGAAGTGGCCACACACGCCCGTGTGCCAGGCCGTGTGTTAGGCCGTGCCAAAACTGTAGGGTATACTGACTTATCAACACGTCCAAGTCACATGACCGTGTGCTAGGCCGTGTGCCATTTAGGGGTACATTGACTTGTACCACATGGTTCGTCACACGCCCGTGTGTGAGACCGTGTGGAGCATACTGACTTTAATTTAATTCAACACCAGGGGACACATGGTCGTGCACTTCACCATGTGTCAACACGGCTGAGACACATGCCCGTATCTCTGCCCATGTGGACAAAAATAGGCCATTTGCAAGGCTAAGTTGCCACCCATTACGTACATACCTATTCAAGCTCAAATGGCACAATTTCAAGACACTAATGTGCATCCAAATACCAATAATACCAATCACAAACATACTATAGTTTGCCATCAAATTTTCATACCTAAATTCACATATACAATTCAATCAATTAACCATTCCACACTTACATTAATCAAATACAATTTCACTAGCAAATAAACTTTCAAATTATCAATTTCCATCACACAATATAAGTCAATTACCAAGCTCCAATTATAACCATTTTGAGCTACTAAAAACCATAACCACATTCATGCCAAATCATACCAAAATAAACCATCACTCATGGCTATATATACAAGCCAAAACATATTCATTTACAAGCCAAATCTCATGGCTATCATCACAGCCAAAATATCACATATAGCTTATACATGCCATAACTCATATTTACACAACTCAAAAGTACCAAATAGATGTTCGATAGTGCGATGATGTTCCCAATGACTCCCGGATTCGAGCTAGCCTTGATTCACTATAAACATGGAAAAATAAGACAAAGTAAGCTTCATATCTTACTAAGTTCGTATTAACGTAATGAGCAATCTCACCATTCATTCACAATTCAATAAATATAAATGTAAGATAATACAACTACATTAAATCTTAAACCATTCAATCATTCATTCACTAGCTTACCAAGATTTCATCCATTTTATGGATTCAATGTTTATAAACTTTACGAACATACATGTACCAACTCGTGCCAATCTCAATCTAGTCCGCATCTTTCACTTTCCCGTTGAACCATTCGGAATAGAAGTCAGATACTCAAGGATCTCAATCGATAAGTACCTATACCATTTCCCGTAGCTAAATCAAGGTAACTTATTCTCGGAGTACCTATACCATGGCCCGTAGCCAAATCAAGGTAACTCCTCCGAAGTGCCTATACCATGGCTCAAAGCCAAATCAAGGTCTAACTCACATCCGAAGTGCCGATATCATGGCCCGAAGCCAACCCAATACCCTAATGACATGTCACTAGCATCTTAAACTATTCCTAAGGTTCAACCGGGATTTTCCAATACAATTTCGTAGTCAAATCATATCAAATTATTGTCGAATTGTTGTCGAGTCATGGTCGAACAAGTCCGTAGTCTAACATTGACAATTTATACAATATCACAGCATATAAACATAATTATAATAGAACTTGTTACATACGAACTTACCTCAAGTATTAAAACAACGAAATGAGTCAATTACTCGATAATCTTGCCTTTCCCCCGATCTAATTCTGGATTCCTCTCATCTTGATCTAAATAGATTCAAAATTAAAGTATTTAATCAATCATTCATTCAATTTAGTCCATAACACTCATTTAAGCATATATGCATATTAGCCCCTAAACTTTCACATTTTTACAATTTAGTCCTTATTTCACAAATCCTTAAAATTCACATAATTTCATTAAACCCAAGCTTAGATGAATTACATATAAGTCCCTAGTAGTCCAAAACTTTCATTTATTTCACATTTTAACCACTAAATTTACACATTCCTCAATTTAGTCACTATTATGCATTTTCATCAAAAATCACTTTACAAAACATGAAAATCTATCATCAAAAATTCATATTTCATCTTCTACCATCAAATAATACATGAACTCATCAATAGAAACTCTTCAAATCCTTAATAGTTTCAAAATCTATGGTACGGGCTAGCTAGAATATGAAGTAACAATTACAAAAACATAGAAATCGTAAAAAACTGACCTAAAATCGTACCTTAATCAAGCTAGGAGTGTGTTGAAACTTTAAAAGCTTCAAAGCCTATCATTTTTTTTGTTTGCCAAGGAAGAAGATTGTAACAGCCCCATTTTCACCCTAATCAAAATAGTGGTTTCGGGACCACAAATCTGAGTTGGTAAAATATTTTAATATTATATTCGGTGCCTATGATATATGATTGAGCATGTGTTAAAATTTCATGAGTTAATTTGTCTATTTGTGTGTTTAATTTAAGAAAAAGGACTAAATCGCATAAGTGATAAAAGTAGTCTTTTGCTTGATTTAGTAGCTAAATTGATGTGTCTTTATATAGAGAAGGCCTTATGTTGTAAATTATCCATTTTGCAAGTGTAGTGGATGGCATTAAGAAAGCATTATGCTATTATATGATAAATTATAATTGTTAAGTTAATAATTATAATTATTATTATATTACAAAGTTATAATAATAAATAAAACATAAAAGAAAGGAAACAAACATGCATGTTCATCTTTCTTCAACCGAAAATAAAAGAAAAAGAAAGAAATAAGAACAAGTTACATTCGGCCTTGGTTTTGCTTGATTGAGGTATGTAATTTGTTCGGTTTTTGATAATTTTTACGTTTTTGAGATTGTTGCTTCGAATACTATCCGAACCATGCTAGAATTTTTTATTTTGATGCATATTTGAAGTTTGGTCATTAATGAAAAATTGTGTTTTGTAATGTTTGATGAAAAAATATTAGAGATATGTTTTAGATTAATATGTTTTGTATTGGAAATTTTGATAATTTTGAGTAATTAGGATTAAATTGTGAAATTTGTGAATTGAAGGGTCAAAATGTGAAATAAAAAAATTGTATGAGCTTGTAATAAGATGATGAAGATTTTGCCTTAAAGAAGTATGGTCAAATTTTGAATATTTTGTGTTTTGTGCAATAGGGACTAAATTGTAAAAAGTGTAAAGTGTTAGGGGTAAAAATGTAATTTGCCTGTTTATGTATTTTTGGATTAAATCGAATGAAAATATGTTGAATGAGCTTAATTTGAAAATTTATTTAGATCAAGAACAAAAAGGATCGGGGATTGATCGAGGAAAAACAAAGTTAATTGAATAGTCAGAAAAACGTAGTCCATTGATGCTCGAGGTAAGTTTTTAAGCAATTCGATTGAATTGAATATTATCTTTATTGATGTACATATACTAAATAAAAGTATGTGTATTATTTCAATGCCGAATGTGATTTAGATTGAATTATGTGTTAGCCGAAGGTGAGATTGATCGGATAATAAGCACTAAGTGTGCGAATTTAACATCCGAGTACTAAGTGTAGGAAATTGGATAATAAGCACTAAGTGTGTGAATTTAATTTCCGAGCACTGAATGCGAAATCGGACAAAGAATCTTAATAGCATGAATTGAACTACAGAACACATTTGGTACAAAAGAAATTCCGGTTGATGAGTACGGAAGGTGTGAGTATAAATACAATTTTAATGGTTGAATTTGGTAAGTTTTCGATACTAAGAGAGGTTATCATTGGAATGGTAAGTAAATTTCATAAGTAGTATATGTATAAAAATCGATGGTTAAATATATGTATGTCTGGATTTTGGTACTATGAAAGGTGATGGATTAGTATGCATTTGTATTATAGTGATAAATGGATTTAAGACTTATGAGAAGATTATTTTTTTTATGTTTGGATATTCGGTTTAAAGGTTATTAAATATGTAATTTCTATTACAAAGTATTAAGGTTTTATTTTTAATTGCTTATAACTTACTAAGCTACGATATCTTACTGTGTGTGTTTATTTGTATGGTTTTATAGATTTTGAAGTCTAGCTACGAGCTCGGGGATCATCGTCAAAGTCTATCACACTATCAACTATCTTTGGTACCCTTTTTATAAGTTGAACTTTTGAAAATATGGCATGTATAGGCTATAATACTCTTTTGAGTTCATTATGAATAAGATGTATATAAATGCCATGTGAAAATGGCTATATTTCTATGCTTGGGTTTGATTTGGTTATGCTTGATCATGGTGTTAATATTTGTGTATGTTCGGCCTTATTATAAGCTTATTTTGGAAGTTCATTTCACAATATTTTTATATCAGATAATTGAGTACATGAATTTGGTTTTGAGTAAGACATATAGTATATTTTGGTTAATGGATGTACTTTTGCTTTATTATATATATGAACCTACAAGTTAAGTTTTGTGATGACTATGTTATGCTTTATGTATTTGACTATTGGATGTGGTTTAACAATGATCAATTTGTGGTATACTAGTTTATAAAGATTCGGCCATGGTATTGACTTAATTTGGAGTATAAATATATCTTATTGGATTTACTTGTGGTATTCGGACATGAGATTTGAATGATTTGATTAAATTTTCATTGTGAACATCTATTTTGGTATTTATGTGATTTAGTGAATATAGTTACATGATTGGTATGAATGACATTATAGGTTATGTTTTTAAATTGTGTATATTCGAATATGATATATGTAAGTTCATGAATGGGTTTAGGTCATGTATATGAAATGTTTGGTTTTAAGTAATATGGTTATGTCATTTATAAGGGATTGCTCGATAATATAGTTGGATGCTTTTGGCAATTAGTATTGTTTTTGGTATATCTTTGATTTGGTTTAGTAAAGTTTTGGCATATATGTATATTTAGCTTAAAATGTTTGGTACATTGTTGGTAAAATGATTAAGAGCAAATGTGCATATTCGACCATATTAACCCATAGAAGAAATGAATGGTAATTTTTGCTATTTGACCAAAATGGCGTTTATATGAAATTGGTGATATAGATTTGTGATACGTTTATTAATGTTTAAGTAAGCAATGAAAGTATATGCTTGAACTTGATAGCATGGATTGGTTATGCATTATTTGTTATAAAATCATTTATATGATTGTGTTAATTTGTGGTTAGCCTAATAATGCCTCGTAACCCTAATTTGAAAACAGATATGGGTTAGGGGTGTTACAATTAGAATGGTATCAGAGCTTTGGTTTAGTCGGTTCTCGGACTAACGTAGCGCGACTGAGTCTAGCTATACATGCCATAATTTTTACTATGATAGTGTGATGACTTTTGACCGCGAAATGTGTTTTTCTTCATTCATATAGTAAATGGATACTGATCCCGAGTGAGTCGTAGCTGATGATGTTAAGAGTGTGGCACCTGCTCCCCCGCAAGGGACCGCGTTAGTTGAATCTCAACCAGCTACAAGTAACCAAGATGAGGGGGCTAAGCAAGCCTTCTTTAGCATAATGAACAATTGGTTTAATCAATATATCCGAAAAAATTCGGCTGTTCAACAACCCCCGAATCTGAATAATCCCCCTGTAGTACCTGTGGTACCTTCGATCATTAATCTTAAGAGATTAAATAAGCCTCCTGTTGATAAAATAAAAAAATACGGAGCTGAAGAGTTTAGGGCCACAGCTACTAATAATGCTGAGCGGGCTAAATTTTGGCTCGATAATACTATTCATATCTTCGATGAACTATCTTGTACACCTGATAAGTGCCTGAAATGTGCTATATCTCTATTGCGGGATTCTGCCTATTATTGATGGAACACATTAATATCGATTGTTCCAAAGGAACGAGTCACTTGGGACTTCTTTCAGACGGAGTTTCGCAAGAAATACATTAGCCAATGATTCATAGATTTGAAACGCAAGGAATTTCTTAAGCTTAAACAGGGTCGTATGACCGTATCCGAGTATGAACGCAAGTTTGTAAAACTTAGCCGATACACTCGTGAGTGTGTTTCATCTGAGGATGCTATGTGCAAAAGATTTGAAGAAGGGTTAAACGAAGACATAAAATTACTGGTTGGTATACTCGAAATAAATGAGTTCGTGGTACTTGTTGAGTGAGCTTGTAAAGTCGAAGAGCTAGGGAAAGAAAAATGAAAAGCCGAGTTTAAAGCTAGAGATTTTCGTAAGAGATCAGCGAGTAAATTTTCTCAATCGACATCAAAGAAGTTCAAAAATGATAATAGCTGATCCAAAGATAATACAGGGATCTCTATACGAGAACGACCACCTGTGAGTTCACGAGCTACCTCGATTGCTAGTGTTGGCAATACTCGACCGAATAAACCCGAGTGTCAACAGTGTGATAGGCGACATTTTGGTGAATGTTGGAGCAAGTCCAACAACCGAGCTTTCTACAAGTGTGGTTCGGAGGATTACTTCATTCGGGATTGCCCGGAGTTAGCTAAGAAGGATAATGCTCAGAGTGCAAGACCGAGCGGTACTACAGCTAGAGGTAGATCATCCTAAAATGTGGGAGATAGGAGCGGCACTCAGAGAGGGACTTCAGATATAGCTTTTCAATTAGAGGCTCGTGTGCCTACTAGAGCCTATGCCATTCGTGCCCGAGAGGAGGCTTCATCTCTAGATGTCATCACCGGTATATTTACTCTCTTTAATACTAGTGTAATTGCTCTGATTGACCCCGGTTCAACTCATTCCTATGTGTGTGAAACATTAGTATCTAGTAAGGCTCTACCTGTTGAGTCTACTGAGTTTGTGATTTGGGTTTCAAACCCCTTGGGCCGGTGTGTATTAATTGACAAGATGTGCAAGAATTGCCTTTTGATGATTCGAGATTCATGTTTTTCGGTTGATTTGATGTTACTACCATTTGATGAGTTCGATATTATTCTCGATATGGATTGGTTAACCATGCATGATGCAGTAGTGAATTGTAGACGAAAGACCTTTGATTTGCGGTGCCAGAATAATGAGATAATTCGGATTGAATTTGTAGATTTAAATGGGCTAGCAGCAGTGATATCTTTGTTGTTGGCTTGAAAGTACATGATAAAGGGTTGCAAAGCTTACCTTGCTTATGTGATTGATAATAAAGTAACCGAAAAGAAGATTGAATCTATACCTGTTGTATGTGAGTATTTGGATGTGTTTCCAGAAGAATTGCCAGGATTGCCACCTATTCGGGAGGTAAAGTTTGGTATTGAATTAGTATCAAGGACGACCCCGATCTCGATAGCTCTGTATAGAATGGCACCGACCGAATTAAAAGAGTTGAAAGCCCAGTTGCAAAAGTTGACAGATAGAGGCTTTGCTCGACCAAGTTTTTCTCCCTGGGGTGCGCCAGTGTTATTTGTGAAGAAGAAAGATGGAACTTTGAGGATGTGTATCGACTATCGACAAATTAATAAAGTGACCATAAATAATAAATACCCGTTGTCGTGCATTGATGACCTATTCGATCAGTTGAAGGGAGCCTTAGTATTTTTGAAGATTGATTTAAGATCGGGTTATTATCAACTGCGAGTTAGAGACTCTGATGTGCCTAAGACTTCTTTCCGAACGAGATACGGCCACCACAAATTCTTTGTGATGCCGTTCGGACTCACTAATGCCCCTGCTATTTTCATGGATTTGATGAATCGGGTATTCAGACAGTATCTAGATCGGTTTGTGGTTGTGTTCATAGATGACATTCTGATCTATTCACGAAACAAAACTGAGCATGCCGAACACTTGAGACTTGTGCTACAGATTTTGCGTGATAAGCAGTTGTATGCGAAATTCAGTAAATGTGAGTTCTGGTTACGTGAAGTTAGCTTCTTAGGGCATGTTGTTTCAGCATCAGGTATTCGAGTTGATCCGAGTAAGATCTCGGCTATACTTGATTGGAAACCACTGCGGAATGTTTCTAAAGTTCGGAGTTTTCTGGGACTTATCGATTATTATAGACGCTTCATGAAAGGGTTCTCAATGATTGCAGCTTCGATGACAAAGCTACTTCAGAAAGATGTTAGATTCTAGTGGACGGAAGGGTGTCAGAAAAGTTTCGATTAGTTGAAAGCTCATTTGACCGAAGCTCCCGTGCTTGTTCAGCCAGAGTCGGGTAAATAGTTCATTATCTTTAGTGATGCATCTTTGAATGGTTTGGGCTGTGTTTTGATGCAGGAGGGTAAAGTCATAGCCTATGCCTCGAAACAGCTAAAGCAGCATGAAAAGAACTAGCCGACATACGATCTCGAGTTAGCTGCCATAGTTTTCGCTTTGAAAATATGGCGCCACTATCTATTTGGTGAAAAGTGACATGTCTACTCCAACCATAAAAGCCTAAAGTACTTAATGACTCAAAAGGATCTGAATCTAAGACAATGATGGTGGTTGGAATTAATAAAATACTACGAGCTTGTGATTGATTATCACCCGAGAAAGGCTAATGTGGTTGCTGATGCACTAAGTCAAAAATCATTGTTTAATTTGCGCGTGATGAATACAGATATGGCTATGATTGATAATGGCACGATTATAGCAAAATTGAAAGTGAGACTATTATTTGTTCAACATATTTGCGAAGCTCAAAGGGTTGATGATAGTTTGATGGCAAAAAGGAATCATTGTGGTTTGAATGCTGACTTGGCTCGAAAGTATATGAGAAAGGGTTGCAAAGCTTACCTTGCTTATGTGATTGATAATAAAGTAACCGAAAAGAAGATTGAATCTGTACCTGTTGTATGTGAGTATTTGGAT
The DNA here is from genome assembly GCA_025506655.1 of Gossypium rotundifolium. Classification (NCBI taxonomy): domain Eukaryota; kingdom Viridiplantae; phylum Streptophyta; class Magnoliopsida; order Malvales; family Malvaceae; genus Gossypium; species Gossypium rotundifolium. Next base: position 80,506,671 of record CP106725.1, read on the forward strand.
GTGTTTCCAGAAGAATTGTCAGGATTGCCACCTATTCGGGAGGTAGAGTTTAGTATTGAATTAGTACCAGGGACGACCCCGATCTCGATAGCTCTGTATAGAATGGCACCGACCGAATTAAAAGAGTTGAAAGCCCAGTTGCAAAAGTTGACAGATAGAGGCTTTGCTCGACCAAGTTTTTCTCCCTGGGGTGCGCCAGTGCTATTTGTGAAGAAGAAAGACGGAACTTTGAGGATATGTATCGACTATCGACAAATTAATAAAGTGATCATAAAGAATAAATACCCGTTGTCGCGCATTGATGACCTATTCGATCAGTTGAAGGGAGCCTCAGTATTTTCGAAGATTGATTTAAGATCGGGTTATTATCAACTGCGAGTTAGAGACTCTGATGTGCCTAAGACTTCTTTCCGAACGAGATACGGCCACTACGAGTTCTTGGTGATGCCGTTCGGACTCACTAATGCCCCTGCTATTTTTATGGATTTGATGAATCAGGTATTCAGACAGTATCTAGATCGGTTTGTAGTTGTATTCATAGATGGCATTTTGATCTATTCACGAAACAAAACCGAGCATGCCGAACACTTGAGACTTGTGCTACAGATTTTGCGTGATAAGCAGTTGTATGTGAAATTCAGTAAATGCGAGTTCTGGATACGTGAAGTTAGCTTCTTTGGGCATGTTGTTTCAGCATCAGGTATTCGAGTTGATCTGAGTAAGATCTCGGCTATACTTGATTGGAAACCACTACGGACTGTTTCTAAAGTTTGGAGTTTTCTGGGACTTGCCGATTATTATAGACGCTTCGTGAAAGGGTTCTCAATGATTGTAGCTCCAATGACAAAGCTACTTCAGAAAGATGTTAGATTCTAGTGGACGGAAGGGTGTCAGAAAAGTTTCGATCAGTTGAAAGCTCATTTGACCGAAGCTCCCGTGCTTGTTCAGCCAGAGTCGGGTAAATAGTTCATTATCTTCAGTGATGCATCTTTGAATGGTTTGGGCTGTGTTTTGATGCAGGAGGGTAAAGTCATAGCCTATGCCTCGAAACAGCTAAAGCAGCATGAAAAGAACTAGCCGACACACGATCTCGAGTTAGCTGCCATAGTTTTCGCTTTGAAAATATGGCGCCACTATCTATTTGGTGAAAAGTGACATGTCTATTCCAACCATAAAAGCCTAAAGTACTTAATGACTCAAAAGGATCTGAATCTAAGACAACGATGGTGGTTGGAATTAATAAAAGACTACGAGCTTGTGATTGATTATCACCCGAGAAAGGCTAATGCGGTTGCTGATGCATTAAGTCAAAAATCATTATTTAATTTGAGCGTGATGAATGCAGATATGGCTATGATTGACAATGGTACGATTATAGCATAATTGAAAGTGAGACCATTATTTGTTCAACATATTTGCGAAGCTCAAAGGGTTGATGATAGTTTGATGGCAAAAAGGAATCATTGTGGTTCGAATGCTAACTTGGAATTTCAAATTGATGCTGAGGGGTGTTTACGGTTTAAAAACCAAATATGTGTACCAAAGGATCCTAAGTTGATTCAAATGATTTGTAATGAAGCTCATAATAGTAGATTGTCTGTTCACAGGTATCACGAAGATGTATAATGATTTGAAACAGCATTACTGGTAGCATGATATGAAGCGAGATATTTCAGATTTTGTGTCGAAATGTTTGATATGTCAACAAGTAAAAGTCGAGCATCAGGTGCCATCGGGATTAATTCAGCCGATTATGATACCAGAGTGGAAATGGGATCGAGTCACGATGGATTTCTTATCTGGGTTACCGTTGACACCGAGCAAGAAAGATGCAATCTGGGTTATTGGTGATAGATTGACGAAATTGGCTCACTTTATTCCGGTCCGTACAGATTACTTTCTTGATAAGCTAGCTGAGTTGTACACTTCTCAAATTGTATGATTACATGGAGTACCTATTTCTATTGTTTCAGATAGAGATCCAAGGTTTACATCGCGGTTTTGGAAGAAACTGCAAGATACATTAGGTACTAAATTGCATCTTAGCACCACTTTCCACCCTCAAACGGATGGTCAATCCGAGAGAATTATTCAAATACTTGAGGATATGTTGAGATGTTGTGTTCTCGAGTTCGAGGGTACGTGGGAATGATACTTGTCTTTGATTGAATTTGTGTACAATAATAGTTTTCAATCGAGTATCAAAATGGCACCTTACGAGGCTTTGTACGGTCGTAAATGTTATACACCTTTTTATTGGACCGAGCTAAGTGAAAGCAAGATACACAGGGTTGATCTAATCAAAGAGACTGAACAGAAAGTAAAAGTAATCCGCGAAAGTTTGAAAGTAGTGTCAGACCGAGAGAAATCTTATGCAGATTTGAAACGTAAAGATACAGAGTTTCAGATTAGTGAATGAGTATTTTTGAAAGTCTTGCCGTGGAAGAAAATACTTAGATTTGGTCGCAAGGGCAAGCTGAGTCCGAGATTTATTGGGCCATATGAGATTATTGAGCGTATCAGGCCGGTTGCATACAGGTTGATGTTGCCACCTGAGTTAGAAAAGATCCACATTGTTTTATATGTTTCAATGCTTCGACGATATAGATCCAATCCTTCTCATGTGATTAGTCCGTCAGAAATTGAGATTCAGTCTGATTTGACCTATGAAGAAGAACCGATTCGTATTTTGGCTCGCGGAGTAAAAGAGTTGCGTAATAAGAAAATCTCGGTGGTGAAAGTACTATGGCATAAGCACAGGGTTGAGGAAGCAACGTGGGAGCTTGAGGATACGATGAAAGAACGATACCCAAACTTATTCACCGGTAAGATTTTCGAGGACAAAAATCTTTAAGGGGGGAGAGTTATAACAACCCGATTTTGACCCTAATCGAAATAGTGGTTTCGGGACCACAAATTTGAGTTAGTAAAATATTTTAATATTATATTCGGTTACTATGATATATGATTGAGCATGTGTTAAAATTTTGTGAGTTAATTTGTAAATTTGTGTGTTTAATTTAAGAAAAAGGACTAAATCGCATAAGTGATAAAAGTAGTCTTTTGCTTGATTTAGTGGTTAAATTGATGTGTCTTTACATAGAGAAGGCCTTATGTTGTAAATTATCCATTTTGCAAGTGTACTGGACGGCATTAAGAAGGCATTATGCTATTATATGATAAATTATAATGGTTAAGTTAATAATTATAATAATATTATATTATAAAGTTATAATAATAAATAAAACATAAAAGAAAGGAAACAAACATGCATGTTCATCTTTCTTCAACCAAAACTAAAAGAAAAAGAAATAAATAAGAAAAAGTTACATTCGGCCTTGGTTTTGGTTGATTGAGGTATGTAATTTGTTCGGTTTTTTATAATTTTTACGTTTTTGAGATTGTTGTTTCGAATACTATCCGACCCATGCTAGGATTTTTCATTTTGTTGCATATTTGAAGTTCAGTCATTAATGAAAAATTGTGTTTTGTAATGTTTGATGACAAAATATTAGAGATATGTTTTAGATTAACATGTATTGTATTGGAAATTTTGATGATTTTGAGTAATTAGGATTAAATTGTGAAATTTGTGAATTGAAGGGTCAAAATGTGAAATAAAAAAATTGTATGAGCTTGTAATAAGATGATGAAGATTCGGCCTTAAAGAAGTATGGTCAAATTTTGAATATTTTGTGTTTTGTGCAATAGGGACTAAATTGTAAAAAGTGTAAAATGTCAGGGGTAAAAATGTAATTTGCCTGTTTATGTATTTTTCATTAAATCGAATGAAAATATGTTGAATGAGCTTAATTTGAAAATTGATTTAGATCAAGAACAAAAAGGATCAGGGATTGATCGAGGAAAAACAAAGTTAATTAAATAATCGAAAAAACGTAGTCCATTGATACTCGAGGTAAGTTTTTAAGCAATTTGATTGAATTGAATTTTATCTTTATTGATGTACATATACTAAATAAAAGTAAGTATGTGTATTATTTTAATGCTGAATGTGATTTAGATTGAATTATGTATTAGCCGAATGTGAGATTGATCTATAAATAAGCACTAAGTGTGCGAATTTAATATCTGAGTACTAAGTGTACGAAATCGGATAATAAGCACTAAGTGTGCGAATTTAACATCCGAGTACTAATTGTATGAAATCGGATAATAAGCACTAAGTGTGCGAATTTAATTTCGAGCACTGAGTGTGCGAAATCGGACAAAGAATCTTAATAGCATGAATTGAACTACAGAACACATTTGGTACAAAAGAAATTCCGGTTGATGAGTATGGAAGGTGTGAGTATAAATACAATTTTAATGGTTGAATTTGGTAAGTTTTCAATACTAAGAGAGGTTATCATTGGAATGGTACGTAAATTTCATAAGTAGTATATGTATAAAAACCGATGGTTAAATGTATGTACTTCCGGATTTTGGTACTATGAAAGGTGATGGATTAGTATGCATTTGTATTATAGTGATAAATGGATTTAAGACTTATGAGAAGATTATTTTGTTTATGTTTGGATATCCAGTTTAAGGGTTATTAAATATTTAATTTCTAGTACAAAGTATTAAGGTTTTATTTTTTAATTGCTTATAACTTACTAAGCTACGATAGCTTACAGTGTGTGTTTATTTGTATGGATTTTATAGATTTTGAAGTCTAGCTACGAGCTCAGGGATCATCATCAAAGTCTATCACACTATCAACTATCTTTGTTACCCTTTTTATAAGTTGAACTTTTGAAACTATGGCATGTATAAGCTATAATACTCTTTTGAGTTCATTATGAATAAGATGTATATAAATGCCATGCGAAAATGTCTATATTTCTATGCTTCGGTTTGATTTGGTTATGCTTGATCATGGTGTTAATATTTGTGTATGTTCGGCCTTGTTATAAGCTTATTTTGGAAGTTCATTTCATAGTATTTTTATATGAGATAATTGAATACATGAATTTGGTTTTGAGTAAGACATATAGTATATTTTGGTTAATGGATGTACTTTTGCTTTATTATATATATGAACCTACAAGTTAAGTTTTGTGATAACCATGTTATGCTTTATGTATGTGACTATTGGATGTGGTTTAATAATGATCAATTTGTGGTATACTAGTTTATATAGATTTGGCCAAGGTATTGACTTAATTTGGAGTATAAATATATCTTATTGGATTTACTTGTGGTATTCGGATATGAGATTTGAATGATTTGAATTAAATTTTTGTTGTGAACATCTAGTTTTGGTATTTATATGATTTTGTAAATATAGTTACATGATTGGTATGAATGACATTATAGGTTATGTTTTTAAATTGTGTATATTTGAATATGATATGTGTAAGTTCATGAATGGGGTTTGATCTTATATGTTTTAGGTCATGTATATGAAATGTTTGGTTTTGAGTAATTTGGTTATGTCATTTATAAGGGATTGTTCGATAATATAGTTGGATGCTTTTGGCAATTAGTATTGTTTTTGGTATATCTTTGATTTGGTTTAGTAAGTTTTGGCATATATGTATATTTAGCTTAAAATGTTTGGTACATTGTTGGTAAAATGATTAAGAGAAAATGTGCATATTCGACCATATTAACCCATAGAACAAATGAATGGTAATTTTTTCTATTTGATCAAAACTGCTTTTATATGAAATTGGTGATATAGATTTGTGATACGTTCGTTAATGTTTAAGTAAGCAATGAAAGTATATGCTTAAACTTGATAGCATGGATTGTTTATGCATTATTTGTTATAAAATCATTTATATGAGTGTGTTAATTTGTGGTTAGCCTAGTAATGCCTCGTAACCCTAATTCGACAACTGATACAGGTTAGGGGTGTTATAAAGATGAACACAATTTCATCTTTTGGTATAATTTAGTTAACTTAATTTAGCAAATTACTATAATAACCTTTGTTATAATCATATGAAAACATATAATGGATGGCCATAGTTTTCCATTAACAATACCAATGGTCTAATATCATCATAAAGACATTTAATTTAATAAATCATAACAATTAAACACCTTTAACTAATAGAATACAACTTTTGCATTTTACGCTATTAAGTCCTTTTTCTCAAATCGATCAATTAAACGATAAAATTACTTCACGAATATTTCACACATACATGCTATCTTGCTGTAAACACATAAAATAAATATTAAAATAATTTTGACATTGAATTTTTGGTTCCGAAACCACTGTTCTGATTTAGGTAAAACTGGGCCATTACAATATCAGTTTGACACCCAGTGCCTCATCGGATAAATCCAAAGCATATAGTTGCGACTAGCGCTAATATGTTTGTAACACCCCAAACCCGGCCCATGCGTTTCGACTGGATCTAGCATGTCACGGCTTATACATTGAAAACTTTTGCCTTGTTGGTTTTGGAAGTCGTAAGTTAATTAGACATTATTAGAGTAAATAAGTGACATTTTAAAAATAAAATCTTATATTAGTATTATTAAGTATAAATAAACCTTGACATGAAATTTATAAGTTGCATAACATTGAAAACTTCTTAGTTGAATAAAAACTAAGGGCCTTAAAAAAATCCCAAATAAAAATAAAATAAACCTAAAGAAATCCCGAAATAATTTGTAGAAATAAAACTTGATGGCCCCTCGAGTCCGCCTCGACTCCCATGTTCACGATCTCTGCTCACCGAAATGTTGGGAAAATAAAGGTTGAGTCACCAAGACTCGATGTTCAAATCCGAGAACACATAAAAGGCTTGAGGCCCACAAACACATTATGAGCCTTGGCTCAGATACAAGGGTAACAAAATATGCAACATGGCCTATCCCAAACCTATGAGTCCATCCTCTACACACCCCGTACTAACCATCACACCGTGGGATTTCTACAATCAACCCTCCATCCGCTACACACCATATCGACAATTTGTCTTTTGTCATATAAAGACCGATCACTATGTGACCTATGTGGCGAAGCCACCGATCATTATCTTGACCTTAATAATATATCGACGACTATGTTGTTCTGTCATAAAGTCCGATCACTATGTGACCTATGTGGCAAAGCCACCGATCGCCTCATGACACTGCTCCCCTTCCAGTAAATCAATCAATCCCATTCCATGCATACATGCAAGAATCGAACATTAAACTATCTAAGCAGATCACATATTTTTACATACTTCGATACACATAGAAGTTTCTATGATTACGCACTGACATCCCTTGCCTACCCTTTACGGGTAATATGATTATTCATATAGCCTCATTTTCGACTTTTAGCCCATAACATACATATAATTCAGATTAACTAGTGTGATAGAGATCTACACACCTTTTCCGCTTTTAGCCCATAACATACATATAATATAACAAAGCTTATGTGTCAAGAATCTACACACCTTATTACCGATAAAACGAGGATTTCTATATCAATGCTATCCTCAGTCGACACAACTGCTATCTGCCTAAGGTGTTGTTCAAAAGCGGTCCACAACCAATTGGCCAATCTCGAGCAATGCAGATCTCGCTCGTTTCTTAAACTTAGGATTCTTTCTTTTGCACGATCCATATTTAATTCCATCATAAATCATTATCGAGTTACTATAATAATATTTAATCGTTAATCCTCCTTATAAAGTTAAAATCTTGTATATAATGATGAAATCTAATAGAAATCTAGGAAAATCTTCTTACCTTAAAAATCTCAAAATTGGAGACTTATGAATTTTGGCTTTTAGATCTAGTCGACTAGGCTTCCTTCAAATCGACTTGCCACCCATCATAAACCATTAAACTATTAGCTTTCGCTTTTTTCTTTTCAAAAATCAGGAATAGATTATGAGAACTAATCAAAATCTACTCTTACCTTAACTTAGGAGATTGGCTAGTACTAGAGAGAGATTCGACTATGTCAATGGAGGATTTAAATGCCTAAGTATAGAACAATTTCTCAAATAGGATGAATAAAATAAAAACTATAGATATTTCGGCTTTTTAGAGAAGGAAGAGAATAATAGAGTTTTCACTTTTAGAAGAAAGAAGAGAATAATGGAGTTTTCGGCTTTTAGGAGAAAGAAGAGAATAATGGAGTTTTGGCTTTTAGAAGAAAGAAGAGAAAATGGAGTTTTCACTTTTAGAGAAATTGGAGAAAGAAATTTGGAGAAAAGAAGCTAAGGAATTTCGGCACAAAAGGGAGAGGATTTAATGTCGTAAATAAGGAGCTAGCCCCTATTTATAGGAAATTGACAACCCTTTGCCATGTAGTAGTGGTTTCTTTACTCCTCTCGTTGATGGATTCTTGGCCATCACTCTCTTTGTAGATAAATTCTAACTTTTCTCCTTTATCTTAATCTACTAGCTCATTTAAAAGAGACTTAATTATCTCTAACTCCTCCCTCCTTATCAACATATTATCCATATATTTTAATCATAAAATCCCTAGATCTTAGCCTTTATCTCGCTTATTATCCACATAAAATAAATTCTTAAATAATAGCCTTTATCATTTATTATCCACATATTTTAAACATTAAAACCCTAAATTTTAGCCTTGTTGCCATCCACTCCACCTAATCCTAATGCCCAAAATTTAGCTAACTTAAATTAAAAGAATTGGGCTCCATTAAACTTAAACTTGGGCCCCTTACTCCTTGTGTGTGGCGTCACCTCCTAAGATTGGGTCACAAGCCTACTTTGGTATTTTAAACATAGATACTACCTTTTAAACCCTATAATGCCCAAACAGATAATTTTAATCAAGGCCTCTACCTAAGCCTGAGCCCAATTTGGACCCTTAACACTTAAATTAACTCATTCCACATATTCACCCATTAAACGCATAGGCCCAAAAATTTAGGATGTTACAATGTTTGGCACCCAATGTCTCATCGGTTAAACCGAAGCAAATTGACACCCAGTGTCTCATCGGTTAAACCGAAGCAAATTGGCACCCAGTGCCTCATTGACTCGTAGTCGAAGAATCCCTCAACTCTTCCTATCCTATGGCATGCCAACTATATCTGACTCTGCCCAAACAGTTAATATGGTTTCCATTTCTTTATCCAATATCAACCAATGCCTCAATTCACATTTATTTATTTTATGTAAACATTGCTTCAACATATATAGCAACCACAATTATCCCAAATCATGTTAAATTTTCACATTTATAAAGCATACACACAAATTTTCAAGTATACTCAATTTAATCCGGATAATCATTAATTGATTCAAATCATTACAAATGAAAAAGTAATCTCACCTCATAATCTTACTATGTATAAATAAATCAATATGCAACATTTTATAAGTTAGTTTGAATTATAGAAATGCAAACCGTAAACTCCGAGCTATTCATCGACGACTTTGCCTTTCCCTTTTCTTTTTCGAGGAATTTGAGTCGATGTTAGCTACGGATTAAAAACAACAAAATATTTAATTAATATACAACCATTTTCACATTCAAACTCTAATTTATGCAAAATTTTCATAAAATCATCAATTAACTTTACAATTTCCCTTTTTTCAGCACTAAACTTAAAATCTATTAAGATATCACCAAAAGCTTCAACTATCTAACAATGGTGACATCCAAAAACTTTAACAGTATTGAAAAATACGATATGGGTTGGCTATCTTGAGCTACCATGATTCCAAAAATATAAAAATTACAAGAAAAGAACTAAACCCCTCCCCTATTCTTTTTGCTTCGAAAAGAAAAAAGAAAAAGAAGAAAAAATTGTTTTTGTCTCTCTATCCACTTAGTTTTTGTTTTATTATGCATTTGTTTAATGTTTTATTTTAATTTATTTTAATTATAATTTTTATAAAAATTTTAATCTTAAGCACCACACTACCATCCACTATTATTAAACCATTGGTCTATTTGCTTCAAAAGTCCCTTAGTCATGTTCTACCTCATATTTTAATAATAATTCACACTTTTATCACTGCTAAACCGTAAAAGTAACATATTTTAGGCTCACATTTAGTATGCTTTTGGATGATTTAGCCCTTGATTTATGTAAAAGGGTGCTCTTAATCCTTTCTTTTCATGTTTTTACTCAAGAAAGCACCCGAGGTTGAAAAAAAGAAGAAACGGGCTTAAAACAGGCCAATTGGGGCCAAAGTGGAAATCGACACAGCCTGGACTTCAAGCCACACGGCCGTGTCTCATCAATTTACTTCACACAGCCATGCCACGATTTACATGGCCGTGCCCCAATCGACAGAATCGAGACACGGCCTGAAAACGATTTACACGGGCATGTACCATGGCCGTGCCCCTGCCGCGAGAGAGAGCAATTTCACTCGGATTTGGATACTTTGAGGCAAATAAACACTTCCCAAAGCTTATTCAAACACCGAGTAGGAAGTATTCTTGAATTAGGACACTTAGAGGCCAAGTAAAGCATTCTAAAAGTCTATATAAACACCCTAAGTGTATCCTGAGAGGGGGGCGGTTAGCTAGGCCAGGGAGCTGTGGAAGAAAATTACACAGAAGAAGAGCGAGAAGGCAGATCCAATCTTACTGAAGGGATGGACGAGAATAATCCACCACGAGATGTGGAAGAAAATAATGCTCTGCGTACTATGTATGATTATACTAAACCTCATTTAACAGGAGCTGAATCTAGTATTGTTAGGCCTGCTATAGCTGCTAATAATTTAGAATTAAAGCCTAGCACAATACAAATGATTCAACAATTTGTTCAATTTGATGGTTTGCGGGACGAAGACCCAAATACTCATATAGCCAATTTTTTAGAGTTCTGTGATACTTTCAAAATAAATGGCATTTCTGATGATGCTATTCGTCTTCGATTATTTTCCTTTCCATTAAGAAATAAAGCCAAACAGTGGTTATACTCTTTACCACGAGGGTCAATCACTACATGGGACCAAATGACCGAAAAGTTTTTATTAAAATATTTTCCACCGGCCAAAACGGCCAAATTACGAATGATATCTCTTCTTTTGTGCAGATAGATTTAGAGACATTATACGACGCATGGGAGAGATACAAGGATCTCTTAAGAAGGTGTCCACACCATAGTTTACCCTTATGGCTACAAGTCCAAAACAAGGCAACTAATTGATTAAGCCGCCGGTAGAACCCTGAACAATAGAACTCTTGAAGTAGCCTACAAGTTCATTGAAGAGATGTCATTGTATAACTATCAGTGGCAAGTTACAAGGACAAAACCAAAAAATCAGCCGGAGTTTACAACTTCGACGCAGTAACCATGCTATCAACACATGTAGAGTTGATGAATAAAATGCTTGATAGCTTGTATTCTTCGTAGGTACATCCAGTTATGCAGTGCAATGCAAGTGGAACTGTGGCGAATCCTGAGTAGCCACCCTACCAACCGAACGTAGAGAACGAACAGATGAACTATATAGGTAATAATTTCAGATCCAATAATAATACTTATAGTAATAACTACAATCCAGGTTGGAGAAACAACCTAAATTTTTCATGGAGAGGCCAAGGAAACCAAGGAAATCAAAGACAACAACCTCCTCAAAATTTCCAAGATCAGCCATATCCACAAGAGAAGAAGCCAAACCTCGAAGAGATGCTGACAAAATTCATGGCAAACACAGAAAATCATTTCCAAGAAACTAAGAAAATAATTAAAATCAACGAGAACCGTATCGGAGAACTTACTAAGTCAGTCAAGAAAGCCACTAATGCAGTCGAACGACTAGCAAAGCTAATGTCAGAACAACCGCAAGGACGTCTACCAAGTAACATCGAGATTAACCCAATGGAGCAAATTCAAGTCATATCAGCTCATGACAGTAAGGGGTTAGATGAGCCCAATCCAATACAAGAAAACAAGGTAGACGAAGGTAAGGTAGAGGTAACACAAGAAAAGCCAAAACCAGTAATCAAAGAGTACCAACCTCGCATACCTTACCCCAAAGCGATAAAAAAGACGATTCAGAAGAATAATTCAGCAAGTTTCTTAAACTCTTAAAGAAATTACATATTAACTTATCTCTTATCGAAGTTCTTTTTCAGATGCCAGACTAGAGGAAATTTTTAAGACAGCTCTTGATGAACAAACGCAAACTAGATGAAGAGCACCACGTAGAATTGAACGCAACATGCTCAGCAATGTTACAAAATAGACTACCACGAAAACTAAAAGGTCCAGGGAGTTTTACAATTCTATGTTTAATTGGTAGTTTAGCTATTGATAATGCATTAGTTGATTTAGGGGCAAGCATAAATGACATGCCTTATACATTATTTAAATGACTAGATCTAGGGAAGCCCAAACAAACTAGGATGAGTATACAATTAGCTGATAAAACTATTAGAATTCCTAGGGGCATTATCGAAGATGTTCTTGTCAAAATCGATAAATTTGTTTTCCCAGTAAATTTTTTTGTCTTAGATATGGATGAGGATAACACAATCCCCTTAATTTTAGGAAGACCCTTTCTAGCAACTGCCAAGACTAAAATTGATGTTGCCACAGGAGAACTCATACTTTGTGTAGGTGACGAATCAATTAGTCTTCAAGCTCTTGACTCGACCAGGACAACAATCGATGAAGGTAAGAAAGTCAATACAGACGATAATCAAATTGTTCAACCTTTATCGTAAGAAACACCGCAAAGACACAACCTTGAGCCGACTCATAGGTCCCAAATCGACAAAGAAGAATCACACAAGGAACAAGACCTTAGGATCGACAATTTAGAATAGCAGAGGACACAAGTCAAAGAAGAACCGGAACCGCACGAAGTAAAACCAGAGGAACCACCAGAAGAGCTCGTAGGAACATCAAACCACTACAAAATAGGAGACCAGGTACTGTTAGATAAAGCAGATCCATACATCATCACAACAGACCTGAAGGCAAAGGGAGAAAACCTTCTTAAGGTACACAATATCTTCCCACACGAAATAGTCGAGGTAAGCAACCCAACATTCAACACTTTTGAGGTAAACACTTATCGACTTCAACTTTGCCAAAAAAATAGAACTTTAAGCAAGAGGAAAGATATTCAAACCTTTAAACCTCCCTAATTTTTTTTAATGTCGAGGAAATTCTAGCTTAAGACTATAAACGAGCGCTTCTCGGGAGGTAACCCGAGCACTAACCCTACTTCTTTTTACATGTGTTTTCATTTTATTTTATTTTCTTTCTCTTTTTATTTATAAACTAACCAAAAGTGCATATTTCTAGGGCACACGGCCTTACACATGGCCGTGTCCTTGGCCGTATGGACCACCAAAATCCTGGTACTGACATAGTAGAGGCCGTGCGAATCAAATTACAACCACTTTTTGACGTCACGGATCCAACCACTCCTTCATGGGCACTAGTAAATTTGTACGGCCGTGCTCCATGACCATGTGAAGCTACTGACTTACCAGACACAGGAAAAACACGCCCGTGCTACCCAACCGTACCAACACACTGCCTTTTCAGGAACGGCGTGGCATTTGAAAAATAGGCGTGGATGAACAAACACGCCTAGACACACGGCCGTGCAATGCGGCCGTGTAATTTAACACACCTTCAGTGCACGGGCGTGGGAAAATGTCAAAAGCCAAAATTCTATTTAAACCCCACCCCTCCCTCTTCTTCCTCACCCTCCTTCCTCCTTTCTTTCTTCCTTCTTCTTATCATATTTCCTCTCTCTCCTTTTCTTCTAACATCCTTATAACTCTTGAGACACCAAAGCCATGCCGAAGAAGCGTAAAAGGCAAACCACAATCTCCTCAAAGGAGACGGATTCACATAAGTCCATGCCTGCAGCTTCAGCTATTCGACAAGCCAATGGTCTTTGAGACAAATTACTTTTATTTTTCTTTTCTCTTTTGCTTCAATTTCCTAATCTTTACTTCTCTTCTACTCAATTTAGTTTATCTTGTTTTAGTTTCTTGGTTTTAGGTTCTAAAGGTTGCTTCGGAATCATGCACCATAGCCTTAGGGGTCACACCAACCTCACGAACCATCCAACAATAAGGACTCCCTCCTTCTCTTTATTTTTTTTGTCTTTAATTATAGTATTAGTATATTATTAATGTTTCTTTAGATTTCTTAGCTATATCTTTGTAGGCTACCTAATTTCTTTATCTAGCACAAAGCTCATCGGTAACCACCCCACCAGGCCCATAGAAAATGCCACCACCGCCTCCTCCAACCACCTTCTACCACGACCACTACCAACTCCCGGAATCATCCAAAATTCAGAAAGTCTCACTTCTCCCCTTCTCTTTTGATTACATCATTAGTTATCTATCTTTGTACATTGAGGACAATGTACATCTTAAGTGTGGGGGGTAAAAGTACCTAACTTTTTGCATTATTCCAAAATCCTGAATTTTAGTCTTGTTCCTAAGTAATTTTCTCATATTATTAATTAGGGTGAAATTTCTAATGATTTATGATTTTTATCGATATGTTTTTGAGTAAGTCATTGATAATTTTGCATTGAGGATTTATACTTGAAGAATACTAGAGAATCAAGCATGATAAGTCTACTTTTCAAGAATAAATCAAAAAAATTTCCTAGGTTGTTAAACTTGAATATTACCTTGAAGTTTAAAATTTATAGGATTGATGTCAAATACCCATAATTTTTGTGAGATTTGAGCCTTATAGAGCATATATTCTTTTTCATGCTCACTTTATTAATTATGAGTGTGTCAACACTGAATTGTTATTCTAGAACTTGCCTAGATTATACATATCGAGACCACATTAATGATTTGATATACTGAGATGATAAAGGCACCTAGGTTTTAACCCATTCACTCTACTAAAAAAAGCCTACCTTCACAAATTAACCCTTAGTGAACCCATTTGATCCTAACAACCCTTTGTATTGATTTACCGCTAATATTAACCCAAAACCCTTTGTATTTGTTATCACCATTCTTTTGACTACCCTTCTATCGAGAATTGATTGGATTAGTTACCGAATTAGTTTATTTCAGATGATAAAGTTTTCTTTATTATGTTTCTATTTGATATAAAAAAAATTGATCGAAAAGTCAAAGTATATTCAGTATTAGTAGTATAAAAAGTGAGCTTGTACATTTAAATTTCAATTATCAAAGAAAAAGCTCGTAGTATTATTAGTTCCAAAGTTTCATGTGATGTAATTAATTAGATTATTAGTTTAACTATTTTTCTAGAAGTTAGGTAACTTGTCAAGTCAATCTCGATTCTAAACCTTCTAATTCAGCCTTTATCCACACCTTTAACCTAAGCCCCGTTACAACCCTGTCAAAGACCTTTTGATTTGTGTATCATCTCATATTACAGTGGTGGAGACTTGATTTTCAGGCAAGCCTATGGGATTAACTTTTCAGGTTCGACTTATGAGTGCTTATTCTTGAACCTTGAACCTTGAAACACTTTGAGTGATTTGAGTGAATCTTCAGTGAGAATGTCAATCCTTGTCAGTTTTGAATTAAAGGTAATTATTTAGATAATGGGAGACACCTATGTTTTCGTGCTACAAATATATGACTTATATTGTTTGAATCTTTAAGAGTTTTTGAGTTAAATTATCCATGTATAAATTATCTGTGAATTATGATGAGGCATTATTGATAGGAATTGTGAATTATGAAAAGTTCGTTTTAATTGTAAGTTAAGAATTTTGCTTGAGGATAAGCAAAAGCTTAAGTGTGGGGGTATTTGATAACCGTAAAAGTAACATATTTTAGGCCCACATTTAGTATGCTTTTGGATGATTTAGCCCTTGATTTACGTAAAAAGGTGCTCTTACTCCTTTCTTTTCATATTTTTACTAAGAAAAGTACCCGAGGATGAAAAGAACAAGAAACGAGCTTAAAACGGTCCAATTTGGGCCAAAGTGGAAATCGACACGGCCTGGATTTCAAGCCACACGGCTGTGTCTCATCAATTTACTTCACATGGCCATGCCACGATTTACACGGCCATGCCTCAATCGACAGAATCGAGGCACAGCCTGAAAATAATTTACACGGGCGTGTACCATGGCCGTGCCCCTACCGCGGGAGAGAGCAATTTCACTTGGATTTGGATACTTTGAGGTAAAGAAACACTTTCCAAAGCTTATTCAAACACCGAGTAGAAAGTATTCTTGAATTAGGACACTTAAAGGCCAAGTAAAGCATTCTAAAAGTCTATATAAACACCCTAAGTGTATCTTGAGAGGGGGGCAGTTAGCTATGTCAAGGAGCCGAGCCAGAAGGCCAGATTTGTGGGAATTACTTGAAAATAGCCAGTTGGTCCATCTCAAGAAGCCAAAATTCTACTTAAGACGGCGGATTTCTCCTTCAATTCCTTCAGGGGGTTTTAGGGATTTCTTATGTTTTGTTTTATCTTTTCTCTTGAGATGTTTTCTTTATTCATTATGAACTAAACCCTTCAGATACCTAAAGGGATGAAACCTAGATGAATCTTGTTATTGTTTTCTGAATTATATGATAAATACTTAGTTTGTTCTTAATTATGCATACTTAATCCAAATTTGATGTACTTAGGGGGAGGAGGAATAGACCCTTCTTAAGAGTAGATCTAGCATAATTAAGCAGAGTTGATCGCACACCTAGAGATAGGGTGACGAGATTTTGCCGGATTAGGGTGAAACCTAATATGGGAGTCCATAGATCGATTTACTGCTATTCTAGGGGGTTATTATTCGAGAAAGAGATTTTTGTTAATTAACCTAGGGTTAGACGTTATTCACCTCGAGAGAGGGTTTAATATACGTTAGGGAGTCTTACGGATCAAACTAAGTGAATAAATCATATAGTTCAGTGTTAAATAACAAGCGAAGTCTAGGTAGATTCTTCCTAAGGGTATCGTCGTGATCAACTGAGTTTCCCTTCAAGTTATTTTCCAATTCATTCTTTCTGTCTTTGTGTCTTAAGTTTAAGTAGTCGTTAATTTAGATTAAAGCAACTTCACTTATTTTAGGCTAAATAATAAAAAAAAGTTAGTATTAGTACTTTTAGTTCCTTTGGGTTCGATAATCCGGTCTTGCCTAAGCTATGCTACTGTTCGATAGGTACACTTGCCTTAAGTCGTTGTCAGAGTTAGTTTCCAGGTTCGATCATTCTCTTTATAAATTTTAAAACTCGACAAAACAACGATCAATCACTTACGCAATTTAGTCTTTGTACGCTAATTAAGTCTTAATTCAATAAAATTACCTGACCGAAATTCAATTCGCTTTAATTATAACTTCATAAATATTTAACAAAAATATTCACAAGTCCGGTTTACAGAAACGAAGTCCCAAAACCACACTTTCCGATACCATTTACTTTCAAGTCGTTACACAATGTTGCTCATTGGTTGTCTAATGTTTAAACTAATACTAGTGATATCACGTGGTTGGATCGTGATACGAAAAGACAACTTGTATTAGTAGATGAACCTAAACATATCCTCAGTCTAATTGGAAATGATCAAATCGACTAAAATACTAATATGTTGTCTATCAAGTCCAAATGAGGAGATGTTTTGTCTTGGGCATCAAAGCAGATAAATCTTAGAAGATAGGGATATATATGTGACTGGATGAACTGATAGTACATCGGACTAGACCTAAGAATATTAGATTCTGAATTCGTTTATGGATTTATTCACTTGTGATGTTCATAGTGTGACATACCTAAATCTTGAGTGGATAACAATATGTGTGACTCGCACACTTTGATGTAAGTAAAAGCCGGAGTTCGAATAGATAAAGAACTGAAAGTGGGTGCGCTAGGTGTAGGACTTCTGCAGTATGTAGCATCATTCACTGCAGTGAAATTCCTAACACAAGACATGAGTAAATGATATTCTCTCATTGGCATTACATGGTTCGTCTTTGTGATGAATGACTTGATTATTATTTGATAGTAACTGAATTTTCAGAAAGGAAGTTGTAATGGTTACCATGAGATAAAATATGATCATATTGGGAGAACGAATATTATTTCAAAGAGATTAAGGATATCCTATAAGGATAACACACTTATGGCAAGGTCATTAGACAAGCACTAATTGAGATGCTTTCATAATGGAATGTCATTGGGGAGAGCTCAATCATGATACTATAGTGGAATAACTTCGTGACTAAATGAGTTTATAATTAATAGGCGAAAAGTTGGAACTTAATTATAAATCATTTGAGCCTCAATTGCATATGTTCAATCGGTCCCTCCGCTAGCTCGTTGAAACTAGAAATGAATTGCATATTCGAATCGAAATGAACAGAATGAATAGAAATAGAAAAGTAGAAAACATTCAAAAATGATTATGGTTTTCTCCAAAATGGAGAAATGGAATCATTTGAGAATTAATGTGGTTTTCTCCAAATGGAAAATGAAAATGAAAATGAAAATGAGAAATGATTCATTTGCAAATGAACATCGATTACTCAGAAATGATCGGAAGAATGAATTTATGATTTTGAGCTATTTTAAAGCCCACAAATGAAAATAAATCCTTCGATCATAGTGAACAAGTTGAATGGTGAAATATTAAATATATTTTCTCAAAAACTTTATCAGGGGTAAAATTGGATTAGAAAATTATTTAATTGAATATAAATATCAAAGTTTATTTTGGGAAATAGAAAAATAGAATCGGGTTGAACAAATTACAAAGTACTAAGTCGAAGTCCAAGATGTACTCATAATTAGACCCTATGTGAGAGAGACTCAAAATCCCCTCATGGAATATGAAGGGGCGGCAACCCTAGTAGGAATACTAGGGAATGTCATCCACCCTACTTTTACTTTAAGTATGAACTTGTTTATCTAGTTGAAATAAACTTTTACAACTAAACAAATGTTCTACTTTCTCTTCCTATAAATAGATGACACCGGCAAGTTGTGTACTAAAAATAGAGTGAATTTATTCTCAACTATTAAATATATTTTTCAAATAACAATTCTATCGGTTTCTATTTGAGAAGTGAATTTTTTTCTTTCCACATAAAAGAAAAAAAATTTCTAGTTTTGTATTTTGGTTCAATTGGTTCGGGCCCACATTTGAAGTAGTTCGAGGTATGAGAATAGTGGAGAAGATCGTTTGGTTGAAATCCGGGAACGACAAAGAACCTTCTATCAAATTTTTTTATTTTCCGCTATGCAAGAAAACCATTTTTAAACTGGATTTTTTCCAACAAAATGTACTAAAAACGCTAAAATAAAAGTTTTCTAACACATTAAAAATACATTTAAAAGTATTTATATTAAAAAAACTACCATAAATATAATCAATGTTTTATTATATTATAAAGCAAAAATAATCATAATAAATATTTTATTGTATTAAATGTAATTTTAAAATTTGACCGATTTACTCAAAAAGGCTCATTTCCAAACAAAATTATGAAAATGGGCCAACTAAACCATTATTTACTGAAAAGGGCCAGTTTTGGCAAAAAAGCGCCTACTTGGCTGCGTTTTAGGGAGAAATTTCTAGAAAAGCGTGCCCCTGGGAAGCGCTTTGTGCCACGTCAGCAAATCGCTCCTACGTGGACGCTTTTTGCTGACATGGCACAAAGCGCTCCCCCAGGGGCACGTTTTGCTCCGTGTTTTTATATTTAGGGATATTTACATGTATAGTCCCTAGGTTTTTTAGGCTTTTTAGGGTTAGGGTTTTGCTAAAATAAGTTAAGGTTTAGTGGTTATTTTTTAAAACAAGTTAGGGTTTAAAGTTTTAGTATATTTTTAAAATAAATCGAGATTTAGTGTTATTTTATAAAATTATTTAAATTAGTGTTTATGATTTTAAATGAATTAAGTAAATTAGGGTTCTAGGATTTTAAATAAATAAAATTAGGGTTTTAAATAAATTAAACTAAGGTTTATGGTCTTTAAATAAATAAATTAAATTAGGGTTCTAAGGTTTTAAATAAATTAAATTAAGGTTTAGGGTTTAGGGTTAAAAGTAATTAAATTAGGGTTTAGTTTTTTAAAAAATAACGTTGTGTTTATTTTTAACAAAATTAACTATTTTGACCCTAAAAAATAATTTTTAGAAGAAGTTTCTGAACAAATAGTGTCAAAAACGTTTCAAGAAGGATGCACTGTCAGCAAAATTACAGAAAAAAGCTCTCACGCGGACGTTCTTTTTCTACAGTAGTTCATGAAAAAGTAATTTTGAGAAGACGTTTCTGAACAAATAGTGTCAAAAACGCTTCAAGCAAGATGCACTGTCAGTAAAATTTCTGAAAAAAGCTCCCACGTGGATGCTCTTTTTCTACAATAATTTCTGAAAAATAATTTTGAGAAGACATTTCTGAACAAATAGTGTCAAAAACACTTCAAGGATGCACTGTCAGCAAAATTTCTGAAAAAAGCTCCCACGTGGATGCTCTTTTTCTACAGTAGTTCTTGAAAAATAATTTTGAAAAGACGTTTCTAAATAAATAGTGTCAAAAAGGCTTCAAGCAGAATGCACTGTCAGTAAAATTTCTGAAAAAAGCTCCCACGTGGACGCTATTTTTCTATAGTAGTTCATGCTTGGCCTTAGGCTATAAACGAGGCAAATATCATTCTCAGGTTGCATAAGTTACAGCAAGAAAAATTAGAGAGGCTAAGCATGTAACAGTCCGAATTTGACCCTAATCGGAGCGGTGGTTTCGGGACCATGAAACCGAGTCAAAAATATTTTTTAATATTATATTCTATGCTCATTATGTGTGAATTTATGTGTGTGAAAGTTTCATTGAAAAATTTAATCGTTTGTGTGTTCAATTTAACAAAAAGGACTAAATCGCGTAAAGAGTAAAAGTTGCATGTTATAGTGAAAAGTGCCTAATTGATGATGGCTTTTTAAAGTGGGGCATTAAAAGGGAAATTAGCCCATTTTTAGGTTAGTGGGTGGCATTTGTCATAACTAACCTTAAGTTATATATTAGTTTTATTTTATTTTGAAGGTTAAATTAGTAATTAAATATCATTTACTTTATATGTTAAAAGATTATAATAATAAGCCATCATCCTTTTTCATCCATCTTTGGCCGAATGTGGGAGAAAGAATGAAGCTTTGAAACCCTTTAATTTTCGGCATTTCTAAGCTAAAAATCAAGGTTAGTTTGATTTCGATTTTGTTAATTTTACGTTTTTGGGATCGTTGCTTCAATACTTCAAGACCCATGCTTGAATTTTGATTTTGATCAATATTTTGAAATGTACCATTGATGATTTCATGAGTTTTATGATGTTAGTTGATGGATTATGAAAGATATATGTTAGATTGATATGTTTTGTCTTTGGATTTTGGTGATTTTGAGAGATTAGGGCTTAATTGTGAAAATAAAATTTTAGAGGGACTTAAATGTGAAATAAACGAAATATATGGATTTGTATGAGTGCTATAGATATTCGCCCTTAAGGTATTTATACAAATTGTGTGTATTTTGTGTTTTAAGCAAATAGGACTAAATTGTCAAAATGTGAAATAATAGGGCAAAATGGTAATTTGCCCATTTATGTATTTTGGGACTAAATTGAGATGAAATGCACTTGAATGAGCTTATTTTAAATATGTTTAGATCAAGAACAAAGAAAAACAGATTTGGATCGTGGAAAGTATGAAGGTTATCGAATAATGGCCTTCGTCATCCATCGATATTTGAGGTAAGTCCTTGTCGAGATATATCAAAGAATTATTTATGAACATATTAAATGATGATGTTCGATAAATTTGAGTACATGTTTATGTCATAGCCGAATGTATATAAGTAAATTAGATTGAATGCATAATTTAATAATGTGATATGAATGAGTTTCTCGATATGAGTTGTGGGTTTTACAATGACGTAATGATTCTATTTGTGTAATGTGAATAAGCTTAGTTGAATTGGATATGTGATAAATTATGAAATGTGTATGGAATGATTGACTTCATTGATACTCTGGCTTTATGCCTAGCGTGCCTCGTCTTAGGTGATATATTTCGCTTATTGCTAAAGCGTGCTTAGTGCTTAGGTGACATATTCGAGCTTCGTGCCTAGTAGGCTTAGTCTTAGGTGACATATTCGGCTTCGTGCCTCAGCGTGCTTAGTGCCTGGTGACATATTCAAGCTTCGTGCCTAGCAGTGCTTAGTGTCGGTGACATATTCGAGCTTCGTGCCTAGTAGGCTTAGTGTCGGTGACATATTGCTTCGTGCCTAGCAAGCTTAGTCGGTGACATATTCAAAGCTTCGTGCCTAGCGAGCTTAGTGCTTAGGGTGATATATTCGGCTTATTGCCTAGCAGGCTAAATGCCGGTGTTTGAACTACGGACCTTGAGTCTAGCAAGTCTAATGCCAGTATGTGAGATTCGGGCAAATGCCTATCAGGTTTTTATACCGGTGAGTTGAAATTTCAAGCTTAGATTGTGTACTAGAAAAGTCATGAAATGAATCAAGTGAGCCTAAGCATTTGAAAATGAATTTGTTAATTCGGCTACAAGGTATGTGCTATTCATATTTATGTATTATACATATATATATGTGATGATGATAAGTAAATGAATTGATGAAGGAAATGTGATATACAATCGGTAGATGCAAATTGTGTATAAACTATGCCAGGAGGAAATTGGTATATGAAAGCATAATGTGGTTAAAGGTAATCGTATAAGTATATTGATATGAATGATACAAATTGATCCTGTATATTTGGCCTTATGCTTATGTTTACGTGACATACTGGGATTACTTTGATGCCATGTAAACGAATGTATGAAATGTCAAATGGATATACATATATATATATGTGTGTGAATATATTTTCTTTTATGTGAAATTACTAAGTGTAAAGTATATACTTATTGTATATATATATGTGATCCTATGGAAATATGTGTATCAAAAATATGAGTAGTTGGAAACGAGTATTTAATTTATATGTGAATTATATAATGAGATTATAAATGGAGGTTTAAAGGTAAAATAGTGATGATGGTTAAGCTAAACGAACTTGTGATTATGTAATTAAAGAGGCGATTTAGATGTACATGGCCCTTTACTTGTTTGAATAATTATGTGAACCTATTGAGTTTCATATGTGCATGTTATGAATAGATCATAAAGAGAGGATGCTTTATATTTTGGTTAAAATGCTGAGTTGGTAAGTTGGATGTTAATGGTAAGGAAATGATAAACGTTATGTTAAGTGAGGTAAAGGCATTCGGTTTAGAGGACCTTCGAGTTAAGCTAATTTATTCAACGTTATTACTTGATTGTTTTTTTTTTATGCTTGAATGTACAATTGGTATATCAAGACTGCTTAAGACTTACTAAGCTAAATTAGCTTACTCCGTGTGTTCATCGCTCATTTTATAGATTTTGATCAAGCTACGAGCTCGGGGGATCGCCAACGAAGTCATTCACACTATCGACTCTTGTTGGTACCTAAAATGCTTAGACTTTTGGTTCTTAAGGCATGTATAAGCTAGCTAAGTTTTGAATGATAATTTGATGATGTATAAAAGCCATGCAAAAGTGGCTAGTTCTTAATGTTAATGCTCGATGATATAATCTATCTTTGATTGAGATGTGTATGTTTGGTTTGGGAAATGAATGAGTATGTGTTATATATATGTACATACTCATATTCATATGTGTTTCATGCTGAACAGGTAGATTTTATGACTTATATACTTGAAACGATTGGGTTATAAGTAAGTTTTGAGTAGTAAATAGTAATATGGTGATTCGGTTATGAAATGAACTTATTTGGAAGTGTATTGTATGATAAAACTTGGGTGTAAAGATGAACAAATGTCTCAGTTTGCATGATATGATATTGAATGGTCGAGTCTTAGATTTATGTTCCATGAATCTATGAGTTATGAGATATCCTTGTTATCAATAGGGAAAGTTAGTATATATATATGTGTGCATGCATTGTATGTTTGGCTACACCATTTGAATAGTCAGGTTCGGGTTAGAAATGTCTGAAAATATATGTTTTAAATGTTATAAATGAAAATGAAAGAAGTAGGGTTGGTATGAAGTGAAATTCGTATAATGGATAATCTTGATTTAGTTGTATCAGTTATATATATATGTATCTCGATACATATTTGATTAATTTATTTTCATAAAAAGGAAATTTTATAAAGTTGGTTAAGTTATATGCGAACCTAGACTGAGTCTCTCATAGATAAATGGATACACCATAGAGTGCTGTGAGAGTTTATGTTTAAATAGGTA
The DNA here is from genome assembly GCA_025506655.1 of Gossypium rotundifolium. Lineage (NCBI taxonomy): Eukaryota > Viridiplantae > Streptophyta > Magnoliopsida > Malvales > Malvaceae > Gossypium > Gossypium rotundifolium. Next base: position 80,530,857 of record CP106725.1, read on the forward strand.
TATGTGTATAATATGTGAAATGATAAGTTGATAACTAAATAAGTAATAAATGTATTTATATTTACTTTATATGTATAAAGTGAAAAGTGCATACTCAAACTTGTAACGAACATTTTAATAACATATATTCGACGATTCTATGGTTTGAATTGTATAAGCATGAATTAAGTCTCTTTTGGGTTTGATAAATGCATGATTTGTGATAAATGATTATGATGATATGAGTCGAGTTCGGTAATGCCTCATAACCTTAATCCGACGACGGGTATAGGGTAGAGGTGTTACATTTGATTGGTATCAGAGCTTACGGTTTAGTCGATTCTAGGACTACCGTAGCACGTGTGGGTCTAGCTATACATGCCTTAAATTACAATATGATAGTGTGGTGACTTCTGACATCTGAATTGTGATTTTATATTGTAAATGGATCCCGATAGAGCCGTAGCTGATGATGTTGAGAGCGTAGCACCTGATTCCGCATATAGGTCAGCGCCGGTAGACTCTCGACCTATCTCGAGTAGTCATAAGGGGGAAGGCTAAGTAAGCCCTCTACCAGATGATAAACGAATGGTTTACTCAATATATCTGGACTAACCCGACTGTGCAACAACCTCCACCCCCGAATAATCCATCTCCGATACCTATGGTACCTCCGATAGTGGATCCGATAAGATTTGGCAGGCCTCCTGTAGATAAAATTGAGAAACACAGGGCCGAAGAATTTAAAACTAATGATGATGATAATGATGCGGAGCGGACTGAGTTGTGGTTTGACAATGCTATTTGTGTGTTCAACGAGCTATCTTATATTCCGGATCAATGTTTAAAGTGTACCATATCTTCATTAGAAGAACAATTATATATATGATATTCAGAGAATGTGAATTCTGATTGTACGAAGTTAGTCTTCTGGGACATATTGTGTTAGCTTTTGGAATTAGATTAGATCTGATGATAGCTACTCCGTTGATTAGACTGCTTTGGAAAGATGTCAGGTTTGAATGGTCAGAAAAGTGTTAGAAAAGTTTCGATCAGTTGAAAGCCCTTTTGATTGAAGCTCCAGCGTTAGTTTAGCCTGAATCGGATAAAAAAATTTTTTGTTCTATTTAGTGATGCTTCTTTGTGGATTGTGTTTTGATGCAAGAAGGCAAAGTCGTAGCCTACGCTTCGAGACAATTGAAGCCGCATGAAAGAAATTACCTGACATGTGATTTGGAACTAGCAGCTATTATGTTCGCGATGAAGATTTGGCGTTATTACTTGTTCGGGGAGAAATGTCATGTCTATTCAGATCATAAAGTTTAAAATAATTGATGACTAAAAAAGATTTGAACTTGCATCAGAGAAGATGGCTTGAGATATTGAAATATTATGAGCTATTGTTAGATTATCATTCGGGCAAAACAAATGTTGTGACTAATGGTCTGAATAGAAAGTCATCGTTGCATTACAGGCTTTGAATACTCAGTTGGACTTGTCTTATGATAGTTTTGTAATAGAGGAATTGAGAGCAGAACCGATGTTTTTACAACAAATATATATAAAGCTCAGAAATTTGATAATAAATTGTTAGTGAATCGAGCTCAGTGTGAAGTGAATTCCGAGTCTGAATTTCAAAATTTTTGATGATTGTCTGAGATTCCAGGATCATGATTGTATTCCGAGAAATTCAAAGTTAATTCCATCGATTTGAATGAAGCACATAATAGTCGTTTAACTGTTCATCTGGGAAGTACTAAAATGTATCATAATTTGTAGCAACACTACGGGTGGTTTGGTATGGAACGAGACATTTCTTATTTGGTTTTAAAACGTTTAGTCTGTCAACAAACGAAAGCCGAACATCAAGTTTCATCTGGATTATTACAGTCAATTTTGATTCTTGAGTGGAAATGGGATAAAGTAACAATGGACTTTGTCTCTGATTGGCCCTGACTCCGAGAAAGAAAGATGTGATATGGGTCGTAATTGATCGATTAACTAAATCTACCCATTTTATTCCGGTTAGGTCTGATTTCTCACTAGAGAGATTGACCGAGTTTTATATTAATGAGACTATGAGATTGCACGAGGTACCACTATCTATTGTGTCAGATAGAGGTACGAGATTCCCATCACGATTCTAGAGAAATTTGCAAGAAGCTTTGGGCACAATTTGCATTTCAAGATGACCTTTCATTTGCAAACAGATGATCAATATGAACAAACTATTCAGATTCTTAAAGATATACTAAGGTGCTGCGTATTAAAGTTTTATGGCTCATGGGAACAGTATCTACCATTGATTAAAAATTTCGTATAATAGCGATTTTCAGATGAATGTCAAAATGGCACCGTATGAAGATTTGTACGGACGTAAAAATCGTATACCTCTGTATTAGATTGAACTCAGTGAGAATAAGTTACACGGGGTTGATTTGATAAAGGATACAGAACAAGAAGTGAAATTGATCCGAGATTATTTGAAAGCAGTATTTGATCGTCAAAAGTCCTTTATAGACTTGAAACGAAAAGATATAGAATTTGAGATCGACGACAAAGTATTTCATGTTTCAATATTTCGTAAATATCGGCCTGATCCATCACGTGTGATTGCCCCATTTGAAACAGAGATCCTATCTAATATGACATATGAAGAGAGCTTATCCATATCTTAGCCGTGAGATAAAGGAGTTGAGAAATAAGAAATGGCAGCCTGAAGATTCAATGAGGCAACAATATCCGACTTTGTTTAACGGTAAGATTTCGGGGACGAAAATCCCTAAGAGGGGGAGAGTTGTAACAGTCCGAATTTGACCCTAATCAGAACGGTGGTTTCGGGACCATGAAACCGAGTCAAAAATATTTTTTAATATTATATTCTATGCTCATTATGTGTGAATTTATGTGTGTGAAAGTTTCGTAGAAAAATTTAATCGTTTGTGTGTTCAATTTAACAAAAAGGACTAAATCGCGTAAAGAGTAAAAGTTGCATGTTATAGTGAAAAGTGCCTAATTGATGATGGCTTTTTAAAGTGAGGCATTAAAAGGGAAATTAGCCCATTTTTAGGTTAGTGGGTGGCATTTTTCATAACTAACCTTAAGTTATATATTAGTTTTATTTTATTTTGAAGGTTAAATTAGTAATTAAATATTATTTACTTTATATGTTAAAAGATTATAATAATAAGCCATCATCCTTTTTCATCCATCTTTGGCCGAATGTGGGAGAAAGAATGAAGCTTTGAAACCCTTTAATTTTCGGCATTTCTAAGCTAAAAATCAAGGTTAGTTTGATTTCGATTTTTGTTAATTTTTACGTTTTTGGGATCGTTGCTTCGAATACTTCAAGACCCATGCTTAAATTTTTGATTTTGATCAATATTTTGAAATGTACCATTGATGATTTCATGAGTTTTATGATGTTAGTTGATGGATTATGAAAGATATATGTTAGATTGATATGTTTTGTCTTTGGATTTTTGGTGATTTTGAGAGATTAGGGCTTAATTGTGAAAATAAAATTTTAGAGGGACTTAAATGTGAAATGAACGAAATATATGGATTTGTATGAGTGCTATAGATATTCGGCCCTTAAGGTATTTATACAAATTGTGTGTATTTTGTGTTTTAAGCAAATAGGACTAAATTGTCAAAATGTGAAATAATAGGGGCAAAATGGTAATTTGCTCATTTATGTATTTTGGGACTAAATTGAGATGAAATGCACTTGAATGAGCTTATTTTAAATATGTTTAGGTCAAGAACAAAGAAAAACGAATTTGGATCGTGGAAAGGCGAAGGTTATCGAATAATTTGGTCTTCGTAGTCCATCGATATTTGAGGTAAGTCCTGTCGAGATATATCAAAGAATTATTTATGAACATATTAAATGATGATGTTCGATAAATTTGAGTACATGTTTATGTCATAGCCGAATGTATATAAGTAAATTAGATTGAATGCATAATTTAATAATGTGATATGAATGAGTTTCTCGATATGAGTTGTGGGTTTTACAATGACGTAATGATTCTATTTGTGTAATGTGAATAAGCTTAGTTGAATTGGATATGTGATAAATTATGAAATGTGTATGGAATGATTGACTTCATTGATACTCGGGCTTTATGCCCAGCGTGCCCTCATCTTTGGTGATATATTTTGCTTATTGCCTAGCAAGCTTAGTCTGGGTGACATATTCTAAGCTTCGTGCTTAGTGCTTAGTCTTGGTGACATATTCGGCTTCGTGCCTAGCGTGCTTAGTGCTTGGGTGACATATTCGGCTTCGTGCCTAGCGTGCTTAGTCTTGGTGACATATTCGAGCTTCGTCTTGGCTTAGTGTCGGTGACATATTCGGCGTGCTTAGTGCTTAGTGTCGGTGACATATTCTAAGCTTCATGCCTAGCAAGCTTAGTGCTGGGTGACATATTCAAGCTTCGTGCCTAGCGTGCTTAGTGCTTAGGTGATATATTCGCTTATTGCCTAACGTGCTAAATGCGGTGTTTGAACTACGGACCTTGAGTCTAGCAAGTCTAATGCCAAGATGTGAGATTCGCAAATGCCTATCGTGTTTTATACCGGTGAGTTGAAATTTCAAGCTTAGATTGTGTACTAGAAAAGTCATGAAATGAATCAAGTGAGCCTAAGCATTTGAAAATGAATTTGTTAATTCTGCTACAAGGTATGTGCTATTCATATTTATGTATTATACATATATATATGTGATGATAATAAGTAAATGAATTGATGAAGGAAATGTGATATACAATCGGTAGATGCAAATTGTGTATAAACTATGCCGGGAGGAAATTGGTATATGAAAGCATAATGTGGTTAAAGGTAATCGATAAGTATATTGATATGAATGATACAAATTGATCCTGTATATTTGGCCTTATGCTTATGTTTACGTGACATACTTGGGATTACTTTGATGCCATGTAAACGAATGAATGAAATGTCAAATGGATATACATATATATATGTGTGTGAATATATTTTCTTTTATGTGAAATCACTAAGTGTAAAGTATATACTTATTGTATATATATATATATATATGATCCTATAGAAATATGTGAATCGAAAATATGAGTAGTTGGAAACGAGTATTGAATTTATATGTGAATTATATGATGAGATTATAAATGGAGGTTTAAAGGTAAAATAGTGATGATGGTTAAGCTAAACGAACTTGTGATTATGTAACTAAAGAGGCGATTTAGATGTACATGGCCCTTTACTTGTTTGAATAATTATGTGAACCTATTGAGTTTCATATGTGCATGTTATGAATAGATCATAAAGAGAGGATGCTTTATATTTTGGTTAAAATGCTGAGTTGGTAAGTTGGATGTTAATGGTAAGGAAATGATAAACGTTATGTTAAGTGAGGTAAAGGCATTCGGTTTGGAGGACCTTCGAGTTAAGCTAATTTATTCAACGTTATTACTTGATTGTTTTTTTTATGCTTGAATGTACAATTGGTATATCATGACTGCTTAAGACTTACTAAGCTAAATTAGCTTACTCCGTGTGTTCATCGTTCTGTTTTATAGATTTTGATCAAGCTACGAGCTCAGGGGGGATCGTCAACGAAGTCATTCACACTATCGACTCTTTTTGGTACCTAAAATGCTTAGACTTTTGGTTCTTAAGGCATGTATAGGCTAGCTAAGTTTTTGAATGATAATTTGATGATGTATAAAAGCCATGCAAAAGTGGCTAGTTCTTAATGTTAATGCTCGATGATATAATCTATCTTTGATTGAGATGTGTGTATGTTTGGTTTGGGAAATGAATGAGTATGTGTTATATATATGTACATACTCATATTCATATGTGTTTCATGCTGAATGTAGATTTTATGACTTATATACTTGAAACGATTGGGTTATAAGTAAGTTTTGAGTAGTAAATAGTAATATGGTGATTCGGTTATGAAATGAACTTATTTGGAAGTGTATTGTATGATAAAACTTGGGTGTAAAGATGAACAAATGTCTCAGTTTGCATGATATGATATTGAATGGTCGAGTCTTAGATTTATGTTCCATGAATCTATGAGTTATGAGATATCCTTGTTATCAATAGGATAGTTAGTATATATATATGTGTGCATGCATTGTATGTTTGGCTACACCATTTGAATAGTCAGGTTCGGGTTAGAAATGTCTGAAAATATATGTTTTAAATGTTATAAATGAAAATGAAAGAAGTAGGGTTGGTATGAAGTGAAATTCGTATAATGGATAATCTTGATTTAGTTGTATCGCTTTATATATATATATATATATGTATCTCGATACATATTTGATTAATTTATTTTCATAAAAGGAAATTTTATGAAGTTGGTTAAGTTATATGCGAACCTAGACTGAGTCTCTCATAGATAAATGGATACACCATAGAGTGCTGTGAGAGTTTATGTTTAAATAGGTATATGTGTATAATATGTGAAATGATAAGTTGATAACTGAATAAGTAATAAATGTATTTATATTTACTTTATATGTATAAAGTGAAAAGTGCATACTCAAACTTGTAACGAACATTTTAATAACATATATTCGACGATTCTATGGTTTGAATTGTATAAGCATGAATTAAGTCTCTTTTGGGTTTGATAAATGCATGATTTGTGATAAATGATTATGATGATATGAGTCGAGTTCGGTAATGCCTCACAACCTTAATCCGGCGACGGGTATAGGGTAGAGGTGTTACAAAGCATAATAGAAATTGAAGATGAGTGAACGTATTAGTGTTGTTATTTACTATGATGGTGAAGCCTGTGACACCGAGAACGGTGTTGTTTTTTTATCGGAGAACACAGTGCGAATGGTTTTTAACCAGAGTATAGATTTTACAGAATTTTGTAATAGAATTAGGCGTAAAATCTTCGAAACGACGCCAAGTAGGTTTCTTCTATTAAGTATTGATTTTGTACTTCGATTGATCCCGTGACATATGATGCATTTGATATCAAAGGTGTTCGTAGCTTTGAGACGATGATGTAGACTCATCTCACTAGTGGATCACCCTATCTTAATATATATGTTCTATTTTCATTGCCAAATGAAATATTTGTGACTTCAACATCAACTACTGTTCGAGAGGAATACACGACCCCTAGTCGACACTCCGTTTGTAGGAGGCAGAACACGAAAGCACCCGTGTTTGGTGGCAGTATGAAAAACATAAATCCTACACGACACTCGGTTAGTGGATGGGACATGCACATTGGTGGGTCAATGTTCGATGCTGGAATTAAAGACATAAACTTCTAGTGGTTGGCAATCCACATCTAATTGGGGAAGTTACGAAATGTCCACAAGAAGGGATGATGTACGCCCTACGACTTCCACCGGCGAGGGGACCTCGTACGTTGCAGATCATGGTGGGTTGGATGATGAGTACTTATGAATCCATCTCGAGAGCCCAACCTCGATGGTGCAGAAGTTACTTTATTTTCTGAACAGGAGTCTGTTCCATCTGAACCTGAAGACGTTGAAGGGGGTTCAGATGAAGAAGAAGAAGATCCATGATTCAAGGCGTACTCACCTCCAGCCAACATGCTTAATGTCAACATACCGGCAGATGATACGTTAGAGTTTTCAGAGCTACCACACAGAACCTGTGACCGTACAAGTTCGTCATTCGTTTCGGGTGATTTGGAAGTTGGTAAGGAGTTTTCTAGTAAGGATAGTTTTCTTGGTGCTTTGAAACAATAAAGCATCAATCACGGGGTTAATTACAACATGGTTAAATCCAAATCCGAGAAGTTCGATACCAAGTGTGCAGTACAAGACGGAACATGTTCATGGAAAATCATGGCTTCTCTTAGGAAAAAGACAGGCTTGTGGGAGATAAAAAAATACAAAGGTCTTATTCTTGTGTTGCCGGTACAGTATCACTAGGTGTTTAGGGTTTTGAATAATAATGTTTTACTTAATATTGCATTATTTAACGTACTTCGTTGACATATGTTTCACAAGATCATCTTAAGATGGATCCAGGCATGATAGCTACCTTAATACTACTGATGTTGAAGGCGGGTCTCAGGACTTCTGTATCATGCATAATTGCCAGTATCCGTAGCCAATTACGGTACACTCCATCTTTCCGCAATGCTTGGATAGCTAAGCAAAAGGCGTTGGAAAATATGCATAGTGGGTGGGATGTTTCATATAATGAGGTTTGGCAGTAATGTCAGGTGCTGGAGAGGTACGTCTCAGGCTGCATAACTGACATTGAAACGGTCCCTGCGTACTACAACGACTGATTGCTCCGTGGATGCCAAGTTTTCAAACGTCTGTTCTAGAGCTTTAAGCAATGTTGGGATGCATTTGTGTACTTCAAGTCATTGGTACAAATTGACAGTACATTTATGTATGGTAGATATACCCATAGGCTATTGCTAGTTCTGGCACAGGATAGTAGTCGGAGAATCCTTCCAATCGCGTTTGTAATAACACCGGAGGTCAGCTGATGACTGGGATTTCTTTCTTTCTAGGTTAAGGTGGCATGTATACCCCCAACATGATATCTGTGTTATATCGGATCGGGGCACTAGAATATTAACCATAATCGAGTGACATGGAAGCCTATGGGATCGCGCACACCATCGGTATTGTCTAAGGCACGTTGCGTCCAAATACTACGGGTAATATCGGTCTACAGCTAAAAGAAAGAAAGTGACCAACATGGGTATTTAATTTCTATTAATATACTTTTGATTGTATTACTCAATTTATTCTAAATGGAATATTGGTATGTAATTTTCACTATCAAATTATATTGACAGGGTACGAGATCAATAAGGACCATTTTCATAAGATGTTGGGGAATTTGCGTTTAGTTAAAGATCAAGGCGCAGACTACCTCTGTAACATACCTTTTGAACAGTGGACACAAGCATACGACGGCGGCCTACGATATGGTCATATGACCACAAACCTGGCTAAATGCATAAATTATATTTTAAAAGGAATGCGTCATTTTTTGATAACATTGGTTGTGCGAGAGACATATTTTAATTTGGCAGAACTATTTCCAAAGCGAGCAGCGAGTTATAAATGCCAAATGCAGGGAGACCATGTATGGTCCCGAAAGGTATTGCAAGAAATTAACAAGGTAAAGGCGCGGGCCAACACCATGCACACAGTGTCACGATCGTGACAACCTATGGTTTTGTGTGACGAAGTTTGACAGACCGAGCCAATGTATTACCGACGGGCAATATCATGTACACTTGATAAATAGGACTTGCGACTGTGGGACATTTGACGTACTTCGTTATCTATGCACTCATGTAATTGCAGCTTGTCAGAATCTCCGTTTGGATCCGATGAGATATTTCGACGAAGTGTATAAAATAGAAAACATGTACAATGTGTGGAGACACGTATTCCCACCGGTCCCTGATGAACGTAAGTGGCCGTCTGTATCGCTTGCTCCGTTTAAGCTGTTACCAGATAGAGAATTGCGTTGCAAACTGAAAGTTCGAACTTGCTCGAGTAGAATACGTAATAATATGGATATTCGGGAAAGAACAAACCAACGGAATTTGTTTGGATGGTGTAGGAACCCAGGTCATACAATTCGATCATGTCCAAACCGAAATAGTTGATAATTACTGTAATGAAATGATGTTGCATTATTTCTATTCCGCCTTATTCAAAAGAACTTATATTTTATTAAACATATAAAATTAATTTACAATTAAAATATTAAAAACAACTTCTTTTTTATTAAATGAAACAATATAGAAACAACGTCTACAAATATATTTAAAAAAATCAATACATATGTCGGTTGGAATCAGTGCCACATAGGGGTGGACGACGATTACGCGTTGGATTCCTCCTTGGTTGCTTCGGCGGAGGTTGTGGTTGCTCCTATTGTAGGTGTTGAGAGGATAACCCACCGCGGTAGAATAAAGAATGTGGAGGTGTTTGCATCACTCACGGCGAAGGTGTTTGAATCCCATAAGGTGATGGGGAACGGTAATGAGATGAGCTCACCGATGGTACCTCGTGCGATCCCTCTGGTGACGATGGTCTATATATCATCGGTTGAGTCGTTTGAGTCATCGGGAAAGGAGATGCACCGGTCCATGCATTCCAACCTACTATAGGACTGGGAAATGGAAACATATAAGGGTTAGGATACATATCGGGCTAGGACACGCACTTGGCATAATCTAAAATGATTGTGATGCGGGTGTCGTTGATTGAAGCATTGGGCTTAGTGATTGTGTGGGCGCTATTGATGGGCCTGGTGATTGTGTGGGCACTGTTGATGGGCCCATCCCATCATCCCTTCTCATTGATTTAAAGGGCCATGTCGTTCCCTTTCCACAAGAATTGGCTGATGCCTCTGCTCTTCCGACAGCAAATATGGCTTGCCTTGAATCCTAAACTATGGCATGTAATCTGGGGTGCACGCTAACTCTGGGACGATGATCAATTTGTGATTAGGTATATGATCATACTGGTTTTCCCAAATTTCGATATATTTGGACCAGAATACCAGCCAATTCATATTCATTACTATAATTCGATTTTGTGCTGGTCATCGAGCACTTAAGGTTCATCAGGAATCGGTTGTCGGAATCCAAATTGCCGCAACACTCTATCCATCTGGTGTATCTCGACAATAGCATAATTGACCAATGGGACCTTCACATGCCAAATTTTGAATTTTGAAAGAATTCTTCCGGAATTACTGCCCGTATTGTCAAATCCTCGTATGGTGTCCATTGAAACTATATGGACAGGATAAAAATATTAGTTATATACATAATACTAAATACTAAATACTAAGTACTAAATATGAAACTACTTTTTTATGTGTATATATTTTATTTAATACTTACTTGCACTTCCGACCATTGGTTTAATAGAAGCCGTATATCTTCAAGAGTAGTAGGTATTCCAATATAACTCTCGATGGTTCCACCTAATTAAATAAATTTTCAGCATACAATTTTATTTTAAATCTATGAAATAATTGTAAAATCAAATAAAAATTTTACCTCGTTATGAGTAGGAATGTATATGGGTGATTCACTCGATGACATAAAAATGGAAAGTGAAACCGAGCCCATGATTGTAGTAGTGATAGACAACCTCTGATTTTGGCTTTATTTGGTCGCGTCGCCTCGCACATCTCCTGATACAATGTTGCCAACACAGCAGACCCCTAATTAAGTTCTCTAGCTATTCTAAAATCAACGAGTTTCAACAGCCACCTCAGATGTATGAGGTTTCGTGACAAGTCTGGCATCAGATAACCTCTAATCATCTCAAGGGTGTATGCCTGAGCATATCGTATTCTTTCGACTTCAGTCGAATCATTCCCCGACTCCGGGAAAGTGTCTCGTAACCAACCCATCTTAATTTGACCTCCGTAAATATTATTCAGAATTGCACCCAAATGATCGTAACATATGGCTCCCCAATCAGCAAATTGAACGGACCCGGTGAGTGCGGACCCATCCATCGGCAATCCTATTTGTAACTGGACGTCCTCCAAAGTGATAGTATACTCTCCGCATGGAAGATGGAATGTGTGCGTCTCTGGTCTCCACCTCTCTATTAACGCGCTGATGAGTTTCGGGTCCAACTTGCACCCTCGGCTTATAATTCCGCATGCCAAAAACCCGCTTCCCTAAAGTAATTTTCTATCAACAGTGATGGCGGACCAAACATATTATGAATATAACATTGTAACACCCGATCTACAGACTGTTATAAAAAATTATAAAATACAAATTAATTAAAATTACATAAATAAAAAATATTAAATAATATTCAAAAATTAAAATTAATTAAAATTACATAAATGAAAAAAATTAAATAATATTCAACATTTAAAATAAACCGTTATCATTTTCATTTGTTTGACGGAGATATATTTATGATCGAACGAATTAATCCCGATCATTGCTAACACGATCAAATATTTTTGAAATTATAAAAAATAATATTAATTTTAAAATATAAAGTAAATAACTAATTATAAAGAGCTTTGAAAAATTTAATTAGAAATTTGAGAACTTTAGGGAGAATTTTTAGAGATTTTTGGCTAAAATTTGAAGAAATTGTCTGAAATATAAGAAGGGAATTTTATAGTTTTTTTTATGACCGTTTGACCCCCCCAACGGTCAAAAAAATTGAAAAAAAATAGTCGTTGCTGCCAGCAAAGCGTGCCTCTAAGGGAGCGCTTTGTTGGATTTTTCCCCCTAAAACGCGGCCACGTAGGCGTCTTTTGCCAGAACTGGCCATTTTCTATAAATAATGTGTTAATTGGCCTATTTCCGTAATTTTGTTTGGAAATGGGCCTTTTTGGGTAAATGGGTCTTAAAATTTTATATATTGGATTGAGTTATTTAGTTGGGTAAATTTTTTTTTTAAGGTTTTGGGTAACGATTTTAATTATTATTAAGTTGGTGATTTAATATAAATATAAATATATAATTATTATTTAATATATAATTATTATAATATTTTTTATAACATAATATAAAAATTATGCTCAATTCTCGACTCATATAAAAAATGAGTCTTAAATTTTATTCAAACCTATTTTTTGATAATCGTATTTTTTTTCAATCTTTCCTATTCAGAGCCGAAGCCAGAATAATTTTTTAGGGGGACCGGATAAAATTTTAATTTTTTATAGTCTATATCTTTATAATTTATAAAGGACTAAATTAAATTTTTATAATTTTAGGGGGGCTAAAGTACAATTTTACTTTTATTAATTTAAAATTTTTAAAAAATTCTAAAAGTCTTTTAAATAATTTTATATTTTAAAAGGTGCCGAGACCCATGCAAACCCCTAACTACGCCACTACTTCTATTCTAAAGTAGACTTTCGAATCTGGTTGAATGTCCAAACACAGAACAAATTTACTCGTGATGTAGTTGACCCTGTAAAATATTCTAACAAAGCATTTTTTAAGATGATCATATTAGATAAATTTTAATTTTAAATTTTAAGCAAGATCTTAATCACTAAAATATTCATAAATAAAAATTTTATAAATGATTATTAACCACATCCTACCTACCCTAGGAAAAAAGAACAAGAGGACCACTTCAGTGAAAAAACGAAGAACTTTTTAATCTAGATGCCACGTGTTAACCTAGACAGGTAGGACTTAGGAGTGACAGCACGAAGCTGTAATTGTAATTTCTCTTCTTTTTTTCCCGCCTTTTTCTTTAAAACTAACCCAATTTTTTAATTAATTATATAAATAATTTATTTTTAATTAAACACATAAATGACTTAAAATTTACCGTGAAAATTAATAGAGCTAAAGAGTTTAGGGCTACCAACATGCCACATTAACAATTAAGATAAAAATTAATTTTTAATAAAGTCATATAAAATGATACCACCTATATAAATATTCAAAAATACTACAATTTCTAAAGAAATAGAAAGACTTTAAAAAAATTTTCTTTTTGATGGAGCCAAATAAATTGGCGCCACCAATTTCAAAGTTTTCCATCCCTTTTCCTTTTAAAATTTTAAATATATTAAGTTTTTTTTGTCTTTACTTATTAAAAATATATTAGAATTTTAAAATTGGTTAATACTTAAATTTTTTAATAAATTCAAAATTTTAATATATTTTAATATATTAAGTATATTAAAATTTTAAAATTGGTTATACTTAATATTTTCTTTAACATATTTAAAATGTTAAATTTTTAAATTTTAAATTTTAAATATATTAGAAAATCCTTTTCTCTTTACCTATTAAAAATATATTAAATATATTAAAATTTTAAAATATATTTTAAAAATATATATTGAATATATTAAAATTTTAAAATTGGTTATACATATATATTTTTTTAATATATTTAATTTTTAAAATTAATATATATTAAATATATTAAAATTTTAAAAATTAGTAAATCTTTTTTATATCTTAATAATTTTTAAAATATATTTAAATTTTTACTTAACATTTTAAAATTTAAAAAAACTTAAAGAATAATCACATTAAAAATTGGGGCACCAATTTATTTGGCTCCACTAAAAATAGAAAATTTTTTAAAGTCCTTTCATTTTTTAAAAATTATAATATTTTTTCGATATTTATATAGTTAGCGTTATTCTATATGATTTCACAAAAAAATTAATTTTTTATTTTAATTCTGATGTGGCATGTTAATGGCGCTAAAATCTATGACTTCACCAATTTTTACTGTAAATTTTAAATCATTTAAGTGTTTAATAAAAAATAAATCATTTATATAATTAATTAAATTTTTTAAGTTAATTTTATAATAAAAAAGTCCTTTTTTTTTTCTTTGTGCACGAATTTTCGTGGCGATTTTTGATTTGCAGTCAATTAAGATAACCAAAAGGAGTTGGCCTGGACTCTCCAAATTTAGCGTTTTACTGCCAGCCTGTCTTTTCAGATATTACTATATTATTTTAATTTTGAAAAATTCAATTAGAAAATAAAGAAAAAAACATTTAAAATTATTACTCTATTTTTTTTTTTGTCTCTTCTTCGTTGTTGGTTTCTCTCTTTCCTTTATCCTCCATCCACTCCAATATTCTTTCCTCTGATCTTTCTTTCTGATAATCCTTTCCTTTGTTCCTATTTTCCCTTTCTGCTTCTTATATATTTTCTTTCACCTTTTCCTTTCAAGGTACCTCTCTTTCTCACTCTTTTATTTTGCATTTCGCTGTTCCTCTAGTTTGATTCTTTTTTTTTTTTTTATGATTTGAATTTTAGATTGTAGATCTGATCTTTAAGAAAATTAAAATTTAACAGATCGAGAGAAAAAAGAATGGCAGAGGAGCATAGATGCCAAGCGCCAGAAGGCCATCGTCTTTGCGTCAATAACTGCGGCTTTTTCGGAAGTTCGGCGACGATGAACCTTTGCTCCAAATGTTACAGAGATCTCTGTCTCAAGGAACAGGAAGCTTCTTCGATCAAATCCGCTCTTTCCTCTTCCCCTTCGTCTTCATCAACGGTCGTCGAATCCATTTCTCAGGTTCCTCTTTTGGCTCTCCCTGAAGTCAACAGAGAATCTGCGGTTCCGGAGATTGCACCGGCGGCCGAACAGCGATCGCAGCAACAACCGAATCGGTGCATGGTTTGCAGGAAGCGGGTCGGGTTGACCGGATTCAGATGCAAGTGCGGTGTTACGTTTTGCGGGTCCCACAGGTACCCTGAGAATCACGGGTGTACGTTCGATTTCAAGAAGGTCGGCAGAGAGGAGATCGCACGCGCTAATCCCCTCGTCAAAGCAGAGAAGCTCGAGAAGATTTGAGTAGAAGATGATGATGATGATGGGAAGCCAAGCCATTGGGAAATTTTCAAATTTCATTCGAACGTGGATAAGATCGAGACACGTGCTTCGGCGGTAGGCCCCACCACGAAGAGTAAACCAATTGGGCTGGATAAATATATTTTCTTCTTAAAATATAAATATTTTATAATAATATTTAAATTATGTGCCTCTTTAGTGTTTTTTTTTTTTTTTCTTCCACTTTTGCTTTGTAAAAAAAAAAAGTCACTTTTTCTTTTCTTCTTTTAATCCCTTGTGGTGAAAAAAAGAAAAAGAAATGTAGATTCCTGCTTCTTCCATTTGAAGTTTTTATTTATATTTTCAAGTAATAGTGTGTAAATGTGCTGGCAGCGGCCGATCATGAAAAGCCATGAAAGCTATTTCCTTAAATGTAGTTGTTTTTATTGGAGTGGTCCTTCTTTATTATCTTTTGAAAAAGAAAATGACAACTTCTGTCCCTTCCAAATTTGTTTTTATGTTGCATCTTAATTTTACAAAATAAATACTACATTATTTTGTTTTTATGATCGGAAAAGTATTTTCTTATGAAAAGCATTAATTTAACACTTACAGGTTCTTTCAAATGTGCATAGTCGTCCTGTCGTCTCTAACAATTCAAGGAGGGGATTAACAGTATTTTGTATTTAGGATTGAAGTCTAAAGGTGTATTTAGGGTTGAAGTCTGTAATTACTAAAAGATACATGGGTTTTAATTTAGGTAAATTACATCAATAATTACTTTAGGTAGTTAACAAAACAGTCATTTAAATTTCATTTCAGTCACTCAATTTTAAAAAAATAATAAAATAGTTACTAACGTTATTGAAAAGTGACAAATCAGTCACTCATTAATATTTTTCATCATAAGTTTAACGGAATAGCTAACGTGGCCAGTTAACTATCTGATATAACTAATTAACTTTTCACGTTGGACAAGTAATCAAAAATGATTGGTCAGGATGATTTTTCTTTCTTTTTCTTCTCATCTTTCTTCTCATCTTTTTCTCCCCCAATCTCTTTCTCCTTATGCTTCTTTTATTTTTTTCTTGTTCTTCTCTCCTTTCTCTTCATCTTCTTTCTCCTACAACAGAACAATGGTTACAAATCAAGAGCCACAACAACAGTTGATGAACAACTAGTTTTGCAACTTTTGAAGAACATAAAACTCAAATAGTATCAACAACAACAAAAACGGAGTACAAATAAGCAATTAAAATCCCTTCTAAAGTCATTGGAAAATCAGTCAAACCACCAGCATCATGATAAGCTCTCACAACACGATAATGGAACAATGCTTCAATGGCTGCCAAGGCCAAGTTTACAGCCACTGCCAACGTCATACCAGTCAAAGTTCTCCCTCTCAACAAAACACAAGCTTTTAGAATCGCTAAAAAACCACTGTGTTCTTCCATTGCAGATGAAACCAAAGCTAAGTTGCAGATTATAAAGGCATTAGCAACAATGAATGAATAAAAAAGAAACCCTGAAACTAACACGAAAAGGATCCATTGTGAAGATGATGAGAACCCAAACCCTTCAAAGAGATTAAAAGCAAAGAACATCAACAAAAAAGCTGTTGAATTTGCTGAGATAAGGCAAATTAAATTACAGACATGGGTGATAAGAAGAGGCTTGACCACCTGAAGATGTCCCTGATGCGGCAGAGGGCATTGGCCATAGAGGTGTCGGTGCCGTGGAAGTGTAGTCGTCTTTGAGTTCCCGGATTTTGACCATTGGGAATCGATGATACAAAGTTCCATTTTCTCTTATTGTTCTTCTTCTCCTCCTCTTCTTCTTCTCTTCTTTGTTTCTTCTCTTATTCTTCTTTTTCTCTTCTTCTTCTACTACCTAGGGCTGTTTAGGGTTAAAAAGGAATGTTACAATGACAAATAACCCAACGTTAAATGCCATGTCATTTTTCCGTTACATCTATAACGGAAAATAGTTAAAATGACTGTTTTGTTATTTTTTCAAAGTTGAGTGACTGAAATGAAACCTATGTGACTGTTTCGTTAGCTACCCCAAAATTGAGTGACTATTGGTGTAATTTACTCTTTTAATTTCAAGATGATTTCCTTGAAAACGTTCGATGTTAAGGATGGATGTGTCAACTTATTGTAACATCCATGATTTTGACAAATTTAAAAGAATGAATTCTAACAACACTGTGGTGGGTGAAAATAATGTATAATAAATTTTGACTAAATGATGAAGTGTAGCACATATTTTAGAAAACCCAATCGGAGATTGAAGAGATCTTGAAAGAAAAAAAAATACTCTTGATTACTCATTTATGAATAGTTCTATGTAATTTTCTGTTTTATTTATCAAATAAATAAATAAATAAATTTGGTCTAAATTGCCAAAAGAATGGGAAAATTAAAAAAAAGTGTTTAGACCATTTTCTCAAAAAATGACGGGATTAGATTGATTTTACAAAAACGCTTCCATCTGACAACGTTTTAAGGTGAAATATAAAAAAATCCGTCCACGTGGAAGCGCTTTCCCCCAATGGTCAACACCCCAATGGCTCTTTTCCTCAATGGTCATATTTTCCATTTCTATGTAACCCCCCCCCAATTTTATTTTTCTATTCAATTCAATCTCAACTCTCTTTCACATTATCAAATCTCTCTTAAATTTCTCTCAATTCCCTCATAATTTCTTACTAAAAATTTATTTCTCTCCCAACTCAATTTTATTTAAAGAAATTGTCTTAAGTTTCTTGTAAATTATTTTACAATTTATTTCATGCTTTATGAATTTAACAATGACACCATCTCTAATCCGTTTGGATGAGAAGCACATTTTCGTCGATCAATTGTAAATGGTAAATTTTTTTATTATATTTAATGTAATTTAATTTAAATATTTTATTGTTATATTTTAATTTAATATTTTTTATTTTTTATATATAGGTGGAAGATCGAATTTTGGAGACTTATATTCGTAATTTACCCGCTCTACATCACCCATAATCGAACTGTACTTAAGAGATGCCGAATTTTTGCATGTTGCCCTTATTGGTCGGGGGTGTAAATTGGACTCCACACTTGTTAGTGCATTGGTGGAAAGGTGGAAACATGAGACGCACACATTCTACATTCCATACAGAGAATGCACTATCACTCTAGAGGATGTGCAATTACATCTCGAGTTACCAATGGATGGGCCAATAGTGACTGGGTCAGCTCACGTAGCCGATTGGAGAGATGTGTGCCAGTAACTTTTGGGGGGGTTGCGGAAACCATTTTTGGAGCCCGAATAGATATAAATTGGCTAAGAAGAAATTTCAGTGGGTTCGATGAGGACTCAACTGAAGTCCAAAGAGAACAACACGCTTAGATGTACATCCTTATGATTATCGGAGGTTTCCTAATGCCCGATAAGTCACGAAATCTCGTCCATTTAAGGTGGCTTTTGAAACTTGTCAACTTTAGAGAAGTAGGTGAACTCAATTAAGGGTCAGTTCTGTTGGAGACGTTGTACCGGGAGATGTGTCGGGTGACCGAACCATATAAAATCAAAATTGGTCGTTGATGCTTCTACTACAATCATGGGCGCGGTATCGACTACCATTTTTATGTCTTCAAGTGGGCTACCCTTATACATTCCCACTCGTAACAAGGTAAAATTCATTAGTTAATATATTTACCATAATAAAATTATTTAAAATTTAAATTATTGTGTTAACATATTATTTCAATAGGTGGAACCATGAGCCGAGTTACGTGGGATAACTTGACGAGCTTCGAGATATGCGACTTCTGTTAGACCTGTCGAAACCTTTTTTGAATCGACTTTTATTTTGAAACAAACGAAAATAGAGTCGCCACCAATCCTTTTTTATGGGGTGTGATCGGATCACTTCGTAATTTGATCGTTTTAATAAAAGGTTTGATTTATCAAAACAATATTTTTCGGTCTACAAAAATCTAGAAAATGGGTTCTGGAGTCGATTACGCACGAGGAAGGATTAGCACTCTCGTTACGCCCAAAATTGGTACCTAATTGATTACTTAATGTTTTTAGTGTTGAAAATTGAAAATTTGAAGAGAACTTAAAATACGATCCCTTTTTGCATTAAGATATTTTAATAGAAAATGCTTTATTCTGAATTAATCGAGAAGAAGGATCATGTCCCATGAGTTAGGACACGACGCCTTTAGTTTTCAAAAACCAGAATAATCGCCATTTTAATCGTTACTTGAATCTTGTTTATTATATTTTTGAAATGGATATTCGATTATTTCGGTTTTAGAAAGAATCCATACTCCGTAAGTTAGGAACGCGACTTTTTTAATTCCAAAAATAACGAACATTGCCACGATTAAATTTTTTTTACCTTTTTTATGCATCGTGCAAAAAACAAATGTAACACTTTGTAACATCCTAAATATGAGCTTGTGCATTTATATGTTGGTTTAACATGTTGGTTCAAGAATTTAAGGCTCGGGCTGAGACCTTGGTTAAATATATGGATTAGAGTTTAATTTAATGTTCCGAGAAGTTTAAGTGATATTTTGGGCTTTAAAACTTGGGTTAGAATGATTAAAAATAGTGTTAGTAGTAATTAAATTTAAATAGTTATGTTTGGTAGCAAGCTGGGCTTGTGGCCCAAAAAAAAAAGTTGGAGTGCTTTAAGTGGGCACTAAGGTGGCGCCACTTAGGAAGGTTATTGGGCCATGTGTGGCCACTTGAGGCCCAAGAGTTGGGGCAAAATTTTGACATACCAAGGAGGGAGAGTGGACGACACACTTGTTAGCATTTAGGAGTGTTTATTTCTTTTATTTTAGGTGATAAAAAGATGATAATTAGGAGGAAGAGGTGGTTCTCAAATGGGCTCTTCTAAAGGTAAGATAAGGATTGGGTTATCAGGTGAGATGAAGGCTATCAGGAGGGAGAGAGTTGGCAGAAACTCCAACTCTATGTGTTGGTGTGTGTGTGCCAAATTTAGTAGGAGGAAATCATCTTTTTCTTCCATTTGCTTCTCTTTCTCTCACACTTTTTCCTCTCTAGACGAAACTCTTCTCACCCACTTGCCTTAATTTTTCTCTTCTAGCCGAAAATCCTTAGTGTTTCTCCTCTCCTCAAAACCCCTTCTGAAGGCCGAATACTCTTGGTGTATATCTTCTTCCTCCATAGCCGAACCATTAGGTGAGATCTCTGTTTCCCTAAGGTGCACCGTAAGCCGAATACTCCTCTATAATCCGGTGAGTTTCGGGATTGTTTTCTATTCGATTTCACTCTTTCTTTTCCTAAGATCTAACCCGAATCATGTGTACTAATACCTATCAATTTTCCTCTTTGAACATATAAGCCGAATCCTCTTTAATGGAGTCTACTTGTGCCGGAATTTAAAAGAAACAATAGGTAAGTTTTGATTTCGGGATTTCAATGTTCTTTCGACTTTTCAAAGCCCTTAGCCAAATGGCTATTAGAAACTAATCTTTTATTTCACACTTCTTTTCGGCATTCCGGGATTTGAAGAAGGAGGCCAATCGCATAGATCTCTAAGTTATAGAATCGTGTTACTTTGGGATTTCAAGGTAAGAGAATTTGTTTTTATATATATAAAATCGGGTAGAATACTAACCATGGCGAATATAGGAGAGGCATATTTTCACGCTTTTTCGCTTTTAAGCAAAGTTATAGATTGAGGTAATAGATCCGGATAGCAAGGACTTCGACTAAGAATATTGGATTTCGCGATATCAGGTGTGTAATACTTCCCCACCGTCTAGATCTGATTAATTATATATATATATATATATATATATATGTTCATAAGTTTTATATGTTACATTAAAAGCCGAAATCTCGGATTTAAACAGCGGACCCTCAGGTTAGTAAATAATCTGATTATATGTTACAAGTAAATTGTTGTACATGTTTCTTAAATTATTGTACATGTTTGCATGGGTTGGGTGATAAAAGGAGGAAGTTATATGTATATGTATATGTGTAGCAGTTTTTACCGTGATTTACTGTAGCGGCCAATGCCATGACCTGTTACAAGGGCTTCGGCCAATATATGTTGATGAACAGCATGACTGCCATCTTGGCGTGTAGCGGTGTGGTTTGATTGTAGAAATCCCCAATGGTGTGTTAGTTGGTACGGGGGCGTGTAGCGGGATGGAAACCTAGGCAATTAGGTTGGGTTTTGCATATTATCTGTTACCTATGTAAATGAAATTATTACTATGTATTATGAGGCCCAAATCTAATGGTGCATGAGGGTTGCACACTGAGTCTCGCGACTCACCCAATTAAACTAACCTTTCAGGTGACGATTAGCGCATCGAACCGGGCCGGAGTGGAACGCAAGGTGCCCATGCAAAAGCACATGTGGATCCGGCGAAAAGTTTTCCTTTATTAGTCTTTTTTAGTATTCTATGTTATGGATTTGAACTACGTTGTAATAAGGCCATGGGCCACTAGTTTACCTTTTTGTTTTGTTATGGGCCTTTATTATTTATTTTTATTTATTTTAAAACTAAGACATCTAATTCAGTTTTAGGCTTTTGATTATTAGGCATATTTTATATAAATTATATTTGGGCTTTCCGTCAACACGATTGGTTTTACTAAAATTTTCTTAGTGACATACCAGATCCGGTTGTAGTGTTTGGGCCGGGTTTGGGGTGTTACAAAATTGGTATCGAGCAGGTTCAAAACTCAGCTTTGGGATTTTGGGCCCAAAAGATTTTCTAAAATGAGTTTTTAAAACATGGATTTCTCTTAGTAAAGGTTTGTTAGTCCAAAGATGGCACCTGCATCTCCGCCAAGTTCGCGGTAAGTACTCTAAACCATTGTGTGATATAAATGTGGGCTTAACGGGCTTATGGGACGAGACTATTTAGGTTAGAACTTGATGGACTCTAGGCTTAGACAAACAAACTCTTAAAATCCATAAGACTTAACTTCATTAAACAAAACACAGTAAACAAGTCACAAGACTAAAGTGTGGTAACAAGCATATGCATGTCTAGGAGTAGATCCGGAAGAGCTTGGTATTTAAGCAGTCCGAGTGACTCACCTCCTCTTCGCAGGAATCTCAACTGGTGCATAGTGATTGTTCACTTTAGCCATGACAGGGTGTGGCAATAGGCATATGCATATCTAGGAGTGGATTCAGGGAAAGTTTGGTATTTAAGCAATCCTAGTGACTCACCTCCTTTCCACTAGAATCCTACCTGGTGCATAGTGACTATTCACCCTAGCTACGAGTACGTGTTGACAGGCCAAAACTTATAATTAAAACCCGAAAGGGACCAGCCACCTTTTTTCTCACAAAATTATTAGAATATTCTTATTTTGATAAAAAATTACCCATGATTTGCAGAAATACCCCGATTTACAAAGTCAACAGAATCTTTCCATCGGAAACAAAAACAACAACAACATCAAAATATCCTTGAGTTGTAAATGACCAAAACACCCTTAATTTGCAAATGACCAAAATACCCCTGATTGGCAAAATTATTGAAATACCCCCGGATTTTCAAAATTACTAAAATAACCCCAGATTTTATAAATTACCAAAATATCTCGAATTTGCAAAATTATCGAAATACCCTCAAATTTACAAAATTACTAAAATACCCCCGAGTTGGAAAATTACCAAAATACCCTTATTTTGCCAAATCACCCGGAACCTTATTTTGAAAAATTACGAAAATACCCCTATAGGATAAAATTACGAAAATACCCCTGGGTAGTGAAACGATGAAAATACCCCTAGGTGGTGAATGTAAGTTTATAAGGCTGTTTTTATGATTGATGTGTTCTGAATGTTGACTGAAGGTGAACTCTAGGACTAGGAAGTATCGACTTGAGAACAAAACCTGTAGATAGAATTCGAATTTGAAAGAACTACTATCGAAATGATTTTACATAAGATTGGTCGCGGTTAATAAGTGGGAAGAATTAATTATTCATAAAATTCTTAATCAGATAAACGTCGATCGAAAGAATGAGTACAAGGGGACGGAGACACTCCAGATGCGAATAATGGTGCTTACCCTATCATAATATACTAAGTGTTTATTTTGGCTTTAGAATTAGAGTGCACAGCGAAAGTCTAGTGGTGAGACTTAGGTAGTAAGATTAATAGTAAATTTCGGGGCCGAAATTTATTTTAAGGGGGGTAGAACTGTAACATCCTAAATATGGGCTTGTGCATTTATATGTTGGTTTAACATGTTGGTTCAAGAATTTAAGGCTCGGGCTGTAACCTTGGTTAAATATATGGATTAGAGTTTAATTTAATGTTCTGAGAAGTTTAAGTGATATTTTGGGCTTTAAAACTTGGGTTAGAATGATTAAAAATAGTGTTAGTAGTAATTAAATTTAAATAGTTATGTTTGGTAGCAAGCTGGGCTTGTGGCCCCAAAAAAAAAAGTTAGAGTGCTTTGAGTGGGCACTAAGGTGGCACCACTTAGGAAGGTTATTGGGCCATGTGTGGCCACTTGAGGCCCAAGAGTTGGGGCAAAATTTTGACATACCAAGGAGGGAGAGTGGGCGGCACACTTGTTAGCATTTAAGAGTGTTTATTTCTTTTATTTTAGGTGATAAAAGATGATAATTATGAGGAAGAGGTGGTTCTCAAATGGGCTCTTCTAAAGGTAAGATAAGGATTGGGTTATCAGGTGAGATGAAGGCTATCAGGAGGGAGAGAGTTGGCAGAAACTCCAACTCTATGTGTTGGTGTGTGTGTGCCAAATTTAGTAGGAGGAAATCATCTTTTTCTTCCATTTGCTTCTCTTTCTCTCACACTTTTTCCTCTCTAGACGAAACTCTTCTCACCCACTTGCCTTAATTTTTCTCTTCTAGCCGAAAATCCTTAGTGTTTCTCCTCTCCTCAAAACCCCTTCTGAAGGCCGAATACTCTTGGTGTACATCTTCTTCCTCCATAGCTGAACCATTAGGTGAGATCTCTGTTTCCCGAAGGTGCATCGTAAGCCGAATACTTCTCTGTAATCCGGTGAGTTTTGGGATTTTGTTCTATTCGATTTCACTCTTTCTTTTCCTAAGATTTAACCCGAATCATGTGTACTAATACCTATCGATTTTCCTCTTTGACCATATAAGCCGAATCCTCTTTAATGGAGTCTACTTGTGCCGGAATTTAAAAGAAACAATAGGTAAGTTTTGATTTTGGGATTTCAATGTTCTTTCGGCTTTTCAAAGTCCTTAGCTGAATGGCTATTAGAAACTAATATTTTATTTCACACTTCTTTTCGGCATTCCGGGATTTGAAGAAGGAGGCTAATCGTATAGATCTCTAAGTTATAGAACCGTGTTACTTTCGGGATTTCAAGGTAAGAGGATTTGTTATTTATATATATAAAATTGGGTAGAATACTAACCATGGCCGAATATAGGAGAGGGCATATTGTCACAGTTTTTCGACTTTTAAGCAAAGTTATAGATTGAGGATAATAGATCCGGATAGCAAGGACTTCGACTAAGAATATTGGATTTCGCGATATCAGGTGTGTAATACTTCCCCACCGTCTAGATCTGATTAATCATATATATATGTTCATAAGTTTTATATGTTACATTAAAAGCTGAAATCTCAGATTTAAACAGCGGACCTTCAGGTTAGTAAATAATCTGATTATATGTTACAAGTAAATTGTTGTACATGCTTCTTAAATTATTGTACATGTTTGCATGGGTTGGGTGATAAAAGGAGGAAGTTATATGTATATGTATATGTGTAGTGATTTTTACCGTAATTTACTGTAGCGGCTAATGCCGTGACCTGTTACAAGGGCTTCGGCCAATATATGTTGATGAGCAGCATGATTGCCATCTTGGCGTGTAGCGGTGTGGGTTGATTGTAGAAATCCCCAATGGTGTGTTGGTTGGTACGGAGGCGTGTAGTGGATGGAAACCTAGGCAATTGGGTTGGGTTTTTCATATTATCTGTTACCTATGTAAATGAAATTATTACTATGTATTATGAGGCCCAAATCTAGTGGTGCATGAGGGTTGCTCACTGAGTCTCGCGACTCACCCAATTAAACTAACCTTTCAGGTGACGATTAGCGCATCGGACCGGGCCGGAGTGGAACGCAAGGTGGCCATGCAAAAGCACATGTGGATCCGGCGAAAAGTTTTCCTTTATTAGTTTTTTTTAAGAATTCTATGTTATGGATTTGAACTACGTTGTAATAAGGCCATGGGCCGCTAGTTTACCTTTTTGTTTTGTTATGGGCCTTTATTGTTTATTTTTATTTATTTTAAAACTAAGACATGTAATTCAGTTTTAGGCTTTTGATTATTAGGCATATTTTTTAAAAATTATATTTGGGCTTTCCGTCAACACGATTGGTTTTACTAAAATATTCTTAATGACATACCAGATCCGGTTATAGTGTTTGGGCCGGGTTTGGGGTGTTACACACTTAATACGATATGCATTTTACTTATTCGGGCATAATATACACATGGATAAATGCTATAATAATAATAATGTAAATATAACAATAATAAGATTATTAATTCATGGTATTAACAACAAAATAAATAAAGTAACTTAAAATATAAAATGAAAATGAAAGGTGCTTAATGAAAATGAATTATAAGTAATATCAAATTGAAATATTTAGAAAGTAAAAGAATAATAAATAAAATAAATAAATAAATAAAATAAATACAAGTACTGTTAAATTTATGCATTTAAAAAGTAAGAGAATAATAAACAAATAAATAAATAGGTATAATAAATATAAATAATATTAAATTTGGGTATTTGAAAAGTAAAATAATAATAAACAAATAAGTAAATAGATATATCAAATATAAATAATTTTAAATTTTAAATATTTAAAAAGTAAAAGAATAATGAATAAATAAATAGATAAAACAAATATAGATAATGTCAAATTTAAATATTTAAAAGTAAAAGGATAACAAATAAATAAATAAATAAAACAAATGTTAATTATATTAAAATTTAAATATTTAAAAGTAAAAAAATAACAAATAAATAGATAAAATAACTCATAAAAGGATGAAATTAATTGAATGAAGGACTGAATTGAAATTTAAACGAAATCAACAGTAAAAATCATAATAAATTAAATAATAAAATAAAATAAAGAACTAAAATTAAATGCGCGAGAAAGGGTAGGGACCAACTGGGAAATTATTCCCAGGCCCACACAGCGCACCGTTTCAAGAGGGACCAAAATGGAAAATGAAAAAAATTAAATGGTGAAATTTTAGAAAAGAAAAAAAGAAAAAAGACTGGATTGAAACAATCCGCAAAAGCGGAAAGACCAAAAGAGTAAATAGACCTCTATGTCAAAAACACGTAGATCCTGTGTGGTTCGGGTCGGGTCGCCAAGTCTTGATTCAAAACGACGCCATTTTGGGGCTTTGGAAGCCAGGCCAAAACGACGCCGTATCAACACCTTATATAACCAAAAAAATCAGAAAAAAATTCATTTTAACAGCATTTAAAAAAAAAACTTTCTTTCTCTTTTTTTCTCCTTGGGCACAACCTAGAATCCAGCCATGGGAGCCATCATCGATCTACCGCGGCCACCAGTCACCGGTGACGAATACCGTTGCCTCCGGTGGCTAGAAATCGGCAATATTTTCCAAGGAGTCCATTTTTTCGTGTAAAACTCCGATATGGAGTCAGAATGGCCGAAAGTCTCGCCGAAATTCTCCAAAAGGAAGAAGAACCTTTCGGCTTCTACCCCTCCGACGACGGCACAACAGGTAAAAACTTTTTATTTATTTTCTATTTATTTCGAAAAGTAAAAAAAAAATAAATAAAATCACCTCTTGTATTTCATTTTTTGTATTTCTGATTGCTCATTTTTTTGTGTTTTTTAATTTCTTTTCAAAAAAAAAAAATCCCCGATTTTACAATCTGTTCTTTAGGCTTTTTTATAGCCATTTTACAACATTATTTTTATATTTTTTTTTCTACAGTTTGCTATTATTCTTGCGTGTTTCTTCTTCTTTGTAGAGTGGTTGACAGTGGCAGATGGGTCTTCTGCTGATAGGTCCACATTATGCATGTGGACTGAAGGTGTGTACGCACTGAATCATGGATCTTCTTCGACATCTTCGTTTAGACCTTCACCTTCTGAACCTTCATCTTCTGGTTCAATTGGAACCAGCTCTGGTTCAAAAAATAATACAACTTTTGATCCATCAACATTGGGATCCCGGATTGGATCGACATCGAAGTCAATGCCCTTTTCATTATTAAACCCACTAACATCTCTAAGATTGGATGTCCCCTTGATGGTGGATGTCATAGGGAGTACATCATCCTTTCTTGTGTAGTTGTCGAAACAGCCAAAATTATTTGTTGATTGCCAACCGCTGGAACTTGACGTCATTTCCTTGTAAGTGTTCCCAACGTTGAACATCGACTAACCGAAATTCAAATCAGAACCACCAACTGAGTGTCGTACAGGGGTCCAATATTTCATGTTACCACCAAATCTCGACTGTTTAGTGTCCCATTGCTGCAATTGACATATAGGGCCAAAAGAGATGAGTGTCTTCCTATTGATGATTCCGAGATATCATAATGGGAACTTTCTAACAAAGCGGTGAACCCACCATACAACTATGCCGTTGGACTCTCGGCTTGTTCTTCCGTTCTGGCCTCTTGAACATGAATATATGTCGATCTTCGAGGGCCTTCATCTGTCCTTTCAAACTCTGTATAAAACTTGAGAAATTATGATCCTCTATCAATATGCGTATGCACCATCGCCTCTAACCCCCTTGAACCTCTAATATCGAAAGTGTTATATTCGGTGGGGTCGAAAGAAGCACAAAATCGATATTTAAGGGTTGATAATCTTATTTGGTTGGATCCACTGATTTTCCACCTAATTCTTGTCCGAAGTCCTGTCAATTGTATGTTCTGGTTAAAAGCCAACCGCGTTGTGTTCTTTGATAAAAAACGATCTTGTTCTCGATGTCACGCACTTCACTGTCATAATAAATAATAGTAGTCCACTCATTTTCAATGAAACAACCTTTTCCACATGTTCGAAACAAAAAAATCATGTAGAGAAATAGTGTTGTAGTTAAACTTGAACAACAAAAATGATCGTTACTTTATGCAAATTGCACGGTAGCTCCAAATTACCCCTAATTTGCAAACTTCTTTTCTTTTGATCTTCTTTCAATTTTCTTTGCTCGTAAATGCCTTATGACAATTAACCCTGAAATAGCTTGCTTTTATAGACCCGGGGGTGAGTGCTAATTAATTTAGAAAATTTTTCGGGACTAGTGGGAGTTGAAATTCTTAAAGAGAAAGCGCTTCACGTAGGACGCTTTTTCAGTGCATGTAAGAGAAAAGCACTGAAAGCGCCTCTAGCAGGACGCGTTTTCCTGCCACATTAACTGAAAGCGCATCCAGCTAGAGGCTCTTTTAGTGCTTTTCTCTGACATGCACTGAAAAAACGTCCTACGTGGAGCGCTTTCTATCTAAGAATTTTAACACAAACTACCACTCAACCATCATATATACCGGGATTCCCGAGGTATATTTTCTGAACCTATATAAGTGTTCGAAAATAATGTACTGAAATATTTAATCAAACCGAGTAGTTCGAGTTTCGATTATGATGTGAATTGAATTTTCCAATTCGAATAATCGTAATATATGATTGGTGTAAATACAATACCTCTAAAAATCAAAATAAATAATTATTAACTATAAATCTCAAAAATTATAAAAAATTATAGATAAAAATTATTTTTTAAAAACTTAATATAGAAAAAATTAAAAACTATAAATACTATTAAAAATAAAAACTATAAAAATAATATATAAAAATTTAAAACTATAAAAATAATATATAAAAAAACAAACCCTAAACTTTAAAATCCAAAAAACATTAAACCATAACCTTAATTTAAATAATCAAAACCCTAACCCTAATAAAACGTTACACATGAAAAACGCTTCCACCTGACAGCGTTTTTAGGTGAAAAGCAGAAAAACGCCTTTAGCTAGGAACATTTTCCTACACATACGCTGAAAACGCTTCCATATGGACGCGCTT
Source organism: Gossypium rotundifolium (assembly GCA_025506655.1). Lineage (NCBI taxonomy): Eukaryota > Viridiplantae > Streptophyta > Magnoliopsida > Malvales > Malvaceae > Gossypium > Gossypium rotundifolium. The sequence goes on from CP106725.1 coordinate 80,560,225, forward strand.
TTGTGCATTTCACCTGAAAATGATGCCAGCTGGAACCATTTTCGTAAAATCGGCCTATTCCCATCATTTTTCGAGAAAATGGCCTAAACATGTAACTTATTTTTGGCATTTTCTCGATATTTAGTCATAAATTTGTAAGTGAAAATAATTATATAATAAATTTATTAAAATTATATAAAAGTTATATATGTATAGTTATGTTGGGAGTGAAAGTGATAGGGCTTTGAGTTTAAATTTCATTAAATACATATATTTTGTGTTTTTGGATTGACTTAATACATTATTTGTTGTAATGAATTTAGAAAAATATTTAGAAGGATCATAATAGAAATATAAATTTTAAGATGTCAAAATAAATTTTATCATATACTAATTTATGATTTCATCATTTTTAAAAGGATTAAACAAATTTTTTTCATTTTGTTGAGAAAAGTGCCATTTTATTATACACAAATTTATAATATAATAATTTATAAATGGGAAAAATTAAAACTAATAATAGAGTAATAAATTTGGATCAAATTAATCTTAAAACTCGAATTAAACACTAAAATATTAACACGGTTACTTTTAAGTACCAAAATATAAAACTTTTGTCAAATACATGTACAAGATTAAACCTTCAGTATTTTATAGGAAAAAGACAAAAATATCCTAAAAATAATACTTATTACTTTGTTAAAATAAAGGTGTTTAATAATTTGACAGTTAAGTTAAAGCTTTGTTAAAATTCACATTAACTGAATTAAACATTTTATAAAAAAAAATTCCTAATTTGAAAAAGTGAGGAGGATATGAACATTGTGAATCATTGGGTATAGTATGATTCACCCTTAAAGATATTGTTGTTAATTTTAATTAGACAAAAGAATAATGGGTTTTCATTCTGTAAAAGTGTCAAATATACCAAGTTGAGATATGAATACGACGCTCCCAAAGCGGTTAGCAAAACATAATGATTGTGAAACAAGGGTTCTAAATGATTAAAACCAACACCAAATATCTTTATATAGATAAGTGTCAAGTACATTGTATTTTTTAGTGAAGATGCATATTATTGAAAGAAACTGTCATCAATAATAAAAATAATATTATTTATAAAAATTAATTAAATGTCAATTCAGTTAATATCAAGAAGTATGGCTCATGATCTCGAAAGAGATACAACATCATGAATTATTTGTAAAAGTGATAAGTTAAAACTCTTAATTTTTATTCAATGAACAAATATTCATCTGAATGTCTTTATTTAACGTTGCTCCTCCTTATGAGATGCTTCATAAACCTTACATATAGATGTTTATGTTTTTCAATAATTTTATAATTTTAAAAGGTTGAATAATTTAAATTATAACCTTAAAATAAATCTTATATGAATAAATAGTTAAACTGGAAATTTAAATCTTATTGTTTATGGATTTATTTATTAATGTCTTTTATTTATATATAAGAGATACAGAATGAAGTTACTTAAAGATTGAACTGGAACTCTCATATTTATAATACAATATAAATTCTATACTTTTAATCATCTACAAAATAACTATCACATGATAAAAAATTAAAACTTTTGAGTTAGTGACAATAATCAAGCTTATGCTATTCATAAAAAACCAGCCACTTGTTTTAATCATTACCAATATCACCAAAGGCTAAAAGATGAACCACCTAATTCGACCTCAAAGACATCAAAATGTCGGTTCACAAGTGTGTGATAAAAAGAAATCTCATCGTCTGCTGACTACCAGCTCTCAATTGTTTAGGAAAGTCTAATCCATATCTAATTTCTATATATTAAGGGTTTGTTTTATTGGAGTAAAATATATTTCAAAAATATTTTATGAATTTTTCTGTAACACTCAAAATCCGGCCTATGTGTTTAAGACCAGACTTGGCATGCCACATAATTCGAACTTACGTCCAGTCATCAATACTTTTAATGAAAACAATTCCTCAAAATGATTTTGAAGATGGAGTTTAATCAAAAATCGAGATTTATTTAAAAACGATGATTTTAAAACATAAGAGTTTACAATTTGATTTTCAGAGAAAGAATTGGTTAAAATAAATTTATAAAAGAGTTTTCACAAAATTTTACGAGTGAGTGATATTTAAGAAAAACCCTTTTTATACGTAAGTTGAAGAAAACATTTATAAGAATTAAACAGCCCCATTTAAGTAACTAAAACATATTAAAATCCATCCACGAATAGAAATCCATAAAAATAATCTAGAGGCCTTATTACATTGCAATTTGAAATAGTACTTAAATAAAAATACTTAAAAGAAGTTCAAAGTTTTTATAACTCATCATTCGTAGTATGGTCTCCACACGAAGTCATCCCTGGCCCACGCCTCCATCAATTATTATTACCTGAGAAGGGTAAGAAAAAAATGGGGTGAGTTACTTAGAACTCAATGTGTAACCCACTTACCGTGTTCACTGGGCCAAAACCATTTAAGCAATTAGCTGGGCTTGAGCCCATTTACAAATGTACAATATAAAAATAATGCATATGATATGCAATTCCCAACCACGCCTAATTTCCATCAGCTACACACCACCCGTACCAACCAACACACCTGTGGGGATCAAGTCAACCCACCCCGCCAACACACCAATAGCAGGCATTAAGCCAATTATAATATTTGTGGCAACAGGCCATTGTGACAGAGTCACCGAACTTGATTTTGGCAACAGGCCATTTATAATATTTGTGGTAGAACCACCGAACTAGATTTTTGGCAACATGCCTTTCTTCTCTTCGTCAATTATCCCAACCCATGCAGTCATGTATGTATATAATGCATAACAAAATATTCGTAAGGTAATTTTAACAAAAAGCCCATATTACAAGTTATCAATTTGGCCCATTAGTCAAAACAGCAATTTGGCCCATTTAACGATCTAGCAAACTTGGCCCATTTCATCTCATATCACATTTAGCTCATATATTAATATCACATTTGGGCCATAAAGCAACATATTTCAATTTGGCCCATAAAGGGTATTTTCGTAATTCGGTCCATAGGGACATTTCGTAATTCGGCCCATTTAACACATGAGGCCTTTTCACAATTTCCACACTTGGCCAATTTATCAAAATAATCATATGGCCCAAAATATCACTTTTTTAACAAAATAGCCCATTAAGGGCAAATCCGTAATTTTTCCACAACCTAAATTCGGTTTCATGCATTCACACAAAAAATGTTAATATATCGTATTTTCCAATTTTACCGAATTTACGATTTTTATTCTAACGCTTACGGTATAGTATAACCCATGAGATAAGTGTGAAGTTACACACTTGATTACGGTGGGAACTATACTTTCCCGCTCGTCAATATCTAAACACGCATCACGATGGATTAGAAAACTAATACTTATTTGTAAAACTATTCTTAAAGAAATAAGCGTTCTAAACTTTTACCCTCGAAATTTTGAACAACTTTTATTTGTGGTTTCTCCTCGATTGATGATTCGTTACCCGTTGAATATCCACGAACAAACAAAGGCTCAGGAGTACGAATGACTACAAATAATTGATTTTCACCGGATGAGGGTCCACAACCCGGTGGAAAATCCCGGATTTTCGTAACGGTCCTTCGTTTGAATTTAGGGGGAATAGCAGAACCACCCCTCTTTCAAACACTATTAACAACCCTTTTCGTCCCTATCTTGTTTGCCTTCATAGACAAAGGATCATTAGTCCTAACAATATATCGAAAATTTTAAGACTAATGGCTTAAAAGGGCGAATTCGGCTTACCTTAAAATTCGAATGATCCCAAAAGAATCCCTTGAACGTTATGATCCAATCTTAATTGACTTCAAGACTACTTCGAAAAGATGATGATTCGACCCTCCACTATTTCACTAAAAAAATAACGAAAGAAATCATCTGAATAAGTGATTGGTTATTCGGTTTAAAAGTCTCTTCCAAGACATTCTATAGATTCGGCCATGGTGACCAAATAGCAAAAAGAAAAGACAAAGAAAATGATTCTCTACCTATGATCCAAAGTTTGAATAGAAGAAAATAATTGAAAATAAAGGTTATGAGGAATGGAAGATTCGACTATGATTTAATGGATAGGGAAAATAATTTCGGCTATGGGGATAATCACAAGCATTCAACCATGGAAGATAAATGAAGGAAGAATGTGTTTGAATGATAAGTAAAATGGAGAGGAAAAAGAATAGGGAGAAGAGAAAAGAGAGGAGTTTAGGGACAAATATGCATTCGGCAATGGGGAAAAAGAAGAAAAAGAATTGGCTTTTTGTGTTGATAATTTCGGCACTAGGAGAGAAATGTAAGATGAAGCACTTGAGGGTTTTGCAAAAATGACCAAATGGTCAAAAAGAATGACCAAAAGAGACAAAACAAAGATTGCTTCCTCCTAACACAAGCACATTCGGCCAAGAAAGAAAAGATGAAAAAGAAAAGGTGTTTTGGAAGAACAAAAATGACTAAATGGGATTACACCCTAACTACTCATCCTTAACAAAGTCTATCACAAAAATTCGGCAACCCCCTAGTCCATAAAGCCGTCCAAGTTCATGGACAAGTTGGCCATGCCAAACTTTCCAAAACACACCCCATAAAGGGTGCCTTATGTCCCCCTAACTTACCATAAGCTTAGGATTTCATTCCTTATGTTCAAGCTTATCTTATCCAATAATCACCTTGCCATAAGAGAAAAATCCAGCCTTCCATAAGTAAGGTTTGACTGACACATGCAATATAGGTGCAAAAAAATAAAAGTCACTAAAATGCTATCCATGAGATTCAAACCTCTTCCCTCTAAACATGCTTATGGCACCAACTCCACCTTGCCACTAGCTTATATTATGCAAACTTTTACCAATTAAATTCCCTTAAGCATCAGAGTCACTTGTTTCACTTCAATAAAGTACTCATTACTAAAATTTATTCTAATTCCGAATAAATCCCAAGCCTTCTCAAGACTATATAAGCACACAAATTTAATCATTCACAAGTTGAGCACCAAAAACATGCAACATATCGATACTCATATTTTTAGGATGTTACATTTTCATTATTTAATAAAGTAAATAGTTTTAGTCAATTGAAGGCTTAGTTTGGATGAGGGGTATATTTATCTTTGGTGAGGTTAAAAATAATGGTGGCAATGAGATTAATTATTATAACGATGAGATTAGATACTGTAGCAATGAGATTAGATGCTGTAGCTGTGAGATTAAAAACAACAGTGGGGTGCATGTTTAGATTCAAACGTAACTGTAGCGGTGAGGTGAGGAAGTAAAATGACTATTAAGAGCATTACATTGAAACTTATATACAATAGAAGTTTTAAAATATTTTATTTTATAAAATTATTAAAAATTTAATTTAATAAAATCATATATATCACTATATTTTTATAAATATTTTAATTAATTGTTTTGCAACCACTTTAAATTATTTATTATATTAAATGATAAATCATATTTAATTATTTTATAGTTAACCATTTTTTTTATAAAAATGCTAAGTATTATATCAACAAATAAAAATATTATATTTTTGAGGAATAAAAAACACTACTTAAATCATATTGAGTATTAAAATATACTAAAAGAATTTGACATTAAATAAAAATTTAATTATATTTATATTAAAAATAATATTATATTAAAATATAATAATTTTTCAATACAAACAAATATAACAAGTGTAAAATATAAACATATATTGAAAATTTAGAGAGAAAATATAAAACATATAAAAGAAATGCCACAACAAATATGTGGATAAATAAAAATTCTCCTACATGTCACTTTATATTATATAAGAGTAGAAATTGGTAAAACAAAGGGGGCATATTTTCCAAATAGATGGCTCGATGAACTAATTAGGGCTTTCTACATCAATGGAAAATGGGGCACAATTGCCCAAACACACTTCACTGGTATTTATTCAAACAGCAAATTAGGTGCAGTTGAGCATGGGAAAGTGTGAAACACATTGAATTGGAGGTTCAGTGTAATCCAAAGGGAGCCTAAGTTGTGTTTTTCCCATAAAATAACTTACTCCAAAAAGAGGGCAAGTCATTTTACGATTTTTTTCTTTACATTTCATGCATGAAGAAAAAACACATTTTCTCTCCCCTCTTCATTCTTCTTTTCCACTAATCTCTCTCTCACCAGTGTTGTTACTGGAACTCTGATGCTATTTGATTTGATAAGAAGAAATCAAGAGAGAAGGAGAAAAGAAGAGAGGAGAAGGAAGAAAGAAAAGATAGAGGAAGATGATTAACAAAATTCTCATTTATTAGGGAAGAAATTGTTCCCACCAATTTATAATAGCTGATAACTACAATCTATTACTAATCGTTATGAACATACTTGAACAAAACACATCGTATTATTAAAATGATTATAACAACCTCGTAACAACTCGAACGACATCGTATTACTATTCTTAATTTTTTAATTGCAACAATTCTCCCCTCCTTCAAGTAAATCCTTGACCTCAAGGAATGAAATTAGGAAATTGTTGTTTCAAGTCATGGAGGATTTCCCACGTAGCATTCTCTGGAAAAGAGTTTTTCCATTGCACCGAAACCTCTATAACAACCTTCTGACCTCGTTTCCTAATCCTTCTATCCAGCACAACCATAGGCTCTTTAACCGTAGCCTCATCTGATCCTACCACAGACAAATAAGATTGATAAACACTATTACCCATGTTTTTTTTTTCAATTAAGAAACATGGAAAGTGGGATGAACTTGAGAACCTTGAGGCAATGTAGTGTATAAGCTACTTTACCCACTCTAGCCACCATATGAAAAGGTCTAACGAACTTTGGAGCAAGCATCTGATTTCCCCTCCTATGCACAGTTTGTCACTTATATGGCTGCAACTTGAGGTAAACCATGTCTTTTACAACAAACTCTTTATTATTTTTATTTTCTTATCTTCCATATGCTTCATATGGTTCCTTGCCCTATAAAAAAATCACATTCAAACAATAACCTCCCTTTGTTGTAAGCTCTTATCAATAGTAGCTAATAAAGAAGTCCCAACCATATATAAGGAATGCAAAGCCGGTGCTTGACTATATAATTCCTCATAAAGAATGGTCTTTATCATAGAGTGATAAGTGGTGTTGTACTACCGCTCAGCTAGGGGTAACCAACACATCAAATCACTAGGTTTCTCCCAAGACATAAACATGAGATACCCCTCAAGACACCTAATCAACACCTCAGTCTGGCTATCTGTTTGAAGGTCATAAGATGTAGAAGGCTTGAGCTTACCCCAAATTTCCTAAAATGTTCCTACCAAAAAACATTGATGAAAACCTTGTCCTTGTTTGACACAATAGATTCAGGAGTACTATGCAAGTTGAACACATGGTTCAAGTAATCTTGAGGCACTTACAATTCTGAATATGGGTTAGATAAGCCCAACAAATGGCCATATTTATTTAATCAATCAATAACCACCAAAATAACACTCTTGCCTCTCAAGACAGGTAATCCTTCTACAACATCAAGACTAACCTTAGCCTAAGCCTTCTCTGGTACTGGAAATAGGCTGTAATAATCCTAGCAATGTTGCATTGTCCCCTTTGCATCTATGGTACACTACACGTTCAACCACCTATGCCTTCACATCTTTGACCAAACCTTTCCAATAAACAGGCTTGACAACATCTTCCTTGTAGCTCAGACACCATAATTACCTCTCATGGCACCAACATGAAAATGATCAATCAATTCCCTTCTCAATGTTCTTTGATGGACCACCACAAACTTACCCTTTCTCCTCAACGTCTGCCCACACCAGAAATACATAGAATGAACCATTATACCTTCTTCATACTCCTTGACTGGCTACTGTAGCTTGACATCCTTTTAGCAAGATTCTCAAATTTAGTCACCAATTCAGATCCAATAGTCACCTTAACCAAAGAAAATAGTTGTCCCTCAGAGATGCTAAGCCTTTTAGACAAAGCATCAACTATTGGGATCTAATGCCCTTAGTGTAGTATTTTTATCTTTGTATACTTGTAATTTTAAAAAAAATGGTTTAATAAAATATCCATTAATTATATTGATACGCTTTGTAAATTATTCTCAATGGTTTTTTGCGCACAAAGCAAAATAGAAGAAAATATTAGCTCATTTATTATCTCATGTTTAACTAATACTAAGTGATATTATGTGGTCGGATCGTAAATACGTAAATACATTTTATATTAGTAGAAATTCTAAACATGTCCTTAGCCTAATCGGAAATGAACAATCAATTGAAAGATTAATATGTTGTTTATTAGGTCCAAATTGGGAGATGCCTTGTCTTGGATATTGGAGCGAATAACCACAGAAGATAAAGACAAAGATGTGATTGACAGTACATTGGACGAGACCTAAGTAGGATAGGTCCTAGATCCGTTTGTGGATTTATTAACTTGTGGTGTTCATAGTATAGCATACCTTAATCTTGAGTAGACGGTGGACTATGTATGTGTGACTTGTATACTTTGATGTAAAGAAAAGCCTGAGTTCAAATAGATAAGGAATCAAAAGCTGGTATATTGGGTATACGACTTCTGCAACATGTAGCATCATTCCACAATATTGGAATTCATAGCCCAACTAAAGGGTAAAATATATCCTCTCATTGATATTACATGAAAGATGAAAAGTAAACATGGTTATTTGGTCATTTGTCTTTTTGATAAATGATTTGATTACTATTTGATAGTAATTGAGTTTTCAAGAAGGAAGACATAATGATTATCATGAGATACAATAGGATCATATTGGGAGAACAAATTTATTCCAAAGAGGTTAATGATATCCTATAAGGTTAACAAACTTATGACAATATCATTGGATGATCACTTGTTAAAGTAGCTTTCGTAATGGTATAGAATAAGGGAGAGCTCAGTCACGATACTTTAGTGGAATTACTTCGTCACTAAAATAGTTTTTACTTAATAGGCAAAAAGCCAAAACTTAATTATAAATTATTTGAGCCTTAATTATTTATGTCTAACCAGTCCCTCCCTTAGCTCGTGATAATTGGAAACAAATTGTATATAGAGTCAAATGAATAGAAATGGTGAAGTAAGAGAAATAGATCGCATTCTAAGTAAAAAAATAGCTTGATAACTTATATAAGGTTTTTCAAATTATTATTTAATTAATTATAATTAAATAATTGAAGTTTGAAGATGAAATTAAATTAAATTAATTAGTCATTACAAATCATTGAATAAGGAAATTAAGTATATTTCCTCATAGATTCTATTATGATAAAGTTGTTATGAATTTAAAGGAATTAGAATTGAGCTAAGAAAATTATTTAATTGAGAAACTAATTTAGTTAATCTAATTAATCAAATTAATTAATTAAATAATATTTATTTTGGGAAATAGAAATAATATTGAGTTGGTTTAAAATATAAAGTGTCGGGTCAAAAGTCCAAGAAGCACATATAATTAGACTCAATACATGATAGGGCCAATGTGCCCTCATACTTAGCATGAGGGGCAGGAACTCTAATAGAAAATACTAAGATGTGCCGCCCCCTCTCTCACACTTAGAGTGATATTGTGTTTTCTATTTTAATAATATTATTTATCAAGGACTTGTTCAACCAGAACTCTTGTACTTCCCTCAATTAATAGCGAGCACCGATTGAGCTATTCACACAATATTCATGCATCGTTATTCTACTAGAAAGTAGTGGTAATTTATTTACTTAGAATAAATTCTATTTTGTAAGACTTACGAGTTTTACATGTTTATAGAAGAGCTTACTTTCCTAATAAAGGTAAGTAAATCATTTTTTCTGTGTTTTTGGTTTGTGTTGATCGAGCCCACACTCAATGCAATTCGTGGTACAGGGATAGTGGAGAAAGCCATTCATTTGAAAGCTAAGATCCACTTAAGTCTGTCTTGAAAAAACATAGATATATTTCCGATCAAAGGTTTATTACTATAAATATCACAAAAGGGATAGATTTTAAAGAAATTTTTAAACTTTCGCACTAACTGTAAAAACTATTTTCTTAACCGATTTTTCTAATAATTGGTATTAGAGTCAAGTTGTACTATATTTATAGTATAAAATGAAATCAGATTTTCTCTCTATTCTTCATGTTTGATTCAATTAGATGAGATGTGACATTCTTTAAGTGTATACATATTTTGGAACATATGCATGTGATTGAATGTATGTTTTATTATTTTATTATGATAAAGTAATTTTTTAGAAGCTATGATTCCTAGAAATTAGATTGGGTGTAATTTAGGTTTATCATAAATTTTGGGTTATGTAATTAGATCATGGACTATTTGGGTGTAATTTAGGTTTATCATAAATTTTGGGTTATGTAATTAGATCATGGACTATCATCTTCACGAAGGTTTTATTTATTTTATTTTTTAAAATAATTCATGTGAGCCAGAAATGGGCTTAGAGTTTATGTAACCTAAGATTGTCCCACGATGACTAATTCTTAGTACATGTTATGATAGGTGTCAAGTTTATGGTTATACACTCAAGATCATTCTTGTTAAGAACTTCCCACGAAGCTTTACTTAAGTTAGAATGATGGTCAAACATGGAACAATTATTGGTACGTGTGAATACCTAAGAAATTAGGTTCGCCAATTAATTGGATGGAAATCCATCTTCTTATTAGTTGGTTTAAGATTACCCCACAGTAACTAACTTAATTCAATGGGTGTAGGAATTATTATTGCAATGGCTTAGAATTTTTTTTCAAGGTTTAACGTAATACGCATGCATCATCTAAATGCATATCGTATGTTGCAAAAAAATAAAAAATATTTGCTTAATACAATGATATTAATGAATGAATGAGTTTATTATATAGTTCGAAAATGACACCAACTCCTTTCATTAATATCCTTACTGAAAACAAGTTGAATGAAAACAACTATAAGTAATGGAAAAAGAACCCCATGATTATCCTAAGCTGTGAGAAACATAAGATGGTTCTTGATAACAAATGCCCTCCAGCCAACCAAGCTGAAGTTAGAACTCATTGGCGTAAATCTGATGAGATAGCTCATTACTACATGCTTGAAATTGTGAATGCTCAGTAAAAACTCGACACTCCAATCAAAGACCATATGATTACTTTTATGGGTTACTTTGCCGAGGCCAAGGACAATTAGGCCAACTTGGACCATAATACATAGACTGATATTGTGTTCAAAAGCTTGTTGAAATATTTTGTCGGCTTTAGTGCTACATATATCCTCGGGAACAAGCAGCTGTATCTTACACAACTCATGAAAGAATTACAATCCTATGAGTTGATGTTGAATGACAGCCAATTGGTCCAAAAAGTAGAAGCTTACTTAGCAGTTACTTCTTCCTCTAAAGGAAAAAAAAGGGAAAGCATGCTAAGAGAAACAAGACTAAGTCCTCTAACCACATAAAGTGGAAAGGAAGGGAACTAAAAAGCCTAAAGACTTATCTAGGTCTAAGTGTTTCTTATGTAGTAAGAAAAGGACAATTCAAAGAAAACTTTAAAGAGTGGAAGGATTAGCTAGCCAATAAAGGAAAAGGTATTGAACTCTTTATGATTGAAATTTGCTTAGTGAAAGATTCAATAGACCACTAGGTCATTGGTTCTGGAGCCACTAATTATTTGTCTATTCCTTTATAGGGGTTCAAGGAAATGAAAGATCTTAGAGACAAGAGTCTCTCGTTGTAGACAGAAAATGTGACAAGTTTGGCGGCTAAAGTAGTGTGAGATGTACATATTTATTTTGATAATTTTAGGAAGACTATTTTGAAAAACGTTTTTTATGTATCTAGTTTCAAAAGAAACTTAATTTCAATTGCATGTTTATTTAAAGATAGCTTAATCGTGACTTTTAATAATAGTATTGCAATGTATGGAAATAATACTTTATCTGTAATGGATGAATGACAAATAATATCTATTTTATCAAACCAAAGATGTACACACTTCTTGAAACCAGAAATAACGAATAAGAAACTTAAAACTTCACACTCTATCGAGGTACACCTTTTGCATTTAAGACTTGGTCATATTAACCAAGAAAGAATCACTTAACTTGTGAAAGATGACACCTTAATTTCACTGAAGAAATTAATCTTGCACAATGTGAATCTTGTTTGGAAGGTAAGATGACTAAGTGGGTCTTTTAATACAAAAGGAATGAGGGCCGTTAAACCCTTAGAACTTGTGCACACTGATGTATGTGTCCTCATGAACGTAAGTAGACAGGGTGGTTATGATTATTATGTAACCTTTTTAGATGACTATTCCAGATATGAGTATGTTTACCTAATGCTATCACGCCCTAGTTCAAGCGGGTTCAAGGATAATGTGTATATTAGTGAAAGAACTTGTTTTCAGCGGGTTGTAATTCGCCCATTTACTTCTTTTGGCGTATACTTGTGGGTGCATAATATACGCCGAGTAAGTAAGTGGAAATTTTATTTTAGATTATTTTGATTAGCCAATGAGTACAGGTTTTAGCTTGAAAAAAAGGCAAATTACAATATGATTCATTGCCAAATGCATAATACACCCAGTTTGTTTTGGTACTGTTCTCATTAGGCTGTGAAGTGCTTGGTTAGGAACCAACTGAATTGACTGTCTTAATATTTATTATATATGATTTTTAATTATGTTTTGTTTGGAGTCTGTAGGCCAATAAGAGAGACAATATATGAATTCAAGTGACACTTATTGAATGTATGTAATGGAGATTGGATTGTATATATATGAGATAAGGGTTCTGAGAGGAGTTTTTTTAAGGATTCTAAATGTTAATCTCTGATTCTTTTCTGGAACCGATTTCATTTCTTCTTCCTTGTACTGGAAACTTAGATTCTTGGTTTAACTAGTGGTTATTTCACCTTTAGGTAAGTATTACAACTCTATATGTTAAATTCTGAAAAAGTAAGTCTATAAGGATTGTATGAACAGTAAGATGTAAGGATAAGGCTTTGCATGAGGGTTCTAAGTGTTTAAGATGATGGTAAGTTGTATACGAATAAGTTTTTAATGGTGTTTCTACCCTGACTATTTTACATAAACTATTCAAATAAGAAATATATATATATATATATATTTATACACATTCGTAGATGGAAAGATGATGTCTACGAAAAATGATAAGGGTATGGGCATAGTAAAGAGGAGAGATGTTTTGTAATAATATGCATAAAGTTATGTTAAAAGAATAATATCTGATAAGTATGCAGGTAAAGGTTTGGTATACAAGGCGTATGAGTTTGTAAGAAGGTGATTATCTGGGTAAATAAATGTTGAGCTAACATTCTATTGTGAAGCCTGAGGTAGGGCAGTTATATTGCTAACCAGATTGACATATCACAGATTGAAATCGAGTGTAAGACCATGAGGTAGAGGCTTATGTCAACTTGGTATGATTTGGAAACTTTCATGGTGTAGCCTCCAATAAGATGAAGACTGGATTGGTAGAACACGGTACATGAATGTATGTAAGACCATGTGGTTAAGACCCATGACATGATATGTCTGTTTGAATATTCATGGTGTAGCCTTTGGAATATGTAAATTGAATTGGCTAATCACGATACATGGATTTATGTGACAGTCTGCTGGGATAGTAAACACGTGACTCTGTATGAAGCCTTATGGCCCTTGTGGCGTGTTCATTCATATATGTCTGGTAAGATTTTTATATCTATCCTTGATCGTTATTTTGTCGAGTTTTAAAATTTATAAAGAGAATGATTGAACCTGGAAACTAACTCTAGCAATGATTTAAGGCAAGTGCACCTATCGAACAGTAGTATAGTGGTAAGATCGGATTGTTGAACCCAAAGGAACTAAAAGTACTAATACTAACCTTCTTTCTATTATTTAGCCTAAATATTAAGTGATTGATTGTTTTATCTAAATTAACTAACTACTAAGCTAAAGATGCAAAGACAAAAAGAATGAATTGGGGAAATACTGTTGGGAAAACTCAGTTGATTAAGACGATACCCTTAGGAAGAATCCACCTGGACTTCACTTGTTATCTAACTCTGAACCAGATGATTTATTCACTGGACTTGATCCGTAGAATTCCCTAATTTATAGTAAACCCTCTCTCGAGGCAAATAGCATCTAACCCTAGGTTGATTAATTGAAACCTTGTTCTAATTAAAACCCCTAGAATCGCATTAACTCGATCTATGGACTCCCATATTAGGTTTCACCCTAATTCAGAAAAATCTCGTCACCCTATCTCTAGGCGCGTGATCAACTCCGCTTAATTATGCTAGATCTACTCTTAGATAGGGACTTTTACTCCACCATCTAAGCACATTCAACTTTAATCAATATCCCGAAAATATTAACACAAGAATTAAGCACACATAATTAAGAACAAATCAAATATTTATCATATAGTTCAGAAAACAATAACAAGATCCGTATTAGGTTTCATCCCCTTCAAGTATCTGAAGGGTTTAGTTCATAATGATAAAAGAAAACATCTTAGAAGAAAAGATAAAACAAAACATAAGAAATACCTAAAACTCCCTAAAGGAATTGAAGGAGAGATCTGCCGTCTTGAGTATAATTCTGGCTTCTTGAGATGGATCAACTGGTTATCTTCGAGTGATTCCCACAAATCTGACTTTTCTGGCTTGGCTCCTTGGCCTAGATAATTGCTCACGACAAAAGCCCTGGTAGAAGGCTTCTGCCGAACTCCCCTCTTAAGTTGCCCCCTAGGGTGTTTATATAGGCTTTGAGATGCCTTACTTGGCCCCTAAGTATCCTAATCCGAGTAGAATTCCTACTAGGGTGTTTGAATAGGCTTTGGAATGTGTTTCTTTGCCCCTAAGCATCCTTTTCTGAGTAGAATTGCTCTTTGCTACGACAGGGACACGGCAATGGCACACGCCCGTGTGAATCGATTTCAGGCCGTGGTCGAGTCTGTTGAAGAGACACGCCCGTCTGTTTCAGGGTCCAGGCCATGTTAGAGTAAATTAGGGAGGCACGGCCGTTTGGTCTTGGGCCCAGGCCGTGCCGATTTCTTCTTTGGCCCAATTTGGTTCGTTTTGAGCCCGTTTCTCGTTCTTTTCATTCCTAGGTGCTTTCCTGAGTATAAAACATGAAAAGAAAGGATTAAGAGCACCTTTTTACACAATTCAGGGAATAAATCATCCAAAAGTATGCTAAATGTGGTATTAAAATATGTTACTTTTACAATTTATCAAATACCCCTACACTTAAGCTTTTGCTTGTCCTCAAGCAAAATTCTCAACTTACAATTAAAACAAACTTTCCACAATTTCATAATTCTCATTAACAATGCCTCATCATAATTCATAGATAATTTATACATGGATAATTTAACTCAAAGAGTCCTAAAGATTCAAACAATATAAGTCATACATTTTGTAGCTCGAAAACATAGGTGTCTCCCCTTTACTAAATAATTACCTTTAATTCAAAACTGACAAGGATTGACATCCTCACTAAAGATTCACTCAAAGAACTCGAAGTGTTTAAGGTTCAAGAATAAGCACTCATAAGTCAAACCTGAAAAGTTAATCCCATAGGCTTGCCTGAAAATCAAATCTCCACCACTGTAATATGAGATAATACACAAATCAAAAGGTCTTTAACAGGGTTGTAACGGGGCTTAGGTTAAAGGTGTGGATAAAGACTGAATTGGAAGGTTAGAATCGAGATTGACCTGGCAAATTACCTAACTTTAGAAAAAGAATTGAACTAACAATCTGAATAATTACATCACATGAAAATACTAATAATACGAGCTTCTTCTTCAAGATATTGAAATTAAACATATAAGCTCACTTTAATTACAGAACTAATAATGAATATACTTCGATTTTTTTAGATAACGCTAGTACAGATTACATAAGAAAGAACTTTTATAACTGAAATAATATAATTGAGTAACTTATCAAATCAAGTCTTGATAGAAGGGTAGTCAAAGGAATGGTGATAACAAATACGAGCGGGGTTTTGGGTTAATATTAATGGGTGTATCAATAAAAAGGGTTGTTAGTATCAAAGGGTTCACTAAGGGTTAATTGTGAAGGTAGGCTTTTTAGTGGAGTGAGTGGGTTAAAACCTAGGTGCCTTTATAGTATATCAAATAAAAAATGTGGTCTTAACATGTATAATCGAGGCAAGTTCTAGAATAACAGTTCAATGTTGACACACTCATAATCAAAAAGTAAGCACGAAAAAGAATGTATGCTCTGTAAGGCTCAAAATCTCACAAAAATTATGGGTGTTTTTGATGTCAACCTCATAAATTTCAAACTTCAAAGTAATATTCAAATTCATGTAGACAACCTAGAAAAAAATTATTTCTGAAAAATAGACTTATCATGCTTGATTTTCTAGTATCTTAAAGTATAAATCATCAATGCACAATTAACTATGGCTTACTCAAAAACATATCAATAAGAATCATAAATCATCAAAAATTTCATCCTAATTAGTAATATGAGGAAATTACTTAAGAACTAGATATAATTCAGGGATTTGAGAATAATGCTAAAAGGTAGGCACTTTTACCCCCCACACTTAAGATGCACATTGCCCTCGATGTACAAAGATAGATAAATAATCATGTGATATTGAAATAAAAAGAGAAGGGGAGAAGTGACACTTCCTAAATTTTTTCTAGGATCACTATTCACGGCCTGATTTGGAGGAGGAGGCGGTGGTGCTGTGGTGGATGCCAACAGTTACTGTGCTAGATGAAGAAATTGGGAAACTCGTGACGGATTAGCCAAAAATTATTAAGACACATTTAAAATAAACTAATTATGTATTTAAGGACAAGAAAACTAAAGGGAAAAAAAATAGAAAGTAAGATAAAATTAACATAAAAGATGAATGGACTGAGGAGTCTTTATTGTTGGATGGCTCGCGAGGTGGGTGTGACTCTTGAGGCTGTGTTGAGCCGGTGGTCGTGGTTCCGGTGTGATTCCCTAACAGCCTGAAGTACTTAAAACCAAGAAAATAAAATAAAATAAACTAAATTAAGCATAAGAGAGTCAAAGAGAAGGAAATTGAAGCAAAAGAGAAAAGTAGAATAAAAGTTAAATGGTCTCAAAGACCCTTGGCTTGTAGAGTGGATGAAGCGGCCGGCATGAACTTATGTAGATCGATCTCCCTCTGGGAGATTATGCTTGGATTTTTTCGCTTCTTTGACATGGATATGTGTAGGCTCAAGAGTTTAGAGTCTTGTTATGGAGAAGAGAGAAATTTGAGAAAAAGAAGGAAGGAAAAAAAAAAGGAGTCGGTGAGAAGGAAGGGAAGAGGGGTGACTTTAAATATAGTTTCAAGTCTAGTACTTCCCCACGGCCGTGTACCATGGGCGTGTTGTTTCACACAGTTGCCTCGCACAGCTGTGTGTCTAGGCGTGTTGGTTCACCTACGCCCATTTTATAGATTGCCATGCCCGTTGGTGATAAGTCAGTTTCTTCCATGGCTGCATCACACGGCCGTGGCATTTTTTCGGTGCCCGTGTGGTGGTGGTTTGATTCCATGACTAGAAGATTTGATTATTTTGGACTCGTTCCTCTTTTGCCATTATCAGTACGGAGATTCTGTACTTCCACACAGCCACGGCCACGGCCACGGCCGTGTGGTCTGGAAATTTGTACTTTTGGTTTGTTTAAAACTAGATGTTTAAGATGAAAAGAAGAAAAGAAACTAAAATGAAAGCAAATGTGTAAATAAATAGGGTTAGCGCTCGGGTTACCTCCCGAGAAGCGCTCGTTTAAAGCCTCAGGCTAGACTTTCCTCGTATTTTCAAAAATCAGGGTGGTTTAAAAGTTTGAATATCTTCCCTCATGCTATAAATTCTATTTTTATGATAAAGTTTAAGTCGAGAAGCGTTTACCTTAAAAGTATCGAATATGGGATTGCTTACCTCGACTATTCCGTATGGGAAGATATTGCGTACCTCAAGAGGGATTTCTTCATTTATATTTAGTTCTGACGTGGTATTTCATGGATCTTCCTTTTTTAATAGTACCCGATCTCCTATTTTGAAGTGGTTCGACGTTCCTATGATCTTTTCTAGGGGCTCTTTTGGTTTTGCTTCATGCATATCCAGTTCTTCTTTATAGTGTGTCTTTCATGCTTCTAATTCGTCGAACTTAAGGCTTCGTTCCTTATATAGTTCTTCTTTATTTGCATGAGGTCTATGATCCGGCTCAGGTCTGTGGCTTTATGGTGGACCTGTGGTGAAAGGTGAACAAATTGGTCATCAACTAAATTTACTTTCTCAACTTCATCAATTGATGTCTTGGACGAGTCAAGAGCTTGTAGACTGATCGATTCGTAACCTACACGAAGGATGAGTTCTCCTGTGCCAGCATCAATTTTAGTCCTGGCAGTTGCTAAAAATGGTCTTCCTAAAATTAAAGGAATCAAATTATCCTCATCCATGTCTAAGACAACAAAATCTACTGGGAAAACGAATTTATCAATTTTTACGAGAACATCTTCAATAATACCCCTAGGAATTCTAACAATTTTATCAGTTAATTAAATACTTATCGTAGTTTGTTGGGGTTTCCCTAGACCTAGCTGTTTAAACATTTTATAAGGCATGACATTTATACTTGCCCCCAAATCAGCCAAAGCATTATCAACTGTTAGTCTACCAATTAAAGATGGAATTGTAAAACTCACTTGATCTAGTTTCCATGGTAGACTATTTTGTAGAATTGCTGAGCACATTGCGTTTAATTCCACATGTGGCTCATCGTCTAACTTACGCTTGTTCGTTAAGAGTTGTTTTAAAAATTTCCTCGAATCTGGCATCTATGAAAGAGCTTCAAGAAGCGGTAAGTTAATATGTAATTTCTTTAAAAGTTTAAGAAACTTATCAAACTGTTCCTCTGTATCATCTCTCTTTATCGTTTCGGGATAAGGTAAGTGGGGTTGGTACTCTTTGATTACCGACTTTGGCTTTTCTTGTGTTACCTCAATTTTACCTTCTTCTGCCTCGTTTTCTTGTATTGAATTGGGTTCATCTAACCCTACATTTTCCTAAGCTGTTATGGCTTGGATTTACTCCTTTGGGTTAATCTCAGTGTTGCTTGGTAGACGCCCTTGCGATCGTTCTGAAATTAACTTTGCAAGTTTTCCAACTGACTTAGTAATTTCCCCAATTGACATAGTAAGTTCCCCAACTTGGTTCTTGATCCCTTAAATCGATGTTTGTTGGTTTTTAAGTGTTGTCTCAGTGTCTTGGAAACAGTTTTCTGTGGCTGCCATGAATTTTGTCAGCATCTCTTCAAGGTTCGGCTTCTTTTCTTGTGGATATGGCTGATTTTGGAAATTTTGAGGAGGTTGTTGTCTTTGATTTCCTTGACCTCCCCATGAAAAATTTTGATGGTTCCTCCAACCTGGATTATAAGTATTACTATAAGCGTTATTATTAGATATAAAATTATTACCTATATAGTTCATCTGTTCGCTTTCTGTGCTCGGTTGGTAGGGTGGGTACTCAGGATTTGCCACAGTCCCACTTGCGTCGCACTGCATTACTGGATGTACCTTCGAAGAACACAAACTATCAAGCTTTTTATTCATCATCTCTACCTGCGATGATAGCATGGTTACTGCGTTGAGGTTGGAAACTCCGGCTGATTTTTTTGGTTTTGTCCTTATAACCTGCCACTGATAGTTATTCAGTGACATCTCTTCAATAAACTCGTAGGCTACTTCAGGAGTTCTATTGTTCAGGGTTCCACCGGTGGCTGAATCAATTAGTTGCCTCGTTGAGGGGTTTACACCGTTATAGAAAGTTTGGACTTGGAGCCATAAGGGTAAACCATGGTGCGGACACCTTCTCAAGAGATCCTTGTATCTCTCCCATGCACCGTATAATGTCTCTAAATCCATCTGCAAAAAAGTAGAGATTTCATTCTGTAATTTGGCCATTTCAGCCGGTGGGAAATATTTTAATAAAATTTTTTCGGTCATTTGATCCCATATGGTGATTGACCCTCGTGGTAACTGACCCTCGTGGTAACGAGTTCAACCACTGCTTGGCTTTATTCCTTAATGAAAATGGAAATAACCGAAGACGTATGGCATCATCAGAATTGCCACTTATTTTGAAGGTATCATAGAACTCTAAAAAATTAGCTATATGAGTATTCGGGTCTTCGTCCTGCAAACCATCAAATTGAACAAATTGTTGAATCATTTGTATAGTGTTAGGCTTTAATTCAAAATTATTAGCAGTTATAGCAGGCCTAACAATACTCGATTCTGCTCCTGTTAAATGAGGTTTAGCATAATCATACATAGTACGCGGAGCATTGTTTTCTGCCACATCTTGTGGTGGTGGATTATTCTCGTCCATCCCTTCAGTAGGATTGGATCCGCCTTGTTGTTCTTCTTCTCTATAATTTAGGGCTCGCCTAATTTCTCTGCGATTCCTGCAAGCGGTAGCTTTGATATCACTGTCGTATATTAGTGGTCCTTTCGGGTTCCTTCTAGTCATAAATTAGAGGTACCTGTGTTGGAAAAGAAAGAAAGAAAATTAGCAAGGTTAAAACTAAAATAAAAATAAAAATAAAAATAAAAATAAAAATAAATTATGAAAAAAAAGGCTAAAGTAATAAAAATAGGGCTTTCTTAATATTTTAGGTCCCCGGTAACGACGCCAAAAACTTGATCGTTGTTTTTTCGAGTTTTAAAATTTATAAAGAGGATGATCGAACCTGGAAACTAACTCTGACAACGATTTAAGGCAAGTGCACCTATCGAACAATAGTATAGCTTAGGCAAGACTGGATTGTCGAACCCAAAAGAACTAAAAGTACTAATACTAACCTTCTTTCTATTATTTAGCCTAAATATTAAGTGATTGATTGCTTAATCTAAATTAACTAACTACTAAGCTAAAGAAGCAAAGACAAAAAGAATGAATTGGGGAAATACTGTTGGGAAAACTTAGTTGATTAAGATGATACCCTTAGGAAGAATCCACCTAGACTTCACTTGTTATCTAACTCTGAACCAAACGATTTATTCACTTGACTTGATCTGTATGATTCCCTAATTTATATTAAACCCTCTCTCGAGGCGAATAACGTCTAACCCTAGGTTGATTAATTGAAATCTCTTTCCAATTAAAATTCCTAGAATCGCATTAACTCGATCTATGGACTCATATATTAGGTTTCACCCTAATCCGACAAAATCTCGTCACTCTATCTGTAGGCGCGCGATCAACTCCGCTTAATTATGATAGATCTACTCTTAGATAGGGACTTTTGCTCCACCACTTAAGCACATTCAACTTGAATCAATATCCTGAAAATATTAACACAAAAATTAAGCACACATAATTCAGAACAAATCAAATATTTATCATATAGTTCAGAAAACAATAACAAGATCCGTCTTAGGTTTCATCCCCTTCAGGTATCTGAAGGGTTTAGTTCATAATGATAAAAGAAAACATCTTAGAAGAAAAGATAAAACAAAACATAAGAAATCCCTAAAACTCCCTGAAGGAATTGAAGGAGAGATCCGCCG
This sequence comes from Gossypium rotundifolium, assembly GCA_025506655.1. Lineage (NCBI taxonomy): Eukaryota > Viridiplantae > Streptophyta > Magnoliopsida > Malvales > Malvaceae > Gossypium > Gossypium rotundifolium. The sequence goes on from CP106725.1 coordinate 80,581,807, forward strand.
TCTTGAGTATAATTCCGGCTTCTTGAGATGGATTCTGGCTCGGCTCATTGGCCTAGATAACCGCCTGCGACAAAAACCCTGGTAGAAGGCTTCTTCTGAACTCCTCTCTTAAGTTGCCCCCAGGGTGTTTATATAGGCTTTGAGATGCCTTACTTGGCCCCTAAGTATCCTAATCTGAGTAGAATTCCTGCTAGGGTGTTTGAATAGGCTTTGGAATGTGTTTCTTTACCCCTAAGCATCCTTTTTTGAGTAGAATTGCTCTTTGCTACGATAGGACACGGCCATGGCACACGTCCGTGTGAATCGATTTCAGGCCATGGTCGAGTTTGTTGAAGAGACACGCCCGTGTATTCCGGGGTCTAGGCCGTGTTAGAGTAAATTAGGGAGGCACGGCCTTGTGGTCTTGGGCCCAGGCCGTGCCAATTTCTTCTTTGGCCCAATTTGGTTCGTTTTAGAGCCCGTTTCTCGTTCTTTTCATCCCTAGGTGCTTTCCTGAGTATAAAACATGAAAAGAAATGATTAAGAGCACCTTTTTACACAATTCAGGGAATAAATCATCCAAAAACATGCTAAATGTGGAATTAAAATATGTTACTTTTACGGTTTATCAATCCTTATGGTAAGTTATGGATAATTTCTGTTAGTTTTGTATTAAGTATGACTAAGACTAGGTATTCACAGGCTCAGGATTAAGTGTAACAGCCCACCCAACGAAGTCTCTGTATATGGTTACTATTTGGTGTGTTTTGGGTAAAATAAGCGTAGAGATGACCAAGTAAAGTGTTTGTTTTGACTAAGTATAAGATTCTATTTATGTGCCACTTGGCGAATTCCTAATTTGGCGAGATTTGTTATTTGGCGAATCCTTCTTTTAAGAATATGCCACACTAGATGCGCTGGCGAACTCATTAGTTTCGCAGTTAAATAGATTTATTTATTTATTATTTTAATATTTTAGTAAGGTAATTCAATTAGTTAAATTGAGGTTTAGTTAGAATAGAATTAAGCTACTATAGATGAAAAGACTTAAAATATTGATAAGCGAACTTAATCACAATATTCAAGAGTGTTAGTGGAATTATCTAATTTTTCCACTAAACCTTGTCTTTAAGCTTAAATATATATTAATACCCGTGTCTTCTCTGAAAACCTTTGCCCTATCTTTGTTTTCTTCTTTTCCTTGATTTTCTTTGAACTTTTTAAAAAATTAAGTCCAGAAAACCTCTCTAGTTAGGTTCGCTGTATTCAACTAACTTAAACATTAATTTTAGCTCACTGGTAATTGCTAATGAACCCTAGAATATTCTCAAAGTTATCTACATATTTATGGTTTTGCATGCATAAATAGTAGAATTCTTTGTAAGGAAAGAAGCTTCCTGGTTCTGGATTAAGAGTGGATGTTTCTTGCATGCATGTTTTTGATATGATAGATAAGTGATCTAATATGTTGAATTATCCTTATGTTTAGCTAAAGAAGCTACTAAAGGTTTGAGTGATAAAGGAAAATGACCTACTTTATGGACTTTGCTATTATTTCTGGTGAGTTCCTTCTTACTTCCATATATTGTGGTTTTCTTTATTTGATAGTTGATTAAGGTAAGTACTCTTTCTCTATAATGTATAAAAAGTGTATGTGTGTGTGAATTATGATTGTCCAGAGTTTTTGGTTTGAGTTAAGTATGTATGTGATATGGAGTGAAAGTCATTCTCATGTTAAGCCACTACCATCTACTTCTGATATGAAAGATATGAAATGATCTGATATGAGGAGATGAAGATAAGGAGATATGTTTGTATAGCCTCTGATAAGGCAGATATATTGTAAATCGGATTGATAGAACACGATAAAACATGATATATCGTATGATACTGAAATGAGGAGTTAAGGGGAATTATGTATATGAATGAAACGAAACCGTATATTATGTACTTGTTTTTGTAAACTAGGTATGTGGCTGACATGAAAATGGGTTGTCTAAGTTATGTTAAGTTGGCGTATATAATTTGTAACAGACTGAATTGGACCCTAATCGGAACAGTGGTTTCAGGACCACAAATCTGAGCCCGAGAAATATTTAAATATTATATTATGTGTTTATTATATGTGAATTAATATGTTTGAAAGTTTCGTAGAAAAATTTTATCGTTTAAGCACTTAATTTGATAAAAAGGACTTAATCGCGTAAAGTGTAAAAGTTGCAAGCTAAAGTGAAAAGTACTTATATGAGGATGGCTTTTTAATATGGAGTATTAAAAGTGAAATCAGCCCATTTTAAGAGTTAGTGGCTAGTCATGGACAAGTTTGTCCTTAAGATATAATATTTTGTTATATATTATAAAGGTTAGTTAGGTAATTTAATAATAAATTAATATAAGTTAAATAAAAACAAACAAAAAGGCCAATTTTCTATCATCTTTGTTCATGGCCGATTGAAACTAAGAAAAAGGGGGAAGAAACCTTGAAAATTTCGGCAACAATTTGGGTCCAATTAGGTAAGAATTTTAGCTCGATTTTTGTTGATTTTTACGTTTCTGAAATCGTCGCTTAGTGTACTAGCTGACCCATGTAGAAATTTTTGAATTCAAGCATGTGTGATATTCGGCCATTGAGATTTTCTTGTGGTTTTTGATGTTTGATGTTTTTAAATTAAAGATATGCCTAAGATGAAAATATTTGGTGTTGGAAATTTTGGTGATTTTGAGAAATTAGGGCTAATTTGTAAAAGTAAAGTTTTAGAGGGGCTTATTTGCAAAATAAATGAAAGGAATGGACTTATAATGTTATTGTGAGTATTCGGCCCTTGTATGATTTTTGCTAATTATGTGTATTTTGTGTTTTAGGCAAAAAGGATTAAATTGTAAAAATTTGAAATAGTAGGGGTAAAATGGTAAATTGCCTATTTATGTGCTTAGGGACTAAATTGAGATGAAATGTACTTGAATGAGCTAAATTTTAATGTGTTTTAGATCAAGAGCAAAGAAAAATGATTTAGATCGGGGAAAGACGAAGGTTCTCGAATAAGCCGATTTGCACGGTCCATCGACAACCGAGGTAAGTCCTTAAGCTAAAATAGGTCATAGAATTATTTATGAATCTGTTAAATGATATTGTTCGATGAAATTGAAGGTATATTTTTGTAATAGCCGAATGTATATTGTGGAATTGGCTTGAATGCATAAATTGACAATATGAGATTAATGTGTATCTTTGATATATTCTTTGGGAAAAATGCGAAGTATGTGATTGGTTTATGATAGTTTGGGCTTATTGCCCAGCGGCCTTGTCTTGGGTGATATATTCGGGCTTAGTGCCTAGCGGGCTTAGTCTTGGTGATATATTCGAGGCGTAGTGCCTAGCGTGCTTAGTCTTGCGATGATATATTCGGGCTTAGTGCCTAGCAGGCTTCGTGCCGGTGATTTGTTTCGGGCTAAATGCCTAGCAGGCCTCGTGCCGGTGATTTATTTCGGGCTTTAATGCCTAGCAGGCTTCGTGCCGGTGTTTAAATCTCGGACCTTTGGTCTAGCAGGTTTTATACTAGCGAGTGTTAATACGAGCTTATGCTTATGAATAAAAATGGCCTAGATATGATGGTATTGATTAAGCCAAGGTTTATTACTATAGTGTTCAACTGAAAGTTATGTATCGAATCAAGTTTATGATACTTGTGATGTTTCTTGAATAAGCAAGTTGATAGAAATGTGTTGGTGCATTTGGTATGTAAAGTATTCGAATAAAATAAAAGACATTGAGTTGATATGGATTATTTGCATATAAGAGTAATTATATTATATATATATGTATATAGATTCGGCCATGCTTTACATACATATATATTTGTTTACATTCAACTATGTGAAATCATTTTAGATGTGCATTGAAGATATTATTCATTGTGTGTGAAATGGCATAGGATTTTATTTATCGATCAAGATACTTTCGATAAGTGTTACAAGTTAAGTATACGATGAGTAAGGTTTCGCTATATAAATGAACATTGAAATTCGGCTATGATGGTACATAGTGAGTATATGTCATAAATACTGCTTGAGACTTACTAAGCTAGCATGCTTATTGTGTGTATTCTTGTTTACCGTTGTTTTATAGATTTAGGTACAAGCTACGGACTCGAAGGATCTGAGAAGAAGTCAACTGCACTATCGACTTTCTTTTGGTATTGAATAACTTAGTTTGGTATTTAAAAAGGGCATGTATAGGTTAGACTAAAAAGTATAACTGATGTCTTTTAATCGTGTAAATATGCAAGCCATGCGAAAATGGCTAACTATTTTGGGATAACTTGTTTCGTGTTTTGATGATATAGTTTGCTTATGCCATGAACTATCATTATACTTGAATGTGGTTTAATCACACGTGAGAGTGGTATATATATATATTTATAATGTTTGGACATATGATATGGCAATGAATAATGGTAAGCATGATGTAGTATTCGGTTTAGGCAATGAAGTAAATGATGGATGCATGTTTAAATTATAGTATCTGATAGATATTTGTTAAGTAATGTTTATGACATGTGCGTGAGTATTTGGTTTGGTCACTTGCTAGATAAGAATTAAGTTCAATAATACATGATTATATTTGGCTGTTTTGATTCGGTTTGTGTAAATGAGTATATACATATATTATTCTTGATTAGTTGGTTATTAGGTTCAAATTTTTACGTAGTATCTTGAATGTTGGATTGAATGATGTTAAAATATGATATGCTTGATTTTCGAAAAATGAAATGGCATGATTTGCTTATTATTGGATGTAGAAATTTAGTACGAAAGTTAAGGTTATGTGATGACCAAATTGAAAGTGCTTTGTACGGTTGAACTAATGGTGTTTAAATATGAATTTTGACATGCAACTTAGGTATGTGTTAAATTGTCATTGGAGTTTTCAAAAGGATTCATATATGATAATGTTAAGTGCGCATATCACTAAGACATTTAAAATCTTTACTGGACCATGTTGTGAAATTGTTTATGTTAGATACACTAAAGGACAATAAGCTGTGTGATATGGATTGTTCAGTTTATTGTACACAAGTATTGAAGTAATATGTTCTATAACTAGCTTACGAAATGTTTGTAAAGATATTAAGGTTTGTTCTAGGTTATATCCGAATTGGTAATGCCTCGTAACCCTAGTTCAGCGACGAATACGGGTTAGGGGTGTTACATTTTATTGGTATCAGAGCTTACGGTTTAGTCGATTCTAAGACTACCATAGCACGTGTGAGTCTAGCTATACATGCCTTGATTACATATCGATAGTGTGGTGACTTCGACAATTTCAATTGTATTTTATATAGTAAATGGATTCCGATCCGATAGAGTAGAATGATGATGTGGAGAGTGTCGCTACGGTCTCGCACATGGATCGGCGCCATTAGACTCTTAACCGATTCACGGGTAACCACGAGGAGAGGCTAAACAAGCTTTTTACCAAATGATGAATGAATGGTTTACCCATTTGTTCGTAATAATAATAACAGACAACAACCTCCACCCCGAATAATCCAACTCCGGTACCTTCAAAGACTTCGATGATAGATCCAATGAGATCTAGTAGGCCTCCGGTGGATAAAATCAGGAAATTTAGGGCCAAAGTATTCAAGGCTAATGATGATGATGATAGAGAGCGAGCTGAAATGTGGCTTGATAACACTATTTGGGTACTTGATGAGTTATCCTGCACTCTAGATGAATGTTTAAAATGTGCTATATCATTACTTCTTGACACTGCCTATCACTGGTGGAATACACTAGTGTCAGTGGTTCCAAAAGAAAAAGTGACATGGGATTTCTTCCAGAATGAATTCCGCAAGAAATATATCAGTCAGAGGTTCATCGACCAGAAACGAAAAGAATTTCTTGAACTGAAACAAGAGAGAATGACCGTGACTGAATATGAGTGAAAATTTGTCAAATTGAGCCGATATGCTCAGGAGTGTGTATCAACTGAAGCCATTATGTGCAAAAGGTTTGAAGATGGTTTGAATGAAGATTTAAAGTTGCTTGTTGGCATTCTTGAAATCAAAGAGTTCGTGACTCTAGTTGAGCGAGCTTGCAAAGCTGAAGAGCTTGGGAAAGAGAAAATAAAGGCTGAGACAGAAACCAGAGACATTCGTAAGAGGTCGTCGGGTAAGACTTTCCATTTCACATCTAAGAAGTTCAGAGATGATTCCAGTCGACATAAAGTTACTTCAGATTTACCTAGACGTGATCGACCTCCAGTGGGCTCCCGAGCTACCTCGATGGCCAGTGTTGGTAACGTTCCACAGAACCGAGTTGAATGTAAACATTGCAGAAAATGGCATTCTGAGAGTTGTAGAGTTCGTGATCGGTCCTGCTTTAAATGTGGATCCTCGCACCATTTTATTCAAGAGTGCCCAATGTTAATTGAAAGGAATCTTGACGTAACTCTAGACCGAGTAGTGCATCAAGACGAGGCGGACCACCCGGCATTCGCAGCGTAGGTGGTAGTCGAGAGAGAGACTAAGAACACGCAGATTCGATCTGAAGCTAGAGCTCCAGCTAGAGCTTATGTCACCAAGCTAGAGAGGATCGCTTCTCCGGATGTCATTATCGATACTTTCACCCTTTATGATACTACTGTAATTGCATTGATCGATCCCGGTTTGACCCATTCATATGTATGTGAAACTCTGGTATTCAATAAGACTCTGCCAGTTGAGTCTACTGAATTTGTGATTCGTGTATCCAACCCTTTGGGTAGATGTGTATTTGTTAATAAAGTGTGTAAAGGTTGCCCATTGATGATTCGGGATTTTTGCTTCCCAGTCGATTTAATGTTGTTGCCTTTCGATGAGTTTGATATAATTTTGGGAATGGACTGGTTAACTTCACATGATGCAGTGGTGAATTGCAAAAGAAAGCTTATCGATTTGAGAAATCAGAATGGTGAGATCATTAGAGTTGAATCCAGTGATTTAAGTGGGTTTCCTACAGTTATATCTTCGATGTTAGCCCGGAAGTATGTGAGAAAAGGGTGCGAAGCTTATTTGGCTTATGTACTGGATAATAAATTGTTTGAGAGACAGATTAAATCTGTACCGATTGTATGTGAATACCCAGATGTGTTCCTTGAAGAACTACCGAGTTTACCTCCAGTACGAGAGATTGAATTTGGCATTGAATTAGCACCGAGAACGACTCCGATCTCAATAGCTCTATATCGGATGGCACCCATTGAGTTAAAAGAGTTGAAAGCACAGTTGCAAGAATTAATGATAGGGCTTTGCATGACCTAGTTTCTCCCTTAGGGTGCACCGATTCTTTTGTGAAAAGAAAGATGGGACGATGCGAATGTGTATTGATTATCTAAGAAGCTGAATAAGGTAACTATAAAGAATAAGTACCGTTACCTCGAATCGATGATTTGTTTGATCAGTTGAAAGGGGCTTCAGTATTTTCAAAGATAGATTTGAGATCGGGTTATTATCAGTTGCGAGTTAGAGATATAGATGTGCCAAAGACTGCATTCCGGATGAGGTACGGACATTTTGAGTTTTTGGTTATGCCTTTTGGGCTTACTAATGCACCTGATGTTTTTATGGATTTGATGAATCAGGTTTTTAGACAGTTTTTGGATCGATTTGTGGTAGTGTTTATTGATGACATATTGATCTACTCCAAAGATGAAATCGAGCACGCTGAGCATTTGAGATTAGTGCTACAAACTTTGCGAAATCAACAGTTGTATACGAAGTTTAGTAAGTGTGAGTTCTGGATGAAAGAGGTCACTTTTGGGACATGTTGTTTCAAAGATCGTGCATTCGAGTTGATCCGAACAAAATCTCGGCTATACTTGATTAGAAGCCACCAAAAATGTTTCGAGATTCAAGTTTTCGGGACTTGCGGGTTACTATCGATGATTTGTGAAAGGTTTTTCTATGATAGCTACCCCGTTAACAAAGTTATTGCAGAAAGATGTCAGGTTCGAGTGGTCAAAAAAGTGTCAGAAAAGTTTTGATCAGCTGAAAGCCCTTTTGACAGAGGCTCCAGTGTTAGTTTAGCCTGAAACGGGTAAAGAATTTGTTGTTTATTCTGATGCTTCTTTAAATGGTTTGGGCTGCGTTTTGATGCAGGAAGGCAAAGTTGTAGCCTACGCTTCAAGACAATTGAAGCCGCATGAAAGAAATTACCCGACGCATGACTTAGAACTTGCAGCCATTGTTTTCACATTGAAGATTTGGCGTCACTATTTATTTGGCGAGAAATGTCACATTTATTTAGATCATAAAAGTCTAAAGTATTTAATGACTCAGAAAGATCTAAATTTGAGACAACGCAGATGGTTAGAATTGTTGAAAGATTATGAGTTGGTGATTGACTATCATCCGGAAAAGCTAACGTTGTTGCGAGATCGTTAAGTCGAAAATCATTGTTTGCTCTTCGTGCAATGAACGCATGATAGCTATGTCTGGTGATGGTTCGATCATAGCAGAGTTACAAGCAAGACCGATGTTTATTCAGCAAATTTGTGATGCACAGAAAGTTGACAAGGATTTGATTGCTAGACAAATTCAGTGTGAAAAAGGTGCAGAGTTAGATTTTCAGATTGATGCAAATGACTGTTTGAATTTTAAAAGCCGAATGTGTGTTCCGAAAAACTCAAATTTGATACAGGTGATTCTGAGTGAGGCCCATAGTGGTCGATTATCAATACATCCGGGTAGCACAAAAATGTATAATGATTTGAAACAGTTCTATTGGTGGCCAGGCATGAAACGGCATATATCCGAATTTGTTTCGAAATGCTTAATTTGTCAGCAAGTAAAAGCTGAACATCAAGTGCCATCTGGACTACTTCAGCCAATCCTGATACCTGAATGGAAATGGGATAGAATTACAATGGATTTTGTATCCGGTCTTCCTATGACACCGAGTAAGAAAGATGCCGTCTGGGTTATAGTTGATAGATTGACTAAATCAGCTCATTTTGTGCCGGTTCATACAGACTTTTCACTCGATAAACTTGCTGAATTGTATGTATCGCAAATTGTGAGATTGCATGGTGTACCGAGTTCTATTGTTTCAGACAGAGACCCGAGATTTACATTGCGATTTTGGAAGAAGTTGCAAGATGCCTTAGGTACTAAATTACATTTTAGTACGACTTTTCATCCGCAGAGACAAACGGTCATCGAAATAACTATTCGGATACTTGAGGACATGTTGAGATGTTGCGTTCTCGAGTTTGAAGGTGCGTGGAACGATACCTACCTTTGATTGAATTTGCTTACAATAACGGTTTTCAATCTAGTATCAAGATGGCACCCTATGAAGCCTTGTACAGGCGAAAGTGTCGAACACCATTATCTTGGATGAGCTCAATGAGAATAAGATACACGGGTTGATTTGATTAAAGAAACCTGATGAAAGTAGCTATTATTAGAGACAATTTAAAAGTCGCCGGATCGTCAAAATCTTATGCTGATTTGAAACGCAAAGACATTGAATTTCAAGTCGGAGATCGAGTATTTTTAAAGGTTTTTCCGTGGAAGAAAGTGCTCCGTTTTGGCCGGAAAGGCAAGTTGAGCCCGAGGTTCATTGGACCGTATGAAATCATTGAACGTGTTGGGCCTGTTGCTTATAGGTTGAAGCTACCCTCTGAATTAGAAAAGATACACGACGTATTTCACGTTTCTATGCTCCGGAGATACAGATCAGATCCGTCACATGTGGTTGCTCCGTCTGAGGTTGAGATATAACCTGATATGACGTATGAGGAAAAACCGATCCGTATTTTAGCTCGGGAAATGAAAGAGTTAAGAAATAAAAAGATTTCCTTAGTGAAAGTATTATGGAATCGGCACAGAGTTGAAGAGGCTACGTGGGAGCCTGAAGATTCAATGAGGCAACAATATCTGACGTTGTTTAACGGTAAGATTTTCGAGGACGAAAATCCTTAAGGGGGGAGAGTTGTAACAGACCGAATTGGACCCTAATCGGAACAGTGGTTTCAGGACCACAAATTTGAGCCTGAGAAATATTTAAATATTATTTTATGTGTTTATTATATGTGAATTAAGATGTTTGAAAGTTTCGTAGAAAAATTTTATCGTTTAAGCACTTAATTTGATAAAAAGGACTTAATCGCGTAAAGTGTAAAAGTTGCAAGCTAAAGTGAAAAGTGCTTATATGAGGATGGCTTTTTAATATGGAGTATTAAAAGTGAAATCAGCCCATTTTAAGAGTTAGTGGCTGGTCATGGACAAGTTTGTCCTTAAGATATAATATTTTGTTATATATTATAAAGGTTAGTTAGGTAATTTAATAATAAATTAATATAAGTTAAATAAAATGCAGACAAAAGGCCAATTTTCTATCATCTTTGTTCATGGCGATTGAAACTAAGAAAAGGGGAAGAAACCTTGAAAATTTGGCAACAATTTGGGTCCAATTAGGTAAGAATTTTAGCTCGATTTTTGTTGATTTTTACGTTTCAAATCGTTGCTTAGTGTACTAAATGACCCATGTAGAAATTTTTGAATTCAAGCATGTGTGATATTCGCCATTGAGATTTTCTTGTGGTTTTGATGTTTGATGTTTTAAATTAAAGATATGCTTAAGATGAAAATATTTGGTGTTGGAAATTTTGGTGATTTTGAGAAATTAGGGCTAATTTGTAAAAGTAAAATTTTAGAGGGGCTTATTTGCAAAATAAATGAAAGGAATGGACTTATAATGCTATTGTGAGTATTCGGCCCTTGTATGATTTTTGCTAATTATGTGTATTTTGTGTTTTAGGCAAAAAGGATTAAATTGTAAAAATTTGAAATAGTAGGGGTAAAATGGTAAATTGCCTATTTATGTGCTTAGGGACTAAATTGAGATGAAATGTACTTGAATGAGCTAAATTTTAATGTGTTTTAGATCAAGAGCAAAGAAAAACAGATTTAGATCAGGGAAAGACGAAGGTTCTCGAATAGCCGATTTGCACGGTCTATCGACAACCGAGGTAAGTCCTTAAGCTAAAATAGGTCATAGAATTATTTATGAATCTGTTAAATGATATTGTTCGATGAAATTGAAGGTATATTTTTGTAATAGCTGAATGTATATTGTGGAATTGGCTTGAATGCATAAATTGACAATATGAGATTAATGTGTATCTTTGATATATTCTTTGGGAAAAATGCGAAGTATGTGATTGGTTTATGATAGTTTGGGCTTATTGCCTAGCGTGCCTTGTGTGCTTGATATATTCGGGCTTAGTGCCTAGCGGTGCTTAGTGCCTAGGTGATATATTCGGCGTAGTGCCTAGCGTGCTTAGTGCTGATGATATATTCGGGCTTAGTGCCTAGCGAGCTTCGTCTTGGGTGATTTGTTTCGGGCTAAATGCCTATGTGCCTCGTCTTGGTGATTTATTCGGGCTTTAATGCCTAGCGTGCTTCGTCGGTGTTTAAATCTCGGACCTTTGGTCTAGCGGGTTTTATACTAGCGAGTGTTAATACTGAGCTTATGCTTATGAATAAAAATGGCCTAGATATGATGGTATTGATTAAGCCAAGGTTTATTACTATAGTGTTCAACCTGAAAGTTATGTATCGAATCAAGTTTATGATACTTGTGATGTTTCTTGAATAAGCAAGTTGATAGAAATGTGTTGGTGCATTTGGTATGTAAAGTATTGAATAAAATAAAAGACATTGAGTTGATATGGATTATTTGCATATAAGAGTAATTATATTATATATATATGTATATAGATTCGGCCATGCTTTACATACATATATATTTGTATACATTCAACTATGTGAAATCATTTTAGATGTGCATTGAAGATGTTATTCGGTTGTGTGTGAAATGGCATAGGATTTTATTTATCGATCAAGATACTTTCGATAAGTCTTACAAGTTAAGTATACGATGAGTAAGGTTTCGCTATATAAATGAACATTGAAATTCGGCTATGATGGTACATAGTGAGTATATGTCATAAATACTGCTTGAGACTTACTAAGCTAGCATGCTTATTATGTGTATTCTTGTTTACCGTTGTTTTATAGATTTAGGTACAAGCTACGGACTCGAAGGATCTGAGAAGAAGTCAACTGCACTATCGACTTTCTTTTGGTATTGAATAACTTAGTTTGGTATTTAAAAAGGGCATGTATAGGTTAGACTAAAAAGTATAACTGATGTCTTTTAATCGTGTAAATATGCAAGCCATGCAAAAATGGCTAACTATTTTGGGATAACTTGTTTCGTGTTTTGATGATATAGTTTGCTTATGCCATGAACTATCATTATACTTGAATGTGGTTTAATCACACGTGAGAGTGGTATATATATATATATATTTATAATGTTTGGACATATGATATGGCAATGAATAATGGTAAGCATGATGTAGTATTCGGTTTAGGCAATGAAGTAAATGATGGATGCATGTTTAAATTATAGTATCTGATAGATATTTGTTAAGTAATGTTTATGACATGTGCGTGAGTATTTGGTTTGGTCACTTGCTAGATAAGAATTAAGTTCAATAATACATGATTATATTTGGCTGTTTTGATTCGGTTTGTGTAAGTGAGTATATACATATATTATTCTTGATTAGTTGGTTATTAGGTTCAAATTTTTACGTAGTATCTTGAATGTTGGATTGAATGATGTTAAAATATGATATGCTTGATTTTTGAAAAATGAAATGGCATGATTTGCTTATTATTGGATGTAGAAATTTAGTACAAAAGTTAAGGCTATGTGATGACCGAATTGAAAGTGCTTTGTACGGTTGAACTAATGGTGTTTAAATATGAATTTTGACATGCAACTTAGGTATGTGTTAAATTGTCATTGGAGTTTTCAAAAGGATTCATATATGATAATGTTAAGTGCGCATATCACTAAGACATTTAAAATCTTTACTGGACCATGTTGTGAAATTGTTTATGTTAGATACACTAAAGGACAATAAGCTGTGTGATATGGATTGTTCAGTTTATTGTACACAAGTATTGAAGTAATATGTTCTATAACTAGCTTACGAAATGTTTGTAAAGATATTAAGGTTTGTTCTAGGTTATATCCAAATTGGTAATGCCTCGTAACCCTAGTTCAGCGACGAATACGGGTTAGGGGTGTTACATAATTCACCCATATGACATGCCAATGGCATACTGAGTCTGTTTGTGATTTGAATACGCCATTAGGCATACTTTATGTTAATGTTTATGAAATACCTTTGAAAGGCCCATTTATGCAGTCAATATTCTTATTTAAGATCTCTTTGGAGCTCACTAAGTTCTTATAAACTTACACTGTTACCATTTTCCTTCCCAGGCTTGTTATTTGAAGGAAGATATTTCTAAATGAATACACTAGAACATTATTGTTGCCGTGAGATATCAATTTTGCTTGTATTGTGTATGATATGTGGGGGGTGTATTTTGAGAAGAATTTGTATTAAGAACATTTATCTGTTAAATTATACTTTTAATGAAGTCTCTTTAAGGTTTTATGGTTTGATTTCAAAGAATTATTCTTTGATTGATGAAAAGATCATACTAAAAAATGGCTTATATATTGTTATTTTTTTATCTGTTAAAGGGTTTATTTAAATACTGAAGTTATGCAAAGTTTATGCCAAAACTGATTTTAGACTTAAATCGATTATTAAGTAGTAACACGTCATACTTGGATCTTTTTAAAGGATTGGGTTTGGAGTGTTACAAGTTGGCATCATAGCCAAGGTTGAATCGAGTATCAGAAAACTGAAGGCTGCGTCACACCCTATCATGCATAGTACACCTCTGGCTTAGTCCTTATTGTTTGAACTTAATTAAATTTTCTTGTGTAATGATGTAAGAAAATGTCAGACGAACCAAGAGAAGTTGCTGCAGAAGAGATAGAGAGTCATATGCTTGCACAAGAGCAAGCCCCTTCTAACAATATCGGTAATGCAGGGAATGCCTTTAGGAATGTATTTTTCATGATTATGACATAATTTTTTGATCGGTTTTTAGGGAACACTCAAGTGCCCCAACAACAACAACATCAGGAACCACATCTTGAAATGGTTCACCCAACACAACCTGCTCCACCAATGCTTGCAGTAACTATATCTAAGGTTAACCTTGTGAAAGAAATAAAAAAAGGGGTGCTAAGGAGTTTATTGGGGATAAAAGTGATGATCCCATTGTGGCTAAGCAGTGGTTGTCTCATTCATGCAAAGTGATAAAAGAATTAAAGTGCACACCAGAAGGCAATCTCTTATGTTCCATATCTTTTCTAGAAGGAGAAACTTAAAAATGGTGGGAAACATTGGTTAGTGTGACTCCTAAATAGGTTATTGACTGAGACTTCTTTTTGGAGAAGTTTAAGGAAAGATATGTGAATCAGATGTATGCTGAGCAAATAAAGAAAGAATTTATGTACTTAAGACAATAAAGAATGTCTGTGATGGAGTACGAGCGAGAATTTGTCGGACTTAGCCATTATGCTAAAAACATGTTTCAAACAAAGAAAGAAATGTATGATAAATTTGAATGGGGGTTAAGAGATGAGATTCGTGCCTTAGTAGCAGCCTCTGAATGCAAGACTTTAGCAGCCACGATAGTTAAAGCTCATAAGATGGAAACCACTATTAGTTACAGAAGTAGAAACTTTTGAAAGAGAACAGATGAAAAGAGGAATGACTAGTCATCCACCTCTAACAAGTTTTAAGAAACCCAAGGATCAAACTTATTCAACTTCAAGGAGAGGCTCACAGTCTAGAAGTTTTAGGCAAGAAGGATTTGACAGACCAATTGCTTCAATGGAAAGTTTTGGTAGGTCTAGGGTGATAAGAAATGTTAGATGTGAATACCATGGTAAAAATCATGGGGGTGAATGTTGGAAACTTTCATCGACATGTTTTGTATATGGATCCAAAGACCATATAGTCAAAGATCGTCCTTCAAATATAGAAGCAACCTATAACACCTCTAACCCGTATCCATCGCTAGAATAGGGTTACAAATGTAACACCCCTAACCCTAGCCATTTCCAGACTAGGGTTAAAGGCATTATCGGATGGATTGGAAACTTTTGCAGACATTTTATAATACAACTCAACCAATCAGATCAGAACGTCCCTTTTATAGGTCGACGAGACCTTAATCATGATTTAGAATAGGCTCGGGACTAAACCGAATACACATGGAAATTCTCAAAAATTTAAAACTTTTTCAAAGCTGCAGAGGTCACACGCCCGTGTAGGCAAGCCGTGTGCCTCCCATGACTACTAGACACACCCATGTGTCATGGCCATGCCAAAACAGAGTATGTATACTGACTTATCCACACGGCCACTAGACACGCTCGTGTGCCATGACCGTGTGTACTTAGGCCAGCTACTGACTTGTTCACACGGCCACCAGGCATGCCCATGTGCCATAGTCGTGTAGAATTAGGCCAACTACTGATATATATTCACACGGCCACCAGGCACACCCTTGTGCCGTGGCCGTGTAGGCAAAATAGGCCACTTGCAAGGCCAAAGTGCCACCCACACAAGGGTCAATCCCTACAAGCAAAATTTACCAATTCAGTTCATACACACTTGGCATCCAAAAACATGTCAAACAGTCAACATATCTTCATATTCAAACTTTTTCCAATCATACCACTTTGCCTAACTAAAAACACATATACATTCAAACATGGTTCATCCACATTTACCTTTCATATAACCATTTCTTTTCTCAAACATACATTCTCATAATGCATTCATATGCTTACCATAGCTTGACCATTTCATTAACTACCAAACCATACCAAATCATGCATCATATAACATAATCACTCATGCATATTACCAACATTTATGTAGCCACATCTCATGGCTATTTATATACACTTCAAACATAGTCCAAAATGACTAGCCTATACATGCCATATCTAGCTATATACATATTTCAAAGGTACCAAAATAAGATGAGTAGTGTGATGGCGATCCTCGAAGATCCCCGAGCCTTTAGTAGCTTTGACGATCTATAAAATAGAGCAAACACACACACAGAGTAAGCTTTCAAAAGCTTAGTAAGTCATAAACAAATAAACTTAGCATGAAATGCACATAACCATATTGATACAATGACATTAATGGTTCTCATAGCAAATTCATCACATATAACTCTTTGGCTCATTTTCTTAGCCATATCTTACCCCATTCTTCACTCAAATGTCACATATTCACATAGTTCTTTTAGGCATATCTTCACATATCATTCTATCATTTCATTTCACATATTCATCTTAGTAAGTTCATATAGATACTTACCTTTCATGCACACTTAGTGTACATATCAAATGTACTTGAAACGAATATACAATCATATAATAGTTCGTATCTCAAATTTTCTCGTTGAATCGTTCGGAACTAATAGGATACTCAGAGTGCTAGGAATAATCGTACAATGCCAACGTCCCAGACATGGTCTTACATGTAACCAAATATCGATGCCACTGTCCCAGACAGGGTCTTACACGAATCAAATACGATGCCAATGTCCTAGACATGGTCTTACACGTAAATCTCATATCGATGCCAATATCCCAGACATGGTCTTAGACAAAATCTCGAATTAATGCCAACATCCCAGACGTAGTCTTACATGATATCACATAACAGACACCTATGTCACCTATCTATTCCTAGGCTCGAACGGGACTTCTCGAATGTTAACAATATGTTGATCTTATCTTAGAATTCATATATACAACATCTCATATGCATTCATCATTATCAATAGTCATATAAACATACATAATTCAATACAAATACATTTATTTGTATATTGACTTACCTCGAATTCGGTTTAACGAAAACGGATACGGCTACTCGATTACTTTCGCTTTCCCACGATCTAAATCCATTTTCTTTGGTTTTTGATCTATAAATATTCAAATTTAAACCTTTTATTCACTAATTCATCCAATTCAATCCAAATACACATATTTAGGGCAATTTACAAACTAGCCCTCATATTTTCACATTTAGACAATTTAGTCTCTAAATCACAAAATCACAAAATACTCCAAATTTGCTTTTACCCATGTTTAGCCGAATACACACTATGCTCATAACAATCCATACATTTCATTTATTTCACAATTTAATCCCTCAAAATGCTATTTTCTCAATTTAGCCTTAATTAGCTAAATTCATAAAAAATTCAAGAACAAAACATGTTCATTAAACACATATCTTTCATTTAACACCAAAACTCATCATAAAGCTTACCATTTCATCAATGGCTCATCTCATAAACATCATCAATTCTCAAAATTAAAACATGGGTTTCAAAGTTTACGAAGCAACGATTACAGAAGCATAGAAATTATCAAAAATCGAAGCAAAACATACCTTGAATTTGGATCAAATGCTAGCCGAATGCCCGAGCTAAATTTTCTTTTTCTTTTCTTTGGTGTTTCGGCAATAAAAGATGATAACCATCATCTTTCAAATGTTTATTTTATTGATATATCACTTAATTATCAAATTCCAATATTAACCTTTTTATTATCATAAAAGACAAATTAACAATAAGGTTATTTTGTCATTTAATTAACCAAGAACTAAATAATGGATTGATTTCCTCTTAAGGCCACTACTTTTAAGGGCCACATCAAATAGGCACTTTTACAAATATCATGCTAGTTTTGCATTTAATGCAATTTAATCCTTTTCTCAAATTAAGCACATAGAAAGACAAATTAACTTACGAAACTTTAACCCATGCTTAGTCACATATCAACGGAATAGAAAATAATATTAAAATATTTTACTAACTAGATTGGTGGTCCCGAAACCACTGTTCTAACTAGGGTCTAAACCGGACTGTTACAATAAAGCATTTCCATAAAAACGTAACTTAAAACATTCATTTCCAAACATTAGATAAATCATAGCATAATTCATTGAAAGGCATGCATATCATCCTTATTCGAGCCCTTGAGGCCTTAGAAACACTTTAGAAATGATTCAGGACTAAATCGAGAATAGATGAAACCTTAAGGAAAAAGTTGGAAAAATTCACACTGCAGGGGTCACACGGTCGTGTGGCCAGGCCGTGTGCCTCACATGGCTGAGACACACGCCTATGTCTCAGGCTGTGTAACATTCAAAACAGGTACACACGGCCGTGTCCATGCCAATGTAACTCTCTGACTTGGGTCACACAACCAAGCCACACGTCCGTGTGCCAGGCCGTGTAACTCTCAAAATGGCCTCACACGCCAGTGTGGTAGGTCGTGTGGCTGCCTGATTTGTAACCCTTTTAAACCTACAGGGGATACACGGCTGTGTCACATGGCTATGTGTCACACTGCTAAGACACATGCCCGTGTCTTAGGCTGTGTGGACAAGAAATAGGCCAAAATCAAGCCATTCGTTTCAACCATTTACAACAAGTACCTACAAGCCAAATGCACCTATGAACAAGGTACCAAAACAAGCCAAAACATGCATAATAAGACCATTTTAATAGACCATAAATCCATACAACCAATATGCCATTAAGGCACCTCAATCACAATTTATCAAATCTATCCAAACCTATGCATAATTGACCATTCATATAGCATTTATATCTAAACCTATTTCCATACCAAAACTGACCACTTTGCAAACATGCCAATATATACCACTTTGGTCATAAAACCATGCATCGGTTTGACCATATAAACATCAACCATTATATTATCAAAGTGCTAAAAGCACACCAACCAAATTACCATATTTACAGGCCAAACATAACAGATAGTTCATAAAACTCAATTCACCTATACATGCCATTATAACCATGAAAAAAATCAAAATCTATTAGTATAATCTCTAGATAGTGTGATAGGTCTTCGACGAGCTTCCAAACTGATCGAGCTTTTAATAATCTATAAAACATAGAAAATGACAACATCATAAGCATATAATGCTTAGTAAGTTCATAAATCATGAACATAGCTTACCATTTCAGTGCATAATCTTAAAAATAGACATGAATCAATCCAACATAGCAAAATCATCAACAACACAAGTTAGTGATTAAACACATAACTTAGCAAAATCATCTCATGGTAAGATAAAATTCATGAACATATGATACTTGAATTCATTCTTTTCATAAACATGGTTATACATACGTTGATCATCAATAATTCATACCTTTCCTTAAGTTCTTAAATTAGCCATTGGTACACATACCGTTCCTTCCAATTTCATGCCCGTTGAAACACTTATAATAATAACGGATGCATGGAAAGCTCACACAAAGTGTGCTAACACATGGTCGAAACCATTTCCTTTCCATTTTCTTTACATCGATGCTCACTCGAGCCATAAATGGTTCTGCTCACACAAGTTGATGGTTAGAATGTAGATACATGATGCCACTCACACAAGCTGACGAGTATTCGCAACAAATGCCGGAACTCAGCCATCGGTAGGACATTCAGGAACAACACCCAAAACATGGTAACCCTAATGACATGTCATTTGTATCCTATATATTCCTAAGGTTAAAAACAGACTCGATAGTCGTCGTGACATGATATGATGAATAACATAGTAAAATTTAAATAAAAAAAATTTAAATGCTATTTAAACATATGAACTTACCTCGAATACAAAGATGACGAAATATAATCAACTAGTTTGAGACTTTTTCTTTCCCTCGATCTAGATTCGTACGAGGCTTAACTTGATCTAAGTAAGAAATTTTAATTCATTTAATATTCATTCTACTCAATTCAGTCCAAAATTTATACTTTTTCTAACTTACACTTTTGCCCCTATATTTTAATTTCTTTACAATTTAATCCTTAAGCTCGTAAATTGAAATTCATGCAATTTCATCCACATACCATGCTAGTTGATTTACCTAGGGACTCATATAAATAAAAAAAACATTAAATCACATTTTCATCATAACATTTTACCACTTTTACGTAATAGTCCCTAAATGATAATTTCGTCACAGATCACTTTACAAAAGTTGTTTATTTAAGACCATATATTCATTTTCTTCCATCAAACTTCAAACTTCAAAAATCACACAAACACATTCATGGTAAAACCCTAACCTTTAAAAAGTTTTGCAAATTTGTCTCTAGGCTAGCTAAATTAAGCTACAACGATCCCAAAAACATAAAAATCGTTAAAATCAGAGTTAAAACACATACCATGCACATAAAAATGCCATCGACGAACCTAGCTTGCTCCCATGGTTTCTTTCTTTTGAATTTTGGTGAAGATGAAGTGAAAAGATGATAGTTTTTGTTTTTTCTTTATTTTACTAACATATATTTATTAATTTACATAAATAACCTTACATTTTAACATTAAAATCACCTAATTCATGTCCATAAATGTCCACTCATAAAAATGGTCTAATTACCACATAAATCCCTTAATAATTTAATTTCATAGCTAATAGATACCTTTAAGTATTAGAACTCTACTTTTGCACCTTTTACAATTTAGTCATTTTTACTTAATTAAGCATGCAAACGATAAAATTTCTGAACAAAATTTTTATATGACAATATTAGCATATCTTAGACATTAAAAAAATAATAAAATGAATATTTCTATGTTAGCTTTGTTGTCCTGAAATTATAGTTCCAATTTCGTTGAAAACGGGCTGTTACACAACCATAAAGCAATCTATTCGAGGACCCCAAAAGTTTTAGCAAGAGACTAGATCTGGAACTGCAGCAAAGTTTGGTTCAATAAAGGGAACCCTAAGGAAAAAATTTCGTAAGCCGAGTTCTAGAGTGTCAAGCCAAGCCTATGTAATGAAAGCTACGGAGGATGCTGATTTGCCAGAAGTGATAACGAGTAAATTTTCTTTTCTTGGAAATAGTATTTATGCTTTGATAGATCCAGTGTCCACTCATTCATATATCTGTACTAAGGTGTTAGAAGGTTTAATTCTTGAAGTGGTATATTCTGAAACGAATGTGTTAGTAACTAATCTACTAGGTCAAAGTACTGTGGTGAATAAAATGATAAAGAATTGTCCGTTAGTATTTGGCGAGCACACGTTTTTGGCAGATTTGTTATTGTTGAGTTTTTATGAATTTGATGCTATTTTGGGGTTGGACTAGCTGACTAAACATAATGTTTTGGTAGACTATTGTGCTAGGGGTGTACATTTGATAGCTGTTGAGGGTAAAGAAGTATTAATGCCTGACATATAGACTCGTTGGCGAACATGATCATTTCTGCTATATCTACCAGAAAGTTAATTGTTAAGGGTACAAACTCGTACTTGGCATATATTATAGATTCATCCGAGTCAAAAAAGAAGTTAGTCAAGTTCCTGTGGTAAGAGAATTTCCAGATGTCTTTCTAGGAGAACTTCTAGGAATGACGTTTAAGAGAAATGTTGAGTTCTCAATTGAACTAGAACCTAGAACAACACCTATCTCTTGTACTCCATACAGAATGAAACCATTAGAATTAAAAGAGCTAAAAGCATAGTTGCAAGATTTGGTTGATAAGGGTTTTATAAGACCAAGTGTGTCACCTTGGGGTGCACCAATTCTATTTGTAAAGAATAAGGTAACGATAAAGAATAAGTATCCTCTGCTCAGAATTGAAGATTTGTTTGATTAGTTATGTAGGGCTACAAGATTCTGTAAAATTGATATGATGTATAGATATTATCAAGTGAAGATCAAAAGTGATGATGTCCTTAAGATTGCTTTTCGATCGAGGTATGGTCATTATGAGTTTTTTTAATAATTCCTTTTGGTATTACTAATGCATCTGTAATATTATGGAATTAATGAACAAAGTGTTTTAACCATACTAGGATCAGTTTGTAATGGTCCATATTAATGATATATTGGTTTATTCTAAGAACGAAGTTGATCATAAAGAACGTTTGAGAATTGTAGAGAGAACTTTGCGTGATAATCAGTTGTATGCTAAGTTAAGTAAATGTGAATTTTGGCTGAGAGAAGTAGATTTTTTGGGCCATGTGATTTCTATTGAGGGCATTAAAGTAGATCCTGGTAAGATAAAAAGCAGTACTTGAGTGGAATCTGCCAAAAAATGTATATGAAGTTCATAGTTTTTTGGGCTAGTAGATTATTAAAGAAGATTTGTAAAAGGTTTTTTAATAATTGCAACGCCTTTTACTCACCTATTGAAAAAGACAAAAAATTTTGAGTGGAATAAAGAGTGTTAGTAAAGTTTTGAGAAGTTGAAGGTAGTATTGACTGAAGCTCTAGGTTTAGCACAGCCAGAGTCTAGTGTAGAGTATACAGTTTATACAGATGCATCTTTAAATGGGCTTGTATATGTTCTTATGTAGAAGGGAAAAGTTGTAGCTTATGCATCATGTCAGCTTAAGCCTCATGAGAAGAATTATCCGACACATGATTTGCAATTGGCAGTAGTGGTATTGGCATTGAAGATATGAATACATTATTTCTATGGAGAGAAGTGTCATGTGTTCTCTAATCATAAAAGTTTGAAATAGTTGATGACCCAAATGGATCTAAATTTGCACCAAAGAGATGGCTAGAACTGTTGAAAGATTATGATTTGACTATTGAGCATCATCTAGGGAAGGCAAATGTGGTGGCAGATACTGTGAGTAGAAAGATAGTGGCAGCACTAGTATCTTTCCGAGAAAAAGTAAGTATGACTGATAGTGGATCTTTACTAGTAGAAGTAACTGTGATGCCAACATTTCTTTCTCAGATTTTAGAAGAACAAATAAAATATGCACATTGTGATTCATATAAACAGCAAATGATATTTGGCTAAGCAAAATATTTAGTTTGGGTAAGAATGGTGAGTTGAGATTCATGGGAAGAATGTTTGTGCCACTTGAGAATGATTTGAGGAAGAATTTTTTAAGAAAAGATCATCAAGGACCCTTTTCACTCCATCTAGAGAGTATCAAGATGTACAGAGATTTGAAAAGCTTGTATTTGCGGCCTGGGATGAAAAGAGAAATTGTAGAGTATGTTTCAACCTATTTGACATGTCAAAGAGTTAAAGTATAGCACCAAGTTCTCTCAGGTAAGTTGTATCCTTTGGACATACCAGAGTGGAAGTAAGATAGGATTATCATGGATTTTGTGTTAGGGTTACCCCTCAGCCCTTCAAAGAAAAATTCAGTTTGGGTAATAGTTGATAGGCTTACTAAGTCAGCTCATTTTTAGCCTGTGACCACTACTTATTCATTGAATAAGTTAGCTGAGCTTTATATTGTTGAGATAGTATGCTTGCATGAAATTACATCTTCCATAGTTTTTGACAGTGATACTGGGTTTACTTCAAGATTCTGGAATCAATTACAGAAATCTTTGGGAACTAAGATGCAATTCAGTACTACATTTCATCCTCAAATAGATGGTCATTTTAAGTTATTCATGTTTTAGAGGATATGTTGAGTGATCGCTAAAATAAGAGCTTTAAAATTTATAATGAATGAGATCAAACCTTGAGACTAACTCTAACAATGATTAAAGGCAAGTGTACCTATCGAACAGTAGTATAGCTTAGGCAAGACCGGATTATCGAACCTAAAGGAACTAAAAGTACTAATACTCACCTTTTTTTTATTATTTAGTCTAAAATATGGAGTGATTGGTTGATTTAATCTAGTTTAACGATTTCTAAGCTAAAGACAAAGACAAAAAGAACGAATAGGGAAATAACTCGAAGAGAACTCAATTGATCACAATGATACCCTCAGGAAGAATCCACCTAAACTTCACTTGTTATTTAATACTGAACCATATGATTTATTTACTTAGTTTGATCCGTAAGACTCCCTAACGTATATTAAACCCTCTCTCGAGGTGAATAACGTCTAACCCTTGGTTAATTAGTGGAACTCTCGTTCGCTTATAATAACCCCCTAGAATAGCAGTAATTCGATCTATGGATTCACATATTAGGTTTCACCCTAATCTGGCAAAATCTCGTCACCCTATCTCTAGGCGTGTGATCAGCTCCGCTTAATTATGCTCAATCTACTCTTAAGTAGGGTCTATTCCTCCTCCACCTAAGCACATCGGATTTGGATTAAGCATGCATAATTAAGAACAAACTAAGTATTTATCATATATTTCAAAATCAATAACAAAATTCATCTAGGTTTCATCCCCTTCAGGTATCTGAAGGGTTTAGTTTATAACAAATAAAGAAAACATCTCAAGAGAAAAGATAAAAAAAAACATAGAAAATCCCTAAAACCCCCTGAAGGAATTGAATGAGAAATTCACCGTCTTGAGTAGAATTCTAGCTCTTCGAGATGGATCCACTTGGCTATCTTTGAGTGATCCCACAAAACATAATCGTCCTGGCTCGGCTCCTTGGCCTAGCTCACCGCCCCCCTTTCAGGATGCACTTAGGGTGTTTATATAGACTTTTAGAATCCCTTACTTGGTCCCTAAGTGTCCTAATTTAAGTCTGCTTCCTACTCGGTGTTTGAATAAGCTTTGGAAAGTGTTTCTTTGGCTCTAAGTATCCAAATCTGAGTGAAATTGCTCTCTCCCGTAACAGGGGCACGGCCATGGCACACGCCCGTGTAAGTCGTGGTTGGGCAATGTTCGATTCTATTGTTTTAGGCATGGTCATGTAGATCAGGATTCAGGCCGCGTCTTGTAATTTGACGAGACACGGCCGTGTGGTTTGAAGTCCAGGCCGTGTTGATTTCCTCTTTGGCCTAAATTGGCCCGTTTTAAGCCCGTTTCTTGCTCTTTTCGTCCTCGGGTGCTTTCCTGAGTATAAACATGAAAAGAAAGGATTAAAAGCCCCTTTTTACATAAATCAAGGGCTAAATCATCCAAAAGCATATAAATATGGGGTTAAAATATGTTACTTTTATGGTTTATCATTGAGAAGCTGTGTAATTAAATTTAAGCTGAACTGGGAAAATTGTATTCCTTTAGTTGAATTTTCTTACAATAATGGTTATCATGCCTGTAGCACCCAGTATTGGCGGGTCCTAAGTTTAGCCGAGTAAATCAAAAAAATCTGAGTGGTGTGGTCCTTCCCACCCAATTGACGCTTTCGGCATACATGTAGGGCGCATAGCTAATATTAGAGTATAAGGTAATGGTTTCTCTTTGAAATGTGTGAATATATATAGAGGAAGAGGATGACAAGTGTGTCAAGGGTTATTAGGTAATGAGAATATCGCCAAAGGTAAGGTATGCCTAGTTAGTCTAGTTATGGTGTAACTTACGTTCTAACGAGATAGTTAGGGATGAACGAAGGGATAAATCAAGGATATGTAACGATTTTGGATTCTTGTACACATTTCTCTATAGCTGTAAGCCACTAATAAGGGTAATTTTGAAAGTTGGTGACACGTGTCAAGCTTCACTATGAGAACATAGGTTTTACATATATATTGATGTGAACTTTATAAGAAAATAGGAAGTTGTCTCCTTTCTTCTATTTGAAAACATCATTGTTGACTTGCTTTGGAGCTAATTAGAGATATTTATTACTTAGCTAAAACTAAGGATCAAAGTTCATACAAAAGGTTGTTTCATATTCTGGGTAAGTATTATGGACTTGCATGTTAACTTTTAAAAGAGTAAGTTTGTTTTATGTGCATAAATAGTAAGATGAGGAAGTAAGGCATTGCATGAGGGTTATTTGGGTTCCAAATGTTGATAAAATTCATATGAATGAGTTTTAACGATATCCTTATATCTTACAAGCAGTTATTGTTGGGTTTTCGTGTTGGATGTTTGGGATTTGGAGATCAAGCTACAGCTCGTGGGTGTTAGGTGAGTCTATAAATTGACTCATGTGCGTATACTGCTTATTCTAGATGCTTTTGTGAAGAACCATATGAACGACAAACTGAAACTAGAAAAGGATGGTATGATGAATATGCTAATGTGTGAATATTAGTTGAGGGTTGCATGTATGACTTGTATGAATCTTACAGGTATAGTGTTGAGAAATGTGCCCATATTGTAGAAAACATGTAACTGCTTTCTATTTATTTGAACGATGAATAAATAAAGTTAATTTCACACTTCACTATTATATCTTTTTTATTTCTGTCTTTTATATTTTGCATGCGTAGCGAAATTGTGACAAGTAAATATTAACTCGTTGATTGTCTAAGTTTAAAATAATGATAAGTGGCATTGTAAGCACGTTTGCATTATGAGAAAGACAACTTACTTTAGTAGATAATCTAAATGAGTCCGTAATCCCAAATGTAACACCCCAAACCCAGCCTAGAAGTTAGGCCCGAATCCGGTGTGTCACACTAAAAAGTTTTTCGAAAACGTATAAAGAAAACATGTCAAATGAGATAAAAAAAACATGTTAGATCCTTTTTATTCGTACAAAAATAGATGTTGATTTGTTAAAATTAAGAAAATCAAGTTTGACTTGAGATATTTAATAAAATACTACTAACCTCGAAGATTGATCGATTAAATTTGAAGTAATAATTTTATAAAACTGTGACTTTTAAAAATATCGTTGATAGTTCGAGAGAAATTTTCGTATTAAAATATTTGTAAAAGTTTATTTTGAAATTCATTTGTTAATCGATTTTGAAAAACCTTTATTATGATTCTAGAAAATCCCATTTAAAATAATTTGAGTAAAATATAAACATGTCAAACATAAAGCAAAATAAAATAATCCGAGGCCTTATTACAACACATAACCCAAAATAGTAAAGTAATAAAGTAAAAAAGTAAGAAACTAAAGTCCAAATAAAACCATTTCAAGTATGGCCTACACCGAGTCACCCATGGCCCCAAGTCCTCGTCACTGAGCATTACCTACAAGGGTTAAGAGAAAAGGGGGGTGAGTTACAAGAACTCAGTGTGTAACCCACTTACCATTTTCCACTGGGCCAAAAATCCAATTAAGCATTTATTGGGCCAAAGCCCATTTACAATTATAACATAATAACATGTATATAATATGCATGTGATATGCAATTCCCAAACCAAACCTAGTTTTCCATCCGCTACACACCACCCGTACCAACCAACACACCTGTGGGGAGCTTTAGTCACCCACCCCGCCAACACACCAACTGGGCAACTAAGCCATATTAAACTAGGCAATTAAGCCATTAAACTGGGCACAAAGCCATTAACTGGGCACGAAGCCATTAAACTGGGCACGAAGCCATTAATTGGGCATGAAGCCATTAAACTGGGCACGAGGCTATATATAAGGCTGGGCACATAGCCATAAGAATTTTGTAGCAAAGCTACCAGAACTTCTCTTCGTTAAATATCCCAACCCATGCAAATCATGTATGCATATTCATTTACAATAATTCATTCATATAATTATTACAAACACACGACCCATTATAAAAAAAATTTTAAACAATCTGGCCCATATCACATTTTGGCCCATATAGAAAATATCACATTTGGCCCATATATCAAATATCACATTTGGCCCATATATCAAATATCACAATTGGCCCATATATCACTTTTATCGATTTAGTCCATTGAGGGCAATTCCGTAATTTGGCCCATAAAGGCATTTTCGTAATTCAGCCCATAAGGGCATTTTCATAATTTTACCCGTTGAGGGTAATTTGGTAATCTTGCAACCCAGGGGTATTTCGGTAATTTACCCTCTAAGGGTATTATGGTAATTTCGCAACCTAGGCTTAACTACTAATTTGGGGCATAAAATCGAAACTGTCCATCTGCGTCATACTGACTAAATTGACCATAACTCATGTTAGGAATATTGAAATCTAAATCCGTAAATTTTCCTTGAAACTAGACTCATATATCTCCTTACTACAATTTTTCAAGAATTTTTACCTTAACCATTTAGTACAGTTTATTCCTTAAAGTTTCCCTTGTTTCACTGTCCAACGATTCTGATCTCTCTTACCCAAAATCCAAATATCTCACTGTACAGTTTTTATATACTGCTCCCATTTGTCTCTATTAATAATAGGCTCACTAAGGAATCTATACATATAAATTATGTCCCATAGTTCACTTTTTACAATTTTATACAATTTTTCCAAGACAGAACAGAATACCCCGAAGTCATTCAAAACCAGTCTCACTAAAATTAACATATCTCAGAATATAATATTCCTTTTTCCTTCTACGTTTCTTCCATATTAAAGTAGACACAGTAAGAATATAATATTCATTTTCCTTCTACGTTTCTTCCATATTAAAGTAGACACAGTAAGATTTAATCTGATATCTTACTCACTTTGTAATTCCTTTTATCCAATTTTTCATGATTTTTCAAATTCACGTCACTATTTCTGACTGAAACTGTTTTATTACAAAACATGATTACCACTATGAGCATACGCACGTCCGAGTGATCACGGATGCCGGTTATCAGTTTTCTTCGATATTTCTGTCGAATCACAGAATATTTCATGTAAACTTTCAAAGAGATGTGAGACTGACTCACCATTTCAAACATATATTCGGAAGGGTACGGGATTACACACCTTGATTACGAGTTGTGCTTTCTACCGATTTCAACACCTATATTGATAGTTGATAGAAGGTTAGTCTCAACTTCGATAATCGTAACTAGAAACACTTTATTAGGCTAACTCCACTTACCATGATTGTGATCTCCCTCGATGCACCAAGAATCGATCCTACCAACAATATCAATTAGCCAACCTTCAATCCAATTAACTCAATAACCAAATGGAGATATCGAATGGACTATGAAAGATCTTCCTTACCTTAATCGATTATAATCCCGTTTCTCACGATCGTCCTATGACTAGGGATGATTAGGCGATGTTGTGGTATTCGGCCTCCCTCTATATCACTACGAAGAAGAAAACGATCTCGTATTAGAGAAAGTAAGGTGATGGTCTCAGTCAAAATGACCATCCAAAAACCAAAGTGTGGTGTAACATCCTGATAATTAGGGGTTATGCATATTTACTTAATTGAATGATGTTGCATGCTTAATTATGATTGAGTGTATTTTGGAAGTTATTTTTGAACTTCATTAATTAAGTGAATGCTTAGTGAAACTTTTAATTTCTAATAATTAAGATGGAGCTAAGCATGATAGGTTTTAAGAAATAAAGACAAGAGGTTTTAAGCATAAGATGGGTAATTGGCAAGGTGGTTAGGATGCATGGATGAGTGCTTGAGGGGAGAGGTTCGAATCCCCTAGCTAGCAAATGGGAGGATTTTATTTTTGTTTCCTTCCCTATAGTGTCGGCCAAGACTCTTCTAGAATGGATGAGCATCTTTTTAATTTTGGTTAATTGACCATATGAAAAAGGTAAGCTAAAACTTATGGTATGGAATCATGAAAGGATGATAAGATGAGGGGGACAAAAGGCTTGAAGTAAGGGCATTGTCTTGGAAACTTTTTCATGGTCATTTGACCATGAACCTAGTCGGTTTTAGGGGCTAAAGGGGATAGTTAATTGTGATAGAAATCTAAGGGTTGATGGGGAAGAAACAAGGAGGAAAAAGGGGGATAATGTTGGCATGCTAGTTGGCGAATTTGACCTTGAGTTAGGGGTGTTAGTTGGCCAAAACTCTAGCATTTTGAACATCTTTTCTCATTTCTCCAAAACTCTCCTCCTAGCGAATTATGCTATTGACATTAGGTAAAAGCTTCACTTTGTTTTGGCTTTCATTTTGACCAATTTTCTCCAAAAGCTCCCTTCCTAGCGAATGCTTATCTACACGAAGAGAAGTCTTTTCTCTTCTTTTGGTCATCTTGCAATTTGCCATTTCGGTTTGAAAGGTCTTTTAGTTTCTTTTCTCCTAAACAAAACACCTTTCTTTCTCTTTGTAACCAAATTACAAGTCTTCAAGAATTATTTCTTTTCTTTTCCCTCATTGCGAAAGTACCAAAGTTCAAGAATTATTTTCTTCAATTTCTCCCTCTTGGCGAATGTGCATAGGTCTCTAAACCTATATCTTTTCTTTTCTTCATCATCATCTTTTCTTCTTCTCTTTCTCTCTTCTTTCATTTATCTTTCTTCCTCACTCTCAACCAAAACTATTTTCTACCAACACCAAAATCAACATACTTTCCTTCTCTTTTGTCAAACCAAATCACCTTTCTTTTTCATCTAAATCTTTCTTTTCTTCTATTGAAAACCGAAACCATTTTAGCCATAAATCACTATCTTTTTCTCTTTTCTTTTTGTTCAAGGCCGAATCTTCATTTGGGCAAGTAAGACTTTTTGTCAATTATTTTCTTATCTCCTTTATTATAATCGATTTAAAACATAGTTCTCTTATTTTTTTCTTATTTTTCTCTCTTAGGCCGAATCCTTGGAAAGGATTTTTAAGGATCTTTGTTGAAGCCAACTTTTAAGAAGTGACCTTTTGAAATCATCCAAGGTAAGAATATCACCTTCGGTTATATCGATTTCTTTAAATAGACTATTAATTAATCTTATTTTTAGGGGTGATTTGAGACTAACAAGATAGGTAAGAAAAAAGCGATCTGAGTGTTTGGAAGAGAGGAGGCCTTGTTTTACCATCAAATTTCAAAAGAAGGGTCAGATCAGGCAGAAGAGATTTTCCAGGGTTGTGGACCCTCCGCTAACGAAGATCGGTTATTTGAAGTAGTATATAACCGAACCACTTTACATTGGTGGGATATCGGTGGGTTTTGATCCATCTAGCAGAGAAAAACCACAAATAACGGTTGTTCGAGAATCCGAAGGTAAGGATTTAGATCTCTCGTCAATAAATATAGTTTTATTAGTAATATTATATTCTAACCAAGTGTGATAATTAACTAGGCGTTGTGGCGGGAAGGTATCATTCTCACGGTCATAAGGTGTGTAACCTTACAATAAAATCTCATAGATCTATGTATTAAATGTGATTATATGACAATATGTTTGATAATGATTGTGGATACCATTCGGTGGTATACGATGTTCGAGTATGTTTACCCCAAATATTACATTAATTTTGCTATATGCATAATTGTGAGATAAGTATGATTTTGTTATGATTTTGGGGTAAATGGCATGAAAATGAATAATATGTATGTGCATGGGAATATGGGTGAATTTGATAAAGGGAAGTATTCGGTGGTTTTACCACAATATCCGTGACTTCGGTCACATATTTGAAATCCGGTGACTTGGTCACATATGTGAATCTAGTGACTTGGTCACATATTTGAAATCGGTGACTTTGGTCACAATTTTGTCAGTGGCCTTGCCACAAAATTATAAAGGCGATGTGCATGTTGACTGCAAAGAAGCGCCTTCGATGGTGTGTAGCGGATGGAGGTCAATTTAGTAATCCCCACGGTGTGTTTGGTTGGTTCGGTGGTGTGTAGCGGATGGATATTAGGTGGGCGGGTTTGCATTTCATTATATGTACATATCCATGTGATTTTAAATGATTAATATATAATCTGCTATGAAAATGGGCTTTTGGGCTAAATATGAGCTAAATGGGCCTATGGCCATATGTGTAATTAATGGACTTTAAGGATTATCAAATGGGCTTTTTAATGTATGTGTTACACATTGAGTTTATAACTCACCCTTTTGTGGGATAACTTTTGGTGATTAAGTAGTGCGATGGATAGGAATCGACAAGGACTCCATGGTGGCCAATGCTCATATCAAGTATTTTGAAGATTTTCCAATTTAAACTTATTAAATTTTATTACTTAGACTTTATTATGGGTTTGCTATTTTTGTAATAAGGCCACTATAAACTGTTTTTAATTTTTGTGTTTGGACTTTTATTTTGCCATGAACAAATATCTATTAAATAACTAAATGGTTTTCGATAAATAATTTAAAAATGTTTTTGTCACTAATATATATATGTTTTAAAGTAATTTCCTTAAATTTGGTTTTCTTTTAATTTATTAATTCCTTCTAAAAATAATGTATTAAAAGACATAAATTTACTTTACAATTTGATTTCAACCTAAAATATTAGGTTAATCTGTTTTCTACAAAATCATCAAGTTTTTCTTAAATAAAATGAGAATTTGCTAAAGTTAGATTCGAGGAACATATCAAATCCGGTTAGGCTTTTTGGGCCGGGTTTGGGGTGTTTCAACTTGGTATCAGAGCCCAATTTTAAACTCTCGGCCTTGGGTTTTGAAGCCCTAGCGTTTTCAAAAGTTGGCCCAAATGACTTTTGAAAGTTTTCTTAAGTTAAAATGGTTTTATAAGAGCATGGCACTTGAGTTCTCGGCCGGATCCATCGGTATGTATCTTTATTGATAAAGTGATATGAAAGTCTGATAAGCTTAAGGGAACTATACTTTAGAGACATGGACCCTAGGTGTTTGTACACTACTACGGAAAAACCACTGAATATCTATTGCATAAAACTTTCATTAATAAGAAGTGAAAAGACTCTAATACATAAGACTTTTTAGTAAAAGCAGATAAGACACGTAGTAGACATGAGTTCTAGGGGACGTGGTCATCGTGGACGTGGACAAGGAAGAATGGCTGTGTCGGAACCAGTTAGATCTGGTCAAGGTTCCAAAAATAAAACTACGCCCGCCATTGTTGGGGTGGATTTTCAAGAGCAAAATGGAGGAGGTGATGCGATATCACAAGTCGTACTTGAGTATTGGAGCGAGTAATGTGAAGCTAATCTTGGAAATGGGTCTCGAAAGTCAGTAGCTGAGAGACTAAGATCGAATGGAGCTGAGGTTTTCAGGGGAGTATCTGGAGTAGCTCCAAATGTAGCTGAATACTAGTTGGAGGCAGTCGAAAGGATCATGGACGATTTAGATTTGCCTTCTTGAAGAAAAAGCGAAAGGTGCTATTTCACTACTCCGTGATGAAGCCTACCAGTGGTGGCTCACTATCAAGGAGAGTACCCCTGTGGATCGACTGGATTGGGGGTATTTTAAAATTAAATTCGAAGTAAAATACGTTGGAGCTAGCTACATTGACTCCCAGAGGAAGACATTTCTGAATTTGGTGCAAGGAAACAAGTCGATAGCTGAGTATGAAGCAGAGTTTTTACGACTTAGCCGATATGCCAGAGGGATAGTAGCTACTGAATATGAACGGTGTTTCAGATTTGAGGATGGACTTAGAGATGAACTGCGAGTGATGATTGCTCCGCACTGGGAAAGAGATTTTACAATCTTGGTGGAAAGGGCAAGAATAGCTGAAGAGGTTAAGCGGACTGAAAGACAGAACCGGGATAGAGGCCAGAATAAGAATAAGAGAAGCTTTAGATCTTTAGGGTCATCCGAGAATTTTCAGAAGAAACCAAGAAATGATGGACCGCGAAGTCAGCAGACTGCTACGGGTGGAAAACATCGTGCTTGTGCCCAATGTGGAAAAATGCACCCGGGAGAATGTTGGAAAAAGACCGGGGGATGTTTCAAGTGCGGATCTAAAGACCATATGATCAAGGATTGTTCGAAAAATTCAGATAAGAACCGCCTAGAAGTCGAGGTGTTAATCAGTGGCAGAGGTGAGCAATGACCGATAAGGGCCGTGGTCCAAATGAAAGGGGTAATGGTTCTAGTAGAGGTCGCAGAACTTCAGGCAGAGGCAATGGTAGCTCTGAGGCGAGACAGCCAGGTCTGGTATATGCGTTAAATCGCAGAGAGAAAGCGATGGCCTTTTGATGTAATCACGGATGCGTTTCTAATTTCAGGTTGCCCTTTATTGCTTTGATAGATATAGGGTCAACTCACTCTTATATCGCTAGTGAAATGGCGGGACTTTGTATGTGACTTACGAGGCTGTACCTAGGAAGATGATATACTTAGTCCTTTAGGATGACGATGATTATAGACAAACTTTTAAGGAAGTGCCTTTAGAAGTTCAAAGGACGCAATTTTCGGCTAACTTAATGGAGTTGCCATTCGGAGAATTCGACCTGATCTTAGGCATGGACTGGCTTGTGAAGTATCGTGCAAATGTGGATTGTGCTGCTAAGCGAATGTCCTTAAGAACTGTTGATGACAAAGAAGTTGTAGTGATGGGTGAGAGACGGAACAACTTATCTAATGTAGTATCCACTCTTAAGGCAGAAAAAATGGTTAGAAAGGGATGTGTAGCCTTCCTGATGTTGGTGGGTGCCTTGGAGGCTAAGGAAGCAACTGTTGAGGGAGTCAGGACTGTGAATGAATTTGTAGATATTTTTCCGGAAGAACTTCCAGGTTTGCCTTCGGATCGTGAGGTAGAATTCGAGATGATTTATTACCTAGAACGGCGCCAGTTTCTATTGCTCCACATAGAATGGCACCGAAGGAATTAGTTGAGCTTAAGGCTCAGATTCAGGAGTTACTTGATCGTGGATTTATCCGACCTAGTGTGTCTCCATGGAGAGCACCGGTTCTATTTGTGAAGAAGAAGGACGGATCGATGAGGATGTGTATAGATTACCGGCAGTTGAATAAGCTGACCATCAAGAACAAGTATCCTTTGCCAAGGATCGAGGACTTGTTCGATCAGCTCAAAGGAGCTGCGGTATTCTCAAAGATTGATCTAAGGTCGGGGTATCATCAGCTTAAAGTGAAAGAAGTGGATATCCATAAGACGGCTTTCCGGACTAGATATGGGCATTATGAATTTCTGGTAATGCCATTCGGATTGACGAACGCCCCAGCTGCGTTCATGGATATGATGAACCAGATCTTCTAACCCTACTTGGATCAGTTCGTTGTGGTATTCATAGACGACATCCTGGTGTATTCTAAGTCCGAGGTAGAACATGATGAGCATCTTCGAATTGTGTTACGAGTTTTAAGGAGAAGAAGCTATATGCCAAATTGACAAGTGTGAATTTTAATTTGAAAGAGGTTACGTTTTTAGGCCATGTGGTGTCGGCAGAAGGGATAAGGGTGGATCCTCGAAAAATTGAGGCTATGCTAGATTGGAAACCACCTAAGTCTGTAACTGAGGTTCGCAGTTTCTTGGGGTTAGCCGGATACTACAAAAGATTTGTTGAAGGATTTTCTTCGATAGCTGCACCTCTAACAAAATTATTGAGAAAGGAAGTACCTTTCGTGTGGGCTGATAAGCAACAAGAGAGTTTTGAGAAGCTCAAGAAGGTTTTGGTGAAGCTCGGTTTTGATTGACTGAGGCGGGAAAGGATTTTGTTGTGTATTGTGACGCTTCTCACACGGGATTAGGATGTGTTACGATGCAAGGCGGAAGGTAGTTGCGTATCGTCTCGACGATTGAGACCTCACGAGGTTAATTACCCGACGCATGATTTGGAGTTAGCGTGATAGTCTTTGCTCTTAAAGTTTGGAGACATTACTTATCTGGGAAAAGTCGGTGATATACACGGACCACAAAAGTCTGAAATATCTACTGACTCAGAAAGAACTGAATTTGAGGCAGTGAAGGTGGATAGAGTTGTTGAAAGACTATGACTGTTCTATTGAGTACCACCCGGGCAAGGCGAATGTGGTGGCAGACGCTCTAAGTTGGAAAGTGGTGTCAGATTTAAGGGCGATGTTTGCACATCTTAGCCTTTATGATGACGGAAGCTTGTTGGCAGAATTACAAGTAAGGCTGACATGGTTGAGTCAAGTGAAAGAGAGACAATTGGTAGACAATGATCTAAGTGCAAAGCTACGGCAGGTACAGAGTGGGAAATTAGAAGATTATAGTATTAACAGCGATGGGGTATTGTGTTTCAAAGGTAAAGTCTGTATGCCGAGGGATCAGGAATTGAGGCAAAAGATTCTTCAGGAGTCGCATGGTAGCCCCTATGCTATGCATCCTGGAGGAAGTAAGTTATACTAAGATTTGCAAGATCAGTTTTGGTGGCCTGGTCTTAAGCGAGAAGTTACTGAGTATGTAGGAAAGTGCTTAGCGTGTCAACAAGTCAAATTTGAACATCAAGTACCTTGGGATTGCTTGATAGATAAAGATTCCGTAGTGGAAGTGGGAGAGAATCACCATGGACTTTGTTAGTGGGCTTCCTCTTACGCCTACTAAGAAAGACTCAGTATGGGTGATAGTGGACCAAATGACGAAATCTGCACATTTTATCCCAGTTCGGGTTAATTACTCTTTGCAGAAATTGGCAAAGTTATATGTGGCTGAGATTGTGAGATTGCATGGAGTGCCGGTGTCAATCATTTTAGATAGTGATCCAAGGTTTATGTCTCGGTTTTGGAAAGCATTGCATCAGGCTTTGGGCACCAGATTGGACTTCAGTACGGCATTTCATCCTCAGTCGGACGGTCAGTCTGAAAGAGCAATCCAAATCTTAGAAGATATGTTAAGGGGTTGTGTGATAGATTTCAAGGGAAGTTAGGAGGAATTCTTACCATTAGCATAATTTGCGTACAATAACAGTTACCAAGCCAGTATTCGGATGGCACCATATGAAGCACTATATGGACGGAAGTGTCGCACTCCTACGTGTTGGACAGAATTAGGGGAACGTCAGATTTTGGGTCCAGAAATAGTGGCTGAATCCGAAGAAAAGGTTAAGGTAATCCGGGCTCGGTTAAAGGAAGCATCTGACAGGCAAAAGTCGTACACAGATCTAAAGCGAAAAGAAATAGAGTTTGCTATGGGGGACCAAGTTTTCCTAAAAGTTTCACCTTGGAAAAAGGTAATGAGATTTGGTCGCAAAGGGAAGCTAAGTCCCAGGTTCATTGGACCTTATCGGGTTTTGAAGCGGGTCGGATCTGTGGCATATCAGTTAGAATTACCTTCGGAGTTGAAGCAAATGCATGATGTGTTCCATGTTTCAATGTTACGCCGTTACCGGTCGGATCCATCTCATGAAGTGCCAGTTGAGGAGGTGGAATTAAGACCAAATTTGTCCTATGAAGAGGAGCCAATTCAAATTCTGGAGCGAGATGTAAAGGTTTTACGGAGAAAGTCGGTTCCTCTCGTCAAAGTATTATGGCGTAATCATGGATCAGAAGAAGCTTCGTGGGAACCGGAAGAAGCGATGCGACAGCAATACCCTCTCTTGCTCCAACCAGGTAATTTCGAGGACGAAATTATTTTAAGGGGGTAGAACTGTAACATCCTGATAATTAGGGGTTATGCATCTTTACTTAATTGAATGATGTTGCATGCTTAATTATGATTGAGTGTATTTTGGAAGTTATTTTTGAACTTCATTAATTAAGTGAATGCTTAGTGAAACTTTTAATTTCTAATAATTAAGATGGAGCTAAGCATGATAGGTTTTAAGAAATAATGACAAGAGGTTTTAAGCACAAGATGGGTAATTGGCAAGGTGGTTAGGATGCATGGATGAGTGCTTGAGGGGAGAGGTTCGAATCCCCTAGCTAGCAAATGGGAGGATTTTATTTTTGTTTCCTTCCCTATAGTGTCGGCCAAGACTCTTCTAGAATGGATGAGCATCTTTTTAATTTTGGTTAATTGACCATATGAAAAAGGTAAGCTAAAACTTATGGTATGGAATCATGAAAGGATGATAAGATGAGGGGGACAAAAGGCTTGAAGTAAGGGCATTGTCTTGGA
The DNA here is from genome assembly GCA_025506655.1 of Gossypium rotundifolium. NCBI lineage: Eukaryota > Viridiplantae > Streptophyta > Magnoliopsida > Malvales > Malvaceae > Gossypium > Gossypium rotundifolium. The sequence continues at coordinate 80,619,261 of CP106725.1, forward strand.
AACTTTTTCATGGTCATTTGACCATGAACCTAGTCGGTTTTAGGGGCTAAAGGGGATAGTTAATTGTGATAGCAATCTAAGGGTTGATGGGGAAGAAACAAGGAGGAAAAAGGGGGATAATGTTGGCATGCTAGTTGGCCAAATTTGACCTTGGGTTAGGGGGTGTTATTTGGCCAAAAACTCTAGCATTTTGAACATCTTTTCTCATTTCTCCAAAAACTCTCCTCCTAGCCGAATTATGCTATTGACATTAGGTAAAAGCTTCACTTTGTTTTGGCTTTCATTTTGACCAATTTTCTCAAAAAGCTCCCTTCCTAGCCGAATGCTTATCTACACAAAAGAGAAGTCTTTTTCTCTTCTTTTGGTCATCTTGCAATTTGCCATTTCAATTTGAAAGGTCTTTTTAGTTTCTTTTCTCCTAAACAAAACACCTTTCTTTCTCTTTGTAATCGAAATTACAAGTCTTCAAGAATTATTTCTTTTCTTTTCCCCTCATTGCCGAAAGTACCAAAGTTCAAGAATTATTTTTCTTCAATTTCTCCCTCTTGGTCGAATGTGCATAGGTCTCTAAACCTATATCTTTTCTTTTCTTCATCATCATCTTTTCTTCTTCTCTTCTCTCTTCTTTCATTTATCTTTCTTCCTCACTCTCAACTGAAACTATTTTCTACCAACACCAAAATCAACATACTTTCCTTCTCTTTTGTCAAACCAAATCACCTTTCTTTTCATCTAATCTTTCTTTTCTTCTATTGAAAACCGAAACCATTTTAGCCATAAATCACTATCTTTTTCTCTTTTCTTTTTGTTCAAGGTAGAATCTTCATTTGGGCAAGTAAGACTTTTGTCAATTATTTTCTTATCTCCTTTATTATAATCGATTTAAAACATAGTTCTCTTATTTTTTTCTTCTTTTTTCTCTCTTAGGTAGAATCCTTGGAAAGGATTTTTAAGGATTTTTGTTGAAGCCAACTTTTAAGAAGTGAACTTTTGAAATCATCCAAGGTAAGAATATCACCTTCGGTTCTATCGATTTCTTTAAATAGACTATTAATCAATCTTATTTTTAGGGGTGATTTGAGACTAACAAGATAGGTAAGAAAAGAGCAGTATGGAGTGTTTGGAAGAGAGGAGGCTTTGTTTTACCATCGAATTTCAAAAGAAGAATTTGTATCGGTGGAAGAGATTTTCCACCGGGTTGTGGACCCTCTGCTAACGAAGATCGGTTATTTGAAGTAGTACATACAACCGAACCACTTTACGTTGGTGGGATATCAGCGGGTTTTGATCCATCTAGTGGAGAAAACCACAAATATGATTGTTCGAGAATCGAAGGTAAGGATTTAGATCTCTCGTCAATAAATATAGTTTTATTAGTAATAGTATATTCTAACCAAGTGTGATAATTAACTAGGCGTTGTGGCGGGAAGGTATCATTCTCACGGTCATAAGGTGTGTAACCTTACAATAAAATCCATAGATCTATGTATTAAATGTGATTATATGACAATATGTTTGATAATGATTGTGGATACCATTCGGTGGTATACGATACTCGGTATGTTTACCCCAAATATTACATTAATTTTGCTATATGCATAATTGTGAGATAAGTATGATTTTGTTATGATTTTGGGGTAAATGGCATGAAAATGAATAATATGTATGTGCATGGGCATATGGGTGAATTTGATAAAGGGAAGTATTTTGGTGGTTTTACCACAATATCCGTGACTTCGGTCACATATTTGAAATCCGGTGACTTGGTCACATATGTGAATCTGGTGACTTGGTCACATATTTGAAATCCGGTGACTTGGTCACAATTTTGTCTGTGGCCTTGCCACAAAATTATAAGGGCGATGTGCATGTTGATTGCAAACAAGCGCCTTCGATGGTGTGTAGCGGATGGAGGGTCGATTTAGTAATCCCACGGTGTGTTTGGTTGGTATGGGTGGTGTGTAGCAGATGGATATTAGGTGGGCCGGGTTTGCATTTCATTATATGTACATATCCATGTGATTTTAAATGATTAATATATAATCTACTATGAAAATGGGCTTTTGGGCTAAATATGAGCTAAATGGGCCTATGGCCATATGTGTAATTAATGGACTTTAGGGATTATCAAATGGGCTTTTTAATGTATGTGTTACACATTGAGTTTATAACTCACCCTTTTGTGGGATAACTTTTAGGATGATTCAGTAGTGCGATGGATCGGTCGACAAGGACTCGTGGTGGCCAATGCTCATATCAAGTATTTTGAAGATTTTTCAATTTAAACTTATTAAATTTTATTACTTAGACTTTATTATGGGTTTGCTATTTTTGTAATAAGGCCACTATAAAACTTTTTTAATTTTTGTGTTTGGACTTTTATTTTGCCATGAACAAATATCTATTAAATAACTAAATGGTTTTTCGATAAATAATTTAAAAATGTTTTGTCACTAATATATATATGTTTTAAAGTAATTTCCTTAAATTTGGTTTTCTTTTAATTTATTAATTCCTTCTAAAAATAATGTTTTAAAAGACATAAATTTACTTTACAATTTGATTTCAACCTAAAATATTAAGTTAACTGCTTTTCTACAAAATCATCAAGTTTTCTTAAATAAAGCGAGAATTTGCTAAAGTTAGATTCGAGGAACATATCAAATCCAGTTAGGCTTTTTGGGCCGGGTTTGGGGTGTTTCATGTGGATTCGGTCATAAGAGAAGAAAATAAAACATTGGAAAGAATACTTACCGATTGCTTAAGGAATGAGACAGAAAGAATGATGGAAAGGTTTCGGTTATGGAGGAGAATGAACAATGATATTCGGCTATCAAGGAGATTAGACAAAAGATGAATATGTGACCAATTCAAGAGAAGAGAAAATGCACTATTGTGCTAATATGTTTCGGCAAGGAGAGTTGCAAAATGGGAGAGATGACACAAAGTTGTCAAAGGGAAATTTTGCCAAAACAAAACCAAGACCTTACCAAATGCCAAGGTAAAATTTTCAGCCACCTATCTACCTCAAAACTGTCCACATGCATCCCACCTTAGGATAAGAGTTTGGCCACCCAAGCTTTCCAAAACACCATCCACAAAATAAGCCTCTTGTACCCCTTACTTACCTATTTCTCTTGATTCCTTTCCCCAACTTCAACCTTGCCTTATTCTTTTAGCCACCTTACCAAAATAATGAAGTCCACACTTACCAAAAATACTTCTTGGCCGACACATAAGGAAGGAAAGCAAAAATAATAGTCAAATTTGCAAACAATGGGATTTGAACCTCTTCTTTCAAGGTACATCACTTAATGCCATAACCTCTTTACCAATTACTCATCTTATGCTAACCATTTACTCATTCATTACTATAAGCCCTAAGGTCACTTACTCTATCTCCTTAAAGTGATAAAATACCAAATTTTTCCTAAGGCCTAATTAAATCCGAGACTTCATAAAAACCTTGTAACCTTCCAAAATCACCTTCTTAATAAGTCCAACTACAAATAATGTCATTCTCTTGTTCTCAAAAATTTTAAACACTCCCACGCCCAAGGCCCATTGGGCCCAATCCTACTAGGCACAATTTTGGGATGTTACACCGTAAAAGAATCAAAATGAGCATATGATTCAAATAGTGAGAAGGATTATTATGTCGTCTACAATTCCAAATAGGGAGATGACTAGTCTTGGCTATTGGAGCAGTTAACTCTATAATTAGAGACATAGATGTATTCATTGGTAGGATGATACATTGGACTGGACCCAAGATGAATTAATTTTGAATCCTTTTGTGAATTAATTCACTTGTGATGTTTATGGTGTGATTTACCTAAATCTTGAGTTAGTCACTGACCATGCATATGCAACTCATTTGCTTTGATACAAGTGGAGGCTTATGCGCTAAAGATGATCGAGCCCATAGCTGTTATGTTGGGTACATGACTTGTATATGGCATGGCTTTACTAGGAAAAGTTGAGTTCATAGCTCAATTAAAGAGTTAATATTATCCTCTTTTTGGCATTATGTGGATTGATAAATATGGAACGTGGCCACGGGTTGCTTATTCTCGAATGAGCAATTTATCACAGTCATTTATTGACAATGATCATATTAATCATTAAGAAGACACAATGGTGACAATGAGATAAAATAGAATTTTATTGAGTGAATAGACTTAATTCAAAGGAATCAAGGATACCGTATGAGGGTAACACACACATGACGAGGTCATTGGACAAAGTAGTTGGATGAATTGCTTTCGTAAAGAGTATGCAATAAGGAATTTTCAATCATGGTACTTCTTGTGGAATGACTCCATGATTAAGTACTTGCAAATTATCGAAACGATGCTTCTGGATATTATTGCAATTACTAGGGCCTAATTGTATATGTCTGGTTGGTCCCTCTACCAGGTCAACAAAAGCTTGATCATGCTACATTTGAATCAGAAGAAAATTCTACGGCTTTAGAAATAATTTAATTGAGTCGATTTATTCGATATGGAATTAAATTAGGTGGTTGTGAGAATTGTTCAACTAGAGAATTTGATTAAAGAATTTTCTTGAAAAATTAATTTGAAAAATCTAAGTGATTTTTGGGAAAATTAATTTTGATCAAGTAAAATTAAATTCATTAAAATTAATATGATATTTTTAAAAATTAATTTTCAAGTCAAACAATTGGCCCAATAGGTAATTAAACTTGAAAATTGGACCTAAGATAGTAAATTGGGCTCAGGAGCTTAAAATCGAGACAAAGACCCAAAAACTAGTCGAATCAGGCCCGGTATGTGAAACTGGGCTGACGGTCCAATCGGTGGCTAGACCGAACCGGTAGGGTTGTCACTAACTCGGACTGAACCAACTCGGGGTGCTGTAAGGTTGACATTTCTGCATCACCGAACATGATGATGCCGGTAGCTACGACGACGGCATCTCGATGGCTGGCGGCGGTTGGTCTTCTGTGGTTGAGCAGTGGAAGAGTTACACTCTTGTTAGGATTCTACCAAAAAATTTGATATCAGATTAACTATTCTAAAAATAATATTAGTTTAATAGTTTAATATTAAATTAAATTTAATACTTATCTTAATTATTAATTAAATATTAAAGCGATTATCTTAAATTATATTAAATTAAATGTATCTACAAAATAAACATTCTATTATTTATAAATATTAGATTAATTTAATATTAAATTGAGTTTAATCATAGTTGAACTCTCTAAACTTTTCCCTATATAAAGAGAGCCTTTAGTCATTATTTTACACACACTTGAATTCAAGAGAAAGTTGTAGAGAGAAAATTCTCTGAAGAGATTATTTTAGAAAATTTCTAAATATATTTTTCTGATTCACAACTTAACCTCAAAGTTTAGAGAAATTGTGAAATTACCCCACTCGTAATTTTTGCAAAATTTTTTTCTGATTAGAAGCAAGCCCACACTCGATAGATATCAGCTTGAGCGGAGAAGACTACTCGGTCAAAGTGCTCATCCTAAACGAATTGAAAAGGTACAATTTTGAGTAAGCGTTTATTACTTTAGATATCACAACCAAGATCTTGTTTTGGAAAAAAAATTAAAACTCTAGTTTTTCCCTAAATCTATTTTTCGTTGCGTTTTCCAAACCCATATTTTTCCAAAATATAGAGTATGTGATAAAAATTATGAAGTTGAAGCTTGACTGTATAGGCATGTTTTGAATGTATGAGGTGAATAGAGTGTTAAGTTTAAATAGTGTCAATGCATGAAAGATCTGTTAGAGAGTCTATATCTGTCTCCGTGGAGTTGCCTAAAGAGGTCTGTCAGGACTTTAAACACGACCTATAAAAGGAAAGCCCATGGCCATGGCACCACATCGTGTAAGACCATGGCATTGTATAGAAAGAACTTAAGGAAAGTTATTACCTAATGGAGTTCTCTGCGTGACCTAGGATGATAAGGGGCAAACCTCACGAAATGTGACTCTAGGTGAATCCCTATCATGAACACGCCAGAAAATGAAAGTCTTTGTGGCAATCTATGAAATGGAAGCCTTGTTGCAATCTAAGAAAAGGAAAGCCCTTATGACAAGTGATGAAAGGATAGCCTTCGTGGCATACAAAAAAGAACGACCCTTGTGGCAACCATCTAAACAAAATGCCTTTATCATGGACCCTAAAAGAAAGAAATGGTATTCCCGATGAAATCTGAAGGGATAGTATGTATGGTGAACTCTGAAGGAACGGTAGGTATAACGAACTCTGAAGGAAAAGCCTTTGCGGCTTATCATGTTACATTTTTTATAAGATAATATAATAAGTTCTCTTTTTGGTGAGCTCCATATGAGTTGTTGGCTCGGATCTTGCATGTTCTTAAGATAGGAACATGGAATTTGGAATACACTAAATTATGTGGCGAATTCAAAGTATGTTCAAATAGACTTGAAGAAAAAATCTGAGTAAGGACTATGTCTGGTAAGTTGAAGAAGGTTACCCGTCTGTAAATATTAGAAGAAAAAGAGTATTCTCTAGAAAAGATCAAGTCATATAATTATGTATTTTCTATCTATGTAAGAAATTAATCATGAATTTCGAAGAAAAGATGACTAAGTGGAAACGGCTAAGGAATCACAAAAAGGGCAGGGTGAAGAACGTAAGTAATGTATCGAACAGGTGAAGGGTAAGGCATGATTTTAGAATAAGAAATGAAATTTATGGTATGAGGAATGGAAATTCTAGAATAGTACTCACTAGAGATAGGTTGAAGATTAAGAACAATGGGATGGATAATTTAATTATCAAACTCGATGTGCAGACACGATTCATGTATTTGGTGTTTAACTCAATAATTTCTCATGAACTTACCTTCATGTTTTATGTCACAGTAAGCTGATTTGGGTCTTTTCCTCAAGGGACATTGTCGGGACTACGCCAAGGGACGACGTATTGGGCTATTATGCATATAGATCGAGTTGGAAGTACATATGAAGTTAGTAGTATTACTTAAAGGCTATATAAATAGAAACAATGTAATTATGTTATGAGATTTGCTTATAGTTCTTGTAATGGAAATGTCTTGTACAATTCTTATAATCATCCACCATATACTTCACTGTAATCTATTTGGAATATCATTTACCATCAAGTTATAATGGTTGAAAAATTTGTGTAAGTAATTTTAGTGTAAGCTTGTATAAGCGTTGTAAAACCCGAGATCCAGTCCAATGAATCGAATCGGGTTGAGGGCGTTACAATTCCAGTTGGAATATGTCTCCGTTTGAAGCTCTATATGGTAGAAAATGTAAAACGCCCACTTGTTGGATAGAGCTCAGTCAAAGAAAGTTATTAGCTCCTGAGTCGGTGCAAAAAACAGAAGAAAAAGTCTCTATTATTCGTAGTAATTTAAAAGCTGCACAAGATCGACAAAAAACCTATGCAGACTTGAAAAGAAAAGAAATTACTTTTGAAGTTGGTGGTAAGGTGCTCTTAAAAGTATCTCTTTAAGAAATTACTTTTGAAATTGGTGGTAAGGTGTTCTTAAAAGTATCTTTTTGGAAGAATATTATCAGATTTGGTCATAAAGGAAAATTGAGTCCACTATTAGTGGGGCTTTATGAAGTTCTAGAGAAAGTTGGACCAGTAACTTATAGATTGGCTTTACCTCCTAAGTTATCAAAGATTCACAATGTATTTCATGCATCCATGCAGATTGAAGAATTGGAGGTTGAACCGAATTTATCTTATGAAGAAGAGCCCATTCATATTTTAGCAAAAGAGGTAAAAGAGCTGAGAAATAAGAGGATTCCATTAGTGAAAGAATTATGGAGAAATCATAGTACAGAAGAAGCTACATGGGAAAGAGGAAGTCAAATGAAAGAGAAGTATCCTCAATTATTTACGGTATGAATTTCGGGGAAAAATTTTTCTATGTGGGGAAGAATTGTAACAACCAGCCCAGCGAAGTCACTGTATATGGTTACTATTTGGTGTGTTTGGGGTAAAATAAGCATAAATATGAGTAAGTAAACTGTTTGTTTTAACTAAATATAGGATTCTGTGTATGCTCCACTTACAGAACTCTTAGTTTTTTGAGATCTATGGTTTTACGGATCCTTCTGTTAAGAATACACCACCCTAGATGCTCTGGCGAGCTCATTTGGCTCGCAGTTGAATAGATTTATTTTTTTATTATTTTAATCTGTTAGTTAGAATAGAGCTAAGCTACTATAGATGAAAAGGCTTAAAATATTGATAAGCGCACTTAATCACGGTAATCAAGAGTGTTAGTGGAATTATCTGATTTACCACTAAACCTTGCCTCTGAGATTATGTATATAAGATAGCGGTGTCTTCTTTGAAAACCTTTGCACCATCTTTGCTTTCTTCTTTTCCTTGATTTTCTTTAAACTTAAACGTTCATTTTAGCTCACTGGTAACTGTTGATGAATCCTAGAATATTCTTAAAGTTGTTTACGTGTTTATGGTCCTGCATGCATAAATAGTAAAATGGTATATAAGGAAAGAAGCTTCCTTGTTCTGGATTAGGTAACACCCAAACTTGGCAAAATCTTGAGTTTGGGCATATATGTTAAAAGAAATTTGGTTGGCACGGTCCTACTCACCCAATTAACGTTTCGGCACGCTAGTAGGGCGTATAGGAAATAATGGAAATTTAAAGCAAAGAATGTCCTCCGTTAAGTATGTGTATATGTAGAAAGAGAAATTGGAAAATAATGTCAAGGGTTCGTGAGTGGTAGCGGATGTTGCCAAGGTTAAAGCGTGCCTAGTTAGTTTATTTAATGTGTAGGATATACACTAACGACATAGTTAGAAATGAACGATCATTCAAGTCAAAGATATGAAAATACTTTGGATTCTTATACAAGTTTCCTCATAGCTGTAAGCCACCAATAAGGGCATGTTTGAAAATTGAGTAACACGTGTCAAGTCTTACAGTGAAAGCAATGATTTTTACTAAGAAAGCTTCTGAAGGAAGGAAAGTTATCTTCTTCCTTCTATTTAAAAAGCACGTTTGTCACATTCCTATAGGGGTGAATGAGAGGATCTTTCTACTATGGTAAGACTAAAACCCATAGCTCAAGCATAAGGTTAGCTCTCACCTGGATGACTTTCAAGAGTCCGCATATTGATTTATGAACTTGGATCCCAAGCTGCTATGAAGGCTAACAAGTGAGTCCCTAAGAGGACTCTTGCAAATGTATTATGCATGTTAGACCCTTCTATGAAAATAAGGTAAAAATGCATGATGTGATGATTCTGTAAGAAATGTATATCTGATGAACTCGCACGAATGATTTGTATGGAAAATGGATATGATCTCTGAGGTTAATGGCTGATGTGTCTAAATGAGTAAAATGTGTCTATGTGTGTTTGAAGATATGAACAAGTCTGTTGTGAAAGAGTTCTTCATGAGTAAGTCAGAAGTGAATGAGTCGGTCAAGTATGTGTCTATGTCTATCTTCAATGTCTTCTAAAAGGGTCTGTTGGGACTAAAAACATAAACCTCTAAAAGGAAAAGTCTATGGCATTTTGAAAACCATATAGTGTAAAACCATGATTGGGCCATGGCATCATATGAAAAAGATTTAAAGGATGGTTGGTGAGTACTAGACAGTGAAAGGAAAACCTCACGACGATGAATTTAGGTGAATCCTTATCGTTAAAAACACGAATTTTTGTAAAAGTGAGCCTTTGTGGTTGTTTCTATTATATAAATGCTTTTGTGTTAAATCACCGGTAAGGAATGCCTTTTTGGTAATTTGTAAGTAAACAACTTTGTGGTGCCCTAAAGAAGTGTCATTTTGGCAAGTTTTGTAAAAAGAAGCCTTTGTGTCGGTCTCTGTTAAAAGGATTCCTTTGTGGTGATCTCTTTTAAAAGGATGCCTTGTGGCTATCTTAGTTACATGAATGCCTTGTGGAAAAATCTGTTAAAAGGATGTCTTCGTGGCAAGACTCTGAAAGGAAGCCTCTTTGGCTATATTTGGAAAGGAACACTTTCATGGTGAAATTTGGAGAATGGTTCTCGTGATGACCATCTGAAGACAATGCCTATGGACAGACTCTGAATGAATGATGAACACGGTATTCTGAGAATTGAAAAATGCAGGTTAGATCTGAGGGAAAAGCTAGTATGGAAGGTTATGGAAAAGTCCATACAATCTATAGGGTCAAAGTTATGAACGAGAAACAAATGATAAAATCCTTGAATAAGGTCTCAGGTAAAAGAGGGTTCTCTTTGTAACAGCCCGATATAGGGGCTAATCGAAATAGTGGTCTCGAGATCACTAGTCCAGGGTCAGAGAAAATTATTTTAATGTTATTTTATGAGTTATAAAATGATTATAAAGGTGCATGAAAATTTTGGTGCTTTATTTTTAGCGATTTCATGCTTAATCGTGAAAAAGGACTAAATCGCATAAAGTGCTAAAGTTCTATTTTATAAGCTAGAGGTACCAATTAGCCATGGAAATTTAATTGGAGAACTTTATTGTACAATTATACCTTTCTAAAGGTCATGGCCGGCCATAGGGGGACAACGAAAGGACTTTGTCATTTGGTTAGGTGGAAATTTGGTGATAAAAATTGATTTTTATCATAAAAGAAAGAAAAGAAAAATGCCATCTTTTCTCTCCATCTTCTCCACCAAAAATTAGAAGCAAAATGGGGGTTGAGAACTCAAAAATTTCGGCCAAGTTTTCCTCCTTACAAGTAAGTGATTTTGGTGGCCTTTCTTGAAAAATTTTGTACTTTTGGAACCCCTAAAGCTTGAGCTAGCTAATGAAGGGACTATTTTGCAAAATGGTTAATAGTCTAGGGTTTTGACATGAGATAAATTATGTTGTTTTCTAAAATTTTATGGAAGAAAATAATTCCTAGTTGTTAAATATACAACTTTTTTGAAAGGTGTTTCCATGAAAACACTTAAAAGGACCTTTTTGTAAAGGTTGTGAAATAGGTGGTAAATGTGTGTAAAATTTGAAATCTTGGGTTGCTATAAGAGGGAATATGAATCATATAGGCTTGATTAATAAGGAAAATTGATGAAAATCGATATACGAGCCTAGGGGCAAAATCGTAATTTTGCCAAAGTCTAAAGGCAAAATGGTAATTTTTCCAAAGTAGAAATTTTAAGATGTATTGATTAGTGTGGTGATTAAATAAGTAAATTTATTGTTATAGATCAAAGAAAATGAGATTCAGACCTAGAGCGGGAAAAGGAGAGAAATTGACGAATAGGTCCCTTTTTACCCTTTCGGTATCGATGTAAGTTCGTGTGCAAATGATGCAACCTTAAGTGAAATATTTGATGTTTCAATGTTGTATGAATTGTATATTGTCATTGTGAAATATATTAATTATGATGTTGACGAAATGCCAAGAAATGAAAATTTTCAATTGAACTTTAAGAATGGATAGAATGCAAATACTATGGTATTAAGGTTATTAAGGTTTCGTATAAGACCATATTTGGAATATGACCTCAGTGTGAGATTTTGTATAAGACCATGTCAAGGACATGGCATCGATATAATATTTCACGTAAGACCATATAGGGGATATGGCGTTGATGTGATACCATGTGTATGAGACTCAAGAGTATCTTGTACCATTTTGAGTGATTCAACAGGTATGTTGAAAATAAGAAAGTATGTGGATATGTCATGAGTGGTACAGGTATGTACCCAGAACTCATATGAAGTGAACTCGTTATATGATGAATCCATAGTAAGTTTATGTGTAAATGATGCATTCTTTATTGCATATGTTTTACTCATTAATGCATTGCGTGAATGCGAATGAATATCATAGAGGTCTATTGAACATGATAGAGAGTAAGAAATCCTCGGTTGAACATTCGAAATAGGAAAAAGGGTGTGGATGTGAATGTGTGATAAATGGTGGGCTGTGTACTATACCACCTTATTATTTGTTAACGATGGGTTGTGTGCGATACCATCGTGTTTATTATCAATGGTGGGCTATGTACGATACCACCTTATTATTTGTTAACGATGGGCTGTGTGCGATACCATCGTGTTTATTATCAATGGTGGACTGTGTGTGAAATCACTGAGTATTTATTATTAATCCGAGGTGTTCTCAAGAAGCTTGACTAAGTGAAGTTACATAACATATGGCTCTGTGGTGATAATGTAGGGTATAAGTGCAAGTAAAGGTGAACAATATGTTATGATATGTGTTTGTGATATGTGAAGGTTTGGAATGAGTAAGCATTATGAATGATTGAGTAGGCAATCGTGAGCTTAAATGCAAATATTATTATAATAACTTTGTGGTTGAGTAAAATAAATGAATGTTAATAGTTGATTATTATTTGCATATGAACTTACTAAGCGTTATCGCTTACTCCTCTTCCTTTCCTATCTCTTATAGATTAATTTAAATAGCTCGGGTTGGAGATCGCCGGAGATGTTTTCACACTATCGAGCAGTCATCTGGGTAAAGGTTTTCAAGTTTTCTTGAGATATGGCATGTATAGGAACCTTATCATTTGATTGATTAAGTCATAGTTAGTGTAGCCAAATGTGTTGGCCTAAAACAATTGATGGATCGATTGTGTATAGCCATGGATGATGACTTATGTCGATTATAGTTATGCTAGTGATAGCGCTCTCTAGTGTATGCGAAGCTAGTATGTTATCATGGATTAAATGTGAAATTTAATATTATAAATGATGATATGAGAATGATATGTGTTGTTGCATGAATGTGTGGATGTAAGGGTAGGAAGATGGCTTGGAAAATAGCCTAGAATTTGTTCACACGGGTAGAGACACAGGCGTGTGTCTAGGCCGTGTGTGACACACGGTCAGTCCCATGGGTGTGTGACTGGGCCGTGTATCCCTTGCATATTAGTGATGCAATTTAGTGTTGACCACGGGCCAAACACACGAGCATGTGATAGGTCGTGTGATGCAAGTCAGTGTTGACACAAGTGGAGTACATGGGTGTGTTGAGGCCTGTGAGGGACACTGGCCAGGGACACGGGCGTGTGTTCGACCATGCAAAAACCCCTTTAGGTTCGAATTGAGAAACAGTTCCACACGGGTGGGGAACACAGGCATGTGATATGTCACAAGGGTGTGTCCCTTCTTTCATACGGGCGTGTGGACTGGTTAATGAGAATTTTTCTAAGACTTTTAGGGACCTCTTAAAGAGTTTGATTTGGTCCCGAACTATTATTAAAGAGTGATTTAAACATTGTAGGCTTGTGTAAGAGGTGATTTAAAATTTTTTTAACTTGGAGTGGAAAAATCAGGTTTCATTGAATGGTTGTATGTATATAAGTCTAGTAATGCCTTGTACCCTGTTCCGACAATGAATACGAGTAAGGGGTGTTACACTCTCACTAAGTTCTATCTAACTTACCCCTATGTGTTATGTCTCAGGTAAAGGCGCCATGAAGGATGACGCCAGGGTTGCACTAAAGGAGTGATGAAGTTGGCACTTATGGATAAATGCGGGGGTTGGACAGGCATGTTCGAGTCTGATAGAAACGTTTCAAATATGTCTCAAACATTTTTTGTAAGGCTTATAGAGTGAATAGATTGTTTTGGAGAGTAAATGGAGTTAGGAATATTATTTAGAGGGTTATAAGGGGGATAGTATAAGCCAATGTGATGTGTAAATATATTTGTAAGTTCTGTACACATTGTTCGCCCAGGCACAATTTTGTTGGGCAATATTACTAATAAGATATACTTCTTTAAAAATTTGGGTGTCTTATGTATGTATAAGTTTGTAATAATAATGTAACACCCAAGATCCAGATCCGTTGAATCGAGTTGGGTTGAGGGCATTACAGATTAAAAGTGGATGTTTCTTGCATGTGTGTTTTGAGTTGATATATCAGTGATCTGATATGTTTAGTTATCCTTATTTTTAGCTTAAAAAGCTACTAAAGGTCTGAGTGATAAAGGAAAAGGACTTAATTGCTATTATTTCTGGTGAGTTGCTTCTTACTTCTATGTGTTGTGGTTTTCTTTATTTGATAGTTGATTAGGGTAAGTACTCTTTCTCTATAATGTATGAAAAGTGTATGTGTGTGTGAATTGTGATTGTCCAGAGTTGTTGGTTTGAGTTAAGTATGTTTGTGATATAAAGTGAAAGTCATTCTCATGTTAAGCCACTACCATCTACTTCTGATATGAAAGATATGAAATGATATGATATAAGAAGATGAAGATAAGGAGATATGCTTGTGTAGCATACGGTAGGGCAAATATATTGCAAACCAGATTGACAAATCATGATGAAACATGTTATATCATATTATACTAAAATGAGGAGTTAAGGGGGAGAATGTATATGAATGAAACGAAATCGTATATGATGTAATTGATTCTATAAACTGGGTATGTGGCTAACATGAAAATGGATAGTCTAAGTTATGCTGAGTTGGCGTATAAAATTTGCCCATATGACACGACAACAGCATACTGAGTCTATTTTTTTTATTTGAATACGCCATTATGCGTACTCTATGTTAATGTTTGTGAAATCCTTTTGAATGGCCCATTTATGTATCAATATTCTTATTTAAGATCCTTTTGGAACTCACTAAGTTCTTATGACCATACACCATTAACCTTTACCTTCTCAGGCTTGTTGTTTGAATGAATATCTTTTTGAAGGATTAGGCCAAAGCGCCATTGCTGCTGTGAGATATATATTGTTTTTGTACTGTGCATGATATGTAGGGGTGACATCTATGTGTATTTTGAGAAGAATTTACATTAAGAACATTTATGTGTTAAATTCTATTTTTAATGAAGTCTCTTTAAGGTTGTATGGTTTTGTTTCAAAGAATTATTCTTTGATTGATGAAAACATCATACTATAACTTATACGCCGCAGGGCTTATATAAATTTATTTTTGATCTGTTAAAGGTTTTATTAAAATACTAAAGTTATGTAAAGTTTACGCTAGAACTATTTTTAGACTTAAATCGATTATTAAGTAGTGGCACGTCATACTTGGATCTTTCTAAAGGATCGAGTTTGTCGTGTTACATTAAGGGTTGAGTAAGATCTGATAAATAAATGAATAAGTTTAAAGAGTGCTTTTGAAAAGAATTGTGTGTTTGGATGTTAATAAGGTATTTGCCATGACAATTTGATTGAATCAAAGTTATTGGAATCTGTCATATTTGAGTTGTATAATGACTTCATTTGAAATCTTATGAAAATTGAAAATTGATTATTTTAGGCATCTAGAGTTTTGGAATAATGTTGTGAATGTCAACAGATTGATCTATGAAGTACATCATTAGTATAGGTTTTATGGTATCGAATCAGGGTATGATTTGCCTAATAGTTTGATGGTACGTAGATCGATGTAAGTACTTTCCATATGTGTATGTTTCCACTTGTGAATAATGATAATGAAAAACTGTTCTGAGTCAAGTGCAAGTATTAGAAAATAGATTGTATCATTTGGATTTTGAAGGTATGTTCTGTTTAGAAGTGCATATGTGAACGAGAGATTTAAGAAACGCCTGAAGAAATCTTCAGCTAATTAAATAAGAAAGAATGTGTCTATGAAGGGTATATAATTGACATATAAGTATGTATTACAACTATAGTGATATCTGCCCATTATAAGTGGTTCAGATAGATGGTTGATGCCAAGATGTTCTTTCAATAATATAAAGTATTTGTCAAGGTATTTTAGTAATAAAACTTATTCAGTACTCTTGTATTTATTTGTTTTGTGTTTATGTTTCAAGTTTTGTTGTTAAGAGACTGTGCTTGGAGGGACAATGCCAGGACTATGCCAAGGAAGAGACGTATCGTGTTATTATCTGAAACACCCCAAACCCGGCCCACGAGCCTTGACTGAATCTGGTATGTTCCCCGGTGAAAACCGTTTGAAATTCTTTTGTACTTAGGAAAAACTTGAGCGTTTTGAAGGAAAGTTTGTTTTGGGTTGGGCTTGAGTTGAAAACAAGTTTATTTCGTTATTAAAATCTTTTTGATTTAGGTGACAAAACGTTTGGGCTTTGAATTAAATTAATTTTACTTAATCTTTTAATAAATATAAAGATTGTAGGCTTAGTAAATAAAAGTAAAGTAAACGCTACTACGGCCTTATTACATCGAATAATTTCCCAAAATTAAAACCAAAATAAACTTTAAATTACTTAAAATAAAATAAAAGTCCAAGTCGTAATTTTCTTGCTGTGCATGGCCATCCCTAAGCTTCACCAAACCGGTCCATTCTTGCTCGTCACGAAACATGTTCCCACAGCAGGGGTGAGTCAACAGACTCAATGTGTACACAAACACTAAGTCTTAACAAATTCAGGCATAACAAACCATATTCATACATATCATAATTTCACATTTAATGATTCAAGATAATGATGCAACCCAAACCCAAACCTAGATGCCATCCCCTACACATCCCCGTACCAACCTGCACACCGTGGGGACTACTAAGTCAACCCTCCATCCGCTACACACCATCGAAGGCAGTCGCTGCAGTTGACGTGCTCATCGCCCATATAAAAGTTGTGGCATAGCCACCAGATTAAATAATTGTGTCATGTGACACCACATTCAGATAATGTAACCGAAGTTACCACATTCAGATAATGTGATCGAAGTCACCACATTCAGATAGTGGGACCGAAGTCACCACATACACTTCCCCTTTCTCATCTATCCCGAATGCCCCATATTATTTATATCATGCATATCATACTTAAATTCACATTCATGTCACTTTTCACATGTTAATATAACATATTTCGTAATCCTATTAGGAGTAGGAAACGTACCTGAGTACTTTGTACCATAACATGGTACTTTAGCCACATTCTTACACTTTCATATTAACACAAATATCATGTTAAAGCCATAAATCTATTAAGATTAGTGTGGGTACACACCTGATTTATAATGAATTCCTTGAAATCCGGAAAAACCGATCTATTACTTTAGATTTTTAAGTCCCTACATTCGGCCAACATGGTAATATTTAGCAAAGGCCTATTCGGCCAAATTTAGTGTTTTCTTTTAAAGCCTAATCGGCTATAACCCAGATCCCGAAGGATTTATGTATTCAATTTCTTACCTTTGGTGCCGATTTGATGACTATTCAAATCCCGAATTGCTGCTATACTTCTTCTTGTATTCGCCAAGCATTGAATCACTTAATGCATTAGTTTGACTTTTAAGCGATTATCAAATAGATCTAGGTATCAAATTAGGCCTTGGCCGAACTTACTTATGTGCTTACCTTCCAAATCTAATATCCGAATTGGATCTTTGCTTCCTTAATGCTGTCGAAATTCCATATATTAGATTTAATCTAATATTAAAGTATGAAATAGACCTTTGGCGAATGTACATATATGTACTTACCTTGTTTTAAATCCGAAACTCACGAATAGCTAGGGAACACGTGGCCTATGGTGTACCTTCGGGAAAAGAACTTCTCCCTCCTTGAAGTCGACACTTAGTAAATCCCGAAAGATCTCTTCAAGATTTCGGCAACAATATATTGAGGGTATTAGAATCTTAATTTCGACAGACTTAAATGAAATAGAATGAGAATCGAACCTAATCTTACCCTTACTGAAGAATTCGATGGAACTCTTGCTTGAACCCTTAGCACTATTCGGCTATGGCCCTGATATGTATCACAATTTTGGTTCTTGAGGCTTAGTGAGAAATCGGCTAGGGTTATTGGTACCTTCGGCTTTTGATTGTGTTTGTAAAGAAGAAGAAAAGGGTTGAGCAATTTGGGTAATGAAGTTTCGGCTACATAAGGTGTGTTTTCTGCTTGACAAAAACAAATAAAGAAAAGAGGGTGTTGCTTAGGGGATTCGGCAGAGAATAGGAGGAAAAAGGAAGATGAAAATAGGTAGAACGGCCTTATTCTTCCCTTTTTGGCTGAAAATACTAGCCTTAGACTCCCCCAATCGGCCAACTCTTCCTATGTGATAAATTTTTATCTTTTTAATTATCACCTAAATTATTCTCATCAATAATCTACTTAAAAATAATCTATTATTAAATCACCCTTTATCTACTATTTATCCGAAATTTGAAGAGAATCAAACTCTTCTTTTAAGAGCCCTCATGCCGTCCACCTCTCTGCTTTTTGTAGCAAAATAAAACTTCCTTTATTTGCTTCCTAAGTGACTCGATCCCTGGCCCAAATACACTTGCATGTGGCACCATTTCCAGAGGCCCTAAGTGGCATCTTCAGGCCACTTTTCCAAGCCTATTTGTGTGTCAAATTTCACATACTTTTTCTCTTAAAGACACCTTGCTTTAATTTCCTCTTTGAAACTTTAAAACTCAACATTTCTAAGTCATTTCTAAGTTTCCAAAAATTTTCGTTTGGCTCTTTAAACTTGACATTTCCTAGTTTCCAGAAATGCTCACTTTCCTCTTTTGAATCATTTTTAAATCATTTTCCTAGTTTCCATAAATGTTCACTTTCCTCTTTTGAATTATTTCTAAATCATTTCCCTAGTTTCCATAAATGTCCACTTTCCTCTTTTGAATCATTTCTAAATCATTTTCCTAGTTTCCATAAATGTTCACTTTCCTCTTTTAACTTAGCATTTCCATACATTTTCGGGTTTCCAAAATGTTCAAAATTTATTCTTAACACATAAAACATGTCACTTGTACAATTAACCGAAAATGCATAGGCCCTTTTCGGGATGTTACTGATTCTACCCTCTTAAAATAATTTAGTCCTCGAAATTACTTAAATAATCGTACATCCTAACTCACCACACTACACTCTTTCTGCAAGACTCGATCTTAAAACTAACACATCTCCTATGCACAATTCCAAAGTTCACATCCAAGGTTTCATACCATTCACTAGAATATAAGAACGAACTAGCTCTATAATAAACAGGGCAATAAAGGCATTCAGGAAATAAGAAACTTACCCATTGTCATATCTGGCACATCACTCTCCTTACGACGCCAACCGCATAAACCAACCTTAGTTGCCTTGCATCGAACCTTGACACCTCCGCTTGGTGCTCCACGACCACTGGTAAAACCATTTCCTCCATGGTTCGGACCACGACCTCGGCCGAGGTTTGTCCACCTCTACCGGCTGATTAACATTACGAGTGGCGATCGACTTTCATATGGTTTCTTAGGACAATCTTTGAGCATATGGTCCTTGGACCCACACCTAAAACATCCTCCCGTCTTTTTCTAGCATTCCCCTAAGTGCTTCTTTCCACAATGATCACAAGGACGATACTGCCATCCTATACCAGCTTGCTGACCTCACGGCCCATCAGCTTTGGGCCTTTTCTGCACATTTTTCGACGATCCTGACGACTCATAATCCATCTTGGGTCTATTCCTATCAGAGTTCTGCTTAACCGAGTTCTTGATTCCCTCAGCTACCTTAGCCTTTTCAACCAACGCGGAAAACTCCCGCTCTTGATGTGGAGCTATCAATAATCTGAGGTCATCCCTTAGATCGTCTTCGAACCGCACACAGCGCTCATGCTTCGTAGCCACTACTCCTCGAGCATATCGGCTCAACCTCAGAAATTCAGCTTCATATGCTGCTACCGACTTGTTCCCTTGAACCAGCCCCAAAAAAGCTTTCCTCTGCTCATCAATATAACGTGTGCCAACATACCTTTTCTGATATGCCTCCTTAGCATACTCCCAGGTCAGATCCTCAGCAGTGGCACTATCCCTCACTGTTAACCACCATTGATACGCTTCATCTCGTAGTAGTGCCACCATTCCTTTCAACTTCTCCTCCAAGGTCAGATCGAGCTCATCCATAATACGCTCGGTTGCTTCCAACCAGTATTCAGCTGTACTGGGTGCCACACCGGATACTCTACGGAACACCTCAGCCCTGCTGGCTCGGAGTCGCTCGGGTACAGATTTTCGAGCTCCCATATTTCCACCTGTGCCAGCCACCATTTCCAAAACTCACAAAGACGACTGCAATCTGACATCATCCCGTCTAAGCCTCTTGCTCGACAAGCGGTTGGGGGTAGTGGTGGTGGTGGTAACTCATTGTCAGACCCTTGACCCGATCTAACGAGTTCTGACACAGCCATTCTTCCTCTACCGCATCCATGACGACCGCGTCCTCTAGAATTCATATCTAACGATGCGCTTTAATCTGATTTAAGAAAGTTTTATGAATTAGCCCTTATTCCACTGATTATCCACGACGAAGTTTTATGAAAAGAATTTTAAGAGTGGTTCTTTCGTATTTATACATGCACACAGTCTTCACATTCATACATCCATCAATCAATTATGAACTTCCGTTCATTCAGAGAAATGTTGTAGTTTTCATTGTTGTTGTTTTTCCACTACCCAGGGGTATTTTTCGTAATTTGTCAAATAGGGTTCCTTAGTAATTTTGTCAAAAAGTATTTTGGTATTTTTTTAAATTCCCAGGGTATTTTGGAAAATTTTTGAAATCCGAGGGTATTTCGAGAATTTTGGACCTTGGGGGTATTTTGATAATTTTTCCACAAACCGGGGTAAATTGTAAAATTTTAATAAATCAGGGATATTTCAGAGGTTGCAAAACTTTGAGGGTTCTTTTTGAGAATTGTACTTTCCAAAACGGGGTGTTGCAAAAATTTTGGAAATCAGGGTCATTTTGGTAATTTTGTAAGTTAGGGCAATTTTGTAGTTTTTCCAAAATCAAGGTATTTTTGATAGTTTGCAAATTAGGGTTTTTTGAACATTTATGAAATAATGAAATTTTGGCAAAACTGTTGAGTAGTTGGACATTTTATAAACCAAGGGCATTTTTGTAATTTTACCACTAGGGGTATTTTTGTAATTTTATAAATCGAAATTTTTGAAAAATTGTGTAGGAAAATAATTTTCACAAATTAAAGAAAATGATTTTAAGAGTTTTTTAAAATTAGGGTTCTTATTAAAAAAAACATGGCTAGTTCCCTTTCGGGTTTTAGTTATTGGGTTTAGCCTATGTGCTAGTCTTCTTGGTCAGGGTGAACCAAAGCTACGCACCAGGTAGGATTCGAGTGGAGAGGAGGTGAGTCACATGGACTGCTTAAATACCAAGCTCCCACTGAAACCATTCCTAGGCATGCGCACTGGGATTGCCACTAAGTCCTCTGGGTTAGGGTGAACCGAAGCTACGCACCAGGTAGGATTCCTACGAAGAGGAGGTGAGTCACTAGGACTGCTTAAATACCAGGCTCTTCCGGATCCAATCCTAGACATGCGTACCATGGTTGCCACACCCTAACTCGATTGACTTAGCCATAGGTTTGTTTAGTGCATTAAGTCTTATGTATTTGTGTTTGAGTAGACTAATCCTAGGGTTCAAGTTCCTATCATGCTATTCTACGTTCCATTCCTTTTCTACCCGTTCTATAATTCACATAATCACACAGATAGTTAGGGGTACTTACCTGGTGGACTGCGGGTCAGAGACTTAGGTGCCATGCCAGAAAAACCTGCTTATTTCATAAGATACTTTATAAAGCTTATTTGGGCTTGATTTGAAAAAGTTTTGGGCCTTAGCCCACAGGCCGAGAGTTTAAAACTGGGCTCTGATACCAAATTGAAACACCCCAAACCCAGCCCACGAGCCTTGACCGAATCTGGTA
Organism: Gossypium rotundifolium; assembly: GCA_025506655.1. Lineage (NCBI taxonomy): Eukaryota > Viridiplantae > Streptophyta > Magnoliopsida > Malvales > Malvaceae > Gossypium > Gossypium rotundifolium. The sequence goes on from CP106725.1 coordinate 80,640,899, forward strand.
TGTTCCCCGGTGAAAACCGTTTGAAATTCTTTTGTACTTAGGAAAAACTTGAGCGTTTTGAAGGAAAGTTTGTTTTGGGTTGGGCTTGAGTTGAAAACAAGTTTATTTCATTATTAAAATCTTTTTGATTTAGATGACAAAACGTTTGGGCTTTGAATTGAATTAATTTTAATTAATCTTTTAATAAATATAAAGATTGTAGGCTCAGTAAATAAAAGTAAAGTAAACGCTACTACGACCTTATTACATCGAATAATTTCCCAAAATTAAAACCAAAATAAACTTTAAATTACTTAAAATAAAATAAAAGTCCAAGTCGTAATTTTCTTGCTGTGCATGGCCATCCCTAAGCTTCTGCCGAACTCGGTCCATCACTACTCGTCACCTGAAACATGTTCCCACAACGGGGTGAGTCAACAGACTCAATGTGTACACAAACACTAAGTCTTAACAAATTCAGGCATAACAAACCATATTCATACATATCATAATTTCACATTTAATGGTTCAAGATAATGATGCAACCCAAACCCAACCTAGATGCCATCCGCTACACATCCCCGTACCAACTCACACACCGTAGGGACTACTAAGTCAACCCTCCATCCGCTACACACCATCGAAGGCGATCATTGCAATCGACGTGCTCATCGCCCATATAAAAGTTGTGGCATAGCCACCAGATTAAATAATTGTGTCATGTGACACCACATTGAATAATGTAACCGAAGTTACCACATTAGGATAATGTGACCAAGTCACCACATTCGGATAGTGGGACCAAGTCACCACATACACTTCCCATTTCTCATCTATCCCGAATGCCCCATATTATTTATATCATGCATATCATACTTAAATTCACATTCATGTCACTTTTAGCATATTAATATAACATATTTCGTAATCCTAGTAGGAGTAGGAAGCGCACTGAGTACTTTGTACCATAACATGGTACTTTAGCCACATTCTTACACTTTCATATTAACACATATATCATGTTAAAGCCATAAATCTATTAAGATTAGTGTGGGTACACACCTGATTTATATGAATTCCTTGAAATCCGGAAAAAGCGATCTATTACTTTAGATTTTTAAGTCCCTACATTCGGCCAACATAGTAATATTTAGCAAAGGCCTATTCGGCCAAATTTATTGTTTTCTTTTAAAGCCTAATCGGCTATAACCCAGATCCCGAAGGATTTATGTAGTCAATTTCTTACCTTTGGTGCTGATTTGATGACTATTCAAATCCCGAATCGCTGCTATACTTCTTCTTGTATTCGGCCAAGCATTGAATCACTTAAACAGATTAGTTTCGGCTTTTTAAACGATTATCAAATAGATCTAGGTATCAAATCAGGCCTTGGCCGAACTTACTTATGTGCTTACCTTCCAAATCTAATATCCCGAATTGGATCTTTGCTTCCTTAATGCTGTCGAAATTCTATATATTAGATTTAATCTAATATTAAAGTATGAAATAGACCTTTGGACGAATGTACATATATGTACTTACCTTGTTTTTAAATCCCGAAACTCACCGAATAGCTAGGGAACACGTGGCCTATGGTGTACCTTCGGGAAAAGAACTTCTCCTTCCTTGAAGTCGACACTTAGTAAATCCCGAAAGATCTCTTTAAGATTTCGGCAACAATATATTGAGGGTATTAGAATCTTAATTTCGACAGACTTAAATGAAATAGAATGAGAATCGAACCTAATCTTACCCTTACTGAAGAATTCGATGGAACTCTTGCTTGAACCCTTAGCACTATTCGGCTATGGCCCTGATATGTATCACAATTTCGGTTCTTGAGGCTTAATGAGAAATCAGATAGAGCTATTGGTACCTTCGGCTTTTGATTGTGTTTGTAAAGAAGAAGAAAAGGGTTGAGCAATTTGGGTAATGAAGTTTCGGCTACACAAGGTGTGTTTTCTGCTTGACAAAAACAAATAAAGAAAAGAGGGTGTTGCTTAGGGGATTCGGAGAGAGAATAGGAGGAAAAGGAAGATGAAAATAGGTAGAATGGCCTTATTCTTCCCTTTTGGCTGAAAATACTAGCCTTAGACTCCCCAATCGGCCAACTCTTCCTATGTGATAAATTTTATCTTTTAATTATCACCTAAATTATTCTCATCAATAATCTCGTGAAAATAATCTATTATTAAATCACCCTTTATCTACTATTTATCCGGAATTTGAAGAGAATCAAACTCTTCTTTTAAGAGCCATCATGCCGTCCACCTCTCTGCTCTTTGTAGCAAAATAAAACTTCCTTTATTTGCTTCCTAAGTGACTCGATCCCTGGCTCGAATACACTTGCATGTGGCGCCATTTCCAGAGGCCCTAAGTGGCATCTTCAGGCCACTTTTCCAAGCCTGTTTGTGTGTTAAATTTCACATACTTTTTCTCTTAAAGCCACCTTGCTTTAATTTCCTCTTTTAAACTTTAAAACTCGACATTTCTAAGTCATTTCTAAGTTTCCAAAAATTTTTGTTTGGCTCTTTAAACTTGATATTTCCTTACATTTCCTAGTTTCCAGAAATGCTCACTTTCCTCTTTTGAATCATTTCTAAATCATTTTCCTAGTTTGCATAAATGTTCACTTTCCTCTTTTGAATCATTTCTAAATCATTTCCCTAGTTTCCATAAATGTCCACTTTCCTCTTTTGAATCATTTCTAAATCATTTTCCTAGTTTCCGTAAATGTTCACTTTCCTCTTTTAACTTAGCATTTCCATACATTTTCGGGTTTCCAAAATGTTCAAAATTTATTCTTAACACATAAAACATGTCACTTCGTACAATTAACCCGAAAATGCATAGGCCCTTTTCAGGATGTTACATTATCCATACAGCCCTATTGGGGTGGCATATTGTAGAATTTTACTTTAATGGATCTATAACTATCAGATGGTTGTTTTAAAAAAGATTTATTGTAATTTTGTAATATTTCATGTTTAAGTACCATATTTGTTTTTTGAGATTTAGTCTTTAAATGTAATAAAAAATTATTTTAAATAAAAGGTTATCTGATGCAGTTTCATGAGTTTGACTAAGTGTTCCATGTGATAATACCTATGATCCGGATTCGGTGAATAGAGGCAAGTTAAGGGTATTACTAATGTACTACAAGAGTGTAATCTTTAATAAATTTAAAAAGTTTCGTGTGGAAGTAGAGAAACAACTAAGTTCACCCATAAAGACACTTCGATTTGATTGAGGTAGGGAATACTTATTGGATGAGTTCATTGGATACCTCGTAAAGAATGAGATATTATACCAGCTAATTGCGGCTGGAACTCCACAGTAGAATAGCATGGAAGAGAGAAGGAATCGAAAGTTATTATACATGGTTCGATCGATGTTAGTTATTCACAATTGCGAATTTCCTGTAGGGGATATGATGGTGGCAAGACATGCGAATGTCTAGGTTCGAAATACTGCAACAAAAAGATAGAAAATAGAACAACGGTGTCCGCAAGCATACAAGTCAAATTGTAATATAGTAAGTTTTCAATGAAACATTTTAGGAAGTATTCCAAAGATCGTACCCAAGGGAGGATGGGTGAAATTTAATATTATTTTCTACTCCAATAGGGCTGAATAGTAATAATCAATCATTATAGTATGAAAAATATCGAGAAAAGTGAATATCAACAATAACATAAAATCAATAAATATAAATTAACAACCGAATTAAATCTTAGATAACGAGCAATTAACTCTCATAAGTGTTTGTAAATAACATTAGAACTCGGGTTTCAATAAATTAGCTAATAGCTAACCAATTATTACCTCTCAGACTCTAACTGATTAATTAATAAACAAAAAAACACTTATCTCTCAACCTCGCAATTTAAACTGAGATAAATTATGAAGTGCTCGGTAAACTATTCTCTCGACCTCATTTACCTAGATTACTTCCTAGGATTGTCAATCCTAAGGTTTAAGCATGCATAATTTAAGCCAACTAATTCTACGACAAACCCTAATTCCTCAGCTAATTACTCCCACATTCGACCGTTAATCTCCTTAAAGAATTTAGCCACTCATGAAGTAAAAAGAAGGGAAAAGAGAAATTGAACCGTTATTTGGGACACCACATTCATGATCACAGGTCCCTATTTTTTTTTCTTTTAAAGTTTTTTTACCAACTAAAAAAATATTAAAAAATCTCTCCAATGCCACCTAACACAACAGTGACACCATTAAAAATATTTTTTACTCAGGTATAATTGTAGAAATACTGATATTTTTTTAAAAAAAAATACATACCGATGTCGCCTGACACGTTAGCGGCACCAAAAAGAGTTCTTCTTTTTTTTTTTTAAAAATAATAACGGCGGCATGATTGGGGGAGAAAGTGGGTGGTACTGTCAGTGTGTCAGGCGACACTTGCGAGAACTGTTTCCTTTACCTATTTTCGTAATTAATTTTCTACCTATGTAATTATTGGTTTTTTTTTTGTTTAAAAAAAGCCTATAACTTGTAATTTCTAGGCTAGTGCAGTTAGATCCATAGGCCAATCATTAAAGATGAAAGTTGTAAAGTTGTATACCCTCTTGTAATGTTCAATACTACTATGTCTATTGTATAATTTTGGAGCTTAAATATTTCTATTATTTATCGAATTCATCATTTATAAAAGCAGCTGATTACTTTTCCATTTCTACATAAAAACTTTACAAAGATAAAATACAAAGAAAATAACAATTGATGACTACGTGCATTGATGAATATCGATTTCATAAGACCAGGAGTTAAATTTATTTTTATGTTATCAGGGACTTAAATTAAATTACAGATTGGTGATATATATTTGGTCAAGGTGAATAGATGCTATCAAATATCCATCATAATGTTAAGAAGCAGTTATTAAATTCCTGGGAAATATACGTGAAACTCACCTCTTTTTCTTTCACACAAATGAATCATGGTAGTTAAAAGCCGCTAAAAACATGAAATATGTAAATTTCGCATGCCAATTTAAATTCCTTATTTATGTATTTATTCCTACTATGTATAATTATAAATTGAAATTTTAATTTTAAAATCTTACAAGTGCATTGAAAATGGCTAGTAGTGAAAACAAAGAGTTTATGGGGGATAGTGACAAGGTTACATCCAATAAAGTTTCAAATTCAATGAGCATGAGTTCTAATGCAGCACACACAAGTGCTCCTAGTACCGATATATCTTTTACTGTTTCTTCTAGTCCAATTGGTTCTTTTAATTCAATTGGTTCATCTAAACCTCCAGTAGAAACACAAGTAGGAAACGTCACAAGTTAACTTCGAATGATTGGAATCACTTTGAAAGGAAAAATATAGATGGAAAGGAGGTTGCAATTTGCAATTGTTGTAAAAGTGTTTTAAAGGGGGTGGTGATAGTGGAACATCTTTGAAAAAGCATTTGAGTATTTGTTCGAGCAAAGCAACTTTAAGCATTGAACATGCTTTGAGAGACAAACAAAGTTTGGAGAAGAAAGTTGATGGAAAAGTTCGGTTTGGGAACTTCGCATTTGATCAAGATGCTTCAAGTGTTGACCTAGCCAGTGTTATAATCTTAGATAAGTATCCTTTGTCTATTGTTGACCATGTTGGTTTTAGAAAGTTTGTTAATGGCATCCAACCTCTTTTTAACATAGTCTTCCAAAATACAATTACAACTTATATTTTTAAGATTTATAGTGAAGAGAAAGCAGAGTTAATGAATGTTTTTGTGAAGCTAAGAAGTCAAATAACAATTACTGTTAGAATAGCAAATAAGATCTGTTATAAAATTAGAACTGTAAATCTGGATCTGTCATGTCAAATCATCAAGAACAAAACTAGATGCGGAAGTGTACTTGAATTCATCGATTTCTTGAAATCTTCGGATCTTGAGTTTTTGATCTTCCAAATTAGCACATAAGTAATCTAGAGAAGGTGACTCTCTCTTTTCTAAAGATGGGATATTAGAAAAGTTACCTTGTATGTATGTTGGGGACCATAGCACTAATATATATAACTTTGGCACATTAGCTCTAATTCCTAATTAGCCCATCATTAATTAGAAATTGATTAGAACTTAATTACTAGATTATCTACACATATTTCACCCATACTTTATTTAATAATTAAAGCCCAATAAACCTTAACCAAATTAGATCACATTTAATTTGGGCTAACCTATCATGATAGTAAATAATAACATGTAATTACCCTTATTATATATGTAATGCCCATATTTTTCAACAATCTCCCTCTTGGACCACATATATATACTAATTACACTATAATTACATGTAATTATATAACCTTATAAGCTCAAAATTTTACTATCATATCCAAAAGGTATTCCGAATAATCTCGTCCATTAATTATGTTAACATATAACCAAGGCAACTTTTGTTAGATATATCGTAACTAAATCTATCCCTGATCACATATATTAACACAATCAAATGACATAGATCAAGTATGGATGTGTAGCATAGAAATTGCATGCTATGATGGGCGTCGAAACCATCAAAAATAATTCCTACAAAAATAACTTTAAATTGTAGTAAAGAGTGGTAGTAGGGTCGAGTCCACAAGGATTAGATGTCGTAATTAATTTCCGTGTTCACTTATGAACAGAATATTCGTCGCGTCAAGGGTCGTGGCAAGAGTCGTGCCCACAACTCCAAACGTACCTGCAACAAAAATAACAATTAAATTAAGGGGTTTGAAAATGTTTAAGAAGTAAATAATCTAATCAGCTTAAATAAACGATTGATTAATATTGAAAATAAATGTAAACTGGAAATAAATTTAGACTTTTGTAAACAAAAATAGTAAGCCTTAGCCTTAGACTTGGTAAATTCCGTGTTAAGAATCGATCCTTGAAAAATTAATCTTCTCCTCCAAATGATAAACTGGTTATAATAGTTAAGAACGTCCTAACCACCAATTCTTCCTCTTGTAGCTGATCTCGGTACGACTGCAAACCAACCCTTACCGATTATCTGACCAAGATACACTTGTTGCCAATTCAAGATTCCGGCAGCCTTGCATTCTGAAGAACCCAACTCAAATCAACGGCCTCAACCGCGTGGGTCGTTTAAACCCGATCAGTTCTTCCTTGATTTGTTCTCAGAAATCCGAATATAGCACGGCCGACTCGAATCTCCAACTGTCAGCAAACACGACTCCAACCCAACGTGCACTTTGACTTAAAATCAAATTTAACTTTAAGGGGTGATTGGTCTATCCCGATACTTAGGCAAAAATGAATTCCGATTGGAAGGATTTTTAGCACAAGTTCGTATCTCACGATTCCCGATCGGAAAGAACATCGGCCTAAAGCTAAGATGAAATTTAGTTAAGCATGAAATTATTCATGCTTTGTATGTTTTGGAAGATAGGTTGATGAAAATGGAGAAAATTGGGGAATGAAAAGACTTGAAAGGAAATTAGCCCAATTTTATAAAAGAAGCAAGATTAGGAAATAATGCAACAAAATTTCAACGCCGAATTGAAAGAAAGGGGAAAATAATTCTATTCCAAATTGGAGTAGGGAAGCAGAATTCATTGATGATTTTCCAAAGAACACTCAGGCCCTATTTATATACATAAAATTTACTATTTTTGGCCTTAGCTAATTCAAAATAAAATCAAAATAAAATAAAATAAAATAAAATAAAATAAAATAAAACAAATAAAAATAAAATAAGATTTTCTATTTTTGGCTTTTGACGAAGTCAAAAATTCTAATGAGTCCTTGGCTTTCTCCATATGTTTGATTCGGCCTCATTTTGTTGATTTTGTTTTAATTTGGTCCTTTTTTGCTCGTTTTTGTCTCTTAGCGTCCCAATTGCATCCCTGACAAGATTAAAACATAAAAGTACTAATTTAGCAGGGATCAATTCAGAAATAAACTGAATTAAACACAAAATAACATGCAAATTAATATGTTATCAAATCCCCCTACTTAGCTCATGCTTGTCCTCAAGAATGTTGTTCCTTCAAACACTAGAAATTATTCTACCATTTATTAAAGATCGAGCCTCTTTTCCACATCCATAATCAATGCAAACAACATAGTCAAAAAAAAAATGCTCAGAATATATAGTTTAATCAACAAGTGTAATAAAATTGAAATATGTGAACTAAATAATTTGACTAAATTGATTTTGAATCCAAAATTTGCAAGGCATTATTAATTAATTACGCATTAAATTTTTTTTTTAGACATGTTCAAACCTTTTTACACGAACTAGGATGACAACCCAAGCACCCTATCCCGGTTACTCAGTTCAAATAGTGTTTTATTTTTTGAAAGCTCAATTAGCGGAATGTTTGCAAGTTATCGATTTGTCACTCGAACCTTTTTACGCGAGATAAAATGACAACTCAAGCACCCTATCCTGGTTACTCAATTTGGTCATGTTTTCCAAACTTTCACTCATAACTTGAGCCTTTATTTATTCATTTATGTACAAGCAAATTATTTATGTACAAGCAAATATTTTTTTTTCAAACAATCAATTTATATGGAAAATCTAGTTACATATATCAACCTTAAAACACAAATGTCGACTAATCTAGATACTTTGAACACTTTTAATTCAAAATTTTCCCAATTGTACAAATTGAATAAGTAATGAGTTTAGAGGCTCAATGTCGGAATAAACTATTGAATAATTCTAGTATAAGATTGAACACATGCAAAAGAGAAACATGCAGCCAAAATCAATCAACCATCCATGCATACTTACCATTTTCATCCCATCCACTTAATCTATGCTTGTCCTCAAGCATGTTTTATATGCAATAAAGTTTAATAACTCAAACAACAAGCAAAGAGAAAGGTTAAGAATACTCCCCATGTGTTTTAATTGATGTTGTCGGCATTGGGAAATAATTGTCAGCATTTAGCACGGCGTGCCCACGCCGCCATCATTATCCGACTTTTGGAAAAATTCATAACCTCCATTACATTTCTAAAAACAGCAAATTCACTGGATTAAATAAAAAAATTATTTATTTACGACCTAAATCTTACTAAAATTCAAAATTAAATAAATGAAAATAAATTTGGGTTGCCTCCCAAAAAATGCTTTTGTTTGATGTCGTTAGCTCGATGACCATAAATGTTATCCGTTTGGCTTATTGAGAATTAATTTTTCCATCGAGTGCACTTGGATGTTCTTGCAGAAAAGTTTCGACCTTTGCCCACTATCCTTAAAGTCCTTCCCGAATTCCCTTATCATTAGTGGATTGAGGTGTCTTTGAGCTTCTCCGTTCAAGTTTGCATTATTCTCTGTCGAAATCCTTGTACGTTCTGGAAATGATTTCAGATCTAATTTCGAGGCTTTCATGACAGCTTCACGTATTGGTTTTTGGATCATCAATAATTCCTCTTGCTTAACATCGAGATCTACATTCCTGCAAGGTACGATTTGTAACTTATCATTGGGATCTCCCATATCCTCATAAACACTAAACCTAACCACTTCACCGTCAAA